>JAGFMF010011830.1:17614269-17712873 GCA_019455555.1 Galemys pyrenaicus
CCCCGCTCTCTGTGGTGAATCCTCTCACCCCCCCCCACACCTCTGGCCTGTACCCCAGTGCTTGTACGCATAAATAAATAAATCTTTAAAAAAAAAAAGAAAATAAATAAAATTTTAATGCAAAATCACTCAAATAGCAATTTGTTTCATGAAGATTATAATGATCATATTGGATAGAAATGTTTTAATATATTGGTGGTCTCCCTGAGGATGCAGGAATTAAAGTCTCAGTGCTATCAAACTATCACCAACCATCGTGGCCAAGGAGCTGACCCACATGGCACAGCAGACCTTTCCTGTTTTGCCCGATGCTCCCCTCAGCATTGTATTTCAGTAGATTCGCCTGTTTGCTCCCCAATCTGTCTCTGGTGAATCACTCTCCTGCACCTCTGACTTAAACCCAGTTTTTGTATGCATACATAACTAATAATAAATCTTTAAAAAATGTTTTCATATTTTAGTAATGCCAACCACCACCAAGGAGCCCTTAACCACAGAGTGTAAGTCTCCTGTGCTTTTATTTTTCAGTCACTTGCTCTCACTGTGGAGGTTCATGGTGAGCCTCCTGCCTCCTGTACTTTTGGCTTAAAAGTTGAGTCTCTGGGCTGAGGTGTAAGCTCCTGCAGGGATACTGCTCACAATGCTGATGATGACGACAGATGGTTGGTGCACAGCAGCTCTCAAGATGAGAAAACTCATTTATCTTTACAGGGAACTAATGGACTATGCAAGGAATCCACTTAGGAATGGATGTATTAATAGGAAGAATTCATCTTCATAACTTGAAAAATTTTTATATTATATAAATACATATGCTTGTCATGTTGACAATTTCTTTTATAAATATAAATGAGATGAAAGGATTCCTGTGTTAAGTTCTCACTTATTAGATCTAAATGAAAAGAGTAAATGCAACATAACTCATTATAGGTATTAATCTTCATTCCAAAGTCTCTGATAAAGACCTAACTGCTAAGAGCTTATATCTTCCTGTTTTCAATTAAAATAATATATGAATACACGAAGAATTCTGAAATATCTCTGGCATGAAGTAAATAAAAAACATTCTAAAAAACTCTGTGACTTTCCAATTTTTTTTTCAATAAGAAGTAAAAAAAGAATATGTATAAATGGAAAGGAAAAAGTGAATCACTTCTTATGGTAAGATGGAAATTGAAATTTAACAAATATTGTCTAAAACTGTCATCAAAAACTAGACATTCTTAAAGGCACTTTTAAAAAATCTTTAAAATTCTGCAGGGATTTGAAATTTATGATTTGTTACTGAGATAAATTAAATCAGACTTGAAGACATAATGCATTCATGGCTTGGAACCTACACTTTTATTAAGATGTCAAAATTTTCCTAAATTAATCTGCATATTAATTACACTCAAAATCAAAATCTCACCATACATTTTCTAAATAGAGCTTTTCAAGTATATTCTAATATATATATATATTCCCATATAAATATATATAATTTCCAGGACTAAAACAGTGAAATAAAATTTTAAGAATAATAACGTTTTTAACTGGTTTTAGTAATTACTGGGGGGCCTCACTGGTAGCCTAGAAGTTAAGTCTCAGCGTTATCATAACTATAGCCTTTCTCTCCCTCTGTTCCCATCCTCAGTGCGTGTCAGTAGATTCACCTGTTACGCTCCCCGTATTCTCTGGTGAACTCTCTTACACCCTGCACCTCTGACTTACACCCCAGTTCTTGTATACATAAATACATACTAATAAATATTTTAAAAAATAATCAGTATAAAATTATAATCAAGAGAGCATGTTATTGGCAAATTGTTAAAAAGATTATTAAAATAGAGTTCACAATAAATCCCAAACACATCTGGTCAATTAATATTTGGCATAGCTCAAAAGTAATCTACTAGGAAAAGAAGATTAGTTCAACAAATAACCCTGAAATATTAGGTAGCTTTATGTAAAATAATAAGCCTCGATACCTATTTCATATTATAGTTTAAAAAATGTGAAGTATAGCCTATTATAAATGTAAGTTAAATTGAAATATTCTTGAAATTTTCATATAGTACAAGATATTTTGATTATTGGTTAAGCAAATATTTCTACATTAGGATGCAGATCTGTAAGTTATAATAGAAAAAGTGATAAAGTTAACAACATTAAAATTCAAAACTTCTATCCTTTAAAAAACATTAAGGTTTTGAAAGAAGTGACTATTATTGCAAAGACATTCATTCAAAATCCATTTCTGGTAAAGACCTAATGATTTTAATATATAAAGAAAGTTTAAAACTTAATAATATAAAAAAAAAAGTCAGTGGATAAAAGGTTTTAAACTTTCCTCATCCCCAAAGAAATATTAATACTCTATGAGCATAAAAAGTGATGCTCAAAAAATTTAGATATAAGTGAAATGAAAAACAAATTGACAATAGTATTTAACCACGTACACATTAGAATATATACAAAATGTCAAAAAATAACACGCTGACAATTTCATGTGCTCACAATATCATGGAAAACCTAAAAATCTCATGCATTACTGGTGGAACACAAATGCTACAGCTGTTTTCCAAAAATATTTGGAATTATCTTATGAACACATTCCTACTCCTAGGTATTTACCTTAGAGAAACAAAAATTTATGTTCATACAAAAACTTTTATATATTTCTTGTTCAGAATCACTTAGAAGTAGACACACCATTGTGTGAATCCAACTGTTCTGCTTAGTGGTGATAGATAAGTCTTATTTTAGATTTGACTATTTTTGTCAAAAATCATGGAATTGGACCCCACAAAGAATGAATATTGCTGCATAAAAAATAAAAACAATCATTTGGGAAAGTAATACAAAGTCTGAGAAATGAATTTAATTACATTATCAAAGTTTGATAAACCCTGTCAAAACATGACAATAAAGTAGCTGACCTAATTAATATTGAAAAGAAAAAAAAAACAGTAAGTCAGTGTGTACAAATAATGAATTTTAATTGTGGTTTTGTTTTTCTTTCCCCTCAAGGGAGCACTGGTTAGAAATTAAAAAATAATCTTGCTTTATACCTACCAATAACAAAATAAGTAAGCATAAATATTATGAGCAGTTTCTCACTGTGAGAAAGAAATTAAAAGTAAGGTTACAGGAGGAAGGGAAGGCTACTCTGTACTGTAGCTTTAGAAAAGATAACCAGTATCAGTCCATGTTTATCTTAGATTAGCTGTAGCTATAGATGGGTGAACACATAACTTAATGTAGAACCTTTTGATGCAAAACTAGGTAAGTATGCATATTATATTTTCTAGAACTGCCTTGTAAAACAGAATAGAAGCTGTTACAACCAAATTAAGAGAAATTTAGTGTCTAGGTTATAATTTTAAAATGCCATTATCAAATAGAAGAAACCAAAATTATCTCATTATTGTGTACTTTTAAAACCGTGGCAAAAAAATTACTAGCTATGTCCTGAGATCCATAGAGTCAGAAAGTAAGGAAGTGGGGCCTCCCTGGTGGCACAGGGCTTAAAGTCTCAGTGCTATCAAGCTATCACCCACTATGGTTGGCATGAGTGGAATGAGTTCGATCCACCACTAGGAAACTAAGCCATATATGCCACAACAGACCTCTCCTCCTGTTCCCCTCAACAGTGTATTTCAATTGATCTGCCCGAATTGCTCCCCACTCTGTCTCTGGTGAATCCTTTCACCCTCTGCACCTCTGACCTACACGCCAGTTCTTATATGCATAAATAAATAAAAATAAATCTTTTTTTAAAAGATTTATTCATTTATGCATACAAAAGCTGGGTTACAGGCCAGAGCCGTGGTGGGTGAGAGGATTCTCCAGAGACAGAGTGGGGAGCAGAACGGACAGATCCACTGAAACACGCTGCTGAGGGGAGCAGCAGGTGAGGCAGGAGAGGTCTGTTGTACCACGTGGGTCACTCCCTGGCTTGGGATTGAACTCATGCTGCTGATACCTCATTGTCAGGGCTCAAACACTTGCGCCACCAGGAGGCCCTCGTTTTTTTTGTTTTTGTTTTTATTTAGTTATGCATACAAGAACTGGGGTCTAAGCAGTCTGGGAGGTGGGTCTGGGGTTGATTATGTTTCTCACAACATATTTTTCTTTATCTGCATCTTTTTTTATACCACTGAGTTTTCTAATTATGGAGATTTTGAATTCTTCATCTGATAATTAGAAAAAAAATTCCTTGTCAGTGTTATTGGGTTTTAGAGATTTTCTCTCTGTGGTGTATTCTCAGGAAGGTTTGTGTTACCATTTTCTTTTTTTTTTAACTCTGCATAGTTTGCTTTCAGGTTTGTTCTAGGTGTTGGTCCAGTAGACTGCTGGTGCTAATGAATAGAATCTCCAGGACTGTATCAGTAATTTCAATTGCTTATTTGTGAATACCTTAATGCCCATTAATTGGTGAATGGATAAATTATATATGGAAATATCATGTCAGGGAATACTATTTAATCTTAAACAAGAAGGAAATTATGCCATAGGTTTTCCTCACTATATGAAAATAGAACTCTCTAATGTTGGTATGGTTTGGTATGCTATTTGGGAGGCCTGAGTATGACATTACCATTAGTTTAGATAGAAAATATAAGCATTTTCAGATTCAAATAATAATGCACCAAATGACACCAAAAAGTAACATTCTACCTTCAGATAGCAGGCGAGACACATATATGACATGTATGTATGATTCCAGTAAAATTACATTAAATGAAATAAGCCAATCACTGAAAGAAAAATATTTGGTTGACATGAATGAAACCTGGGGCCTCCTTGGTGGCCTAAGATTTAAGTCTCAGTGCTATCACCACTATGGACTGAGTTCTATCCTTGGCCAGGGAGCTGACCCATATGGTGCAGCAGACTTCTCCTGTTTGACCTACTGCTCCCCTTTCTAGTATATTTCAGTCGATCTGCCTGTTCTGCTCCCTACTCTGTTTCTGGAGAATTCTCTCATCCCTGAATCTCAGTTTAAAAAAAAAAAAATAATGAAACATGCTTAATAAGAATGTTCAGCATTCAGAGTTGTTGTTCTAAACTGTTATATGTGGAGGTTAAGAGTATGCAAATGACTTTTTTTTCCCCCACAGAGGACTTTAACATTTATTCACAGATGCCAAGGAAGTTGGCCATGTAAACCAAAATAAATGATATGGTCAGTGAAATAGAGAAACCTAAAAGAGTGAACTTACAACAAACAAAAAGGCAATGTTTAAAGAAAGATTTGGTGAAGTATGATAAAATGATAATTAGAGACCCTTAATGTGTGTTTTAGTGCACATATACAAGTTCATTCATTTGTTTTAATGACTTTGATGTAGTCTATAGTATACATTTGTCAATTTGATGCTTATCAAAATATGATTAATTTTTGATTTACTAATTTAACTATATAAATATATATACATATTCCAAGTATTATATATTAGGCACTATTAAAGTTTCTAGAAAAGGAAAAAGGAAAGAGTGCAATTTTTTCTATACCCATGAATTAACATTTATTGGAATTTTGCTGATCATATTAAACTTTAATTATAAAAGATACACTGTCTTAAAAATTGCTATATGCTGAAATATAGAGAAACACAAAATGCTCAAAATCAACAGCTCATTTTGTTTTGTTGAAGTTTCTAACCAAGTAAGAAATCTTAAGAAAAAAATTCATAGTCAATGTGCAGATTAAACAGCATTCTAATTAATGAATTGTTAGTCTTTCAATGAATATTAGGTGTATATAGGTTTTAATCAGAATAAAAACTGTAAAATTTATTTACATTTTGAAGCATAATAAAATAAAAATGCCCCTCAGGGACATGGATAGCTCTTAAAATTAAAGCATGGCCATGTTAATATTAAGCTTTCTTTAAAATCTAAATATTAATGGGATTCCAAGATTGAAATTCATAACATTTACTTTGGTGACTACTCTACAAAATAAAGTCATCACTGATTGATATCAGCACATGGAGAGTGAAAATATGGATTGCATAGTAGGTTTCATAGCATTTAAGTCACTTATGCTGTACTACATAGGATTGTGTTTATGAAAACTAAAAGCGATACTTATAGAAATTACTAGAACACAATCCTACCTGCTTTTTCTCTTGGAATCATTGGGATAATAAAAAAAGTTTCATTTTATATTTAGTACTTTATAAAAATTATATGCATTATATTATATCGCTTATCAAATGCTAAAATCAATTTTCTTTATTATTATTATTTCTTTTTATTGATGCAACATTGATCTACAACCCTCTAATGATTTAAGGATATAGGTTCACACTTCAGATGTATGTTGCCAAATACACCCACCTACCATGAGTACAAAGTACTTCTCCAGATTTGATTAGGTCCCTCCCCATTTGCTCTACACATTAGCTTGTCTGATAACATCAATTTTACTGTCACTTGTCTATTTTTCCTTCCATGTATTTTATAGCTTTAGGTTTTACATATTTTTCTTTATCACATTTTGGTTTAATGTTTCTTTTTTAAGATTTGTTTATTTATGCATATAAAAACTAGTATACAGGCCAGAGGTGCAGGGAATGAGAGGAGTTACCAGAGTCAGAGTGAGGAGCAGAACAGGTAGATCTACTGAAATACACCCTGAGGGGAGTAGCGCGGGAAACAGGAGAGGTCTGCTGTGCTATGTGGGTTATCTTCCTGGCCCGGATCAAACTACTGCGTTAGTGGTTGCAGATAGCTTTATAATGCTGTGCCTCAAATCCTTGCGCCACCAGGGAGGTCCCCAATGGTTTAATGTTTTTGTATGGTGTGAGATAGTGCTCTAGTTTCTTTCTCTTGCACATGGCTACCAAACATTACCAATACAATTGTTGAAGAGACTTTCCTTCCTCCAAAGTTCTCTTGGCTCCTTAGCCACAGTTTTACTGACCATATGTTTCTTTGTTTTACCCTTTGTACCTTTGTTTATCATGTGGTTTTGATATAGTTTTATAATACAGCTTGGTATCTGGGAATGTAAGACCTCCTTTTATTTCTTTAGTCAGGATTGCTTTGTTTATTTAGGATCTTTTTGGTTCCATATATATATTTCAGTAATGTTTCTTCTATTTTTTTGAACAATGCATTGAAACCTTGATAAAGATTGCATTTCATCTATATTTTGCTTTAGGTAAGGTGGTCATTTTAATAATGTTAACTCTTCCAATGCATGAGTAAGAATCATTTTTTATATCTTCCATTTATTTTTAGTTTTTTAAATTTCTTCCTTCCTTTTTTTTTTTTTTTCCAAAGGTGTATTTACTTATGCATACAAGAGCTGGGGTACAGGCCAGAGTCTAGGGAGGTGAAAGGATTCACCAGAGACAGAGCAGGGAGCAGAACAGGCAGACTGACTGAAACACGCTGTTGAGGGGAGCAGTGAGCGAGGCAGGAGAGGTCTGCTAAGCCATGTGGGTCCTTTCTCTGGCTGGCAGCAGGGAATCTAACTTGTGCTGCAATGACTGTGGTTTGCTTCATAGTGCTTTACTTAACCCACTGCACCACCAGGGAGGCCCTCTTCCATTTATTTTTAATGCTGTCTTACAATTTCATTGTACAGATCTTTCAACTCTTTGTTAAATTTACACTTCTCTATTTAATTCTTTTTGATGTGGCATTAATTGGAATTATGTTCTTAATGTCTTCCTTGTCTAGATTATTATTTGCAAATGAGACACAACTGATTTTTTTAATTGATTTTTGACTCCCTAGTTTATTGTACTCATTCATAATATCTTAGTTTTATTTTATTAAGTGAATCTTTTAGGACATTTTATGTATATCATCTGATAAATAGTAAATCATGATAGTTTCATTTGTTCTCTCCCACTTTAGATTCATTTTCATATTTTCTCTTTCCTAAATATTCTAGCTAAGACATCCAGTATTATCTTAAATAATTGTGGTGAAAGTGGAAATCCTTGTTTTACACATGATCAGGAGGAAAAAAATCCTCTGTGTGTGTGTGTGTGTGTGTTTAACCATTCAGTATTATTTTAGCTACAGGTTAAAATACATTACCTTAACTATGCTTAAGTATTTTCTGATTACCCCTATTATTTGAGGATTTTGCCATATATAGAGGCTGACTTTAAATTTTACTCTTTTAAACAATATGTGTTATAAATTTAGTTACTTTTTGAATTTTACAAATTATGAGTCCATAATTTCTTTACTGGTGATTTTTTTTCCTTTTGAATACAATCAACAAGGTATAATTTAAAATTTTTTTCTCTCGGGCCTCCCTGGTGGCGCAGTGGGTTAAGCAACACACTATGAAACAAACCGCAGTCACTGCAGCATGAGTTCGATCCCTGCTGCTGGCCAGGGTGGGGACCCACATGGTGCAGCAGACCTCTCCTGCTGTGCCCGCTGCTCCCCTCAGCAGTGTACTTCCGTTGATCTGCCTGTTCTGCTCTCCGCTCTCTGTGGTGAATCCTCTCACCCCCCCCCACACCTCTGGCCTGTACCCCAGTGCTTGTATGCATAAATAAATAAAAATCTTTATTAAAAAAAATAAATAAATAAAATTTTTTTCTCTCTAAACTTTTTAAACTGATTGAGAATTTTTTTTGAAGTTATCATGGTTAAATACAACCTTAGTTCTACAAAACTACAAAACATTAAATTCTCCAAAGTAAAACTATACATAGTAATTTCTTGATTTAGCATATAATTGATGAGTGTAATTAGTTTAAAAATGTTTTCTGTATTTCATTTCTAACTGAAATCTAAATATCAAAATTTTATGAGCAAGTCTGCATGAGTGCTTTTTTTTAAATGCTAAACTACATCAGAAAAAAAAATTAAGAGAAATCTGGTGACTTTTGGCACTATTAAATCTCCCACTATCAAAACATATCTTATATATTACTTAAAGAGAATCTCTTCCAATGATTAATTGAATAACTTGGATTTTATGAGGGTGTTTGTACACTGATATGAAACAGCAGGAATTTCTAAACAGAGCATTAACATGAGCAATGATATGGAAAGATGAGAGATTAAAAGTTGTATTTAATTTTCTTATTACTGGGAAACAATTTCCCACAGGGCTATTTCCTTTCTTAAGTTTCAAACACAAAACTGAGTATAATAAAAGTGCTTTACTTTGATTGTAATTAACATTTCACCTTAAGATGGGAATACTCAAAGTGCCTATATATGCTGAATTATTACATCTATTTGTCTTGACTTTTATGTCTTAAAGTAGAAAAACATTATATGATATGATATATATGTGTATGTGTGTGTTTGTGTGTGTATATATATATATAGTTAGAAAATGTTAAAGGGATTGTTTTATCTTCTCCTTTCTATTATGGTCATGTATCTATCTCAGAGCCACCTGTATCATCATCTTTATTTGGTAAAATGTTTTTTCAATTCTTAGTGTCGGATAATCTTTTATTGTTTTTTCAGAGAACCTCAGCCAAAATGTACCTATTTCCTTATTTAATGTACTTATTTCATCATATTGTAATGAGAATTTTGGATCTTTTTACTTAATTATATCCTTGTTCTCTAGCAAATTAAGCACTATGTGTAAAAAAATAACAATAATTAACATTTCCCAGCACTTTATTTTGATGCATGTTTTAAAGGTATCATTGTAATCCTCATAAAATTGAGGATTTTAGGAGTTTAGATAAAGCTAAACTGCATTAAGAATCATTGCAATAATTAGTAATAAATCAACTTGAGATTTAAATCCAGATAATCCTTATTCCAAATGCAGACATTTTCCAAAGAGATAGATACTGTTTAATTGAAAACATAAAAATTATAATTCTTAAATACATAACAGTAAGCAAATAATAGTTTATGGGAGAATTAAGGTTAATGATATATAGTTCAGAATTCCTAATTGAAAATATTTGAATGAACTATGAAACAAACAAATAAAATAATGCATATATCAATAAAATATTGACTGCTATAATAAATAATGACCAAATGAGGTGACTGTCAAAAAGTAATTTTTAACTCACATAAATAGTGACAGCTTCTGAGCTTGACTTTTTGGCCATTGAAAGTCAGAAGATTATGCTCTTTAGAGTAATTCAGTATCTTAGACTAATAGATTCTGTGTGATCTGCTAAGTTGAACAACTCCCTGAACTTTTTGGTTACCAGTGACCTAACTGACAAAAAGGGAAAAGTTGTATATTTGCACATAGAAGTGTTTTATGGGCAAGATTCAAAGGTTGCATTTCGCTTTCCATCTCTTCCATCACAAGAACTCAGTAAAATAGCAAGAGCAATCTGTGTTCAGGCCTGAAAGTGTTATATGTGCCAGGGATATTATGGATAAGCAACTCAGACAAAAATCTAGAGTTCTATGCGAGACTAGTTATCTACCACCAATATCCATGTCCCCCTCTGAATATCCTCACCATATCTGGAAAGACACAATGCATAGTTTATTCAATTACCACATCTGTCCAATATTTGAATTACATCTCTTCAGAAATGTTTTTTTTTTTCAATTTTAACCTCAAATCTGTGAGATACTAGCAAGCAAAATTAATATTAACAAATTACTGTAATAAATCCTTTATTTTGACACATGCAACTGTCCCAATTCCTAAGTGATAACATGTAGTCTTTATTCACATTTGTTTGTGATAAATATCCAGTAAAAGTAATTATAAAACAAATCTTCCCTGAATTATAATGAGGTTATCTCTGATAAATGCTGCAAGTTGAAAAAGTACTTAATACATCCAACACACCAAATATCGCAATTTAGCCTTACCTACTTTATTAATACTCAAAACAATTATATTAGCCTACAGTCTAGCAAAATCACCTAACTCAAAACATATTTCAATATAATGTGTTGATTATCTCACATAATTTATTGAATATTGTACTGAAAATGAGGGAAAAAAACCAACAGCTTATAGAGCATCCGTTATTTGCCTTCATTATTGGTGACTGAAAACTATGGCTAATTGCTAATGCCATGCATTGGAAGAGAGATATCATGCATAGTGTTAGTTTAGAAAACATCAAAACTCAATGTAAAGCTCCTGCTGAATGAGAATTTCTTTTACACCTTTGTAAAGTTGAAAAGATACTAGTCAAAATATAAATCAGGGATCACCTGTAGATTTTTATTTCTCTCTAGATTAGAATCAGTATTATAGTTGGTTGTTAGAATTCAGAAGAAAGCAATTAGTAAAAAAGAAATTTTGGAAGAGTAACAGAATCTACAAGTTAGGGAATGTAGACTACAATTTTAAATTTTATTATGTGTTATAGTTACCTACCCAGAGAGAAGATTATAAAGAGATGCATTGTTTCAATTTAACATGTGGATATTGTAAAGATATATACAGAATATAAGAGTAAAAAAGAATATGAATTAACATCAAGGACACTTTAAAAATGGCATGATTTATTTTTCTATTCAAGATAGCATGAAAGAAATGTTGTCATAACTCCAGTTTTTAAGTATTAGATTTGCTGAGCATGTCCTTTAATGTTTTTGAAGCATATTCAACATATACATAAAATTGCAAACCACCTGACTTTTATGAGCATTATTTATTATGTCATGCCACAGTTGAAGTGCAGCATATTTTCAGGTCAGAAGAATACTTCATAAACACAAGGAAAAATGTATGTGTAAAACAATTTATAACTGACAGGAGGATAACTGTGAGTGAGAGAGTTCACATTAAGAATGTTTTCAGAGATTCTAAGCTGCAAGATAGATGATTGTTATGTAGCAGTTTTCACAGAAGGTCAAATTATCTCTGTGTGAGGTAAATATTCTTAAAAATTAAGGTTAGTTTTTTAACTTACTAGAATAGACATCTTCCTAAAACATACATATCTCATTTTTATTATCCTTTTGATAATCATTTATAACTGCTAAATTACTGCTCTATCTTAAAGTATGAACAAAATTATGTTAATATTAACTATTGTCCATCAAGTCCAATACTAAATTCCTTTTCATATATTTCAATTTAATTCTCAGAATAATGGCATCTTATATTATACCATTTCCTATTATATACCCAAATTATATATTATATTATATACTGAAATATATATACATATATATATATTTGTGGAACCTCAAACATTTACAAAATGTATAGTCACACATTTTGCAATTAAAAAATATGTTATATTTTCAGGGCACAGAGGGAAATTTCCCCACTTCTCTGGACTCTACCTAGTCTGGGTGACCAAAAAAATAACACTGGACACATTAGTAGAAGAAAATGACAAAATTTTATAACATGATATGGAAACTCTACATGGCTGCAAAGTCTAAATAAAGAGGGGTAAACCCTGGGTTTATATCCTGTGATAAGGAACCTAGGCCATCAAGAGATGATGAGGAGATTCAACATTGTGAGGAGACTATCTCATTAAAAAAAAAAAACACACACAAAAAACAAATCTTGCCTGTAGATGTATGCTTTGCTTTAACATCTCCAATAAAACGCTTATGGATAAATATGGACAAAGATGATGACAGAGGAAATCCTTTGCTTCATTCCTGAGAAGATAATCTAACATTAATTAGGGTAGCACTCAACCCAAAGAGTCCCATGGCTTGGGAAAAAATTGGTACATCCCTTGGACATGAGAGGTCAACACACACAGTAATAGGGGATAAAACATATAAAAGAAAGGTATGTTTTACTGACCAGCACATGGAAGAGAGAAATGCTGGGAGACTGTAGTCTGAGGTGAGGTTATATATCTTCAAGCTGTCAGTTCTGTCATGGGTCCTGGAAGGGGAGACCTAAATGGGGTGAAGATACATTCCATTGAACTGAAACAGGAATGAAGGAGCTACAGTGATCACCATAGTCAGGTAGTCCATTAAAAAGAACATGGACAGTGCTCTGGACAGCACTTTAAAATGCTTGAAACTGATGCTGAATTTGTTAACTAAAATGTTAACCTGCAGACATCAGGTGATTGGTCTGGAACCCCAAAGAGGAGTGATGTTGGTGGTGCCAAACATGCAAGTCTGCTCTACCCTAGCATTCAAAGCAGCAACTGATTGAACCACTCAAGAACCATTCCCAAGCCTGTGATTCAATAAGTGTGGTGCATAGTTGCTGGACTTACAGAGCTTGGAAAAGCCAAAGTACTAAAATTAAATAAAACCAAAGTGAAACTTGTGCAAAAAGTAAAATTAATGCAATTCTCTAAGTTACTGCTGTAGTAACTTAAAAAAAAAAAGGAAAATCTAAAGTATCAAAATAGGCAGACAAAACTTTATAACAAGTGGCACGTTGTGACCTCAAAAGGAGGTAACAACTTTATAGAATGCAGTATAAAAGAAATGAAAAATTTATCTGTAAATCAAATATAAAGTTTGTGCTTCTAATATAAAGAAAATTTTAAAAAGGGAAGAGATTCAGCAAAACATATCAAAGAGATACAAGAGAACTCAGAAAAACTTATTAAATTGAAACATTGAAAACATTGAAATTGAGAAAAACTGAATATGAGAAATAAAATTAATGAACAGAAAATAAAAACCAAAACATTCAAAACAAATAGATGAAAAGAAAAATTAAAACATTATATACTGAAAACAAGCAAAATGAAGACATGAGTTACTAGAAACTCTGGGACACAGTGAAAACAGTTCCAAGAAGGAAGCATAAAACAAACATATATATATATTTTTTTTTCCTGCTTTCCTGAGTATATTTTCAACAACTGCAATTATCTTTAGAATAGTCACTAGCATGATTAAGTGTATTTATAGAAGTTTTCTTTTAAAACCCTGATCTTATATTCTATATAATTTATGTCAAGGGTTTCATTATGTATATCAATATATGCTAGTTGTGTATTTAGGGAATTTTAAATTATCCAGAATGTAGATTTAAAATATTATGAGTCATTCCCCCAAAATTATTCTCACTCTATATCTCTCATATTTTTAGTTTTTTAAAAATCTTCAGGGATCTCAGGTTTAGAATCTGGGATTAACTCCACTTTAAAAAATGAAAAAAGAAATATGAACTGCTCTGTAACATCTATGATAATGTAGACATCTATTCTATAATTTCTTTTAAAGACCCTCATCACTCTGTAAAAAGTAATTGCTGTTTCTTTATTTTACAGTTTTTTTGCACTCTAACACACACCAAATTTTCCTTATTACTCTGGTAAATTATTTTCAGTTTTTTCTTCCCTACTAATTTTCAAATTTCAAAATTGAATTAAGATTTTTTTAAAATTTTAATTTCTGTGAATCTTCATTTTATTCTATATGGATTTGTTTTAATATATAAACTAATTCACTTATTAAACTCTTGTTTCCTGAAGTTTTCTGTATTGTAATAAAAGGGAACTCAGAAAAAGACAAATTGATAACATACATTCCTAGAAAAGAAATATTACTGTTAGTTTCCATTGTTTTATCTAAATAATTGCTCCTAAACCTGAAAGGTACATAATTAAAATTAACTTGCATTGATTTTTTCTAATTTTAGAAAATAAATGCAGATATATTATAGACATTTGCAATTGTATTGCATTTTAAAGAGTCAGCATAACATATCAGGAGTTTGTAATTAATGGGGTATTCTAAATGAATTTCATATAACTACAAAAGTAAATGTTTTAAATAATTTGAATTTGCCATGGGGATTTTAAAAATTGATATGATAAAATACTTGTTATGGGCTGGAAAAACTCTCTCCAAAGATTATGAAATAAAAAATAGACAAGAATTTTAAATCGACTGCTAAAGATTAAAATAACCTCTGTGACAGCCTATAAAAAAATGCAATGGCATCAAATTCTGCTGAAAGTGAAATAGGTTAATATTTTGAAGATATTGCTTTCTGCAAGAATGTATGAGTTAAAAAAATTATATGTCAAACAGCAGTAAGACTGATTTGGGCTATAGTAAAATTTTCCTTTTATACAGCAACTATGCAATCTACAGTGTTTCTAAACAATATGGAAATTGTCTACTTTCGCATAATTTTACCAACTATTTATCTTATGTACTGTTTGTTTCATGTCATTGTAATATTAATGAATCAAATAATACCTCTTACAATACATTTAAATTTCAAATAAATCATCTTAAGGTGGTTTAGGAACGTCGGAAATGTCTGTGGAAACAAACATTTAAAGATTCTGAAGAATGAGGTGATGGTGCACTGGTGACATGGTGAACTCCATGGGGACTACAATTGATGTCAAGTATTAAGACAGTTGACATTCTTTCGCATTGCCACCATTTATTTAGGGAAAATAGTTTACATATATATCTTATCATTAGAACAAATCAGTAAAAAATGACAAGTTCTTCCTCCATAAATGAACACACAATATGAGTTAACTAGGAAAGATGGCAAGGGGTTGCTGTCTCAGTACAAAGCCATTTGCACTTTGGTATTTTGTTGTCCTTTTGCTATGGTTGACTTTTCTTGGCTATCTTTTCCAAAGGAATGACCCACAATTTGTGTAGTGTTCTGAGAGGAATTTCATAAATATGAATGAGCAACTATTCATTAACAGATAAATGGCAAAGACCAAGATAACAAAGAAATTCTTCAAAGCTATCAATTACTACATTGAATGTAAAAATAAATGAATGAATAAATAAATACACCAGCAAAATATTGTCAGATTGTGCTCATATACCTGTGTTAAGCATAAACATTAAGTCTAAATATGGACATAGATATATGGAAATTAATAAGATTAAAAAAAAGGTGGCATACAATACTACTAACCTTCCTAAAGGCACTGCAATGACAATCATTTTCAAGAAAGCAGAACTTAAGACAAATATTATTGTGGATAAAAGGAAATTTTACATGATAAAAAATTAATTCAGCAGGAATTAAATATAACATAATATATAAAGGAAGAAAGAATTAAATATCATAATCTCCAGATATTATGATATGAAAGAATAATTTTCTAAAATTATTAAAACTATGTGAATTTAGCATGCTGTTGGGTACTAAATAAACATAAAAGTCAGCAATAATATAAAATCAGTCAAAATTCTTAACCTTAATGTCACATAAATTAATATATAAACTTTATACTTAACATTGATATTGAAGGTAGTTTTCACACATGAGTAACTGTTCAGACTTTAGGAAGAAAGTGATGGCTTTGCAATGATACTGACCTATGATTGAGCCCCAAATCTCTCACTTGACATCTGCACAATAATGAACAAGCCATGATTTCCTTACTGCAGTTCCAGAGCAATGAAGACTGAGTAATTGTAATAGAGATTAAGTTTACATTTGATGACCTATGACTCCCTTATAGTTCCTTAAGTGTATCTTTGTAATGATTGCCAATTAAACCAATAGTTATTTTAATGTTGTATGAATTAAGTTATATTGATAATGTGTACACTTCAGATATTAATGGATATTTGAAATTATTTAATTCACAATCATATTTATTTACATCTCTTTTTATGCAATTATTCCATGATGGATATAGGTTCATTTAAATAGGAAGTAAGAACAAACCTGGCTAAGGGAACACTGACAAAATGAACAAATTTTCTATAACTTCCGTACATAAACAACCACTTCAAATATCACTTTAAACAGGGTGGATGGGAGTTTTATATTTGCTTACATTGACAAAATAATCATATCTAGTTTCTTGTAATGTTTTCTGTCTTGAGCAGAAGGAAATTACATGCATTCTTAAGCTTAATATCACATAAATGCAATTCAGAACAATTTTAGTTGTCTGTCTGTGGAGAAAGAAATACACCAATATTCAAATAATGTGTCAAAATGATAATGAAAAAAGTAGATTAAAAAAAAAAAAACTATTGTAGGGGCTCCCTGGTGGCACAATGGGTTAAGCAATGCACTATGAAGCAAACCGCAGCATTGCAGCACAAGTTCGATCCCTGCCGCTGGCCAGGGAGGGGGCCCACATGGCACAGCAGACCTCTCCTGCCTCTACTGATGCTCCCCTGTTCCCCTCAGCAGTGTGTTTCATTCAGTCTGTCTGTTCTGCTCCCACTCTCTCTGTTGAATCCGCTCACTGCCTGGACTCTGGACTGTACCCCAGCTCTTGTATGTATAAATAAATAAATCTTTAAAAAAAAAAACAACTATTGTAGCTAATTTCCTCAAATCTGTGGCTTAAACTCAAATTTCCTAAAACCTGTAGCTTAAACCCAAAATAAAATTGAAAACTAAAAATTAACAGAATTGAGTTCTAAATATCCTTTGTTGTTTCTTTTCCCTACCCCCCTTCCTGTTATAAACCCTTAACTCACAACTAATGTATTTTTCTCTAACTGCATTCCTAACCTTGGAAACTGACTCTGTTGCATCTCTAACAAATTATCTATGTCCTTCAAGGTTGATAATAACATCAATGGCAAACATCTGCTGATCATAACAGATTGTTTGCCCAAAGGAGCATTCCTGCCAAGCAGCTGAACGCCAAGACTTATGACTGCTAGCTACCCAGCACCTCCTCAGACTTAAGAATGCAAATCCCCTCTCTCCCTTCACTTCTGGCATGTCCTCACATTCCCACCCTTGTTTATAATCACAGCATTTCTGCCATTCTGCTCTTTAGAGTGTTACCTCTGCTGACTCCCCATGTGGACTCCTTGAATAAACTCTGTGAAAAGGAATCCTTATAGTTCAGAGCTTGAGTTTCTGAGCAATGTTAAAGACTTAGTCACATACACTATCAATGATAAAAATACCTATTATTGACTCGAATATATGTGTATAAAAGAACTCTTATTTAGAGCATTAAAACAAATGGTCCACTTTAAAACTCTTTTACAGTACAAAATTACTAAGTTTTAAGAAGCTTAAGACCACTGAGTTAGGTATATATTCTCCAGTTCCTTGTCATCCACTTAGTCTTTATTTCATCTATTCAAGTGTTCTAACATACATTTTAGTTGAATTCTCAATTGAATTACAAAACAAAGACATAAAACATATAAATGTCTCATTTTAATGTCTTTAACCAGATTTCAATAATTTTTTAAAGATTTATTCATTTATGCATACAAGAACTGGGGTACAGGCCAGAGTTGTAGGGCATGAGAGGATTCAACAGAGACAGAGCTGGGAACAGAGCAGTCAGATCAAGAGAAATACACTGTGGAGGGCAGCAGTGGGAAAAGCAGGATAGGCCTGCCTTGCCATGTGGGTCACCTTCCCAGCCATCAACAGATTTCAAACTCATACTGCAGTGACAAGGATCTGCTTCATAGTGCATTGCTTAACCCATTGTGCACCAGGGAGGCCCCAGATTTGAATAATTTAATAAACCTATTTTTTTAAAGATTTATTTATTTATGCCTACAAGCACTGGGGTATAGGCTAGAGGTGTGGGGGGGGTGAGAGGATTCAACACAGACAGAGCGGGGAGCAGAACCGGCAAATCAACAGAAGTACACTGCTGAGGGGAGCAGCGGGCATAGCAGGAGAGGTCTGCCACTCCCTGGCCAGCAGCAGGGATCAAACTCGTGCTGTAGTGGCTGAGGTTTGCTTCATAGTGTGCTGCTTAACCCACTGCACCGCCAGAGAAGCCCAATAAACCTATTTTTGCTAATCTTTTCTTCCATTGCTTTTGTGGCATGTGGCCAACATTAATCTCATACTACTCATCTGATTGCAGTTAAACTTTGCAACACCTTTGTTTAATGCCCTCTCTTCCTATATTGGGTGACCCTAAATCTCTATTCTTATTCTAATCAACTTGCTTCCTTGGTGATTTAGTTCTTTTATTTTAGTTATTCTTTTATACATATGACTTGAGGAGTTTGTTATTGTCTTGCAATTGATAGATTGAAACATTTCTGTTTACAAAATATTTTATTCATTATTTACTATATGCCATGTAATTCTTGTACTACAGGGATGAAAATGGTAAAAACATCTCACTTTGTGAAATGTATGTTCTAGTTTGATAAGTGTTAAAGAAAAGGGCAGGGTGACTAGGTGCAGGAGAAATGTGTGAGTAGTTCAGAAAGGATGCTGTATTAATTAGGAGAGGAGTGCATTTTATGACAAGTCGCTCACATTCTATATTGTGCTAAACTTCATGGCTTTGTCATATTTTTTCTCATTCCAATATGGAACTGTATTCCCAAAATCCCATTTCACACTAAGATTGACTGACTCTTCAATCTATATCTCTTCAAAATCTAGTTCTGCAAAACTGATTCATGTATCCACTGAAATTCCAACCAACAAAGGACTACTGACTTTCTTATTCCTGATGTATTGACTAATCTATTTAATCATATATATTGTAGTAGACAAGGTACTTGATCTATGGAAAATAAAATAACCTCATAATTTTCCTCAAAACATAAGAAACTTAATTAGGTATGTTAAACTTCTCCCTATAGTTAAATAAGAATTTCAATTAGTGGTCAACTCCTCTCTGTAATTAGTATTTCAAAGTGTTTGTATCATTCTCTCTCAACCACTAAGAGTTGATAATTATTTTCTTTTAAAGATTTATTTATTTATGCATATATGAGCAGGGGTATAGGCCAGAGGTGCAGGAGGTGAGAGGATTCACCAGAGACAGAGTGGGGAGCAAAACAGGCAGATGGACTGAAATACACTGCTGAGAAGAACAGCGGGGACACAGGAGAGGTCTGGTGTACCATGTGCGTCACCTCCCTGGCTGGAGATCAAACTAGAACTGCCATGCCATGGATGCTTCACAGTGCGGCGCTCAACCCACTGTGCCACCAGGGAGGCCCTTTTTAAAGATTTTTGAAGACATTTATTTATACACAGTCCAGAGGTATGGAGGAGGGAGGGGAGAAACCAGACACAGAGTGGGGAACGGAACAGGTAGATTTACTGAAATACACTGCTGAGGGGAGCAGCAGATGAGACAGGAGAGGTCTGCTGTGCCATATGGCATATCTCCCTGGTCAGGGAGAGAACGCAGGTTGCAATGGCTGGCAATCAGTTGCTTGACAGTGCTGTGTCTTTAATATCTGTGCTGTCAGGGGGGCCCCTCTTTAAGATCTTAAAGACAATCATGTGGTGAAGAGTTAAACATTATTTTGAGAGTTAACAAAAATTAACATGGCCTGCCTTCCAAATTACTTTGTAAGATGCAATCATTAATTTTTTCCTCTGTATTCCAAGAACTAGAAGAAAGTACTTGTGAAATAGAAAAGTAACACATTGAATATGCCAAGAGTAAAGTCATTATATGAATTACTATAATGATATGAAAATTGTAGGCAAGTTACAGAAATATGGTGATTAATGCTGGGTTTGTGTGTGTTATATACTCACAAACAAATTGCGACAGAACAAAGAAAACAGCTGTTATTTCTACCTACTAATTCTTATGGCACCACTTATCTAATCACTTCAAGAGGTGCAAAGACAGCACTCTGACAGTCTATACTTACAATTCACAAAAGTTAAAAAGAAAAAGAAAAACATATCAAAATGTTAGAGCAAAAATACCCCAAACACAGTATCAATTCAGCAGACTCATGGAACATGCCTAAAGAAGTACAATTTCAAAGTAGTAAAATGAACTCTAATTAATGCAAAGATCATGTGTTCTAGAAATACCAGACGGCTCACCCTCACTCACAAAGAAATTTTTCCGTGGTTTAACTCAGACCTATATGACATCAGAACATAGCTCCTCGTGACAGAATGAATACAAGTAGACCAGTCCTCTGCACACTGAAGGAAAGAGATCACCTCTTGTTCTTTGTTTACTCCCCAGCATTGGAATGGGTCTCTGTCAAGAGAACACATTGACCTACAGGGTAGTTGCGTGAATCATGTATGTCACATGTTCTTAGAGAAGATCTTTAGCATCTTTGAAAGAAATTTGCTAGTAAACTACCACGAGATAGGTCATTATCAAAAAGGCTTAAGAATCACTTCTGAGTCATCTGTGTCTCCAACAGAAATCGCTTGGTTATCAAAAACAGAATGTCAGGAGAATAAGTCCTGAGAATATATCAGGAAACTTTTGAACCAGATGAAATATAACCATTTGACTCATCATAATGTGCAAAGGTTACATAAGCAATCAAATGGAATATCAGTTAGCAGCAAAATAAATAAATAATATTTTTTAATGTTTTTAAAAAAAGAAGACTACAAGGTAACAGTTATAAAAATGATCACAGAGCTCAAACACAAAGGATGATAGTAAACAGGAACAATAAGAACTAATAGACCTTAAAATTAATATAAACAAGTTAACAAAAACAAAAAACATAACAACCTCACAACTAAAGGTTCCCAACAGCAGACAAACAAAACTAGTGGATAGAATTAATTAGTTTTAGAGGACAACTAGACTGTTAGTGGATATTTTAGTAGAAACACTTCAAGCAAGAAGGGAAAGATAAGACATATTTATATTTAAGTCTATTTAAAAAAAAATCTATCCTAGAATTATTTATCCTACAATATTAACATTCAAGATAGAAGAAAGGATAAAAAGCCTTATTAAAAGGCAAAAACTGATGTATATATTCCTAGACACACATAAAAGAAATGTCAAGTGTGATTATAAAAGTTGATAGAAAAGGAAATATGTAAGTAGTGAACACTGAAACTACATAACATGGATGAGGAAGAGAATAACACAGCAATACTGCTAGAACAAGTTTGAGGCTAGACCATTCAATATGTCACACAGTCCATTGTATACTAAACTCAGCAGAACCCTCAAACAAGTCAATAGTAGTAACACCTATGATGATGTGAAAGAAAGCAAAAAAAAACCATCAAAACAAGTCCTCAAAAACAAAAAAAAAGAAGCAAAACTATATATATAGGGTTTTGAACAATGAATACTTAGTCTCAATAATTACCATCAATGAAAATGGACTGAATTCACCAATCAAAATGTGTGGAGTAGCAAAATGGATTCAAAACAATGTCCAACTTCTGTTAAACCCATATTGCCAACAAACAGAAACAAATTTAGAGTTAAAGTTTGTCAGGCAATCATACAAGAAAGTTATACTAAAAATTTCAGGAACAGAATTTCACGAAATAGAATTCCAATGAAAAATGTAATAACAGATAGAGAAATACATGACATTATGATTAAGAGTCTAATAGAGCAAAAGGAATAACACTTGTAAATATATATACACCGAATAGTGAAGCACTGAGATATGTAAGACAAATACTAACAGAACTTAAAGACAAATTGACAGAAATATACAATAATACCAATGTATTTTAAGACTTTGTTAACAGATGAACAACACAGAAAATAAATGAGGAAACAATAGTCTTACAAGGACTGAAAACAAAGAGGTTTAACAGATATCTAAAGACAACATAAATGACAAATCAGATCTTTCACTGGTGCCTAGAGAGCCAAAGACTGAACCACAAGAAACATCTTTAGATGGAGGATTTTATTCAAGGGAGTGGTGGGACACCCCTGCCCTCACCTCCCCAAGAAAATAAGGGTTCATGAATAGAAGAGTGCTGGGGTTATAAAGGGAGAAGTAATATGAGAAAAATGCAGAGCTTCACATTTCCATGTCTAGCAGACTATTAAATTGGCACAGAGTTATAGCTTTAAATAATAATTTGAAATCAATATTGTTTGGGATCAAGGCAGTATAGGCAGTAGGAGTCAGGGCATTTAACTTTCCCAATAAGGTGTTTTCTCAGAAGTCAGAAAATGCTTGTTTCTGATGCCTTTATCAACTCTAGAGGGGCACAGACAATTTTATTAGAGAGCTAGGAATGCAGGTTGAACAAGTTAATGGTTAGTTATAAGGAGGAGCTAGAGTAGGAGACAACAAATGGTCAGTAAAGTTTAATGCTACTTACTCTTAATTTTTAGTCTAGGTGAGTTTTTTAGTGTAGTTGCCAAATGGAGGGATTCCAGCTATAAAACTGCACCAAAAAGTCTCTGCATAAACATTTTTCTCAAGTACACATGGAACATTTTCAACAAGAGACATTTTGCTGGCACACAAATTAATTGTCAATAAAACTACAGATATTGAAATTTTACAATGTACTCTCTGTGATCATAATGTCATCAGTCTAGATCCCAGTACGGGAAAAAGGAAAATCTATAAATAAATGGATACTAAACAACTTCCTGCTTAATAGCTATTGGGTAATGAAAAATATTGAAACAGAAATTAAAAAATATGTTGACATTAATGAAAATGAAGAGATATTCTACCAGAATCCTCCCACAAAAGTGGCTGTAAGAGGAGGATAATAGCAATAGAGGTCCATGAACAAAGAGTCCCAAAACAATTTAACATAAAAAAGACCCAATGTTAGAAGAAAGGAAATGATAAAAAGAAGATAGAAGATAAGCAAAATAGAGAACAGACTATACAATAAATCAATAAAGGTAAGAGATGTTTCTTAAGATTAAAAAAAAAAAAGAAAATTCCAGCAAGACTAAAAACTACAGAGGAGACTTTGATAAATAGAAATACAAAAGGAGAAATTACCACAGGTAGCACAGAAATACAATAGATTATTAGAGATTACGATGAACTAAATATACACAAATACATTTGATATCCTCAAAAAAATGAGCAAAATTCTAGATCAATATAATTCACTAAGACTAAACCAAGAGGAAACAGACAAAATGAACAAACTGTTCACAAATATAAAATTAAAATAGCAATAAAAATCTTCCCAAATACAAAAACCGAAGACTGAATTCATTAACTACAAACATTATCAAACATCCAAAGAAAAAAGAAAAGCTAAAAGAAAAAAAAAAAAAGAAAAGAAAAGCTAAAAGAAAAAAAAAAGCTAAAAGAAAGCTAAAGTATAGACCAATAATCTTAATAAACTAATTAAAAAATATTTAACAAAATGGTACCAAATCAAATTCCACAATCTCTCCTGAGGATTATACAGCATGATCAAGTGGGATTTATCCCAGGTATGAAAAGATGGCTTAATATATACAAATCAACCTATATGATGTATTATATCAAGAAAAGTAAAGACAAAAATCATAGAATATTGTACCTGAAAATTTTTAATAAAATTCATCACCCATTGTAATAAAAAAAAAAACTTTAAATTGGGAGTAAAAGGGGGTCTCCCTGGTGGCACAACAGGTTGAGCACCACAATGTGAAGCATCCACCACACAGCAGCACGAGTTCAATCCCAGGCCAGGGAAGGGACCCACATTCTGCCTCTCCTGCCTCGCCTGCTGCTTCCATCAGCAGTGTGTTTCAGTCGATCTGATCTGCCTGTTCTGCTCCCTACTCTGTCTCTGGTGAATTCTCTCACCCCCTGTGCCTCTGGCCTGTACCCCTGCTCTTGTATGCATAAATAAAAAAAAACTTTAAATAAATAAAATGGGGGTAGAAGAAATCTGTCTTCACAAAATAAATGTCATATATTACAAACCAACAGCCAATATACTACTTGATGGTGAAAACCTGAACTTTTCCTTTAAGATCAGTAATATAACATTGATGTCTTTTCTCACCACTTCACTTTAACTTGGTATTAGAGATTTTGCCAGAGCTATCACATAAACAGGAAATAAAGGGAGTCTGAAGTAAAAATACAAGTGAAACTATATTGGCACATGATATACTATGATTAAATATCCTAAATAATCCATCAAAACTTTTTTTCAGAAAAATAAAAGATGAATGCAGCAAAATGACATTTTATAGAACCAACATACAAAAATGTAGCATTTTTAAAGACAGACAAGAAATAAGAAGAAAAAGTTCAAGAGAAAATCATTCCACTTAAAATTACCTCAAAAAGAATTAAACACACATACTGACCTAACCAAGGGGGTGAAGGTTATTTACCAGCATAATTACAATATGTCATTAAAGGATTAAGAGTGACAAGAGATGAGGACATACAAATCCCCTGGATGGGGAATCAATATAATCAAAATGACTATGCTGCCTAAAGTGATGTATCAATATAACAAAATTGAAATCAAAATAGCAGAAACACTTTAAAAAATAACAAAAATTTGAAATTTATATGGAATCACAAGACCTTGAATAGCAAAAATGATTCACATCCTCCAATAAACTACCATTGTCAATTTCCTCTTCTCACATTTCCTCTTCTATACATCTCTCTCTTCCCACATATCCTCTATCACAGTGTATATATGTATATAGTATATCTTTCAGTGTCTTAGAATCACTTTTGTTATGTTTTTCTGTTTACTTTCATTACACAAATTAATATTTTACTTTCTAACATATCTCACTTCACATAATCACATCAAAATCCATTCAGTTTGTTTCATACTACTTTTATATTTTTAATAACTAAGTCATATTTTATTAAATATACTTTTTTACAATGTCTCTATCCAGTCATCTGTCAATGGAAAGACTAGATTGATCACATGATTTGACTGTTGTGAATAATGCTGTTATGAATTTAGGAGTGCATAAAGCTTTTCATATTAGCATCCTCAATCTTTGGGTAAATATCTTACATTGGTATTGCTGAATCATACGGTATTTCCATATTTTATTTTCCTAGGTGAAACCACATACTATTTTTAATAGACTGTGCCAGATTATAGTCCTACAATGGAATATTGTTCCACTATCTCCTTGTCATTGTGAACACTGTTGCTTCCAATCATTTTTAATTTTTTTTTAAAATATTTATTTATGCATTCAAGCACTGGGGTACAGTGCCAGAGGTGCGGGTGGTGAGAGGATCCACCAGAGACAGAGTGGGGAACAGAACAGGTAGATTGACTGAAATACACTGCTGAGGGGAGCAGCGGGCAAGGCGGGAGAGGTATGCTGTGCTATGTGGGTCCCCTCCTTGGCCTGGGGCAGGGATTGAGCTCATGCTGCAGTGGCTGTGGTTTGCTTCATAGTGTATTGCTTAACACATTGCACCACCAGGGAGGCCCCTGCTTCCAATCATTTTGATTGAGGTCATTCTCACACAGATGAAGTGTATTTTATTGTGTTTTTGATTTCTATTTCCCTGAGTAAGTAATGCTAAAATATTTCCATGTGCCTATAGGCCATCTGAATATATTCTTTTAAGAAGTCACTCTCTCTCTTGTGCAATTTTTTTTTAATGTGATGGTTGATTGACTTGTGTGAGTTCTTTATCTGTTTTGAAATAAACCCTTTATCAGATGTATTATATGCAAATATCTTCTCCCAGTAATTAGGTTCCCTTTTTATTTCTGTGGTATTTTCTTTCATGGTATGAAACTTTTTGATGTATTCAGCTTTGTGTTTTGTTTTACTTTTCTTTCTATTACCATTGAAGCTGTGTTCCAAAATACATCTCTGTAGTTGATGTTGAGTTTATTACCTGTTTTTTATTAGGAATTTTTATAGTTCCAAGTCTTATACCTAAGTCTTTAATCCACTTATGTGAAGTTAAGTATTTAGCATTTTTTTATGCATCTGCCAGTCCAGGTTTTTCACCACCAAACAAAATTGTGTTGACTGTAAACATAGAGTGTTGCTTTATTACATATTGATCACTATTGCCTTTTCAGAGGATTTGCTTTTGTCAACTATGAACATCACTGCAAACCATTAGAAAATTTTTCTTTTATGCTGTCTGAGAAAAAGTAGTGTCATCTCCTTGACTTTTATATTTAATCACCATGTCACAATATAGATGTTAATTATCTTGAACATGTCTACTAATATTAAACTAAATAATGGGCATTGTGGTTACTATTCATCTTTATCTGATCATTTTCTAAAAACTCAGATATTTAAAATAACATAAAACTCTGTGGTTGCTTTTTCACTCTTTGAAGACTCCTACAAAGGTAAAAATGTGATGTGATAATTGTCAGGAGTTGAAATATAGAAGAATAGGGCCTCCCTGGTGGCACAGTGGGTTAAGCAACACACTATGAAGCAAACCTCAGCCACTACAGCACGAGTTCGATCACTGCTGCCGGCCAGGGAGGGGACCCACATGGTGCTGCAGACCTCTCCTGCTGTGCCCACTGCTCCACTCAGCAGTGTACTTCCATTGATCTGCCTGTTCTGCTCCCCACTCTGTCTGTGGTGAATCCTCTCACCTCCCATACCTCTGGCCTATACCCCAGTGCTTGCATGCATAAATAAATAAATCTTTAAAAAAAAAAAAGAAATATAGAAGAATAAAATTATTCAGTAAAGTAATTCATCACTGAATATAAGTTGATCATACATACGTTGTAGTTTTCATTTTCTTTTGAAAGAATTTTTCTGTATTATATCAAAAGTTAATTCTGTGAAAGTCTGTTATATATTTGTAGTTGTACCCTAATCTTGAATTAATTATACACAAAATCTACAACTGTTCATAAGGCAACTGATGAACTACAGCTATTGGTTAGATGTACTTACTGTTATATTATCCAATACAGCAAATATATTTTGTTTTTAGACCCATCTGTTTACTGGCACATTTATCTAACCTCATCATTTGTCCTTAAAATATACCTTCAGCAGAGAAGACTAATGCAGCAGAGAGATAAGACATACATGATAATATATTTCATATTTTCCCTTCTTATCATTATGTGTTTTAAACTGATTTAATGGACTATTTTAAGTGTTATAAGTTGGCAAATGAACTCTATTGTTCTGTCGACCTCTGAAGTAGCTGATGTAGTAAAGTTCTTGAAGAGTACCAGTTTAATAGCCTATTATTGTATTAATATGATTTCCATATAACATAAACCAAAAAATTGAAACTCAGTACAATCAGAGAAATTAATAATTAGCTTTTTATTCCAGCTGCAGCTTTTGAACTGTGCCTAGCTTATGGTTGGCATCCATTCAATTAATTATTGACTGAAACTTAAATAATACATATTTCACATTTTAACATGCCAAAAAACATTTAAAATTCTGATTCTCAAGAATATTGTGTCTTGTGAGAAGTTAGTATAACTTTACAGATGATATGAGTTAGGAATATTTATTCTGTATAATTTTAATTAGGAAACATCACAATTTTAAAATTAAACAATTAACCCTCTTTTTAGGAAAACATAGCATTCAAAACATATTAATGACTATTACTCAATTTATTTTTTTATTAGACATTTCAAAGCATAACTTTCTGAGATAATATTTTTCAATAATGATAGTGTATTGGTTCCAAAGTTTTACATCAAATTGAATGATTTCTTTTCTGAAAGAGAGGAGCTTTGCGAATTTCACAGATTATAAGGATGGTGGTCACTGCAATTAATAATCAAGCTTACTTGATTAAAATAAGCAAAAAATTATAAATAAAAAAATTTTACAACTTAGAGCATGTATCTTCAATTTTCTCAGAGGATCAATTTTACACACTTATTATAAGAGTGATATCTTTAAATATGTAAAATCTGCCTGGTGGCATGGTTCTGTCACCACCTATTAAAACATCATACATTTAACTTTTACATTTGATTTATCTATGTATCTGAAGCTATTGTATCACTTTTAAAAAGATGAAAATGTTTCTCTTTTAGTAATAATATTCATTGATTTTTCAAATATAGTGTCTACATATCACTGTAGAAGAAGTCATCTGTAACATAAGGGGATAAACCACGCATTTTATTATACATACAGATTTTACGAGCAAGAGATTCAGGCCACTGTAGGTGTGGCCCCTCTTTGTTTTATGATACTTGGGACCTCAGCTTACTCGACTCAATTTTTTGTCTTGTCTTGAACACAAAGAAATTAGAACAGTAGTTACTGGAGTAACCATTTCAAAGTAGTTTATTCACCTAAGCACATGGCACTTGATTTTAGAAAAATAAAATCTGACTTAATTGGAACACTGTCTTTTTCCATGGAAGGTAGTAGGTATGCCCCAGGAGTGAATGTTCCATAAAGCAAAGTAAGGACTGCTTGGTCTTTCAATACTTAGATTCTGAAGTCACATGGCATATATCTATTGATCAAAGCAGTCACAAGTATACCCAAATCTAATATATGAACTTATAAGCCAGCAGGTTCTAACTACCTCTCCATATCTATCGTTTTATAACTAACTCTTACTTAGAGCCAGGCTAACAAATAGTGTCAGCTGTGAGTATATTTGAAAGGAAATGTAATTATCTTCATTATTTTGATTTTCAAATACATTTTTTTCTCAATGTAAGGTGAATGAACTAGAGCCACAGGGAAGATTAGTGACAAAAGTAATATAGACTTAAGTCAGTGTTCACAGACATACTGAGATACAAGTTAGCAACAGTATACCAAGTGTAGACTTTGAATTCACAATTGTGTTAGCAACACTAATATTTAAAATGAGGGTAACTTCTAGGTTAATGGATCTAAAGATTTAAATCTCTCCAGACAGCTATATAAATCAATATAGAGGACAAGTTAAATATAGAGAACAGTGTCCACACCAATAGGTTATCTTGGAGGCAGAATATACTATACATTTTAATTTACATGGAAATGAGGATATAAACTGATACTACAGAGAATACATCAAAGAAAAAAATATGCAAAGATAAGTATAATTGTGGGACCCTGAGATTTGAGGAATGCAGATAAGATCGCTAGTATTTCCAGAATGACCCTATCTTATTTTTCACATCAATGTGTGGTTCAAAATAAAGAAAAACTATATACATATATTATTATCCCATATATGTAATGTTATACTAATATTAACTTATATACATTTTACCTATCTGGTAATTTTATCGAGCTTCAACTCTGAAATTCATACAAAGTATGCCTGGTAGAAAATAATTAGAAAAGGATACAGATACATTTTTAATATTCACAAAAGTGAATTTTTCTTTGCATGGTTCTGTAGCTATTTTGAGAAACCTGAAAACTTGTATGATTAAAGAAAAATACAAAAGTCAGAAAAAATAAATTTGAGAAAATGGTTATTTTTATAACAGGAATGAAACTATTATATTCTTAAGACCTTTCTTATTAATAGAAAAAAAAATTATAGCACATCTCTCAAGTAAATCATGCCATTATTTTATGCTTATCTGAAAGGAAACCAACTTCTTTGGCACTGTTCAAGAAATAACATAATGTAAGAAATAGAAATTAATTACTTTGAGCATCCAGGGACTTTTTGTATACTTTTATAAATTATTAATATTAATTTAATACATAATACATAAATAAATCAAAAATTAAATAGTAGAGATTAAATATGTTTTGATTGATTGTAACTTGGTTACAATCTTAATTGTAATCCTCTTCTCATGAGAATCCATTCTCCTCTGACTTTTTTTAATATTGTAAAATGAGATTCTTTGATGCCTTTTAGAATCTATAAATCTTGAGGTAGAGTGATTGCTTCTATCATCATAGAAGAACTAGTAGAAAGAAAACAAATAGCTCAAAATCTTTAAGTAATTAGTTTAAGTCACTATGACCTAAAGTGACTCTTCTTACCTTATAAACACAGGGTTAAACACATTGAAAAGCCATCCAATTTTTAACTGTAGTAGCTAAAACACTGAATCCACTAACATATCTAGAGTCTATGTGATATTGAAGATGGAAAAGGTAGGGTTTGGAATAAGGACATCTAGGAGGACAAAACTGAAAATCTGACACTTCGTATGTATGGACAGAGATCCAAACACCTATTCCTATTTTAAAGATCCATACAAAAATTGCTTAGGCTACAATCTAAGCATCTTTAACTTAACATTGTCTTTTACTCTTCTCCACATCCAAACAAACACCAAACTCTTTTAATTCTGTCTGCTAAGCATACTTTAGTTTACTTACCACCTCTGTGATTACTTTAAACTCTACATGAGTGGGCCTCCCTGGTAGCACAGTGGATTAAGCAACTCACTATGAAGCAAACCGCAGCCACTGCAGCATAAGTTCCATCCCTGCCGCAGGCCAGGGAGGAAACCTACACGGCGGCGTAGCAGACCTCTCCTGCCTCAACAGCTGCTGTCCTCGGCAGTGTGTTTCAGTCAGTCTGCCTGTTCTGCTCCCCCCTCTATGACTGGTGAATCCTCTCACCTCCCATGACTCTGGCCTGTACCCGAGCTCTTGTGTGCATAAATAAATAAATCTTAGAAAAAAAATAATAAAATCTACATGAGATGATAGTGCATATGCTCTAAGGGTTTGAAAGCTGCTTCCTGATTTACTATCTTTATGTTATCTCAGTATTCTATTTTTTTTTTCTATTTTCAATTTTCCAACATGAAAAATCACTTGGTTAAATTATCTTGCTGAAAATAACTGGTGTAGCTTGCACATTTAGCATTTCATGCATTATCTGATCTGAGAAGTCTTAAATTGTTGAAATGGGGTTTGTAAATCAATGTATAATTTCCAGTATATTCAAGGATTCATTTTACAATAGAACTTACATTTTGTTTTTATTAAATAACTAATTATATTGAAATGAAACAAATCATCCCAGTTACGTATGTTGAAGGGAAAACCTATATCCATAGATTGCAAAGAAATACTAATGTTTAAAGTGTGAGTTTCCGAGAAGAAACTGCAAAAGAACTATGGAAACAGGAAACATAAATGAGTAACAACTAATGTGCCTGCTTTAAATATTAATTCTTGCTTTCTTAAATATACTTACTTATTCAAAAAAACTTTAACTGTTATTAGGATATCAAAGATTATTTTATGACTCATATGGTTAACTTAACATTTAAAGAGATTGTCAGAGGTGAGGTCTTTTTCATTTTAGAAATCCGAAAATTATGGCTTAGGGAAAATAAATAAAATAATCTCAAAGTCAAGTATTTCCCTAAATTAACTAGAACTAGGAATGTCTAGATGAGTACATATCTCCTATGTCATTTCCTCTGACTCTATAACAGTCTGAGTCTTTGGGCAAAATATTGAAAAAAATAATTTCCAATTATAATGATTCCCTGATTTTTTTTTATAAACTTCAAAATTTTTATGTGGATTGTCTTAGATATTTGGAGAGCTAATCCTCTTTAATCTGAGCGTTCCCCAATTCTTAAGTGTATGTTTTCTGTTCTATCCTCTGAATCCGAAATCCCAATTAAAAAAAATTTACTCACTTCTTAGTAAGCAGAATTTTTAAGGATGAGAGCATTTCAGTAAGTCTAAACTAGATTATGACTTATTTGCCAAATAACCATAGAAAAAAATTCTTAACAACACTTCTCCTCTGTTTTCTTATCAGTACTGAGAAGGATAGCAATAAGACCACATTAATAGAATTAAAAGAGTCAATCTCAACAGTCAGTGGTATCGCCTCAGGATGCTCTCTACTCAGGCAGATCCCAGAGCCCTATCAAGCTAGTAAGCACCATCTGACTGTTCCCACACGGCTCCCAAGAAGGTGCTACAGGGGCCACAGTCTGCTCTATGTGCCATGTGGGAAACTTCATACTGGTCTGGGCCTTTCGTGGAAGCTCCTGGTCTTTATCTCCCTTGTGGGTCTCATCCTGAAGAGGAACATGGCAGGAGGAAGAGCAGAGAAGCTGGCCACAGGAGTTTGGGACTTAGTGGAAACCTGTGCAGGAGACTAGGACCAGACTGGACCAAACACACCAGCCCACGAAGCCCTGGAGTCCCCTGCTGCAGAGACCAGACCTCTGATTTGTTTGGTTGCATTGAATCAAATCCCAGACTCATCACCTGTAGAAGGCTTCCATACTGAACCCCAGATAAGCCAGGACCCCCAATTCCCTACCAGGTGCCTCCTGGGACACATGCAGATCCTTGCAAATGGAGACAAAGCCCAGCCATCCCAAGTGACCGCTACTGGAGACAGGCTGAGACATCATAGGTGCAGGCCCAAATACTACAGCTAGAAAAGACCCTCTGGGCTGCCCTTCATGAGAACCATGCTCTGTAGCAAAGGCTGAAGATGCTGTCTCAGGAGAGGGAAGGGTGGAAGAAGAGCATGGGGGCCCTGCAGGAACAAGGGGCCCAGTGAGAGCTGATCCAGCATCTAGAGTACCTCAAAGCAGAGCAGGCCTCTCTGCATTCTGACAATGCCAAGTTCAGCAGTGACCTCCAAAGCTCAGAATAGTTTGTGTTCTGAAGTCTGAAGCTCAAAGAGAAGCTTCAGCTGACTCTCCAGATGTTTTTCAAAAATCCATCAGGACTTTGTCTGCCAGTTGCAAAGAACATCAGTGCCCAGGCAAGCCCACTGCCCATCCATCCACACTGAGGATCCATCCCTACATGCAGATTTGGCACCCAGTCTCTACAGGATGATGTCAGGAGACCTGGAGGAAAGATGGAGAGGATCAGTCTTTTCTACAGGAGCATGAGTGCTTCCTATGAAGGAGAAGCTAGCAGAGAGGGATGGCCACCCTGTGCAATAAGAGGATGTTCCTCAGCTGAGGAAGGAGCTTGCTCAACTGACACATCCTGGTCTACATCCATGTGTTCCAGTCTGTGCAGAGGGCAGCTTTTGCTGCTGTTTCTCACATAGCCCTCAGTGTTCTGGATACCCCTAGGAGACCCCCAGGTCACCAGGCTCCCCGAAAAGGAGGAGAATCCTACAGGAAGGGGTCATGAAGATTTTCCTCAACCTTGCCAGCAGATAGACCTGAAGCCCAGCAGTGTGAACAAAAACTTGTGTCAGGTTCTCTCTCCAGAAAAGCATCTGTGGCTTATTTTTCCAGCCAGGCTTCCATTTACAGTTTGAGCATCCTTATGCTAAATATAAAATGATTTAATTTCCAATTATTTCTTTAATTTTATTCCTATTATTACCTTTTTTTCCTCTACTTGGGAAACTATACAATCAACTAATATACAAACTATTAGATTTTCTTTTCAACAAAATTTTACTATGGCTTCAATCCTCTCTGAAGTTTGTCTTGTCTACATACTAAAATGTTAAGAATATTTTTTTCTGTGTACTGTGGATGATAAGCATGTTGTCAATGTACATCCTATTGAAAATCATTTTCACTGGCTTATTTAGAAATACAAACACAAATGAACATACATAATCAGCAATAAAAATCCTCTCAGTGTCTTCCCTTCCCTTTCTCTTTGCCCTAAGAGGGGCCTGTTAGATTTGGTTTTGGTCACTTACACAGCTTTATGGAGCCCCAACCCTGGCTTTCTCTTCGTTTCTCTCACCATAAACTCTCACTGTCCCCACTGCTTGAAACACTCTTTTTTTTCTTTTTTTCTAATTGTAGTACAGGCAGATCCACTCAAATACACTGCTGAGAGGATTTTTTTTTTTTTTTTTTGGTAAGATTTATTTACGCATACAGAGCTGGGGCATAGGCCAGAGTCGCAGAAGGTGAGAGTATTCACCAGAGACAGAGTGGGGAGTAGAGTACGCAGATGGACTGAAATACACTGCTGATGGGAGCAGCGGGCAAGGCAGGAGAGGTCTGCCGTGCCATGTGGGTGCCCTCCTTGGCCGGGGATTGAACTTGTGCTGCTGTGCCGCGGATGCTTCACAGTGCGTGCGCTCAACCCGCTGTGCCACTAGGGAGGTCCCAGTGCTTGAAATGTTCTTGCCTAGATATTCCCATGACTGGCTCTTCATCATTCAGTCCCTGCTGTATGCCAGGAAGCCCTCCCTGACCACCTTGGTTGAAGTCATTGCCTTCTCCTGGTCCCCATCTCTCCTAATATATTCAGTGTCCTTCTTGCTGACCAATATGGTCTCCTTTGCTAGTTGTTTAGGGATTGAATGTTTCCTCACATCACCTCCACTGCACAGAGCCTGTAGCTCTTAGGGTTTGGGGAACAGGCGATCCTTGTGGTCGGGGTGAACCCTATATCCCTAGCATGCAGGAAAGGAGCTACATTGCTAGGGTTAGATTATGAAGTAGGAGGAATGGTGATCTCTAAATATGCCCATATCCTAATCCTTAGAATCTATGATTGTTACCTCACATAAATTAAAGCTCTTGATGTAATTAACTTGAGTTTTCTGAGTAATCGCCATATTGTCATAAGAATCCTTATAAGAAGGAGGCTATGATATAATATTTGAAGTAGTAAACATGAAGTAGGAAATACTTGCAGAAAAAGGTAAGTAGATGTTCTCCTTAATCTTCTAGAAGGAATGCATCTTGCCAACTTCTAGATTTTAGACCTCTGACCTCCAGAACTGTAATAGAATATGTTTGTGTTATATTAAGTCAACTAAACTTGCAATAATTAGTTACAGGAGCAATGGGAAACTAAGGCAGAGTCTTATGCACCTTTCCAGTTGGGTCATCCTAACAAATTAACAATTTTGTGCTTCACTTTCATCATGTAAAGTTAAAGATAAACCATTTGTTTATTTGCTAAACTATTCTCTGTAAATTCCTTAGAAGGGAAATTAATATAGAGTGAGCACTGTATGGATCGTCACTAAATTCATGACTATCTCCTGATCAGATATATTTTATATAAATGTAACAAAATTCACTACATATTATATATATGTGTGTATATATAGATAACTAATATATGTATATATACATATCCAAAACACCTGAAGTTACAGCTTTCTAGGTTGGACTAAAGCTGTTAGTTAAATGTCATTTTGTTTTATCTGTCAATCTGCAACTTCAGACTAGACCAGTATTGTAAGATTTTTATGTATAAAACAATACTATGATTACATAAATACTAGCATTCTTTAAATAGATGTAATACTTAAATTTTGCCTGGAAAGGAAAACATAACAGCAAAAATAATTTATGCTAATTGTATATTGCCTGTTTTTTTGTTTGTTTGTTTGTTTGCTTCTCTGCTTTTTTTTTCTTTTTCTAGACTTTTACCTGTATTTCTCCTCTCTTGTTCTCTCCCTCCCCTATTTCTAGCATATTCATATTTGCTTATGTCATGGAGACGACATATAATTAGGCAGTACATTAACACTGAGGCTTTTATCATGAAATGTTGGAAAAGAACTAGTTGAGTCAGGTGGAACGCAGAAAAGAAAAGGAAATATTCAGAAATAGTTGCAAGTGCTGTTGAAGTTAGAGGGTTATTGCAACAATCTAAATGAGAGATGGAACTATAAACAGATATAGGAGAAAGAAATAAAAACAATTGATAAAACAGTGTTTTACAATTAAAGTAAAATTTGTCCCAGACATATTTATCAACCTGGCTGTGTACTGAATATAGCTACAACCATATTAATTCTCATACCTAGAAAGGAATGCAGTAAAATTATCTTGCAGAGGAGTTATCACTTGCTAGATTTATTGTTAGAGCTAATGCATCCAAATTGTTAATTATTTAATATAAGAGTTGATATGTGATGCCTCTTGAATCAAACTTAAATTATTATCTATAAAAGAAGAAAAATAGATTTATATTAAGTCCAGATATGTCAATCAATTACATACTTAAAATAATCATTTCTAATTCCTTATGTTTAGCTAATTTCACTTATAAGTATGCCAAAATTCTGTCCTTTTTCTTTTTTTTTAATGGATTCAAATTAACATTTTGCTTTACTAGATTAAATTTGAATAACATTTGGCATTTCTGATAAACTAGTCTATTAGTAAGAATTTATTTATTTATTTTTTTTGTTTATGAAGAATGTGTTTATTTTGCCTCCAATCTTGAAAAATATTTTTGCTGGACAAAAGATTCTTAATTAACAGACTTGCCCCTCTTCCATCTCTTTGAACACTTTGAACATGTCTGATTTCATTCTTTCTAATAAAAATTCAACTTTTAATCTTAGAATGTTTCCTAGTATATGAAGATTTTGTTTTAATCCTTGGATTTCAAGTTTTTTGTTCTGATATTTCTGGGTGTGAATTTTTCTCTACTTAGCATATCTAGAGTTTGTTGAGCTTCTCAGATGTGTTAACAAATATTTTTCAATAATTTCGGGTAGTTTGCAGTGATTATTTGACAATTTTTTTCTGACTTCTTTTTCTCATCTTCACATTCTCATTGCACATACCTAGGTGTCCCACATTACTCTGAAGTTCTGTTCATTTTTTTGATTCTTTTACTCTTTTCTTCAAATTACATAATTTTCAAACTGTTTTAAAGTTAATTTATCTTTTCATCTGTCAACGTCTATGTATTGTTTTGCCCCTCTAGTGAGTCAGTGATTTTAATTTCAACTCCTGAATTTCCACATGCTTTTTAAAATAACCTTTTTAGGTTAATAATAAAGTTAAATACAAAGCATATTGATTTGAAAGATGATTAAGGATGAATATCTGCCTATGTGAAGACTAGAAAAATACAGTAAGCAAGATGTATATTTAAAGGGACATTGGGCTCTCCCTGGTGGCACAGTGGGTTGAGCACCACACTGTGAAACATTCTCACCACAGCAGCGCCAGGTTCGATCCCCACACGATGCAGCAGACCTCTCCTGCCTCTCCTGCTGCTCCCCTCAGCACTGTATTTCAGTCGATCTGCCTGTTCTATCCCCCACTGTCTCTGGTGAATACTCTCATCACCCCCCACCCACACCTCTGGCCTGTACCCCAGCTCTTGTATGCATAAATAAATAAATTTTTAATAAAAAAATAAAGAAGACATTACCTTCACCTCCAAATTGGTGTATACCCTCTAAGCCATTGGTAAAATTGAACTTTGACAATTGCCATTGAAAACTATATTAGATATTTAGTGTTTAAATAAATACTGTATATGTATCTTTCATTGTTTACTGATTTTTGTTAAAAATTTGGCTTGCAAATATAGAATGCCCTCATGTGCTCTGACTTAACAATCAACCTCGTATATATTATATTGAAGTCTGTTTCCTGAATTTTCTGTTATATCAAGATTAGGTGACTTTATTTTCTATTTAAAACAAGATCAATATTTTCAACTTCATATGATATTTGGAATAGCATATATTGTAAAAGTCAAACAATTTACATTTTGTAATGTTCTGTATATTACATCTGTCATTTTCTCATTATTGGTTGCAAAGCATGACTTTTTCTTATGGTGATCTTGTGAATGTTTTGCCCTTCTGTTTTTTTTTTTTTTTAAGATGTATTTATTCCTGCATACAAGAACAAGGGTACAGGCCAGAGGTGTGGGGGGTGAGAGGACTCACCAGAGACAGAGTGGGGAACAAAACAGGCAGATTAATTGAAATACACTGCTGAGAAGAACAGCAGGCAAAACAGGAGAGGTCTGCTGTACCATGTGGGTCAGCTCCCCCTGGCCAAAGATTGTCATGCTGCAGTGATTGCAAATTGCCTCATAGTGCTGAGACTTAATATCTTGTGCCACCAGGAAGGGAGGCCCCTTGTCCTTCTGTTTCTTAAATTTTCATTCTAATGACAACTCCTTTCTTGGTAAAATATGGATGTTTGCAAAATTGTTCTATTTTTTATATTGTATGTGACCTATGACATGATAGAATGAATTTATATCATCAATTTAATTCTGAACAAACTAATAAAGGTATTTTTTTAAAGATTTATTTATGCATCCAAGAACTAGGGTATAAGCCAGAAGTGTGTGGGGGTGAGAGGATTCACCAGAAACAGAGTGGGGAGCATTCAGGCAGATCTACTGAAATACACTGCTGTGGGAGCAGCCAGCGAAAGGTGAGAAGTCTGCTGAGCCATATAGGTTAGTTCATTGGGAATCGAAGTTGTGCTGCAGTGGCTGCCCATAGCTTCATAGTGCTGAGACTTAACCCCTTGTGCCAAGAGGGAGGTCCTAAAAGGTAAGTTTTTAAATATGTAACAATGAAACTCTAGTCAGTCATTTATTTGAAGATATTTTTTCATAGTGCTTTGAAATAATATACCAGTATGTTTATAACTGCATAAATGTCTACTATAGTACCTACTTTATATTACCTACCTAATCATATTATCTACTATATATCCAATACTTAATCTATGATAAACAGCACAACATACTTCTCAGCAACTTTATGTCATTTTCTTTAAAATAGTCCTTTGTGGGGGCCTCCCTGGTGGTACAAGAGGTTAAATTGCAGCACTGTGAGGCTGTCCTCATCCACTGCAGAACAAATTTTGATTTTGACCCAGGTCAGGGAGTTAAACCACCTGGCTCAGCAGAACTCTCTTGTTTGACCTGCTGCTCCCTCAGCAGTGTTTCAGTCAATCTTTCTGCTCCCCACTCTGTCTCTGGTTATTCCTCTCATCTCTCCTTCCCCAAATCCCCCACACTTCAGGCCTGTACCCCAGTTCTTATATGCATAAATAAATAAATCTTTTTAAAAATAATCCTTTATAGTCTAGAGAACTTATGTGAACTTCTCAAGAACAAAAAGTTAATAAAGGGAGGAGTCAGAATGCAGAATAAGATAATTCCTGTGAAATCAACAATTAATAATTACATTATGGCTTAACAAAATTTAACAGAAATCTTAATAAGTAGCATTGATCAGTGAAATTCTTTATTAGAAAACAAAGTTTTTCATTTTTAAATGTCCATAAAAAATAAATTAATTTTAACCTTTAAAATACTTTGTAGGAATATGTGAACTAAGAATCTAAAAAAAGCTCTTCAGGGCAATAAGAATATATTGAGTCAATAGGCAGGAATAACAATCCAAGAAGAGCCACAGGGAATTCACTTCTACCCTGTTGCAAAAAGTTTCTCACCTCCTGTAAAACAAAACTATTCTTATGAGGTCTACAAATAACATATATTACTTCATTTTGAACTTTATAAGATCAAAGTCACTAGCATTTTGATTTTAAATTCTACAGGAAATACTAATGTCTTTGTTCAAAATTTAGTTAGTGGTTTAAAAATCATTTGGAGCCTTTTCAGTGTCAAATTCTTGCCCTTATGTAGGGCCATACAAGGCAAGGCCTTGATGGCAGAGTATATTGTACCTGTCAAATCTGTTAAGCAGTATAGTGATATGGGTAGCAACCTATTGCAGGAATACATGATCTGTTTCTCCATCCTGAAATAAATACCATAGCCTTTGTTCATCATGTTTTCATTTTTTTAGCTCCTTCCTAACTAATCCTGTAATAGAAACTTGAAACTTAATTAAATGAGATTTATGTCTTCAAGTAGAAAAAAAAAAAAAAAAACTCAGTTGAGTGTTACCAATTATGAATCGCTCTCATCTTTCTTGACAAGACAAGGGATGTCCCCAATATGATATTAGCTCTGTAATCCCTTTCCAAATTTCCACACTGTCCTTGACTAACCATTCTTCTCATGAATAATGATCTGTCAAACTGCAAGTAAAACCTAAACCTGTACAATGTTCTAACTTATTTCTCATAAGGCCATTCAGATTTAAACTAACATTTTAACTATATATTTTTATCTCCTATCTTGGTTAATTGTCAGGTTGACTGTGAAGAATGTTCGTATCTTTGGTATGCAAAGATATGAAAATATTCTAAGGATGAAAATTTAAAATTCACATGAAAACAATGAGGTAATCACATGGTTTACTAAATCTAACTATTTTGAAAAAGAATAAATGAGAGAAGAAAGGTTAGATTACATTTTTAGTAGTAGCAAATCTAGGTATACATTTTTCTGGAAATTATTTTAATAATATGAATCAATAGTTACCAAAGACATTATGACATCTAACCTGATACTCTAATTTTGAGAACTTTTATTTCAGAATATATTAAAGGAGGAAATATTAATATTTGGAATTGTTCATTCCAGAAGTGCTATAATCCAAAAACAATACAAATATTTATTGAGTAGTAAGTGTATGTGTTAATATATGTATATTATTTTATTTAATCCTACACATACCACTTAAAATCAGATATTGTTAAGATAATTATTTTGTGACTGACAAAATGTAACGTTCCCTAGTCACAAACTCAATGGGCAGAAAAAATAAGACTTAACGCCGAGTAATTTCTACTGCCATATCCATGCTTTTGACAATATTTTAATGGCAATTTTGTTTTCACCTTGCAAAACCAGAATTATGAGAGTAATTAAAAACACAACTTTTAAATTTATTAGGATATTATGTGCTACTCTAACATTATACCTGTGAGATACAGCAATATAAAATAAAACAAATATGACATTCATGTTATATATATATACATATATACACATACACTGGATCAAAAATAATTGCTCACAGTTTAATCTTATTTAGTTATCTGTTTTTGTTCTACAAAATTTTAAAAATATTTTGACATTATCTTTCTTCTGCCTTTATTACAAATATGTGGTGCTGTATATCGTAGAGACATTAGATGACAATCTAGATTCTGAGGGGTATTCAACAAGTTGAGGACATACTTTCATATTTCCTTTACTAGTCATTAGCACAATACACAGATTATTCCAACTCATGAGACTTATGGCATTTCTCTATCAATCATCTATCAACCTATGAAGGAAATGGAATGGAGATAGATGACTAATACGTTGCAAAATTCTTCTGATAGATTTTGACTGTTTTAATCCCTGTCTTAAAGAACACAAACGAAACAAAACTACAAACACTCAAATGAGACCTTTTGTGTACCTCAAATTTAGAGAAAAAGAGTTTTAATTAGATTTTCATTGCAGTCATATATATTTTTTCCAAAAGGAACTTAAAACAGAGTTTCCACTATATCATCTTGCACAGTACCACTTACCAAATTATTCCAATGGAGTTTAAATTCAACTACTCCTTCCAATGTCCTCATGCAGTTTAGATATATAGAACACAAAAAGACACTTTCCCACTAAAGCAATGACATATTGATGAGTGCAATATCTACTTACCATGTGATATATTTGGGAAATAATAATGTTGGTAATAAAACCTTTATGAGAGCTATCTATGTGCACTTGAGTTTCATCTTTTTTTTAAAAAAAGTAAACAAACTAATTAGAGTATATCAATGGGAAAATAGTTATCTTTGTTTTCTAAAAATCTTAAAATATTTTCCAAAGATTTTAAAATGCAAATTTTTCCAAAGAGAACAAATATGCATTCAAATCAATGTCTCTTACTTGCAAGGAAACTTAAATATGATCCTCACTTTTTCTTATTTTTTGGAATTATGCAATGATTCCACTTACAGTGTTTCTGTAAAGGCAATAGAACTCAAAGCATTTAACAGAATTTGAATATTTCAAGTGTTCAAGGAGGAGGAGGAGAAGGAATCAGAGTAGAAGAATAGTGTCTAGTGTGAATACTAATGTGTTAATAAATTTTCTTAACAAGTACTGCAATATATCAATTTTCTTTATAAAATTCTAAAATTCAGAATGTAGTAAAAAATAGATATTAAAATTCTCATATATCACATCAGAAAAGTCATTCATTATAATCTTATTTTCCTAATTATTACTGATTCATTAGTGCCTAAAACACAATTTGTGGTGTCAATTGAAACAAATATATGTAAGATAGATGCTATATCTAGACAATGTTGATTGATGGAATTTATCTCCAATTAGTGTAGTGTCATTAACAAGTCTTCAGGCTTGTACAGATGAAGTTTTAATTGACTATTTGATGAAAACATATATAGGATTATGCCAATCACAAATTACATGGAAACAAAATTAGAAATTGCATTTTAAATGGAGAGATCAATATTTGCTAATGTCAGTAAGCAAAATTAAATGGTAACTAAAAGGTAAATTATGAAATAATAAATGTGTACAGTTAGAAAAATAAGCACATCTAATGAAAGAATTAGTATACCAAATAGAAGTAGAAAATCAAACTGATACTCATGTGAATAAAAGAAAAGGGTGCCTTCTGAAAATTTAAAAATAGAGTTAGGTTGGCTATAAAATAAATACAAATGTAAGTTGCATTAGCAGAAATATTTGTAATGCTCTCATGAAGTAATGTGGCCTCCTGGCCACATCCGGACACTATTTCCCTCTTGAATAGTACTTCTATAGTTGACAACCAGCATATATACAGCTCAGAGTATTAATTACTACATAAACATAGCCCAGAGCAATACAATGAAGGGTTCTGAAATCAGATTATCTTACCACTAATTGTCAACTATAGTATTAACAAGTATGTGAGGCTTTCAATAAAGGGATATAATTAAGTAACTTAAATAGTTGAGGTTTAATATGTAGACTAGGATGAACATTATCACTGTATTAGTATAAAAGGGTTAAAGCTACATTACAAAACAGCAGGATTTAATAATGACTTTTTCTTTTTTGATTGGAAATGAAAAAAAAAACACAAGAATAAAAATAATTTGTAGTGGTAGAAATTTTTAAAAGTGTTCATATAATGTTCTTTATATTTTCTCCATGTTTTTGAAAGTTTCTCCATGTTATTGAAGTGTCATTATGCCATTACAGAAACACAGCCTTGCTAAAGTTTGGACAGTATAGAATTCCCTGCCTATGTTTAACCATCATGCATGTCCATGACCCAAGCATCCATAGTTTTTCACCATAGCCCATTGTCTCCTTCCCCCCATGGTGATGTTTTCATCCCTCTACCTCTACCTCTGATAGCCAAATAGATATTGTTAGTTTTCAAGGGTTATTTTAAAGTCTATCTTAGTCTAACCCTTTGTTTAGTTTCTCTATATTCCATATATAAATCACACTATCTGGTATTTATCGTTCTCTTTTTGGCATATTTCACATAGCATAATACCACCCAGCTCTACCATGTTTCTGCAAATGGTTTGTGTATATTTTTTATTGTTGAATAATATTCCATTATGAATATAGGTCACCTCCACTTGAGCCACTCATCTATTTTTGGGAAATTAAGTTATTTCCGTAACTTGATTATTATGAATACTGTTGCAATAAACATGGGTGTGTAGGTTATTTTTGAATTAGTGTTAGTAGAAATCTAGGAGTGGGATTGCTTGGGTGTATGGAAGGTGAATTTTTAATCTTTTTAGAAAACTCCACACTGCTTTTCATAGAGGGTAGGCCAATCTACATTCCCACCAACAGTGCAAAAGCATTCTTTATTCTACAAATCTTTGCCAGCATTTGTTTTCCATCTTTTTGAATTGAACCTTTCTCAGTAGTGTGAAGCAGTATCTTACTGTGGTTTTGACATGGATTTCCCTGATGATAAATCACAGTGAACATTTTTTCATGTGTAGGTTGGCCATCTATATATCTTCTTTGGAAATGTACTTATTTAGTTTCTGTGCTCATTTGTGATAGGGTTGTTTTCTTTTTGTTGAATTGCATGAGTTCATTGTAGATCCTCTATATCAGCCCCATGTAGCATGTGTAAATATTTTCTCATTTAGTAGTGTGTATCTTCATTATCTTTATAGTTGCTTTCACTGCACAGAATCCTTTTAGTTTGATGTGGACACAGTTGTTTATATTCTTCTTCTTCTTTTTTTTTCCCCCTTTTTGCTGGGGATGTATCTATAAAGATATCTCTGAGTTTTTTGTCTTTGGAAGTTTTACCTTTATTTTTGTCTATTATTGTTTCAAGTCTTTCATGCAAGTCTTTTATCCATTTTTGAGCTGATTTTTCTATGAGACAGTGATCTAGTGGTATACTTTCAATCTTTTGCATGTGACATTCCAATTCTTTGAACATCATTTATTTATGAGACTATTCTAAGTCATAATATTAGCTATCCATATATGTGTGAGTTTATCGTTTCTCTATTCTGTTCCACTAGCTGTGTGTCTTCTTTTTTTTTTATTTCAGTGCCATGCTGTTTTTATTATCATGGATTTATTGTATAGTTTAATGTCTCCAAGCATAATGTCCCATCTCTCCCCACCCCCACATTTTGCCATTTTAGGTTTTCATGTTTGGGGACCTTCATTTTGTTATTCCATATTAATTTCACAATGTTTGTTACATTATATAAGGAGCACCTCTAAAAATTTTATTGGGATTGAACTGAATCTGTAAATTTCTTTGGGTATGATGGCCATTTTAATATTGATTTCTAGTATCCATGAAAGGGGCTATCGTTCCATTATTTTATGCCCTCTTCGTTTTCCTTTAAAAAATGTCTTATAATTTTCCTTGTTTTTTACTTCTTTTGTTATATTTGTTCTTCAGTATCTTATTATTATGGTGTGATTGGAAATCGGAATTTTTTTCTTAATTTCTTCCTACTCTAGCTCATTGTTTGTTTATGACAGCAACTGATTTTTGATTTTATAAGCTGTCACATCATTGAGATATTTTAGTGTTTTAATTTTTTTTGTGGATCTCTATGTATACGATCATGAAAATATTTATAGCTTTAATTCTTATTTCCCAATTTGGAGGACATATATTTTTCTCTTGCCTAATTATGCGGACTAGAATTTCCAATACTATTTTGAATATTAGTGGTAAGAGTGAACATCCTTGTCTTACAGTGGATCATAGTGCAAAAGTTAAAGTTTTTCACAATTAAAAATGATGCTATCTGGGGCCTCCCTGGTGGCGCAGTGGGTTGAGCAACGCACTATGAGGCAAACCACACCCACTGCAGCATGAGTTCGATCCCTGCTGCCGGCCAGGGAGGGGACCCACATGGCACGGCACACCTCTCCTGCTGTGCCCGCTGCTGCCTTCAGCAGTGTACTTCTGTTGACCTGCCTGTTCTTCTCCCTGCTCTCTGTGGTGAATTCTCTCACCCCCCATACCTCTGGCCTGTACCCCAGTGCTTGTATGCATAAATAAATAAATCTTTAAAAAAAAAATGATGCTATCTGTAGCCGTGTCATATGTTTCCTATTATGCTAAGATGTGTTCATTTATGCTCATTTTTAAAGGTTTTAAATGACAAATGGATGTTGAATTTTATCAAAGACATTCTCAGCATCTATTGATATATTCATATGGTTTTTGTCTTTCTTTTTCCTGATGTGGTAAACTATGATGTTTAATTTTAAGATTTTTAACTATCCTGTGTCTCTGGTAGATATTTCACTTGATCTCCTTTAAGTATATTGTAATTCAAAATGTGATAATAAATTCACTATCAGTGCATCTATCTTGAAAATTTTATTAGTGAAAGTAATGAGGTAATATAATTGGTGCTTTAATACATGACTTAATTCCACTTATGGAAGAGACAGGTTAATATTAGCACAGATTAAAGGATTCCTTTATATAAAAAGAAAATTCTAATATTTTCTGTGACTCAAGCATGGAAAATACTGGTAATCAAACATTAAGATTTTTAGTATAGAAAGTTTCCAGCAGAGCTAGAAAAGCCATTTTTGATTAGACCTTTGAAGAGATTATGTATGAAACAATTAATTCTTAAAGTGTTTTCACCATTGTATAAAACTTGCTGCTATTCTTTCTGTTAATGTCTGTATTTGTCACTAAACTCTGTCAATTCTTGTCAATTCTTGACTTCCTCAATTATACGCACAAACTTTTTCCATGCATTGGGCAGCAAATCAAATATTTGTTAGCATGCATATTGTTGTTGCTTTCAGATAATTCTACAAAAAGTGTAAAAGATTACTTTTTAGACATTATGCTATAAGAAACTATCTCAATTTGTTTATCTTGTCCAAATACAAAAAGAATAATGGTAAGAGGTTTATAAAAAAGTGAGGCAATAAGGTAAAGAAAACAAAATAAATCCTCAAAAAGCCAGCTCTCATTCAGTAAAACAAAAATATATCTTTTTTTTGAGGATGAGTGGAACATGTGAAAATATGGAAGAAAAAAAAAGTAACCCCACTGTTATATAGATAGATAGATAGATAGATAGATAGATAGATAGATAGATAGATAGATAATTTGATTTAGAATAGGTAGGCTGTTTCAATTTTGCTACCATCAATGCTATTATCTTTATATTTTCATGTTTTCCAAATAAGATATGAAGCAGAGGGCCTACTTGTCAATAATGCTCCTTTTATTGGTTTGACACTGAAGGTTAAATGGAAACTTTTAGCTTCATTTTATCATAGAAAAGTTCCAAAACATTTATAAAATAAAAAGTGAAATTTTAAATAGATTATCTTCATTTGACTTGCAAAGAATTTCCTTTTATCTTCAAACATGCTGATACTACTTGACAACCTGACCCCATTTATTAACCTAAAAGGAGCCCCTTGAGGCAGTGCTATACTCTACACACTACAATAAAAGATAGTCTCAAAAATTCTTAGAAAAATATTGTTTGTATCAGACTTTGAAATTTTGCTTCAAACTTCACCCAGGAAAAAATAATGTGCAGAAATAGCATATTACTTAGAAAGTAGGGACCATATAAAATGTTACCTATTTTGTTTGTTTGCTTTTTATTAGATTTATGTAATTATATTTGACATCATTTGTAGTCCCCAGGGGGTTCCCACCACCATTTCACCCATGCACCATCACCTCAGTCCCTTGTGCTCTTTATGCCCTCATCCCTGTCTTTGCCCTCCCCTCCCTCCACCCACCCTGTGATCCATTAGGTTTATGTTGACCTTGTTGAGTTTTTGTTTGTTTGTTTTTGGTTGTAACTGTCCATTTTCTTGAACTTTCTCTTGATTTTTTTTTTGTTTTCTTCTTTTTTATTTTTTGTTTTGGTTGTTGTTCTTTCACATTCCTCCTAAAAGTGAAGGCATCCTATATTTTTCTCTTGCCTTCTGTCTTGTTTAACTGAGTATAATTCCTTCTAGCTCCATCCATGTTTCTATAAATGTCCCTAGCTTTTCATTTTTGATTGCTGAATAGTATTCCATTGTGTATATGTACCAGCTATTCTTGATCCAGTCCTCTACTTTTGGGCATTTGAGTTGTTTCCAATTATAAATAGTGCTGCAATAAACATGGAGGTACAGGTGCTCTTTTGGATTGGTGTTTTTGTGTCCTCTGGGTAGATCCCTAGGAGTGGGATTGCCGGATCATATGGTAGTTCCATCTCTAGTAGACCAAGGAACCTCCATACTGCCTTCCATGGTGGTTGGATTAACGTGCATTCCCACCAGCAGTGTAGTAGAGTTCCTAAAATTGTTACCTATTTAAAAGGTAAAAAAAATATATACTATGAATAATACATTAAATAAACAGACAAGACACTTCAGGCTTCCAATTTTCTTTTCATGCCACTGAATAGAAAAATCAATAATGAATAGTGGGATTTCTTATGTAACTATTTCATATGTAATTAACTATTTGTTAATTCTATTTGTTAACTATTTATTAATTATAGGGATTCCTCTCAAGATTGAATTACAGTAAGTTTTCTTTCATCCTGATAGCTATTTCCTGATTGTTGGGATGAATTAATATTGTTATTATTTTGTTTTAATTTATGCATGTGCTGTTCTACAAAAAATGGAAATGTCTATGGAAATTTATATGATGAAAGTATGTGTCTATAGATATAAATCCTTAATTACTTACATAAGTATGTCTCTTTATCTATATAAAACGATAAAGGAATATGCAGTGTAAGTTTGAAGTTCTAGAAAAGTAGAATATAAATTAGAAATGGAAATAATTAATCAGCATTGGAATCACACACACTAATCTGGTAGAAAACTGATCAAGAAAAGAACTACTAAGATCCCATCTACCTATGCCTATAAATAAAACCTGTCATTGATTCTGCATTTAATACAATTCTAGTTAAATGTGATAAAAGAAATAATACACTATATGTTATTTCTCCCTTAAGCAAAATATAATCAACATGGTGATATAAATGAGATGAAGAACATGGTGGTAAAGAGTAGTTGAAGATTGCTTTTGCACATCAGAAAGATATACTGCTATATCACTTTGTCACAATGCAGCTGTTTGTTAAATTACAAAGATGCCGACACTCATATCAGAATTCTTGCTGGTGAAGATATTAGGTTTTGTGTTTGGTGACTGAGAAAATGATCTTCCAGGAAATTCTCTTTGGTACTAATAATTTGGTGCATTCCAGTGGTAAAATGCTTGGCTCAATATTGCTAGAAGATGTTTATATCAGAAGAAGTTCAAGCTTTTTACTAAGCAAAGTCTAGATATACTTTCAAATATGAGTAGCAATGTTTCTATAAAAGTATCCGAAATAAAAAATAATTTGGTCATCTGTATAACATATTTTGGCATATATTATAGATGTAAGAATATTTTAAATGTAGAATATACTTTGTATCATTATAATATATGTTCAGGACTACATTTTCTTTATAAATAATGAAGTAGATGAGAAGTTTCCTTTTTGATATATTTGTTCATTTCATTCATGTTTTTGAGTAGATATTTGCACAAAAACACATATGTGAAGTTAATCTACTTGAGAATTGACATAACTAATTAATATAATATAGTCCACATCTAATTTTTGAAAATCACTTAGTAATATTTGAATCATGAAATTCATCAGTCTTTATTCAAACACAGCAAGGTAGTGACTATGTTTTGATTAAGTATCAACATTAGACCTCTTTCCTCAGTATCTGTAAAAAATTCTCAAGTTCTATTTCACTAGTATTTTAATTAGTTATTTCATTTTTCCTGCTTGTATAAAAAGTCAGTGAGAAAAATATCGACAATGCTATTAATTCTCATTAAAATGCCTTGTCATCAATGTTAATAATGAATGAACCTAATGATTTTATCTGCAACTCCAGGCTTGTGTTTATTTAAAATTAAATGATTTTCAAAATGATTTGAATTGTGTCTGATATTTAATGGTTAGATTCAGAAATGTGTATTATGAATTCCTTTCCATATGCAAAATTTACTGTTTTTTCCTTTAACCTCTCTTACCATAATCATAACACTTCTGATATGAAATGTACTAGGCTATTTTCAACACATCACATAGTTACTTCAGATACCAGCTGATTTTCTACAGTTCTCTTCAGTTCTGACACTAACTGAAGTTTGAGCAAACCAAAGGTTATCAAATATTTCTGAGTGAAATTATTGAAAATATATTTTCTGAAAATAAAGGGAATGTAAATAGTCCCAACTTTTTATGAGTCTTGCATTATCCTAAGATCAAAATCTGATTGAATTATTTCAAATACCCACACACACACACAAACACACACATTACACATATAATGTTCTTTATAATCATAAATTTGGGAGTAAATGAATCAATGATTATATAACAGAGATAATTCATCATGACATATTATTACCCTAGACAATTAAAGTTGATTCAACATTAGAAAATGAATGTTAATTTATATTATGTCATATATTCAACAATGTCATGTTATATTATGTCATATATTCAACAAAATAGCAAAAGGAAAAAAGAGAACAAGAGTACTTAGCAGTCTGAGTAAATTACAGGAAAATATCACTAAATAAAGTCTATTATCTTTCAAATGACATTAACACACAAAAATTGGAGGAAATATAAATCAGTCATGCAGCTGATGGGAATTTGTTTGGAAGTTCCTCAACTATCATAATACTGATGATGAAATAATGACTGTCCTGAACATCCAAACTTTTACATGATTTAAGTTTATCTCCTTAAAATCAGTTTGTTTATCATAATGCTGCTGGTTCTATATAATGTAATAAATAAAAAAGGTAAAAGTGCATAAGATAATAAATAATGGATTATATATTAGTAGAGAACAAAATCATATATGTGGAAAGCTTTTAAAAGTATACATATTCTCTATAATATATTTTAAAAGTATATAAAAAAGTTATAAAACTTTTAAAAGTATAAATATTCTCTATAATATATTTAACAATGCAATATGATATGTCAAGTAAAATATGAATTCCATTGTACAACTTATACAAGTATATTGTTATAGTTCAATCATATATAAAGTGCAAATATATGATTATATTTAGAAATGTACATATTATATTTAAATATACTTTACATATAATGTAAAATACAATTCCATAAGAGTTAAAAGTTTTATTTAGGAATGAATATAGTTAATGATATGGCAGAACTCTATCTGAACACTGAAAACAAAAATTAAGTAGGACATAAATAAATAATGATATATACTGAATGGTCAGAAAAAATACATTTGAAAATTAAATTCTACCCAAACATTTTATAGATTCAATATAAATCCAATAAAATTTTTAATAGGCATTCTATACCTTGAGAAATAATTGTAAAATATTACTTAATAGTCAAAATGTTTCAGGGTCTGGAAAAATGGTGGCAAAAAAATAGTTGTCCTATACTTCTGATTAAAGGTCTGTAGAAAGGAAAATATAATTATAATGTATTGAGGTACCAAGATATTATTTTGTGTGATTCACTATCTTTTTATGATTAAAGGTGATCAAAAATGGTGATGAAGAGAACATACTTCCACATGGTAAAGATATGTACCACAAACCCACAGCTAGCAATATATTCAATGGTGAAAAACTGAAAAGTTTTCAATAAGATCAAGTATATGACAAGGATCCCCAATAACACCAAAACTATTCAACATTGTATTGGAATTCCTGGTTAGACCAATTAGGCAAGAAAAATATATAAAAGGAATCCAAACTGTAAAAGAAGTAAAGCAATTACTCTTTCAAATCACATTAAAATACATAGAAAAACTTCAAACTCTATTCAAAATCCATCAAAAACAATAATTCCATACAGTGATGTGGCAGAAAATGTAATCAATATAAACAATGAGTTTTATACTTAAATATCAGAAATGAAATAGAGTGAAAAAATTAAGGTATTCATTACACATACAAACACATACACATATTATGTATTTAGGAATACTATTAACAAATGAGAGGAAGGGCCTGCGCAAAGAAAACTATATTATTTAAAAATAAGTAGAAGACAAAGTAATAAAGAGCTATGTTATTAGAAGAATTAACATTGTTAAAATGACCATCTTACCTAAAGCAATATATAGATTCAGTGCAATCCTTATCAAGGTAACAGTGACATCCCTCAAAGGAATAGAGCAAATGTTAATGAAATTAACATAAAATAGCAAAGACACCAAGTAACAAAAGCAATCCTAACCAAAAAAGAATTGCATTAATCACATTCACCTCTATACTAGAGAATTATAGTAATCAAAATAATTTGACATGAATTAAATTAGATGTACAAACCAGTGTAGTAGACTTCAGAGCCCAGAAATAAACCCACTTTTCTGTGGAGAGTTAATTTATGGTCAAGGATCCAAAAGTGCAGTGGAGAAAGTAAAGTCTCTTCATCAAAACTGTTGGAATAGCTGTACATGCAAAAGAAATGACCTGGCCATTAATCATGCCATGCACAAAAATCAACTCAAAATGAGTTAAAGACAAGGAAGTAAGTGAGACAAAAAACACAAAAAAGAAAACATAGATAAAACACTTTGTGATACTGTTTTTCTTGATGTCCTTGAGAATTGAGCTTCAACAGCAAGGGAAATTAAAGCAAAAAGAAATAAATGAGATTGCATCCAATTAAATAGCTTCTGCACAGCTAAAAAACTATCATTAAGATGAAAAAACACCCTACTGAGTGTTAGAAGATATTTGCACATTAAATATCTGACAAGAGGATACTACTGAAGCTCTACAAACAACTTATACAACTCAATACCAAGAAACAACCTCATCGAAAAAGGCAAAATAGACGCATTTCCAAAGAAGACATATGAACAATAGACAAATATACAAGTGCTCATCATTTATTAGAGAAATGCAAATCAAAACCAGAATGAGATACCACCCATATCCATGAGAATAGGCCATATAAAAAAGCACAGAAACAAGCGCTGCTGAAGTTTTGGGGCACATACACTGTTGGTGAGAATATAGACCTGTCAAATACCTATGGAAAACAATATAGATGCTCTTAAAATAGTAAAAGTAAATCTTTTACTTTTTATCCAGCAATTCCATTCTTAGGTGTGTACCCAAGAAGGCAAAAACACTATTTCAAAGGGATATGTATGTGCTCCTATGTTCACTGCAGTACTATTTACAATAGTCAAGCTATGGGAATATCTAAATTCCCAGTGACAAGTGAATGGACATGGAAGGTATTAAATGCAAAATTGATTAAGAATAAACAACCTGCAACTGTGGGATCAGTTCTAGTCAGAATAGATCCAAAAAAAGTAATGGTTTTCCAAACCCTTTTTCTTTTTTTTTTTTTTAAAGATTTATTTATTTATGCATACAAGAGCTGAGGTACAGGCCAGAGTCGTGGGAGGTGAGAGGATTCACCAGAGTGGAGAGCAGAACAGGCAAACTGACTGAAGTACACTGCCAAGGGCAGCAGTGGGCAAGGCAGGAGAGGTCTGCTACACCATGTGGGTCCCCTCCCCGGCCGGCCGGCAGCAGGGATCGAACTTGTGCTGCAGTGGCTGCGGTCTCCTTCATAGTGCATTGCTTAACCCACTGCGCCACCAGGGAGGCCCCCAAACACTTTTTCTTAACTAATAATATTTTAACTGAAATGTTACATATAGTAAATGATTTCTGTTAATGCTTATCTAACTCATTCTAAAAAAAAAAAAAAAGACTGAGTATATGAATAAGTTTGCACACCAGTGTTCTTAGCAACGTTATTCATAAGAGCTAAAATGATAACAACCATGGGTCTCCCTGGTGGCACAGTGGGTTAAGCAACACACTATGAAGCAAACCGCAGCCACTGTAGCACGAGTTGGATTCTTGCCAGTGGCCAGGGAGGGGACCCACATGGCGTAGCAGACCTCTCTTTCCTCCCCTACTGTTTCCCTAAGCAGTGTGATTCAGTCCATCTGCCTCTTCTGCTCCCCACTCTGTCTCTGGTGAATCCTCTCACTTCCCTGAACTCTGGCCTGTACCCCAGCTCTTGTATGCATAAATAAATAAATAAATCTTCTCTTTTCTCTCTCTCTTTTTTTAAAGATTTATTTATTTATGCATACAAGAACTGGGGTACAGGCCAGAGTTGCAGGAGTTGAGGGTATTCACCAGACAGAGTGGAGAGCAGAACAGGCAGACTGACTGAAACACACTGCCAAGGACAGCAGCTGTTGAGGCAGGAGAGGTCTGCAACCTCCCTGGCTGGAGGCAGGGGTCAAACTCGTGTGGCAGTGGCTGTGTGGGCTTCATAGTGCGTTGCTTAGCACACTGCAACACCAGAGAGGCCCTAAATAAATAAATCTTTAAAAAAAATTGGTTACAACCAAAATGCCCATTAACTGATTAAAAAAAATATGTGACATTATATATAATGGGAATTTATTTAATTTTTTTAAAGATTTACTTATTTATGCATACAAGAACTAGGGTGTAGGCCAGAGGTGTGTTGGAGGGTGAGAGGATTCACTAAAGACAGAATGGGGAACAGGACAGGCAGATCTACTGAAATACGCTACAGAGGGGAGCAGTGAGCAAGACAGGAGAGGCCTGCTGCACTATGTAGATTAGCTCCCTGGCTGGGGATCGAACTCATGTTGCAGTGGCTAGTGGCAGCTTAATAGCACTATGTCTTTAACTCCTATAACACCAGGGAATCCTATATTTAATTCAGTCTTAAAAGGTATAACATTTATATAAAGTACTCTGTAAATGAATCATGTTAAGTAATGAAAACCAAAATAAAGACAGATATTGAATGGTTCTACCTGTATGAAAAATCATGCATAGTCATATTCCAAGAAATAAAGTAAAATGGCAGTTGTAAGGTGCTTATGAGAATAGATAATTACGAGCTGTTATTCAGAGTTTCAGAATGGAATGGTGAAAAAATTTTTGGAGGAAGATGGTGATGATGTTTGTATAACAATGAGAATGTATTTAATATCACTGAAATGTACACTTACAATGGATAAAATCTGAAAGCTTATGTTATATGTACTTTACCATAATAAAGGAAATAGTATGAATCATATGTTGAGTCAGAATTAAGAATACTATGTGTATTTACAAACTATGTTAGAATTATTTAATATTAATTTTGCTAGAACAGATCTTAGGAGTATCAGTTTTAAAATAACCATTTTAAATAATCATTAAAAATCTAAGTAACATCTTAGACATTAATTGGAGATGTAATTAAACCTGTCAGCTTACTAATGTTAGCAATTATGAAAGTAATGCTTCAAATACAAGACAATAAACACTAAGCCTCTTTCTAAAAAGCCTGAACACTTCTGACTGCTTGTAAAATGAAAGAGAGGTCTGAAAGGAGAACACAAATAAATATAGAAACTATGTGGAAGACATGTCCATAGTATTATGATTTGGGGCTTGATCTACTTATCTTTATATTTTAATGAATAGATTTGCTATATCAACCATTTAAGGGGGAAATAATCCACAATATGGCACTATAAATTATTTTTTGGATTTAACATGAAAAATTAAATTATGTAGAACCTCAACAATCTCCTTATTTCATCAACTTTCGGTCCTTGTTAGTTTACTTTTCCAAACATATTGAATATGGTTGCTTTTGAAAACTACTGTCCTCAGTTCATTTTCTTTGCTGAAGTTATCATTAACAGACTATATTATAAACTCTGTTTTAATGAGTGTGTACCTGTGTGTGTGCCTGTGTATGCGTGCCACTAGTGTTTGATCCTTTGTTCTTAAACACATATTGCTTTATATTTTATACAATGGCTTGCAACCTTTTTCAATTTTTGGCATGAGTCTCAATAATTGACTCAGTAATCAGTTTATATTGTTCCGAGACCAAATTAATTAGTAATTTTATTAATAATTTTTATAAAAAGTCATTAGGTCCAGGGGCCTCCCAGGTGGTGCAAGGGGTTGAGCGCCACACGTGGAGCTTCCAGCCACTGCAGTGTGAGTTCAATTTCCCGCCAAGGAGGGCACCCGCAAGGTGCAGCAGACCTTCCCTGCCTGGTGGGCTGCTCCCCTCAGCAGTGTATTTCCGTCGATCTGCCTGTTCTGCTCCCCACTCTGTCTCTGGTGAATCCTCTCACCCCTCGCCTCTGGCCTGTACCCCAGCTCTTGTATGCATAAATAAATAATCTTTAAAAAAATCATTAAATCCAAACTAGATACTGTTCTGCAACCATCCCAGGCCAGATAGATTGATTATCGGTTCAGACAGCTTAAAAGAGAATCTTGGAACCCTTGGCATTATCCTTACAGGTCAGAGGAGACGATCCAGCAAGGAGACAGAAACTTGCCCCCCACCCCCAAACCCAGAAATCCACTGTTTTTTTTCTTAGCTCTTCTCTGACGTTCTCCACTGTACTCTGCCACTTGATCCTCTGCTGCTCTGTACTTATATGCCCCATCCCCTGGGTAAAGTAGGAGTCCTGGAAGCTCAGTAGCATTTTCAAGCTTTTAATGATCTTTCTAAACCATTTATAGTGAGGCAACCTAGTGCTGGGCAGGAGCACTTGGCCTCCAAGTCCCTGGCCATTCTTCACTTTTTTTGAGATCTCTGGCTTCTCTTGTGGTCTTGTGTCTGGTCTCTACTGCACTGTCTTCTGCAGTTCCCAGTCCTTTCCAGTGCACTCTGTTCACTGCTGATGCCCTTCTATGCTCTGTCTCCTGGCTCAGATGTGTCCACTCATGCATGCTCACACCACACTTCAGGCACCGCGTCAGACACGTGTGTAAGATCACTGGTGTCATCATAGATGCTAATGGCAGGAGGGCAGAAAAAAACTGATGACTTCCATTTACCCTACATAGGCTCACCTCCCTTACATCTAAATCATATGTATATAAAGACAATGGTGTCTGGATAATGAATGGGTGACTACTGTATGTAGACAGATAACACAGTAGAGGGGGTAGAAAAAACTGCAATTTAATTGTGTTTGGAGCCTAAAAACAGTGCAACACAAGAGAGGTGGGGTGGCTGGCATACTGAACCTCTCTTCTATTATTGACTGAAGGGCTTCTGCTCTCACTAAGGACTTAAGAACCTGGAGCGATGCTGGAGAGGGAAATTCACAGTTAATGTGCAGGATGGGGGATCTAGTTCTGGAGAACTGTAGGATTGCAGAGACCTGTGCAGAGACGTGGTAGCATGGCAGATGAGTATATCTATACCTGCAAAGGCATACACTAAAAATAAAAGCAACACTATAATTTTTACAATGTGTCTTTATATAAACATTTGAATTTAAGTTTATGTAACTATTGAGTTTATTATACTTTCCACTTTCTGTCCTTCTATTTTCATATACAACTTCCTTTGTCACACTCATTTTTTTTAAAGATTTATTTCTTTATGCATACAAAAACTGGGGTACAGGCCAGAGTCCAGGGAGGTGAGAGGATTCTCCAGAGACAGAGTGGGGAACAGAACACGCAGATCCACAGAAACACACTGCTGAGGGGAGCAGCGGGCGAGGCAGGAGAGGTCTGCTGTACCATGTGGGTCACTTCCTGACCAGGGATTGAACTCATGCTGCAGTGGCTGCGGATACCACATGGTGCAGGATTCAACCTCTTGTGCCACCAGGAGGCCCCCATATATATATATTTTTTAATATTTATTTTTATTTAGTTATGCATACAAGAAGTGGGGTCTAAGCAGTCTGGGAGGTGAGTCTGGGGGGTGAGAAGATTCACCAGAGACAAAGTGGGGAGCAGAACAGGTGGATTCACTGACATACACTGCTGAGGGGAGCAGTGGTTGAGATGAGAGGTCACCTGCGACTTCTGGCCAGGGATTGAATTTATGCCACAATGGCTGGCAATAGATTGATAAGTGCTGAGACTTTAACCCCTACACCATCAGGGAGACCTATTTTTCTATATTAATTAAATGCATGGCTAATATATCCTTTGAACAAGGGAAAATACCAATTATTTGCACAAAATGTAAGTGAATAGAATTTTCTTCATATGGGGAGAAACCATCATAAGCAGATTAATATAAAGCACTTTTTTAACAATATGCATAAACACTAAACATTGACTGGAAGTGTTATTTTTATTATTATTATTATTATTTTTATTTTTAATAGGAACTTAAAACAAGCATTTCCACATGGCAAACCCTTCTTTGAGTTCATACTGTCTCTTCCACATGCTGCATAAAAGCAATAACTTCTGGGAGAAAAAAATATTGTTCCTATTGACCTGAAGAGTTAAATATCAATGGCCCGAATCTACAACTGGAAAGCAGATTTAACCTCTCTCATAATACACTTCTACATGGATTTTTATATTGTGGTTCAGAGAATAAACAGAAACTCTTCATATAATTGTCTCCTAAATGTCAGCAGGAAAAATAACAAAAATAAGTTCAAGTAACAGCATTCATTTTTCACAGCCTCAGAAAACCTGAAAACAATAAGATAGCCTCAAAGGGCTTAACCAAGGGAGCTCTCCTTAAAATGTGATATGCCCTTGAACTCTTCTTTATATTAGAAAGTAATATCTGAAAATATACATATATAAGCATAAATAATTTAGTGAATGTCTCCAAGTTATAATGATAAAAATTTACTTGACAAGAAGAGGAAATAAGCTCCTTTCTCCACAGAGCTAATTATTTAATAATGGGACATGGTTGTTGAACTCTGTAATATTTGGAAATTACAGGAGCTCCAGTGTTGACATATATATTTTTCTTTTACAATTGAATTATGGAATTATTTTTTCACATAGTCCTGGAGTCAAGGACTATTTATTAGTTTTAGTTCATAGTAATTCTATTTGATTTTTTTTTATTGATTTATTTTGTTCTCTGCATTGCTTCTTTTGATTTTGAATTCAAGTCAGTCAGGAAATTACGAACTTCCAAGTGGAGGTGTCCTGACTTTTTTGGTGACCTTCATAAGCAAAGTAAAAGCAAACAGAAAAATAGCAAGGTGAGATTCAAATTATTATTTTTATTAATTTCCTTTTGCTCTTTTTTTTTAATCATTTATATCTGATTTTAGTAGGTTGGAGCCAGGAAGAAAGCATTAAAGGATGATGTGGGAAGTGAGAACTTGGAAAATTATCAATTTCAGGAATCATGATATGTGGACAAGTTGTAATTCATGTCATTTACATTATGTTTATTCTACTTCTGCTTGATGAAAGAATTTTAGTAATATTTTTTGATACCAAGTCCATATGTGAAGGATGATAGTAAAGTAGAAACAGATAAGAGTGTTCATTGTGTGTGTGTGTATTTATTACTTAAATTACCCTTAAGAAAATTAATTTCTATGGACCACACATAGTTAATTGATAAAATGGAGCCTACTCTCATGATTATTCCATAACATAATATTCTATAAATATTTAATAGGTAAGAAGAGAAATGACAATTCACAGTGTTTTTAACAAAATAAATAATTTTTCTCAGTAAGGATAAAATCAAATGAATTTACAATTTTCCCAAATTCACTCACTTTAGTACAGATTTTGTTTATATATAACTACATATAAAAATAGTCCTGTTGAATATCACATAAGTAACAGAGTATATGCTTGGCGGTATCTCACATTTATTTAATCATCATAAAATCCTGGAAGTTATAAAGCATCATTTTATGGAGGAGAATTTTGATGCCCAGTGAGGTTTAGTGATACACCTTACTAATACACCTAATGGATCAAGAACACAGAATTACATATTCAATATACAATACTTTATGAGTATTCATTACTTTTAAATAAACAATTTTTTCAGATAAAAATTCAGCCTTTAAAAGCCTATGGTAACAGTAAGGGAAATATTATGTGACTATCATTGGATTTTTCTTGAAGTTTAGAAGGTAGCTTAGTGGATCAAAAACTCTATGCAGAAGAATTAGGAAGCAGGGTAGTAGTTGCTGTGTAGCTGAAATGAACACCTTGTGGTACTGGGACAAAGCCTCTTGTGGATTAGCCATGTAATTGTAGCTGAGGGCAAATGACTACCACTGTTCAATATGCTTCCATTGAGGCTTGACAGGGCATGGTGTCTCGGTTGCAGATAACTGATAGGAATTCTGGTCTATTACCACCATCTGCCTTATAGTTGCCCAAATGATGCTCTCAGGATACTGGACCTGGTACATGGCGGGGGAATCATCACAATCATGGAAGCTGATGGCCGGCCCACAGCTCCCATTTGCTCAACATGAGTCAGCCAGTTCTCCTTCCTAGCAATTTGGTATAAGTCAGGACAGACGTGTATTTTAACCTGGTTCCTTATAGCTCCCCCCATGGTGTGGCAAATTTTCCACCTCTTCATCTGTCTTCCAGTGTATGATAGACCTGAGGGTGTGTTTCCTAACTTATGAGGTTGGGCGTACGTGTCCATTGACCTGAGAGCTGAGCTTCAGACCTGCCTTCTATATGTACAGAGGCCTTCCCAAATACTAGCCAAAATGAACATAAAATGTAGTCTAATCACATCATTTAGGAACATGGGCATTTGTGAACAAGTGATAACTACCCAGTGTTTCAGTGTGTTTGTCTATAAAACAGTGATCATGACTGACATGGTCTACACATAAGACATAGTGTGTGTGCACTGATTCACACAGGCCCACAGGAGTTCTTGATATGAGAGAGTTGTTACAGGAGGGAGAGGGCTGACGTTTTGTTGGAAGTTTATATCTAAAAATTGTTCCTCTGACCATTTGAGCTTGCCTCAGACACAGGAGAAGTTTAGAGTTACAGGCATGCACATCATGATGCCTGGTAGAGTAAGAGTGGAATTAATGAAACACCATGATTCCAAGATTTCCTGAGAATTACATGAGAACCAGTCATTCATTTGCATGCTTGTTTAGTAAGTTCACACATGAGCATATTGTAAAATGTTCTGGAAAGGACAGAGATTGAGCAAGATGGCGCCAGGGAAAGTTCCCAGTTTTGATTTCAGGAGGAATTAGTGTTGTTTATGCATATTATAGGATCAGTAAATAGTGATGGCTTTATTAGAGGTCATTACCCAAATGTACCAAAAAATACAACTCACAAAATGAAAATAATCCAATCAAGAAAATGGTCAGAAGACCTAAACAGATACTTTCTAAAGATGATATGCAGATGGCCAGCAAGCAAATGAAAAAAATAAAATTTTCATCATCATTTAGCACCAAAAAAAATATCAAAATCACAATGAAATAACACATCTCACCTGTGAGAATCACCCTAATCAAAAAGACCAGAAACAGCAGGTCTTGGTAAGGATGTGGAAAAATGGACAACTTATACACTGCTGGTGGGAATGTAGACTGGCCCAGCTGCTATTGTAGAGCATGTAGGTTTCTCCAAATATTAAAAGTAGAAATAGCACATGACTTATAATGATATTCATAGATATCTACAATAAGAATGCTGAAAGCACTAAATCAAATAGACATATGAAAACATATGCTAAATACAGCATTATTTACAATAGCCAAATTTAGATTGCAAGTATAGTTGAATATATTAAGAATGTTTTATATGTATATAATACTTCTCAAGTATTGATAAAAGATGGTTGGTGTTGTGGGAAATGAAGGGAGACAGCTTTATGGAGTCAGGCTTTGGGTGCTTTGATGGTGTCATGGTAACATAAATCTAAAGAGGCTTAAAGTTTTATACCTGTCACATACAGTGTAATACCCAACATTATTTCAATAAAATAATACAATAAACCAATTTTAAAACAAAGATCAATGAAATACAAAAATATAATAAAAGTGAATAATCAGAGAAATAGCTAAAAATACACAGGAAAAAAATTAACAGAATAAACAAATTTTAAAAAAAAGTCTTGTTGAATTGTAAATATTCTAAAACACTCTCAATTTTTTTTTTTTTTTTTTTTTTTTTTATGAAATGGCGTTTATGGCCTGGCAAGCATATATTGAGTAGATTCAGATTATCAAAAATAATTTTTATATATGTTTCAATTCATTTAAAAAGAAAACACTTATTCCAGGTCCAATAGAGCCATGCACTGACCTACGCTCCTGGAATACAAAGAAAAATTATAGTTTCACTTTCTTTATGGTATACTCAATCTTTTGGAGGAACTTATGGGGAATAAGAATAGAGAAACTGGAAAGGAGGTGCCATAAGACTGGAAACACGGCTCACACAATACCAAGAGCTGGAGGTGGAGGTAGAAGTGATTAACAGCCATTAGCCCAACTACAGGAACTAAAGATCCTTGGGCACCAGTGTCTAGATCACAAAGCACAAGACCCAAGCAGGTATCAGACTGCTTTAGGGGGTGTCCAGAGCACAGACCTGAAGGTAAAGATATGGAGATTGAGAGCCATAGTAGAAATTTGGCCCCTTTAAATTCTACATAGTTAGTTCAAAGTCAACAACAAGCAAGCCACTTCATGAAGGAGTGGGCCCCTCCCAAAGAGAAGACAGGGAGGCCATCTTTCCACCCATCTGTGACTATGCAGGTGCTTCTTTTCACCAACTCTCTTCCTCTGAAGGGCAGCAGCCTTCCTGCCTGCCCATGGTCTGTCCCCTACTGGGGCTTCTCTTTACTGACCTCCCTCATCAGAAGCAGTTCTCCTCAAGCTGCTGGCTTGGTGAAACCTTTCCCAGAATGAACCCAAGAACCCTGCTCTCCAAACCCACTGACCCCAAAATGTTATCAGAGCAAGATATATAATTTCAGTGGAGAGTATTCAATGCAAGATAATAGTCATCATGGGTAACCTGGGAGTGTAGCAGGTGCTGGCTGATTTAATTCTGGATTTGAGAAGATTATGTCACAAATATTTCAGTGTATATGAACCTTCTGTCTACTTAGGGCCAACGTCATTACTAAAGAGAATGTCTTTGCAGTCAACCTTGAGTTCTATAAGTATTAGTTGAGGACATGTGCTATTAAACTGAAAGTGTGAAATGTACTTACATATTTACCACATGACAGAATAATAACTGACCATGACTACCTGCTGAGTCATGTACGTTCTCCTCCATATTTCAGGTTGTTTTAATTTTGATACCCAATCATTATGTGAAATATCAATAGCACAAGGAAGAGTGAACCTTTACAGAAAAATGTTTCCAGTGAGTCTTTGCTGTAGTCAGTACTAGTCCAACTGACACTAAATTAAAGATCTGATACTATAACAGGGTCGTCCCCAGGAAAGGGGGAAATACCAGAATCCCAGTTCCACCCTAAGTGGGTGTAGCTGAGCAGGGAAAGAAGATTCTGCAAAGAGGAGGACAGAAGAAAGAGAAGTAGAAGGAAGCAGGATGGAGAGAAGCAAGGAGACTTGGAGGAAGAAACTGCGCTTGCTTTTTGGTCTTGGACTGCTTGGAAGAGATGTGGGTGAGAGACCTGTGGGGAGGTTAACAATGGCAGCTTTCATCTTGATTTTGATTTTGCTCTTTTCCTTCCAGATTTGTCTGACTCTTTCTGACTCTTTTCTATGGGTCTCTACTGAAAGGTCCTTTAGACTTGTGGCAGGCTTTTGGGCCTTGCTTTGGGCCAATCCTATTTGACTGGACTTTTACCCTCAAGGAGATGGATAACTTTGGATGCTTAACTTAGTAACTATGTTCTTTGTCCTTTCTGTATTGTACCCTAATTGTATTAAAGTTCCTTTCTATTAAAGGTTTTATATGTTTGTCTTAATACAGCGGATGGCAGAACCCATTCAGAAGGGTAAGCTTGGGGGTTCTGGGGTGCTCCTCTCCCTGCCCTGTAACAATACCTGAGTTAAGAAGATGCTTATAGTGTTGTTTTTCTAGAAGAATTGTAAAGTCATGACTCAGACATTTTTAAAAGCTTATTATCTTTCTTAAAGTGGAGACCATTTGTCATTTCTCTACTGATTTAACAATGATGGAAAGAAATGTGACTTTCTTGCTTCCAATTTCATTCCCTTATCTTTAAAAGCTACACACTTGACTCAATTAGTCTTTGTGATGTCTTATAATTTCAACGGCTAAAAATGTACCTGTCAGATTTATTTTCTCTGTAAATATGTTGGTTTTAAATTACACATGTCTATATGAGATTACATAGCTTTAGAAAATATTTACTAGGGCTTCCCTTGTGGTTCAAAGGGTTTAGGTGCAGCATTATGAAGCTATCTGCAGCCACAGATTTGATCCCCGGCCAGGGAGGTGACCCACATGGTTTAGTAGACCTCGCCTGTCTCACCCGCTGCTTCACTCAGCAGTGTGTTTCAGTAGATCTGCCTGATCTGCACCCTGGCCTATCTTTGGTGACTCTTCTCAAATCCCACACCTCTAGCCAGCACCCCACTTCTTGTATGCACAAATAAATAAATCTTTTTTTAAAAAATAGATTTACAGGCCAGAGGTGTGGGGTGGGGGGTGAGAGGATTCACCAGAGACAGAGTGGTCAGCAGAACGGGCAGACTGACTGCTGAGGAAAGCAATGGGCAAAAGAGGAGAGGTCTGCTACACCATGCGGGTCCCCTCCCTGGCAGGCAGCAGGGATTGAACTTGTGCTGCAGTGGCTGCAGTTTGCTTCATAGTGCGTTGCTTAACCCACTGCGCCACCAGGGAGGCCCCATAAATAAATCTTTTTCAAAAGTAAATATTTACTAAGTTGAGATATCATAGAATTACTACAGCTTTTGAGATCTTGTCTCTGTAACTCTTCAGAAAATGGTATTCAGTTTGCCAATCTACATTGATGGTATTTTTGATATAACATATCATTCAGTAGGTTTTGTGGCTCCCCCCAGCCTCCCTTGTTCTTGGTAATTTGCTTGGTGCCCAAAAATTCCTGCTGATTAAGGCAAATGTAGAGTCAGGCAGGGGGGCTCTCTCACCAAGATAAAAGTCTTGGTATGAGGATATCTGCTGAAAACAGCATGCACACATTATGGCCAGATTAGCATAACCAGCTGAACCACCTTGACAGGAAGTTAAATGTTAACCAGGAATAGAGATAGCATTGCAGCAGCAAGAATGGAGACCCAAGCAACAGTCCATTTTTTCTTCCCAGCTAGCTTATGCCAGACTATTATTCATCCCCAGTCCATATCCCCACCAAACACATTCTTCTGCACATTCCTCCACTGACTTGCCCACCTTCCCTGAATCTGCCCTCCAAATAAAAGTGAGATATATCATGGGGGAAAGCATTATATCTCCAGAGATATAGCCCCTCTAGGTTGCTCTCTCCCTCATTACTTGGACCTGGAATTCTATTTCCTCTGTCCCATACCTCTCCCAAGATTGCCACCCCATAAGGAGACAATTTTTTTCTAATGGGTAGGTTTGTTCTTATTGCTATTTTCATTATATTTAATTATATCAAGAGATATGACATGTGTTAGAGAAACATACTATGCAGACAAAATACAAGTTATATGTGGTGTTATTATTAGATTAATGTTGGTAAGTGATTAAATAAATCAGAGTTCATATTTTCTAATGCTGTCTAAAAATAATGTAGAAATGGAAAATTACAGTATTGAGACCTAGGTTAAGCAAGGGCAAGTTAGAAATTGGGCAGCTTTGGGGGAGGTGAATAGGTGAGACCCTGGAATAGTTAAATCTTAAAACAAAAACAAAAACAAAAAAAAAGGGAAGGAGCCAGGAAATAGGGAAGTGCAAACTTCTGAAAAAAGATCAAGACATTCAAATATAAAGAGCTAATGGATTCAAACTAAGGTAGTCCCCAGGTACCCAAAATTCCAGAAAGACTAGATTCCAGGTACCAAAGATTCCAAGTTAAGTGGGACCATGGAGGAATAACCAATCACAGAAAGACTGGTAAAATTTTAGAATAATGAGGGAAAGAAGGCATATGTTCCCTAAGGTTTGATTCCACCTTGACTCTCTCTACCCCTCCCAGGTACCATCTGCCTGGGAGTCTTTATTCTCTACCTCATTTTCCTAAGTAAACTTTTCTTTTCAAGACAAAGTTTGCTTCTCTCTGCTTACTTATCTAAAAAGTCTATGAATTCCTTTCTACAGCTTCATAAGACAAGAACCGTGGTAATGACCAGGGTGAGAGGCTGTGACAGTGTTAAGTCCCATTGTTAAGTACCGTGGAATGTTCAGCTGGGTCCAGGAGTTATCTCTTAAGATCCAAATCCACCAGCCTGGTCCGGAAAACCAGAACTCCAGCCCTTATTTGGTAATGACAGGCCGAGCTGCCTCATGTGACTCAGGTACCCACCTCCCCGACATATATGATCATAAAAAGCAACTGTACTAACCCAACGGGGTCCCAACCCTGCCTGGGTGAGGCCGCTGTGATGGTTCCACTCCAGGGGTTCAGACCCTAGCTCGAGCTAGCAATAAATCCAGTCTTGCTTTTGCATCGAGTCTGGGTCTTGGTCGTTTCTGAACTTTCTAACATCTAACAACAGCTGCAAGGTAACTTTGCTCACGGGCATCAGTATGATTCAAAAATAGTGGTTATCTAGGTAATTGATTACAAACAATGCACATTTCATGTATTTTTATTGCTTTGCTTATATAAATTCTTCTATTATTCTGAAAGTTATTTACATGTAAACTTAAAATATAAGGTATGTGTTAATTTATTGTGTATATTGGAAATATTTATACAAGTTGTGTGATTCAGGGTAAGTCACTTGTTTCTCCACAAGGTTTGTGACCCATGCAATTAGGCCTACATCTGATGGTTATGCATTGTAAGATATGGTTAAAACCTAACTACAGGAAATGGAATATCACATTATCCAAATTTGAGTGTCTCTCCTATTAGGCCAAGATACATTTTGCCTTGTTGTTGCTTCTGATGGGCAATGGAATCTTCACTCTAAAATTCATGCTTTACACCCAACATCCTATTGCTGATGATCAGATTTCTCTTAAGACTGCTACTTACTACCATTATACTCTCTTCATATTTTGAACATACCTAAAATAACAATCTTTTTCTAAGCACAGATCATTAATTGGAGTATGACTGTGGTCCTGACTGTACTTTGTATACTGATGACTGTCTTTTATAACAACGGATAGAATTAGGAACATATAAAATGTTGAAAATAATTTATAATTTTTCTTTGTACATTTACATTTATCTAGGATAGATAGCAAAGACAGCAATTACTAGATCTCATGATATTTGCTCAATATTATGAATCATGTCTTTGGTGCTATGTCTACTTTTATATAATAATACTTGTTTTAATAAAAAGCTACAAATATTGTGTCCTGTGTTTTCTCCTAAGAGTTTTGCTGTTTTACAATGTATATGTCAATAACATTTTGAAATTGCTGTTTGTAGAAATTTTATTGTTATTATTTCTTTGACTTTTAGTATTTTAAAAGTACTTCAGAATTATTTTTTGCTAATCAAAAATAATGAATCACAGAATTTTATTTATTCATTCTATCTGTGGTTTAAAAATAAAAAAGTAAATATGTAATAAAACACTCTAAACATTGATTGAGGATGACATTTGGAATATATTTTGTTAAATAAAATATTTACCTTTTGAAAAACATTAGGTAACAATAAATCAGAGTATAAATAATAAGGGTATTGAATGTTATTTTACTATAACCAAATCCATTAGATCCACAGAAATTCTTCTTTAAAGTTAAAAATTAAGTAAAAGTAAAGTAAATCCTTTATTATATACTTTAGATTTCCAATTACAGTGGATGAAGGATTGAAAATTAAAACTACTGGGTGCTTACTATATGCTGGAAAAGAAGATTTGCTCAGTCCTATTCCCCAAATAGACCATAATAACATTTAATTAAGACAATCTAGGAGTTTAGTATATCTTTTTAAAATGAATTAATTTCCAAAAAAGTAAGCCAATTAGTAGAGTATAAATAGGTAGCTGCATAAAGATTTCAAAATATTTTAGTGAATACTTGAAATTCCTGCTATCCATTTAAGGTTATTTAGTATATTAGGAACCTTAAAAATCTAGTTTAAAGACTAGAGTGAAATATGTTCACTTATGCCAGAACATTTGAGGAAATCACAAGATGAAAGTTAATTTACTGTTGACTTTTATTAAATTGTCTTTAGTTCATAACTTACTGACAAATAACCATACGCAGTTGAGAACTGGTATTTTTTTATGTTAAAAACTTTCTGTAAACCAACGAACAAACAAATAAAACCAAAAAAACTCATCAATACAAACAATACAATAAAAATAGGTGAAATAATTCAATAAACATTCATGAAAGATTATATTAATATTAAAAGGTAAAATAAACAAATAAAATGTGTTTGACACTATATTAGTCATCAGATCAATTAAAATAAAAAATCATAATTCAACAGTGTATATACTCGTTGCAGAAAAAAGTCTAAATTTAAAAGATCAACAATACCAAGCATTGGTAAGATACAGAACTGACGCTCTAACTTATCACCAAAGAAGATATTAAAATTGGTGATTGCTTTTGTAAATGGGTTAGCAAATTCTTATAGAATTAATGTTATATTTATCATATGAAACAGTAACTCTGCTAGGGGGAAAGACCCTCCTGTATGGATTACACAAATAGGTTATGGACTTCAACCCCCGTTCCAGACCTACAAGATCCAAGAACTACAAATCCCATAAGGTCATTATCGAAGAGCAGATCACTGGGACCTGAGGATGGAGTTAAGCAACCAGGCTGAGTATAAAAGCAGACATGTGGGCCTAGGGGCTCACTCTTTTCCTTGGGAGTCTGCTCTCAGCACGCCATTGTGTTCCAGTTCCGAGGAACTGGTAGGACATTTACGGATCTGTATCCCTCTCTTCCCCTTGTGTTATTCACTACGCTATTTCCCCTTCCCTTGTAAATAAAACCCTTTATTAGCCTTTGTTGTGTGTGCCTGCAGTTGGGGCAGTAAAAGTGCCTTTTGAGCACGCGGGTGAGGACCCAGTCAGGCAAACCCACTTTATATTAGGGTTGCCCTGTAACAACTCTACTTAAAGGTTTTCATTAAATAAAGTCTTTTATTGAAGAAAGATGAAAATATCCATCCATTAATATGACTTGTGTATATAATAGCCCTATTCATTCTTGCACAAAACTGGCTACTATCCATGTGTCTATCAACTGGAGAATGTATGAACAAAGTGTGCACTGCCCAGTGTACTACTTCTGGGCAATGAAAAGGAGCAAATCAATGATGCTTTGATGAATTGCTAAAAACACTGCTGAGTAGTGGAGGTCAAAGCCAAAAGAATACATACTTTATACATGTTCAATTTATAAGAAACACTAGAAAAGAAAAAATAATTAATTTTACATGTAGTGTCAGAAAGTAGATTAATATTTGCCTGAAGTTAGGATTGAGGAGGAATTAGCCGTATATGGCCATGTTTGAACTTCAAAAATGGACAAAATAAACTGACGTCAGTTTATGAGAACTTTTATTGCTTGGAATTTATGGAGAGTTGGAAAGTATAATTAAACTAAAATGATACTTGATAGTTATTATATTTAGGACTGAAATGGAATATGAAAATCAAAATATGAAATAGAGTGTAAGTCTGAGATCAGTGATATTCCCCTTGGAGTTTTCCCTTTTTATGGGAAGGAAATATTAGAGATACATATTTGTAATTTGTGTTTTTAAGTTACTTAATGTCATGAACTGATATTTTCATGAAAGAATACTACTGATGAATTAATTTTACTTTTTTAAAGTTAGTTTATTTTTAAATGAAGCACTTTTTTTTTTCTGTTAATTTTTGAACAGTATATGATTTTTCCCCTCTGTGCAGTCACTGTAATTTCCGCACTACCAAAGCACCCATAGTTGATAAATAAAGTCCCTTGTGTTCTTTCCCCTCTCCCTGTTTTCGCCATTTCCCTCCTCCAACTATCTTGGAGGCCTCATATCTATTTTTGACTTTCAAGGTTTGTTTTTATCTGAACTTTTATTTGTTCCCTCTCTATTACACATATAAGTGAAGTTGTCCAATAACTACTATTTATTTTCTGACTTATTAAGCTTAGCATAATCCCTTACACTATCTATGTTGTGCAAATAGCCCAACTTTATCTTTTTTTGTTGCTGAGTAGGATTTCATTGTTTATATATATACAACATCTATCCACTTATCTGTATTGTATTAGATTGTTTCAATATACTGGATACTGTAAATTGTGCTCCAATAAACATAGGAATACAAATTTCCTTTCAAATTAGTGTTTTTGTGCTCTTTGGGTAGATTTGTAACAGTGAAATAGCTGAGTCATATGGCTGATCCATTTTTAGTGTTTTAAGTAATGTCCACTCTGTTTTCCACCTGGTTAGACCAGTTTGTTGAATTAATTTTACTTTGAATTCCATTTAAATTGACATTATATTATTGATCATGACAATACAGAAATATCAACCAGTAGCACTTTTTTCTTCCTAGCAGAGACTATAATAACTATGAAGTGAGTATTCTCAGTAAAGTAAAATTTGATTATTTTCATAAGTTCTGGATATAAAACTGGGGTGATTCATTTAGCTATATCAAATTCTGCTTTAATTTCCATTTTATAAAGATTTATTTATTTATGCATACAAGAACTGGTGTACAGGTGAGAGGTGTGGGAGGTGAGAGGATTCACCAGAGAGAGTGGGGGACAGATCAGTTGTATAGACTGAAACACGCTGTTGAGAGGAGCAGAATACGAAATAAGAGAGATCTGCCACACCATGTGGGTTACCTCCCTGGCTGGGGATTGAATCATGCTGCTGTGGCTGCAGATAGCTTCATAGTTCTGCGACTTAACCCCTTGTACCACTATGGAGGTCCCTGCTTTCATTTTCTATATTTGTTCATAATGCAAATGCCCATGCTATTTAAACTATCATATATAATTTTCCATTTTTCATAAATATATTCATTACACTTTTATATTAGAAGAAGGAAAACATTAAACATTTAAAATATACCTAGGTTAAAATATTAGTTCAAAATTAAAGATGAATATAGTGTCTAGTTTCCAAAACACTGATAATTTAGCCTTTTAAAAATGTTTACAACCAAGTAAAGCTTCATGATTACTAATTAATATTAACTTTAAAAGGGGAAGAAAAAATAAATATTTATTTATTTATGCATATAAAAGCTGGGGGACAGGCTAAAATTGTGGGAGATGAGAGGATTCACCAGAGACACAGTAGGTAGCAGAACAGGCAGAACAACCAAAACCCATTGCTGTGGGGAGCAGCAGGGAAACAGGAGAGGTCTGCTGCTCCATGTGAGTTAGCTCCCTGGCTGGGGATCGAACTTGTGCTGCAGTGGCTGTGGATGCTTCACAATGCGGTGCTTATCCCCTTGCGCCACCAGGGAGCTCCTGAAAAAATAAAATAAATAAATTTGAAATATAGCATGGCAAATGCATAGGTATATCACTAAAAAGGTACTTAATTATTCTGTTTAAGTAGCATTTTTATACTTTGTGACTCATCTCATCTATTTAATAACCATAATGCCAGGCATTATCGTAACCTACAATATTAGACACTCCATTTTAATGTTAAAGAAAACATTCATGGAACTAATTATATTGTTTACTGCTAACAGTCTACAGAATAGCAGGTTGAAATTATATATTGGGAAATCAAATTATCTTTATTTGTACTTAAACATTTCAGAAGAATCATGAATCCTCATATACTTTATAGAACTGATCTAACATTTAATAGTTTATACTGTTCATAAACTTGTAGTTCATAGTGTTCATAAAGAATCACTGCAGTTTGTCCATATCTAGCTAACTTATTAAATATCTGCCCACTTCAAAATGAGTCTGATTCAGTTGTCTAGAGTTAGGCTTGAGAATGTGTATTTTAAAGCATCCCAGATACTTCATATTTACATTAACATTTGAAAGTCATTGCATTAACATCAGTAATTCCAATTACATCAGTGAGTTGTTTCTAAATCAGTCTCTTTGTGGTTTAAAAGGTTAAATATTTAATTTTCTATTATTTTTTTGGCCTAAAATTAAGACAGAGCTTAGATTTTTACCAGGTTTTGACACATCAAATAGAAGTAGAAAATAGAAAACTGATTTACTAAATCTTCAAAGAAACTGATAACAAAGGATAACAATAAGTGTTTTAGAATATGTTACCCTTTAAATTAAATGAAAGGGCATGTGTTTCTTTTGGAGAATTGGAGAATCAATTCAATTCAACTAGAGAATCATATTAAAGAAAAAATGATTTTGTTCAGAAAATTATTTGGAAATATAGTGAATTTTCTTTTGATGCTTCTTACTCCTATGGAATGGGAACACTGATGTATTCCCTTCACTGGAATAGTAAACTCTGTTAGCTTAGTACACAGAAAACACAATAGGAACTGATAAATACAAAAACAAAACAAAACACATATTCTTTTGTCCAGATACACTGTTGGCAAGTACTAGTATATATTATTGATGATTTAAATGTATTCTAGGAAAATTAGGCAATGTGGGAGGTTTACTGTGAGATTACATGACAGTTCATTTTCAATGCATTTCACTTTATTTGTGAGATTATATTTCAAAAACTAAAACATCAAGGAGTGCCATTTTGTAAGCCATCAACCTAACAGTACAATGAGAAATTAATGTTTTTTAAAATAAATGATAAATCTAAAATATTTTTGCATGAAAAGCTAAATGTTACTATTGATACAATGCTCATCCCATGCATCAGTTTTTTCATAGAAAAATCATGTATTTTTCCTAGAAAAGTTATTGTCTCTTTATATGTTACACAAAATTTTCAGGGTACTATTCATGTCACTAGATTTACAAAATGAGATCTTTAAAACTTATAGTAAACTTTTAAATATTTTATAAGAATCCAAAAGAGTTGTGAAAACCTTTTTAACCCTGGAGATATATGGTTGTTCTCATTTGCAAACTAATTAAAATAATTGAATAAGAATGTGTTGCATTTCGCTTTTACAAATATAAGTATTACAAGTTTGTTGTTCCGTTTTTAATATTAAATGTCCATTAGTGCTATACTGTACTATTTGGTAGATTATATTTTAAAATATATATATGTATACTCTATTCTTCTATTATGAAGGTTATGATTTGAACATGAATGATGTTTGGTGAAAGACATTTCTATTAATTATAATCATGTTACAATATATAATAAAATAATACATAGTATATTGTATAATAAAATATACTATATATAAATTATATAACAAAATGTAATATTTAAAAAATATGAACATTTAAAAAGCTTTTAAATATGTTGCCTAAAATAATTTGTATGTTTTAATGTCTAAATGTATACTCTTAAAAATGTTGAAATATTCTTATCTAGTTAAACTATTACAAAATTAGTATATTCAGTAGATATTAAAACCATTTGTTATTGGCATAGAGCTCAAGTATTTTCTGATTAGTTTATAAGAACAACAATATGATAGGTTTTTAACTTTTTAATTTTAATAAAAATATTTACACATCAAATATACAAACAAAAATGAATATTTTATATTTAGTCAGCCATCCTCTACTTCTATTTGTTTTTATTATATATATTTTTGAAATATCAGACATCACAAGTTATATAACCAATTATCAAAATAATTTTTAAACAAACCTCAAAATTACATTACTAATATGTTAATCCTGAATATTTAGAAATAATGCAAAAAGGTGTTGTTATATAAAATTTTAAATTATAATATTGTAGTGAAGTTCAAAAAGTTTTAAAGTTAACATAAAATCTTTAATTTAAAATTATATTTATTCTGATATCATTTTATTCATCTAGGTTTTTCTTTTAGCATGAAATATAAAATATTAATATGCCATGCACATTATATGCAAATATATAAGGACATGTCATTTTTATGTAATTTGGCAGATGCATGTTCCAAAGGATTGTATTCACCAACATAGATTACTGTGCTCATGAAGAAAAACCTCTTTTGATAGACACAGATTACATTCCTAAACTCATTTATTAGTCTTAGAGTGGTTCATAAAAGAGAGGTAGATGGAATATTATTATTAAAATCAGGAGAAAATTAGTAACATACTGATAAAGGCTTAAAAACAAAAATGAAGAGAGGAAAACTCTAATTTCTAATATTTAATGATTTCCTAATAAAAATATTTCCACCGCAGCAGATTTCAGTTTTCTAAAAGGACTTCGTGTAGAGATGAATCTTGGGTATCAACGCTTGTGCAGTGGGTCCAGCACAGCACTGGATAGAAGTCTATATCCTATTGCTAGGAAATAATTCCATTTTCATTTGTCAAATTATATTTTAAATTCTAGAAACTGTATTTATAAATAATTAATTTTATTAAGGTTAAATTGCTTTCTAATACTCTTTATGATTCAGATATAGGATTACACTTCTTCAGAAGTTTGTTCCCATACATACTCACTGCCAAAGCACACCCAGAATTCTTTGTCTTTTAAAGTGTGTCCTACAATATCAAATGAGTACACTATATATGCTTTTTCAGTCAATGGTATTTTCTAATTTTAATCATTTTCATTTTCACATTAAAAATATGAACTATAGGAATGCATATTCTCTATCTATAAAAAACAGGACACGGGAATGAAAATGGGAAGGCATATTGCTGCATAACAATTTTATAAGAATATATAAAAATAACAAACAATCCAAATACTCAATTGAAAATAGCTATTAAATGTTTTGAATAAGTTCCCTCAGAAAAAGTCAAAGACTTTCAGCATTTTACTCTCGTGTTAACTCATTTCTATTCTAGTACTTTTCTACTAAACAAATTATGATTTTTCCTTTCTCATTAAGATTAATTTAGAAAAGATAAGAGTGATTGCTAGTGGAATCCTCTTTAATATACTGCTCACATACAATAGTCAATTATACTTGGCTCATCCGGTTCTTAAAAATGGCTTTAGATTGCTTCATAAACCCAAACTATTTCTCAAATTACTCTGCCATTATCTTTGTGTTCACAAAAGCTAGGCTAAAATTGTGTTTAAACAACATTTTAATATACTGAAAAAAAGATAATAAAACAAACACTATGCAAAAATATACATTTAGAAATTAACATCCCCTACTTTATTTCTATGTTTAATTACAGAAAATAATACTCTATGTTATGGGGTCAAGTCATATATATATACATATGTGTGCATATGTATGTATATATATTTCAAATATTTTTAAATGAAAAAGTAAGGGAACTTCTTTTATCTAATTGAACTTATTGGCATCAAAGATATTTAAATTGGTATCAATCTATTTTTATATGTGTTAGGAGAAAAGAAAACATTTCCTGGATTATAACATACATTTCTTAACTGGAGTGCTCACTTTTAAGTTCACTCTTTTTTACTCCATTGTCTACATTTTGAAAAAGTTAATTTTCTTTGTACATCAATTATGTATTTCTTATTTGCACTTATGACAGAATTTCTATCAAGTTAATTTCACAGACTATCAAGAACTTTCACAATATTGCTTGAAGTGACTCATTCCTTATTCACTCATCAATCAAAATATTTTATTTCATTCATTCAAAAATATTTTAGTCTATTTACTAAGTATTTCCCAAGTATTTCTGATTTTTCTTGATGAAAATTTTTAGACTTATTTTTGGGTTCACAGCAAATTTGTTAGGTAAAGAGATTCTTCATCTACTCATTACCCCTACATTTATATAGCCTTCACTATTATCAGCACCTCTCACAAGAGTGTTATTTTGTTTACAATTGCTGTACCCATATTGGCACATCATAATCACTCCAAATCTATATATATATTTTTTACAATGCACTTATTTGATGACATTTTTTTTTAAAGGATAGTGCAATGAGTATGGACAAAGTGTTGGGTATGCATTTCTGATTGTTAAGGTGCAGATGTGAAAGGAGCCCAATTTGGCATCACACCCACTCGATAAATCCACAGAATTTCTTAAGGGGCCTCAGTAAGCCTGTTGTTGTGATAGAATGAGAACTGCAGCTTACCCCATTCTCCATCTTTTCTCTACCATTTCTTCTTCAGGCTGAATCCTGCCTAACATTAAACTTGGAAGAACCATGGTTGAGCTTTGTACCTGTGTGTGTGTGTCCCCCATTCTGGTCACATATGGTCCCTCTACTCATCTGCAATGTGAATTGATGGAATATCTGAATTGATGGAATCCTGAAGGCTGTGAAAAGCACCAGCTGGAATATATACGCTGGCATTCCAGAAAAATGTATTGAGTCGGAGGGACTGTGACAGACTTCCAGCTATGACAGCATGGATAGAACTGGAGGGCATAATGCTTAGTGAAATAAGTCAGAAGGTGAAAGACAAATATCAGATTGTGCCACACATATGTGGAATATAGAGAAGCAAAGGGTCATATAATACCAACCCAATAGTAAACTCTGGGAAATTGTGAATTTAAAGCCATGAGTGAGTCAGGGGAAAACACAGTGGGGAAGATGTACATTGGAGAATGATGGAGAACTATAAATTTTTTGGTAGTGGTTTTGGTGTGAGGACTTGTAATATTTCTGAATCACATACTGTACTATAAACTAATATTACTGCAGTCAAATATTATAAAATATAATATACAAATAATTACCGATATTTGTAAAATATGAATTGGGATTAAAATACAGGTGAGTTCCTATTACCATTCTCTAAATCTTGCCCTTCCCATTTCATATGTTAATATTTATCTTTTTTCAATAACCCACTTTAAGGTAGATATGTTTATATTATAGTCCTTTGACTTTAAACAAGGACTTCTCATTCTAAATTTGAAAATCAAAAACACAATATACAATAAAAAATGAAATAAGGCATAAACCATAGAACTAAGGGAAATTTGAACAACCATACAATTAGGTATATAGCTTGGTTTTAGGATCAGATACAGGATTTGGATAACATGAACCATTCTTGTAAAATGCTGCCATCTGTTTGCTAATTTCCAAATTGTGATTTTATACTTGTTTCAGCAATGGGTTTGGGTCTGTAACTGGCAAGACCTTGTGAATCACCAGTGTGAGGAACAGAATAGGTGTGGAGATTTTAAAAAGCAAAACTCTCATTCATGTAATTCATAAAGAAAATGAATGAATGAAGTACATTAAACAAAATAAACTTTTAGATATTAAAGTTCTATTAATTTTTATCAGGAGGGATGGATGAAGGGGCATGTTTAAATCAGGTAAAAGAGATCACTTGTAAGGTGAAGCATAGAATTGGATTTTTAGTTCTGAACTTAATATAGTATTTATACATGTTGATTTTTAATGATGAACACTTGACACTCATATAATCTTGGGCTGTAGCATTACATAAATTTAAAAAAAACATAAATATAAAGAAAGTGAATACTTACTAAACTCTTAGATTATTTTAATACAATTATGAAAGAGACATTTAGAGACCAGTGTCTCTAAATATATATATTTTTAGTTTCTTAAAATTAAAAAAAAATGGTGTAACAACAAAGAAATCATACAGTTCTACATTTTAACTCACCTCTCAATGCTCAAGCCCTATGTCTATTACTCATCTACTCTCTATTTGTTACCAGCACTACAGCTCTGAAAAAAGTAAAGAAGTCATTCATAATAAAACGTACAACCATTCATATCCATGTTTCTCAACCTCTTTTTAGCTCTTTAGATTAATATAATTTTGTTGTTGTTGACAGTTAATCTCTCCACTTGTGCTTTAGCTATTATTTTTTCCTTTCTTCTCCTACCAATTTCTTGTTATTCTAATTCCTTTCTGTATATACCATCTATACCATCTGTAGTATCTTCTTTACATTGGTATGTTATGCTGTGTATTAACTCTCTCACACATGTGTGCATGTAACTATATCAACCAAAGCTTATGTTCTTTGAACCACTGTTACTTGCTCATCTCTTCCATGTCACAATCAAATGTCATAAAAGTCTCCTCTACTTGCACAACTTCCTCACCCCCAATTGTTTTCTCCCTTGACTGCAAATTGCCTTCTTTTCTGGTACTAGAAACTTTTAAAACTTATTTATTCTTTACTTTTCTCCCTTCCACAATTGATACATCATTCCTCTTAATAAACATTTCCTTTCCTATATTTTCTGTGTGAGTGAACAATTTTCATCCACTCAAATGGTTACATGACCTTGAAAACAGGCCATCAGTTTTGAACTATTTCCATAATCCTAACATTTAGTTAATTATCAATTTCTAGCCATACTATTATAGAAAATGTAGCAAATATATATGAAGTATGGGAAATATATGCAAAACTTGGAAACGCATGTTACAACTTTTTGACAGTTATACTTTAACAATACACCTCTAGTCCCCAAACTATTACTTAAACTTGTCAGTTAATTATTGCAAGTACTTCATAACTGATCTTGTTTCCCAAACATACCGACTCCAGCCTGTTCTTTGCAGAATGACATTTCAGACACAACTGAATATGTCGCCTTCCAATTTAAGGCACTTAAGTATTTCCATTTGACTTATAAAATAAATCCTACCTATTTCTGCAGTCATATCGCCACGTCTCCATTTATGACAGTGTATTTCCATTCAGCAATGTATTTAGGAAATCTGCCTGTTCTTCTCTCCTCTCTGTCTCTGGTGAATCATCTCACCACTCCCTCTAGTCTATACCCCAGGTGTTATATGCATAAATAAATAAAATAAATCTTAAAAATTTATGGTCTGTTACCTTTGTTGTTATGCACAACATACCTAGAAATTTTATAAATAATTTCATTATGTGACTAGTCAGGAAGTTATGGTCAGACCACCAAGTCCATTGTAGCACTATAGAAACTTTGTGCTAATCTTGTTGCTACCGTATCTCTTTCTGCTTCTATTAACAGGAAAGTGTGGCTGAAGAGATATAAACGGTGCCTATCCATTGCAAACACTAGAAAATAAAGTGAACATTACATCCCGTGGAACAAAACTAAGTAGAATATTTTTGTCATGGCAAAGATCTGGAACTTTGTATATTGTTGGTTTACTTACAAGTGACCCATTAGAATTTCAATTGCCACAAGAATCCTCTGGCTCTGTCAGCAGCTGACCCTTTAAGGGAAATGAACTTCTATTAAATGGAAAAATGACACTCCTACTATCCCAAGAGTTTTATAGGGAAAGTTGCAGGCCTTTGGACCTACAGCTATATTGACACAAATCTCTGATTCAATCTCAATTAATGTGATCTTTCTGAATGAATGGGAGTGATTCCTGTTTTTCATGGGTTTATTAATTGTTTTACTAGTAAAATAATTCAATATAGAGCTGATTTTATCCACAAACTGAGTTTTGTTCTGAGATGCCAGACATATTTTTTTTTTAAAGATTTACTTATTTATGCATACAAGAACTGGAGTATAGGCCAGAGATGTGGGTGGTAAGACAATTCACCAGAGACAGAGTGGGGAGCAGAAGAGGCAGACTGACTGAAACACACTGCTGAAGGGAGCAGCAGGCGAGGTAGGAGAGGTCTGCTGCGTGATGTGTGTCCACTCCCTGGCCAAGGATGGAACTCATGATGCAGTGGCTGCAGATACTTCATAGTGTGGTGCCTAACCACTTGCACCACCAGGGAGGCCCCAGAAATATGGTTTTTTTTAAAACATCAAAATATTTAGCACCTATTTTCACAGCTGCCACTGTAGAAACTTCTAAAATTAATCCATGCTTTCTCAAATTTCCCTGGACATTTGGGAGTTTATCAGAAATATATTTATATATTGGAAAAATAATCTAAATTAAATTACATGTCCATGCATAGAGAAATTAACTTGAATGTAATTACTTTTTGTCAGAAAAATAAAAGTAGCAATTTGAGGATTGACATCTTGAAATGAAACCTGTTTTATTCTCTTCCGTTGTCCTAGAGAAATTTTACTATTGCTGCTGATTTTCATTAACTTTATTTTTACTTTTTTATTATATTGATTGTGGCATTACTAGGAATTTCTTTACCAGGTATTACCATCATAGGCTATTCCCCAGAAGTCACCCAAAGTCCATTGTGTTTCTTTTCCTCTGTTTCTACCACTGCCCCACCTCCGTCCTTCTTTGGATGCTTAAGTCCTATGGTCAGTTTTCAGCTTTTAAGGTTGTCTTTCTCTAGTTCTTAGTTGGTTTCTTTTTATCCCACTTATTTGTCACACCATCCAGTTTTTAATCTTTCTCCTCCTGACTTATTTCACTTAGCATTATATGTTCCAACTCTACCCATGTCCTTGAAAATGACATGTGTTTATCGTTTCTGATTGCTGAGTAGTGTTCTGTTCTGTATGTATGTGTGTGTGTGTGCACATGCACGTACATGCCTTTGAGGCCATCATATGAAATTTTGGTCCTTAAATTCTTGTGACACTAGTCAGTCACAATAATTTTGTTTTATTTCAATATTTCTTATATTGAATGTTGCTGATATATTCATATATTATTCTTCTCTAAGAAATGGATCAACCATATTCTTCTGGGCTCCTTATTTGCCACCTTTTGTAGGTGATTGTTTTTACTAATTCCATGGTGATACAAGAGAGTCAAAAGGCAATTTTTAAAATATGCTCAGTCAGATAGAGAAAGAGAGAGCAGCTACACAGCTGTGTTAGATGTATAGGAAGTAAAAACTTTTCCCTCCAATTTCCTGTAGGAAATTGCATAGTCTTGGAACACAAAGTATGTGCAGATGCTAAATATTAAATGTCTCCTCTACTATTATTTTTTTTTTACTGAGAACTATTTCTTCAATATTCCACTTAACATCTCAGGTGAAAAGACTTGTGGCAAACATTACTACTTTATCAATTTTCATCATAATAAGAACTTTCCAAAAAAATAATAAACATTTTCACTCACATAATTTGCTATCATTATTTATGAAGGAAGCATACTCTAACTCTACAAGAAAGATAGTTTTCTCTTGAAATTTCCATTTATCTTGATTATGCTCATACTTATGTATTACTTAACAATATGACAAAGAATTAAAGTTATTATATTTAAAAGCTCAGCTTCCAAAAAAATTTAACTGTAAGTAGTTTTTATATATCATGGTTTTGCTTTTAATTTATTTTAAACTAAATCCATGAACACAAAATACTCAGGATTTTTGTTGGTAACATTTTTCCTCAGATAACAATTTCTTTTTGAAATAACTGAATATTGAATTTTTAATTTATATAATTTACAATATAAATAATCAAGTATAAAATCATGTAAACATTATGGGATATAAGAAAATTAAATTCATATTTCAAGAGAGCATCTAGAGTGAAAATGTATTAACTGTGCAGTAGAATTTTGGATGATTTGTTTTAAATTTTTCTTTGACTATCCTGAATTAGATCAATTAAAACTTCTTCAGAAATATGATTCACATTTACACTGATCATTTAGAAACATTTTTTTCTTGAGAAGAACTATTTCAAACAGATACAACAAAATAGTACAGAGCAATAAAGGCGTCACATAGAAGCTGTTCACACTGAATACAGAGACAATGTAAAACTGATTATTTTATGTATATTTTTAAGTAAAAATATTTCAAGTGGTAATGAAGCTTATGTATTAAAAGAGCTACTTTGTACCTTATGAAAATGACTAATTTTCTAATAAATAAGTTTCCATATTTTTATGAGTTAAAGAAAATTTGCTTCATTCCTACTCCATTCATTAAATAATATTTACTGCTACACCACTTAACACAAATAAGTATTGTTGAAACTTTATTGCTGTATTGGGTGTGTTCTACTCATTCATTGGATAACTCCATCACCTTTTATTTATTCCACTTTTCTCTGATCATTTTTAACTGGGTACTGAAGAAAGAATTGCCTTATCTGCTAAGTCCCAAACACTACCAATGCTATTTCTGACAAATTTAAATGAGCCCCCATGCACATTATTTGTGATTTACCTTTCAATCTGGCCTGACAAACTCACTAAATCTATTTCTATTTTTTTTTTAAACTATTTGTGACAAGATTTCTTTTGGAAGTTAGGGAACCAAATGTTACAAAAATAAGATGAAGATGAAAATAACTATGTGAATTACTAAAAATGTTTGGGATAAATTTATCTTCACAATCAGTTGGTATTCTCTGTAAAGCATTATTTATTCCAAGTCCGGATCTGTTCTTTTTCTCCTTCTTTTGATTTTTTTAATCAATGAGATTAATGTAAATTCCAAACACACGCTTAATAAATTTGAAGTCAAATGATATTTGCAGTGGTAGCATATATTGCTAATAGAATCTCCGCTAGAACAGTGATCTGAAATGTCAATAATGAAAATATGCAATTGCAGATCAAATCTAAAAGCATAATATTTAATTTGGATAAGTGACTTAGAACTAAAAATACATTTCATAGGGTTGTAAGGAATGAGGATCGTAAGGTTTAATAGGACTTTTTTAAAAAGTAAAAATATCAAGGCTATTAGAAGACAATAAACATAATTAATTAAAGTTAGCAGTTTAAGCTCTGACAACCAGGGCTGTGTTCCCTGATTGCAGACAAGGGCTTCCTGGGGTGACACACACCTTGCTCTGAAGATTAAGGGCTGGGTGGTCACACCTAGAGCTATCCTGGGGAGGGGTATTGTCACTCTGAGAACTGTGAGCTGGGAGGGGCTTGCTGCTGCCAATCTGACTATCTAGTAGTGGGCAAAGAACTCTCTGTGGGCAGTTGTCTCAGGGAACAGGGCTGCTGCCCTGATGAACACCGGTGGGGTGGAGCTTGACACACGTGCACATTGGCCTCCATGAGTGGGACACTGGCTCCGATGCATGTTAGGCAGAGCTTGCTGTGTATGGTGATCGTCTCCAGCACCAGGGCTGCCATTCTGATATACATTGGTTGAGTGTTCACACACCGGCACTGGTCTGTGGGGTTGGAGCTGCCACTTGGAAGATTTTTAACTGGGATGGGCTTCTGGCCTCTAAGCGAACGAGCTGTGGGGGTGAGGTGTTATTGCTCTACTGTCTGGGAGTTGTCCTGGCTTCCCAGCTCCCATAACAGCCACCAAGTTGGGGTGTTTCATTTATAATGGTTGGGGCCTGGGTGGGCATATGGGGGCAATCGGGCTTCCATTTGTGATTAGATGGCAATGGGAGTGAGGAGATGAGAACCATTGTCTCTCAGTTGTGGGACATAAGGTTTTGTTTCCTTGAGTGGCAGCCTGGGGCCAAACCCCACCCCTGTCATCCTTGGCTGAGCAGTGGCCAGCCACTGGGTGTGACCAGTTGTGTGTGACAGCCAGAGTGGCACTTTCTTCCAATGGAGGTTGTTCCAGGACTTCTCTAGCTCCTGGCCACTGTCCTGGAGCGAAGGATAAACAGAAGAGAATCTTAATCCTTAATCTGTTGCCAACGTTTTGCCTATTGAGAAACTTGTAGGCTGCCTGTGGTTGAATTCAGTACTAATTATGTGGTTCTATGAAGAGTATAACTCTTTAGAGTATACCTGCTTTCAAATATTTTTATTCAGTGATATAGAAGGTTATATGTTACACAAACATTTGTATTTCTAGTCTTTCTTTTGTATGCCAGTGTAAAGAACTGACCAAAAAAAGAGTAAAATTGACAGCATCTCTCACATATATAAATAATCCAAAATATTGGTAAGATGATTTGCCAAAAATAAAGCCAGTCAGAGAAATCTCTCAGAAGTCTAAATGGTCTTAGATCATCTGGGCTAAATAATTTCTAAAATAACTACTGATAAGAAGAAATGACATCTGTGGAAATCCACAGTCTATGTGCTTATCATTCCTCTAACAGATGATGTCTCTAGTAAAAACTACATAAGCACTGTAACTAAATATAATTAAATTACACATCGTTGAATTATGTAATGAAGGTGATTTTGCAAATTTGTACATGCAAGGCAATCAAAATTTAATGTTTCTTCCCACAGGAGACACTTTAATGGTTTTATGTTATAGTTAAGTCTAACATCTTAAAGGAAATTAATTTTATCTATACTACTCAGACAGAGGTGTGACTGCAGAGCTTGAAATGCTTTCCAATGTTTGCAACATGCTCAGCCAATAAAATTTGAAGACCAACATTTCTTTTAATACTAAATTCTACTATTTTTAATTTTCATGAAATAATAAATATGTTCTTGATTTGTGAAAAAGGTTACATGGGAATTTAGATAACTGTTCTCAATGAAACACAATTCAAATGGGAGTTATCTACTGTTGTGATAAATCAAGAGTGTTTTCTTGATGAACTAACAGTTTCCCATACCACTTACTGATGTGAATTAGAAAAAAACACCTCAGATGTCTTTGTATATACATTAGAGATTAGGACATTTAATTCAGAAATCCAATATATTAGGAACAAAGGGATTCTCAAACTCATCCTCCACTAAAATTATTATTACTGACATTGAACAGTCAATTAATCCTTCAGAATAAGAATAGAACAAACTGATTATTTTATGGATGGAATATGGAATGAGATACCCTGATGCTATTCCAGTAAACCATAAGCTAATCATTAGGAGTCATCATTAGGAAATCTATTCCTTATACCTTTTCATATGTCAAGAATGCTATTGGTAAAAAGTCAGGAGGAAGCCATTCACATAAAGAACTGTTACTCCTGAAAACATTTACATATATGTGAAAAGCATCTGCAGATAAATTGATTGTCTTAGTACCATTCTAATCTTTGAGTATAAATCAATCATCCCACCCAGAGTGGTTATAATACCTTAGCTGAGATGTGAGTTTCCTGCACGCAGAGGATACAAACCCAAGTTCAATACTTTTTAGAATAACCATCTTTTCTAGGAGACTTAGACACAAGACATGAAGTAAATACTATTAAACTGGACATAAATGTCTCTCCTTCCCTCCTATCTTCCCTCCCTCCCTTTTTCTCTCCCCCTTTTCTTCTCTCCCTCTCACACTTAAACACTGAGCATTTATGCCAAGCTCTCAGTTACTTTCTAGATATTTAAAAAAATGATGCTTTATCATTTTCTATCAAAGTTATTCTCTTTGAAGGAAAACATACATTATATTCATTTTAATTTTTGAATTATTAAAGACAGAGTATATGATACACATATAGTCATAAAAAAGACATGGCCTTGTGAGATCAGGAAAAGTACTTCAAGGGGCCTCCCTGGTGGCGCAATGGTTTAAGCAATATACTATGAAGCAGACTGCAGTCACTACAGCACGAATTTGATCCCTGCTGCCGGCTGCCACATGGCAAGGCAGATCTCTCCTGTTTTGCCCACTGCTAGTCTTGGCAATCTATTTCTGTTGATCTGCCTGTTTTGTTCCCAGCTCTGTCTCTGGTGAATCCTCTCACCCACCCACCCCCAACAACTCTGGCCTGTACCCCAGTTCTTGTGTGCATAAATAAATAAATAAATAGATAAATAAATAAATAAATAAATAAATATCTTTATAAAAGGAAAAAAAGAGGAAAACTATTCCAAGGTGATAGTCTTTAATGCTGAAATTTGAAGTGTGAATAAACATTAACCAGATGAAAAGAGGTAGTTTGGGCATCATATTAATTAGCAGAGTGAAATGTTATGATAGGTAAGTATAGAATGATATTGGGATACTAAGAATGAATGTTAGGTATAGTGTTGGTAAGCAAAGAACATCATATATTACATTTTGAAATTAATTATTTTGGTTTGATGAGCTGTCATTTTGGTCTGATGAGTTTAGTTTATTAATGTGGTCCAGGATATTTTTTGATAAGTCAAGCAGTAATGTTATGGCTTGATTTAAACAAAAAAAAATAATAAATAAAGGGAAAAAGTAGCTTCCTGATTCACAATAGTACCAAAGTCAATTTGCTACATTTTACAATTATAAATACGACTTAGATAATGCCATTTTCAGGAAACACTCAAAATTCCAACATAAGATTACTTATCAGAATCCTCAACATATCATCACAGTGTAGTACTTCAGTTTTCAATCAAATAAAGCTTGGCTAACTTTAAATATTGTACAGAAATAACATCTGCCTAATAAGAATTTTGAGGAATCAGGGCTTTCTAATTTCAAATTTTCTTTGCTAAATTAATCTAATGTCATAGTTAGAAGGAAAAAAAAAGTTTATTTACATCTGTTCTTTGAAACAAAGGGTCACCAAAAGGTACATTCATTATTCATTTCAAGTTTTGAAATGGTAACTTTCACAATAATGAACATAACCAACTAATTAATGTCATAAAACACTCATGATATGAGAATGTGCAGAGAGGATCACATGTGGTTTTCTGTTAACAAGAATAATATGTTTTATTTTATGTGGAGAGAAATTGATAAGAAGAAAGTTAGCAAAGCAGTTCTTAGATCGATAAAAAATTTTAGAAGAAAAATATGAATATATTAAGTAAAAATGAAATAAATAGTATTCATTCTACAAATAAATTTCCTAAAATAATATCTATGTTTTATATTCAATAGTTTTGTTAATGCAAACTGGATTTTATGTTGTTCTTTTTGAAAGGAAAGACAAGGAATGTAGATTGTCCATCTAAGTATGGGCTTATATGGGTTCTCAGTTCTATTCTTTTGCTATGTGTGTATATATTTAAATCCATACCGTTTTAATTATGTAATATAGCTTGAAGTCCAGAAATAATGCTGCCATCCTTCTTCATTTTTGTCAGGATTAATTTGGCTAGTCAGGGACTTTTAGAGTCTGTCCGCAGACTTGAAGTCTGTGAAAAATTCTATTGAAACAATGGTAGGGATTGCATTAAATAGTCATTTTCCAATGCCAGTTCTTCCAATCAGTGGACCAGAAATATATTTCTTTGTGCTTGTGGCTTTTATTAACTTCAGCTATTTCTTATATATTTGTTGTATGGATCTTTCACCTATCTTGTTAAGGTTATTCCTCAGTATTTAATTTTTTAAATGTGATTGTAAATAGAAATTTGTTTTCTTGGTTTATTTTCCTTCTAGTTCATTCTTTGCATAAAGGAACGCAACAGATTTTTGTACATTGAGTTTGTAACCTGACATTTCACTGTACCAAACAAGTTTCTATTTTTTTTTTAAGTTGGAGTATTTAGGGTTTTCTATGTATGTGATCATGTCATCAGAAAATATGTGACTAGAAGAACATATTTTGACCAAAAAAAAATCTCCATATGGTTCAAACCCACAGTGAATATCATCCCAATGTTTAAAAACTGAAAATGTTTCCTCTAATATCAGTTATTAGACTGTACCCTCTCACAACTACACTTCAGCATATTATTCAAAATCTTAGCTGGTGCAGTTAGGCAAGAGAAGTCATAACAAATTTCAACTTGGGAAAGAATTACTTTTTATTTACATTATTAAAACCTAATTGGTATTTAATTTTAAAGAGTTTCACATTTGTTTTCCAAACTTGTCTTAGAATGTACTCGTGTGAACCTTCTTTACTAGAAGTTACACAAATATGAATTTTGTACATAAATAATGTGAAAAACCTTCTAAAACTTAAGATCCCATTGTTCTATATATTTGCTTAAATGGAGTGAACGATTTTTGGAGAATGGAATTATATTTGTAGAATAATATTAGAAACACCAGATGTTTACATTAATATAGGCACAAATGTATTTATAAACTGTTTTGAAGAACAGAAAATCTATTTATGTTGCAAGTGAGATTTGCAAGGCATTCTAGAAAAACTAGAGAGAAAGTTTTGGGGAAGATGCTGGCAGTTTTCTATTTCGTTGTAATTCATTCCTTTTGGCATTAAATAAAATACTGTGTCTCAAAGAGCCTAGGACAGGATTTGACAGATAATATATATTTAATATAATTTATATTCCCTTCTTCTTCATTGTTCTAGTGAATTTTAGTTAATTTTTCTTAAATATCATCCTTCAGGATTATATAAACCACCAGGCTTAGAAAGTATTTTTATAGTAATTTATTTCTAAATGGGAACACTTACTAGGCTTTCCTATTTTTGGCACTTTATGTTTAGAGTAGGCATAAATTTGGACTTGTCTAGCTATTTTTCTTTTTTGTTGGTTCCAAGTCAATTAAAAATGTTCAAAGCTTCCTAGGATCCTATGTCGTAATGATCCATTTCTTCCTTGAATCTAATTTCAATGACTATTCCTGAAGTTGACAGTAATATAGCCCTTATGATGGTCAATTAGGTATTCCAATAAAAATCACAGCTGCTTCAGCAGAGAAAATGATTTCAGTAACATCTGGTAGTGTACTGATAAGGTTATCAAACAGGAAACTAAATCTTGAATATCAGCTGCTCTTTATTCCAGTTCATTTCAACTCCCATAGAACTATTAATTCTAGAGCATATATAGGATGAGGCAATTCAGAGCAAATGGGAAAAATACAATTCACACTTTAGTAGTGTGTTTTAAATATTGCTACAAATCAGAAAAGACAAAATTCAAATGGTATAAACGTCATTCTTCCCAAAAATAAATATTAGTCAGATATGTATAATAAATATAATGATGTTATTGTGCACTATCCTTGAGATATACTGTTCATCAATCAGTATGTGTGAATTTGTGTTTAATATGTGCTTGAAGAATGGCAATAGAGATACCACAACAATTAAATGAATATGATTAAGATCTTATTTAAATAATGCTGTTCTATGATTATGAGGGGATACTAGTTCAAAAACAAAAGCCACTTGAAGCACTAATGCTGGATTCCTTATGTTATATCACGCAATGAAATATACTAAATTGGATAAAGTATAAAATTCTAGAATATGATAAAAACATGCTTATGTTATGTAATATCATGCAATGAAATACACTAAATTGGATAAAGTATAAAATTCTAGAATATGGTAAAAACATTCCATGCCATAAAATAAACAATATTTTATATTTCAACTAATAAATGTTAATATGAAAATATTCAATGATCATATAAAAAAGTCATCTTGATAAATAATCAAGAAAATTCTAGTCATCTAGACTTAGAGATACAAACAGATAATATTTATATCAGATAGATAGATGTTTCTCATTAGACTGGTAATATTTAAAGTTTCATTGAGTTAATAACATGGATAAGTTTCATACAAAAACTGTTGATAGTTTATATTTTTCAGCCACTTTGGAACAAATTCACAGAGTTTAGTGAAATTAAAATGTGAATAACAACCCATTGTTTTTTTCTTTTCTTTTATAAATAAATATATTTGATAGAGAAACTCAAACCTGTGTTGAAGGAAGAATATAAAGCATTGTTCATAATTAAAAGCAAAGGTGTCTTTTAAAAGTACTGACGAGGGCCTCTTTGGTGGTGCAAGGGGTTGAGCGCTGCACTGTGCAGCTTCTGTAGGCATTGCAGTGAGTTCCATCCCTGGCCTGGCAGGGGATGGACCCACATGGGGTCGGACCTCCTGCCTCACCTGCTGCTCCCCTCAACAGTGTATTTCAGATGTCAGTCTACCTCTTTTGTTCCCCACTCTATCTCTGGTGAATCCTCTCACCCTCCACATATCTGGCCTGTACCTCAGCTCTTGTATGCATAAATAAACTCTAAAAAATAATGAAAAAAAAAAAAACTGACTAGATGGGCCTAATTGTAGTCATGTTATATAACTATGCACCCATACCCACAAGATTTGGGGGAAAAGCTCTGATTTGATGTGTAGTATATAAATTCTGACTTTTGTAAATACGTCCTTTAGTTGATTTACAGCCATCTAGCTTCACAAAGCAATGTTAATGGTGACCAACAGATATTGAATATCTATTGTAATCCTGAGCATTAAGCTGGTGTACAATAAATATCTCATTAAATGTACTCAATTTTTTCATTATCATTATTTGAGAGAGTTATTAATTCATTTCTCTACCAGTTAAGGACCTAGAAAGTAAAATTAATTTTCCAAAGACTTTTTCAGAGTTTAAGTCCAGTATAGCCCCAAAGCAAATATTAAACTTTGTGTTTGAAATTGCTACTCAAAAATAATGCACATTTAGGTAATTCCCACATTATATATGATATGTGACTTGTGACTTCAGTTCTTCAAAAGAGGGATACATGAGTATGTTCTCAGAGACAGAAAGAAAGAATATTCCTTTACTTTCCCATGAGGTTATCCCAATTGTCCTAATTCTTTCCAAAGAATGGCCAATTAAATCTTCTAACAACTAACTTGAGAATCAGATGACCAGACAGATATAGCCCAAAGCATAATGAACGTATGGATTGATTGCTTTTATTATAATGGATAAAACTTCACGAAAGCAAGATAGCATTTCAAATACAAATGACAGGGAATATAAACAGGATACTATACTTAAATATATCTGTAAAGTCTTGTATTATACAAACATTTAATGGCCATTGTGTTAATTATTCAAGCAGTAAATTAAGAGGGAGTCAGAGTCACTGAGTATTTAGTGGCAATGTCCTAGAAATCTGTAATGGATTTGGTGGAAATTAAACCCTAAAATATTTGTCAATAACATCCATGAAAGATTAAAATGTGAAGGGTAAAATAGTGTAATTTTTGCTTATAACATAATATCTTTCACTTTACAAAGCAGTTTCATAAGTCTGGAATAACAAAAAGTAAATGATTTTTGGTGTTAGGCAGATCTGACTTTGAATATGGGTCTGTTATTAGTTCTCTGGCTTTTTATTTATTTATTTTCTTAATTTTGTGTGCCTTACCTTACTTCTTAAATTTAATTTTCCTTATTGTGTGTGTGCATATATATAAAAAAAAAATCTCTGCACCATGTTAGTGCTAGGGAAAATGTACAGTTAATCATCAAGTACAAAATAGTATAACTTAAAGGTTTTTAAACTCCATATTTCATTAGGTATAAATGAATGTAAATTAATACATATGCTTATACCTATTTATGTTTGGATACCTTTATTTTTGATTAAATTTTATTGATTTTTTCCAGCTATATGTCAGGAGTATATATGCCTCTCCAAACCTGTCACCAAATTTCTAGTGTCTTTCACAATAACAAACCTGACTTTCTCTACCCATTCCCCTCTGCTGACACCATAATTTTTAGAACCTGTGAGCTATTTTTATAGTATTTTGTGAGTTCATTTGCTTTATTTACATTCCACATAAGATCGAAATCATTTGGTAACTGTCTTTAGCTTTCTAACAGATTTTATTTCACATAATCACCTCAAATTCCATCTGTCCATGCTGTTGCAAAGGATATAATTCATTTATTTTAGATAGCTAACTAGATTTAATTCAGTAAGTATACTATAACTTTTAATTCATTTATTCATTAATAGACATTGGCATTACAAATACCACTATGAACATAAATGTGCATATATATTTTCAAATTAATATTTTCATATATTTTAAAAGATTTTATTTATTTATGCATACAAGAGCTGGGGTACAGGCCACAGTCATGGGAGGTGAGAGGATTCACCAAAGACAGAGTGGGGAACAGAACAGGCAGATGACTGAAGGGAGCAGCGGGTGAGGCAGGATTGGTTTGCTGTGCCATGTGGGTCCCCTCCCTGGCCGGGGATTGAACTCCTGATGCTGTGCCATGGATGCTTCACAGTGTGGTGGCACTCACCTGCTGTAACACTTGGGAGCCCCCTGTTTTCCTATAGATAAATATTTGGGAGTATTATTTCAGGACCTTATGGCATTTTTATTTTTAAATTTCAAGGACCTCCATATTGTTTTCTAAAACAGTGATCCAAGTTACATTTTCATCAACACTGTACAGGATTCCCTTTTTCCACACCTTTGTTAATACTTGCTATTTCCAGTCTTTTTGATATAAGTATGTCACAAGTGTGAAGTGATATTTCATTATGATTTCAAGTTGCAATTTTCCAATTAATAGAGTAAGACATTTTTCACGTGCTTATTGTCCATGTTTATGTATTATTGAAAAACTATTAAGAACTTCTATTTTTAATTGGATTTCATGTTTTCTTGTTGTGTTGAGTTTTATGACTTCATTGTATATTTTTAATATAAGTATCTTGCTAGGTATTTATTTGCAAATATATATTATTCTATGTATTCAATTTTCAAGGAAAATTCTAGAAGATTCACTAAAAATTACTAGAAAAAATTAATAAAATAAAATAATGTGGTATAGTACAAAATCAATATACAAGTATCACACTGTTATACACAAAGACTAAATTAGAGAAAAGGGAAATTAAGAAAAATACCCATATACAATTACATCAATAATAATAAGATTCCTGGTTGTAAACTTAGCGAAGGAGGTATAAGACCTATACACTGATAACTATGAGACATTGCTAAAATAAATAGAAGATGAAAGATAGAAATGGAAATATAGCTTATGTCCATGGGTTAGAGTAATATTAATAAAACAATTTATAGAATTAACATAATCACTATCAAAATTTCAATGACATGTTTCAAAGAAATAGAACAATTATAAAATTTGTAAGGAACAACCACAAAGCATCAGAAAAAAATCAAAGAAATCTTGAGAAAAGATTTGAGATTTAATGTTTTGGATTTAGCTTTTGAAGATGTAGTGTTCAGATTTACCTTTTGAGGATTTAGTTTTTCAGATTTATAAGACTGTTGTTGGCCTCTGAAGCTCGAGGCCTCTAGCAGTCAGCCTCAGATAGGAAAGTTCGGAGGCTTTGCAAGTAGCCAAGTGACTAAATTTGTTTCCAGTTTTGCTGCTGTTACAACTAGGCAGAGAAGGTGAAGACATGGGGCCAGGAATCTGGCTGAGATGTGTGAGTGTGTCCATTTGTTGGATTATTCAACCACTGCAGTTGCTGTTTTGAGTTGTCAGTTTTCTGGTGCTGTGCTGGGACATCTCAGCGGTTCTGGGAGCATCTCCTGACATGACACTGTTGTCTTTGTGAGTTTAAACTTGGCCTGTAGTCTGGCTGCCACATGAATGCATTGGAAAAAGATGCCATCTTGTACACATGGCCTATTTTTCAGGAGAATTGCTCCACATCCTTTGTGCTGGGAAGACACCATCTTAGTTACTTTTTTTTAGAACTTAAAAACACTGGACATTGCTTTGGGTGAAATAAGGTCATTTTGGGCCTCAGTAACTGTTTTTCCCCAATTTGTTAAATAAACCCCATTATTATTTTTCTTTGTGTCTGAGTAGTCTTGCGATTAAATGTGCAAGTAAAAAAGTCAGACAGTGACCAGTGACCTATTTGGGCAGTGTACTTGCTGGTTTTAGCATCCCTTGCTGCCCTAGATCAAAAGTAGATTTTGTTTATTAAAACCAAAAATACTCCACTAGTTATTAAAAACCATACACTACAACATAAATACTGGATATTAAAGCAGATGAAACTCAAGTTTTCATGAAATGGAAACAACTTTCTTGCTTTTTTAAAAATCAGGCTAAATATCTCTTCAAAAATAATTTGCTTTCCCTCCATGTTCCCTGTAATGAAATATTTAACTTAGGGATTATGTAAGTGGTTATATAGAAAATGACAGACTACCAAATTTTTATAAAATAAATTCTGGTTTTCCCATATTAGTATGATTGTAAAATAATGCTGCAGCAACCTTAATTTTATTCATAAGGTCATATTTTAATTACTCAAAAACATTATTGTTCTGTGTTTATTTAAATGTGTTTCTGTTTGTTTCATGAAATTTGTACTTAGAAATGGGAAAATGATAGTTAAAATTGCAGAGATTCTAAATGTTTTGAGAAAGCTTATTGCCCACAAGTATATTTGCAGAAATGTACTTCATGGAGTAAATAATTAATGAGTATTGAGGGCAGGAGTTTATAATATCTAAAAAAAAAGAAAATAACAGTAAAACAAAGCTCTAATTCTGATAAGAGGATATAATACATAGCATTTAATTTAACATGTGTAACAAAGGATTTTCTTTAAAATTCAGATTTCCTTTATTTAAATGGAACTTTGCAACACACAATTATTTTAAATATTTCAAATTACACTACATGAGTGATTTAGTCATAAAATTTCTCCTTGAAATTATTTCAATTTTAATTAATGCCATTATACCTTCTTTTCCTGATTATTCTCTTAATCTGGTTAACTTTTAAAAAATATTTTTGTATACTGTGACTGAGTTTTTCCACTAATAGTCAATAGGAGTACCTATATACAGGTGCTTCAAAAATTTTAAGCACAATCTTATCCATTCAATAATTTATCATTTTTCCCATGACAATTATATTTACCCCATCTAAGAAACTATAAACTGTTTTATTACAACATCAAAGTCTGGATTATTTTCAGAGTCCAGTTTTATCCCTCACAAATTTTCACCTTTTTTCTGAAAACTTGCATTTTTGATACTTTTTCCAGTTAGTGATATTAACATACTTCCAATAAGGTAGAAATAAAACTCTGATAACAATTTTTAAATTCTCTACATCTTGAAACTTTACAAAAAACCATTAACCAAAAATAAGTACTACCACTAAAAAACTTCTGAGTATTTTCTCTATTCCCTGCTCAGACTTTCCTTACTCTTATATAGATTATTAAAAATGCTGTCTTCTCTCCCCAATGTGTCTCAAGATCTTCCTTTACATGGGCACTGATAACTTGCCCAGATATAATAATGTTATTAGCTAAATACATATCAGTTTTCCTGTTGTGAAACCTCTCAACATTATATTTCATATGTTCTAAATTTCCATACCAACTTACAACTTGAGCACTGATTTCTAAAAGTTTCACAATATCATGATAACTCCCATCACACCAGTCTCAATTTTTCATGACTTTCTCCTATTCAGTTCTTTCCTGTTAATGACCCCATTCCTAATGACCCCATTGCTATTTCATCACTGAAGCAGTGCATATACTTAAAGTTATAAGACAAAAGCTTTCTCCCCCACGGGGAGTTATTTTACTTCTTATAAATTCCCCTAAAAAAAACAAAACAAAACTTCTCATTAAGTAGTCTTCAGTCACAATCTTAAATTAAACCATTATGTTAAAATTTAATGCATAATTTATATTAAATTTAACAAACCACTGATGGCTAATAAGCAGGGACAAACCCTCTGGGCTGAAGACAGTTGTTGGGGGCACAGGGTGGGTTGACATGCACTGTTGGATGTGTGGAATGGGAAGAATTGTTGTCACCATGGGCTGCAGAAGGGGCAGGGGCCCTCAAACTAATGTCACTGAACGTGTAAGGTTAACAGGGAAAGGAATTTTGCTGCTGATCAGAGGTTCAAGTTGTCTTTGGAAGTTGGTCCCTGCAGTCCCTCAATTAGCACCTGGAAGTTGTGTTCTTGTGTCTGGCTACTGGATGCTAGAATCAGCCTGGGTCTCATTCTTGCAGCTGTGGGCCAACCACTGCCATCAGCGGATACCAGGTTGAGAGCCAATTTCCCAGGGCAGCTGAAAACTGGGCTAGAATCTTCTTCCCAAATCTGTTGTTCCTTGTGTTCTCTGTAGGTTTCTACTCTAACTTTAGGAGACATTGGCTTTGCTTGCTGCACTAACATTGAGAGCACAGGGAGGAGGTCAGCCTGTGTCTTCACTCTGTTGCCATCTGCCACTATTATGATTTTGAATAAACTGTTATCTGTTAAATTAATTAAGAAAAATAAATAGTTTTTATTTTTATATTCTATTATTTCCATCTGAGGAAATTATTTTAGCCATTTAGTCATTTTGTTCTTCTGCATAGATCATGGTGACTGGAGAGTAATTCAATCTCGATTTCAGAAAGAAATGTAAGTTCTGCTTGGATCTGTTTTATTCAGAACTTGTGATGTAGTCAAATGAAGATATCCAATGTATATTTTGATTATTTGAGTCTATTATTCAGAAAGAAGTGTGGCTGGAAGATTTAGGTTGGAGGATTTTGGCCAACAAACATTTGGTTCAAGAAAGTAATGCATTTTTGAAGTGGTAAATTAATGTCATATATCATTTTCCTCTTTATGGGCATTAAAAGGAATATAAAGATGTACAGCATAATTCTGTTACAGATTCTCATAGAGAAATAAATAACTAAAAAGGTAATTACATTGAAGAGTGGTAAGTGCTGAATCAGAAGACAGCAGCAGTGAAAACGATTTACCTCCATGCATGTTCCATGCAACTGCTTCCTGGGATTGAATACCTGAGTTAAATGTGGATTGATTACAATGAATATTTTACTTAATATCTCTGAATCTTTATATTTGAAATGCCATAACTGAGAGTTAAAATATCAACAATAGTTTATGCAAATTTATTTAAAACATGCTTTTTAGCATATAAATATTACCACGCTGCTTGCTCTCCCTTCATTTAAATTCTACTGTCATTACATAAGCTTAACCTACACCTACATGTTAACTGGAAATCTCTGCAAGTTATAAGTAATTTAATTTGTTTAAAAGTATAATTGTGCAGGGGCCTCCCTGGTGGCGCAGTGTGTTAAGCGGCACACTGTGAAGCAGACCGCAGCCACTGCAGCACTAGTTTGATCCCTGCTGCCAGCCAGGGAGGGGACCCACATGGCACAGCAGACCTCTCCTGCTGTGCCCGCTGCTCCCCTCAGCAGTGTACTTCCGTTGATCTGCCTGTTCTGCTCCCCGCTCTGTCTGTGGTGAATCCTCTCACCCCCCACACCTCTGACCTGTACCCCACTGCTTGTGTGCATAAATAAATAAATCTTTAAAAAAAAAAAAAGTATAATTGTGCAAAGGGGTCCAATCACCTCATTCTTCACTACCTAATATTGTTCAAGTTAAATTTCAGATATTGTCACAATAATCATCTGCACATTGACTTATTTAAAAAATAAATTTTCAAAATTGTAAAAGTTTTTAAGCTCAGTTGAGAAAAATTTATCAAAATGGTAGACTGTTTTCCATATACTCAAAATGTCAAATATATCATTTATTATCACTTTCCATCATATTAATTCAATATTCTAAAATCATTATGAAGTAACAATCAAATTGGCGATGGCATCTGAACATGTATAATTTAAGCAGAAAAAAGAAATGTCTAGATATATCATAAGAAAAAAAGACATCTGTTTATTATATGATTTTGCAAAATTATGAATGTCATTAGCAAGCATAAATTATGCTTTTTATGCTAATGTATTACTCAAAGTGTTTTCTAATTTCTCATTTAGAATGGCACAGAGGATTTCAATATGACTGACACAGTCTTTATTCTCCCTGCCACAGCTAGTTGTTTTAATCATGCATGTGTGTTTTGCAGTGTTCCCACAGAGTTGTTAATGAGACATCAATTATTTGTGCAAATTGGACATAGGAACTAAATAATCTGATACCAAGGTGTTAGTGCACTAGCTAAAAACTGAATGTGCTAAACATTTGAATTTAAACACATGTACATTAACCTTTGTGTCCAGACATACATGGCTTTTAAAATATTAAAAGCTTTGATGACGGCCTTCCAGGTGGCGCAGTGGGTTGAGTGCTGCACTATGAAGCATCAGCTACACATCAGCGCAAGTTCAATCCACAGCCAGGGAGAAAACCCTTATGGCGCAGCAGACCTCTCCTGTCTCACCTGATGCTACCCTCAGCAGTGTGCTTCAGTAGATCTGCCTGTTCTGCTCCCTGCTCTGTCTCTGGTGAATCCTCTCATCTCCCGTGCCTCTGGCCTGTATCCTAGCTCCTGTGTGCATAAATAAATTAAAAAAAAAAAAAAAAGCCTTTGATGAGGTTGAAAATTCCTTCACAGTGAGAAAGAAGGATATTTTTAAGGGAGTGGAGAATTACAGACTACACATATATCCCTTGAGGGAAAAAAACTGAAGCATCCTGTTTCAAATCTGAAGTGCTTCTGACTTATGATCCAATGTAATATTTTGAAAAATAATGTATTTACAATGTATGCGTTTCCAGTCAGCAGAGAGCAATTCCTGAGCATACATAGCACTGAAAGGGAGGCTATCTTTCTTCTAGAATTCTTCCATTTTGAAAGTCACTCTAATTCTTTTTTTTTTTTTTCCTGTATGGGCTCCAGTGATATTTTGTAAAGCTATTAACAGCATTATTTTATAAGGATTCTCAGTGCTACCCTCTCTCTTTAAATCTTGCTTCTTTCCTGATTTCCTTGCCAGAATTTTTTCACTAGTCAGAAGCAGAAGATTAGAACAAGATGGTTATTTAGTACTTCTAAAGTACTTAAGCTCTGTATCACTGTTTTATTCATTAATCATTGAATTGATTATAACAACAAACCTTTGTGGCACACTGATATATAATTATCCTTGTTTAAATATAAGATCACAAGGGTTTGTTGTTCCATTCTCATGAATTCACCAAGTTTGTATCACCTGAGGCTATGACATTTTTCCTAAGAAAATTTTCACTCTCCATAAGGGAACTTTTTTTTTTAAGGTTTATTTATTATACGTATAAGAAGTGGGGTACAGGCTAGAAGTACCAGGGGTGAGAGGATTCACCAGAGACAGAGTGGGGAACAGAACAGGAAGATCAACTGAAACACACTGCTGAAAGAAGCAGCAGGCACTGCAGGAGAGGTTTACTGCGCCATATGGGTCATCCCCCTGGCCATTGGAGAAATCGAAGTCCTGCTGCAGTGGCTGCTGTTTGCTCCATAGTGTGTTGCTTAACCCACTGTGCCACCAGGGAGACCCAAGGGAATGTTTTCAATCAATAAAATACTGCTTTCCTGGTAGAAAGAAAGTAAATAAGTAGCTTGTTTTCTGAAGTTCTTTTTTCTTTCCTCCCTTATTTGTTCAGAATATTTTAATCACTTTGACCTCCATGAGTGAAACTGTTGCTTCACACCAAATGAACAAACTGGGAGGGTTGCTGTAACCACAGGCTTTTTTGGATAGAGAAAGTCTCAGAATAGAGCAGAAAAACAGTTGAGAACAGTCTATGCAAAGCCTTTGCAAGATCAAATTAAAGCGAGCCCTAGAATTAGAAGTAAAATCCAAACATCCATTAAGAAATCTCATGATTGGGGCCTCCCCTGGTGGCGCAGTGGGTTAAGCAACGCACTACGAAGCAAATCGCAGCCACTGCAGCACAAGTTCGATCCCTGCTGCCGGCCAGGGGG
>JAGFMF010011830.1:17712930-17731272 GCA_019455555.1 Galemys pyrenaicus
CTCCCTGCTCTCTGTGGTGAATCCTCTCACCCCCCACACCTCTGACCTGTACCCCAGTGCTTGTATGCATAAATAAATAAATCTTTAAAAAAAAAAAAAGAAATCTCATGATCATGTCATTGTTTCTAGTAATTATTTTACTTCAGTACTGATCAATATGACACTTGAACACATTTTAATCACCACACACTAGACAATTGCTGGTAAAAGTATATATTTTTTCTAATAGATCTCTCTCTGTATATATGTGTATGTGTATATACACACATATGAATATACATACTTGTATACACATACATCTCCATACAATGTACAAAGGTTTAATTGTACTCAAATAAAGGATTCAGCATAGAGTTCATAAATAATGAGACACATCAGAATCTATTTAAAATTCTGTATCACTACCTATTCTTGAAGAAATGCTTGTAGATTTTTGCTGATATCTTGTATCTTCAGTGAACTATGTTTGCAAGCGATAGAGTGACGTATCAACATATTTATTGGTTGGTATTTTTACTTATATTAATACACTGGGATAAATGAAGCAATACAGTTATGTCAGAACTGCACTCATTTTTAATGACATGTTCAAGTTTGCTAAATTGGATAATGACTTTCAAAAATAGAAAAAATATATTCATGATTTTCATAATATTCACAGTTTAGTGAACACAGATGCAATAATTAAGTTTAATCTGCATTATTAACAAATCTTCTATAAACCTGACAAAACTTCTATAAATCTAAAAAATAAAATATGGAAATTTTCATTGGTATCATTTCATGGTTTCTGTGGTATAAATACAACAAAAGTTAATTTTATTAATTTTGTGTAATAAAGCTATTAGTGTAACATTATCAAATGTAGAGTTGTGAAGTCACACAGAAGAAAAGCAAATATTTATAAAATTTTAAAATTTACAAATTACAATATAGAAAAATAACCATGAGGTAGCGGTAACAATAAAATGCATTGAAATAATTAGCATTGATAATGATGAGTTTAAATGTCTATTACCTTTTAAATAAAAAACAGGTATATATAATTTATCCTAATGATGCCTATTTAATCACTGACTTGAAAAACTCCTAAAATTTTAATTTGCAGCTATTGTGAGTCATCATGAGTTAGCTCCAGAGATGTCTGACTTGGAGAGTAGGATATTAGGGAAAATCTATATGGTGACTTATCTACCAGATGCAAGTAACTGGTATAAATTAATGTCAGCATATTTTGTGGTTGATGTTGTTTATTTCTTCAAGACTAAATAGGGCAAAAGTCAGCTGTCTAAAACTACCTTTCAATTATCTTAACTTTTGAAACAATTTGACTCAATCTTATACTCCTGCAAAAGCTCTGTTAACTTTCACCCTACCCATCATGATCTCTTTGTTGTTACAATTCTCTACAAAGTTACTTTATTGAGTGAGACTCTTACTCATTGGATGTGTTCCTTGTTATATCAATGCTTTTCTTGTTACCCAAACCAACACCATTATAATTTCAAATATAAACTTCACAAAATCTACCACTCTAGGCACGGAATATAGTGACCTCCTCAACTCTGACAAAATCCAACACACAGTTATCATTTAAGTAAACTCTTGAAAATTGTTACTAAACAGAACTTTCTCAACCAATAAAAATACCTCTATAATAAGTTTTTAAATAACATTAATATGGTGAAAGATTTTTCTCTAAGACTTGGAAAATGCAATGTTATGTGGATATTACTACTATTTTTTTTTTAACATTGCCTTTAGATTTTCCTCTGCAACACAAAAATAAAAATAGTTATGAAGATGGAAAATTAAAGAGGAAAACTTCACAAATTACCTGATGAAAAAATTATTTAAAAATCTAGAAAATTTCTAGATTTGATAAAGTTCAATATACAGAAATATTTTATCTTAGTATACTAAGAAAGGAAATTTATAAATTAAAACAAGGTTTTTACAGTGGCAGCAAAAATGAAATATATGGGAATTGATTAAAAAATAAAGTTTAAATTACAAAGTGTTACTGAGAGAAATCAGAGTTTATGTAATGAATGGTGATATATAAATGAACAAAATAAATGATTCCTTAGTTCTAAGACATCAATAATCCTTAACTTTATATTTGGGAGAGTAATAAAAAATTGATTTATGGATACTGACCAGTCAATTTTAAAATATAAATGGAGATAATAAAATATGAAATAGCCAAAATATTTAAAACAATGTTGAAGGCATACACTGCTTGATTTCAACACATCATAAAACTATGCTATTAAGCTTGTGTTGTATCCATATAAGGTAACAGTATAAACCAGTGACTTAGAATAACAGTTTCTAAAATATTAACATACCCATATAGCTACTTAATTTCCACTTAAGGTGCTGTGCTTATGACAGTTAATCAGCAGAAGATTGGATATCAATAAGAAAAAAAAAAAAAGAAAAGAAACTCCACCCATGTATTTCATTATATAATCCATGTCATAATAATTGAATTACAGAAATAAATTTAAAAGCTAAACTGATATAACTCTGAAAAATGTAGGAGAAATCTTTGTGATAAAGAATAAGAGATTTCTTATAAAACAAAGCAACAGACTACAAATTGGTGATTCTATCTATGATTGTTAAGTTGAACTACATAAAATCTGAAGGCATTTTCTTGTCAAACAACACTGTTAAGAAAAAGGCATGGCATAGATTGTGAAAAACATCTAATATATGTCTAATAAAGAGCTTATACAACTCAATTAAATAAAGACTAAACTTTTTTTTTTTAATCTGCAAATGATTGGAACATATACTTCACAAGATACGTTACAGGAATACTTCTATGAGTGGAAAATAAGCACATGGAAAGAATTCTTTATCATTAATCACTAGGAAAATACAAGTTAATGACATAGCATGCATGGCTATACAAATGCAGGGCTAAAATTGATAATTCTGTTTCATTATATCAACATATATCTAGAATATTATATTCATTCTAGACATAAAATGTGTCTAGAGATGAATTATAAAGTATATGCTGAGGTGAGAGAAATATTGTTTTAAAAAGATTTTAACCCTGTTCACTTCATTAAGGAATACATTTCCAATAACATTTAAATTTGTTTGAAAATATAAAGGAATAGTCAAATTACATACTGTTCTATATGTTGATTTTGTTAATTATGTGCTAATAATTTTATAATGAATGAAAATACATAGACTTAAATATTCTTAAAGGAAGCATGCAAGCCAAAACAAAACGTGAACACTACTGCTGTAAGTCATATTTTATAATGCATTATGCTAATGTGTGATTAGCATATAGTGCATTAGCATAATGCACTATAATTCTGATTGGAATAATTATCATTCTGACAGAAAATCAGAAAAAAGGCAGATCTCTTTGATTCCTTGCTGATTATAGGTGATTATAATTACAAAAATACTATTTAAATTCCCAGTCCAACACACACTATGAACTTACACACAAAATCTCAAGGCAGCATTTGCTCAATTTTTGTGCTTTACAACATTTTTCTATCTCCTTGGAGTCCTATCTTTTATAATATCTCTAAAGAATATTCTAATCATGATTCCAATAACCCTTGTCCACTGATGGCAAGATTATATTTTTGCTGTCATCTTGAGCAACATTGTACTTGTTCTAATTTCTGAGTGTCACAGCTCACAGCATCTAAAATTCCTTAGTGCTTTTTGATTGATCTGATGTATTGATCAGCGTTTGGAATAGTCCTGCTGTCACCTGCCTCCTCACTTTCAATTAAAATATTTATGATTTTTGAGGTATTTTATCTTTGCTGAGATTTCATTCAGAAGTACTGTAGACTTCTACAATATGATGAAATTAAGCACCGCTGCTTCTGCCTGCTATTGCAGATGTCACATCTAGTCCTCTATTAATCATCCCCAACATTGTAATTCCACTCTTGGTCTTATCCTTTCCAGAAATGTCCCAAGAGCCATTTTTGCCTGTGATGTGTCAACTTTTAACCTCCACATTGAAATGATAACTGTACCTGTCCTATTGAATTTCACTCATAGTTAGAGATTATTAATAGTCCACTATTTCTTTAGAGTACTATCCTGGAAAAGTAGTATAATGTTAAAATATAGGAACACTTTTAAGACTCTTGAATTGATGAACTGCTATAATTTAATCAGGAGAACTAAAATTCAAAAAAAGCAAAAACAGTCTCATGGTCTTCATGGAGCTGAGGTTTGAGCAAATGGCAATACCACCTACATCATATTACACTTTGTTCTTCTAAAAAATGATGTATTCACTTCCATGTCCTCAGGGAAAGAAGCAGTTCTGTTACTTGTAAAACACATTGGGTACTGAATTATCTACAAATTTGTTGAAGTAGCCTCCAGTTTTCCCTCATGCTTAAGGTGTCAGTCTCAGCTAGTGATAGGTGAAAGGGGAGAAAATGATTATCTCAGTTCTAAACACACAGGAATGAAGGATGTTTCCTCAAGTTAAATGGCATGATGCTTAACAAAGTTTTGTCATCCAGCGATACCTTTGGACTGCTGTGTCCTAGCAGGAGGCAAATATGCCAACTTTGTTCCTTTAATAACCCAAGGTAAATCAGGGTTGCTGATATTTGCACTAAATAACTTCAGAATTGCAAATCAACAAACATGCAATGTATTATCTTTGACTATAGTAATACTGTTTTATTATTAAAATGAAGAAAAATTGAACAAAAAATAGTCACAATGAAGATGTTATTACCTATTGAATATTTGCTTGCTGAAAAATTTAATATACAAAGAAGCATAATTTCCCACACACTGCCACCAAATTGTGGTTTCATTAATATCTTTTGATCAAACAACTGGACATATCATTTTTTTAGTGTTTGCAAATCTGAGGGGGATAAAGTGGCAACTTACTACTTTTGGTGCTTGACGGCTAATGAAATTTATCAGGTCTTTTAGTTAGTGTTTAGGAGTATTGTCTTTAATGTCTGTTTAAGATTTTTTTTCTGGGCCTCCCTGGTGGCACAGTGGGCTAAGCAACACCCTATGAAGCAAACCGCAGCCACTGCAGCACGAGTTCGATCCCTGCTGCCAGCCAGGGGGGGACCCACATGGCACAGCAGACCTCTCCTGCTGTGCCCGCTGCTCCCCTCAGCAGTGTACTTCAGCTGATCTGCCTGTTCTGCTCCCTGCTCTCTGTGGTGAATCCTCTCACCCCTCCACCCACACCACTGGCCTGTACCCCAGTGCTTGTGTGCATAAATAAATAGATCTTTTTTTAAAAAAAAGATTTTTTTCTTACTTTTTTTCTGATTTATCTGGCTTTTAAGATATTTATTTAGTCAGTTGACTATAATTTATATTTGATTCTAAACTTAAATTTATTTAGAGGTACTATTTTTAAATTTTTCTTGCTCATTAATTTCTCTTATCAATTTAATTATTTAATTCCTAAACTTTTTCTTATTTAGTGTCCATTCTTTAAATTGATTTACACTAAATGATTAATCAACCTAGACAATAAAATTTGAATTTTTCATAAATACTGTTGGCATAATATTTTTGATATTTTAATGTGCATTTTACAAATATCTTCAAGCTATTTTATGACATGATTTTTTTTAAGATTCTTTTTAGGCTCTCTCCTTGGGCTTTCTCTCCTGTTGTCTCCTCTCATAGCCATCACTCATTTTCTTGCAACCTTTTTGCCTTAGCAATCCTCATGCCTCTGATTGACGTCTCCCTTACGGCCTTACCCTCCAGGCTCAGCTGTGCCCACTCATGCACACCCACATCACACTCCAAGTGCTGACACCAGGCATGTGTGTAAGACGATGGTTGTCCATCATTGATGCTGATGTCGGGAAGGGTGGAAAAACCCTGATAATTCCCATTTACCCTACAACGTTCTAAGCAAAGGCTCATCAGATGGAATAAGTTGTCTTTATTGCTGCTCTTCCTTTCTAGTCACCTTTCTTATAACTTAAAATTTCTTCAGGATGAGAACATTTTAAAACCATTTATAACTCAAAACTTGAACTACTCGGTAGCTTTATCTGAGGCTTATTCTAGAACTTGCTTCAGGTAATTATTGCACAGTTAAAGAATATTAACTCATTGTCTTATAAAGAGTGTTAATAATTCTTAATTGTGTGAGTCAAATTCAATAGTGAAATGACATGATAAAAATTAATTTTTGTTTTATATTGATATCTAAGTATATATAACATCAATAAGCATGTCTATATAGATTTTGTGATTGTTCATTTAGTGTATTTTGCGTGTGACTGTTTGTTGATTTGGTTGCCCTTTTGGTGATCAATGATCTATTTTAAATGAAGTTAATATGTAGCAACTGTATGATACTCTACAGAAAGTGTAACGGGGTGGTCTCCAGGAAAAGGGGAAGTTGCAGGTTCCCTGCTCCATCCAAAAGAGGGTGGGGCTAAGGGGAGAAGAGAAGAAGCTGAAGTGAAGACTGGAAAAACAAAAAGGAAACAGAATGGAGAGAAAGGACGCCTTAAGAATGCACAAAGAGCAGAGAGACATGTGAAGAAACTGCTTGCTTCCTGTCCTGGACTTGTTGAAATAGATGTGGGTGAGAGACCTGTTGGAAAGTTAACAATGGCAGCTTTTATCTTGATTTTGACTTTGCTCTTTTCCTCCCAGACTTGTCTGCCTGTTTCTATCCCTTTTCTATGGGTCCCCACTGGAAGGTGCTGAATACTTGTGGCAGGCTTTTGGATCAGCTTTGGACAAATCCTTTTTAGCTGTATTTACACCCACATGGGGATGGTAACTTTGGTTGCTTGATTTAGAAACTATATTTGTTGTCTTTTCTGTATTGTTTGTTGATTGTATTAAAGTTTCTTTCTATTATAGGTCTATGTGTTTTTGCTTTGATGTACCACTAAATAAATGGCACAACATATTTAGAACAGAAAGGTTTGGGGGTTCTGGCATACCTCTCCCTATCATGTAACAAAAGGAGAGTTTCAATTTAGCCTAAAAATCTGCCAAGGAAAGTACTGTGATTCACTTTAGGAAAGGTAGAACCTATTTGTTCATTTTAATTTTCCTTCTGAGAATTAGAACAGCTGCCTTCATCACACTCAATGCCTTTCTACCTACCCAAACTCTGGGGGGAATAAGCATTCTTTTCAAACTTTAGAATCCATCTGTTTACTTTCTAGTTATCATAAATATGGAGAAAATGACTATAGTTTTTATACTTCTATTCATTCAAAGTTAGTAGATTTTTTTTTCTTGTTTGTTTTCAACTAGTGTTACTACAAGCCATTTCATGTCAGCTGGTGAGATATATCTTGATAATTATTTAAATCACATTTAATACATTTTATGCTAAGGGATTAATATGAATTCATTGAGCAGTAAGTAAGTAATATTCATTTATTTAAGAATACTTAGAACATGGCGGATACTCTGCTGGGCCCTAGTTTCAGTTAATAAAACCAAAGTTTCAGTTCTGAAACCAAATTATGGACTGAGGTAGAAAATAGGAGAAATATCCCTCCTTTAAGCAGACAGGATGGAAATAACATTTAAGTTTAAGTAGATAAAAATCATTTACCATTTTTACTCTGAGGATTACTAGAAGGAAAAAGATTTTTCTAGGAAGATAGAAGAGCATGCTCAAAGATACTGAGGTAAAGAAAACAAAATGGAATATTTGAAAAACTCAAAGGAGAGAGTGACAGAATTTGGTATCCTATGAGACTTTAGTGTGAAGTGGAGTTGGAAAAATGGGCAAGGTTCAGGTCACATTGATTATTATTTTTTTTATTAAAAACTAAGTTTGCACATTTCATTTTAAGATGGGAAGTGATGCAATTATGAGAATTAAATGTTGTTAAATAAAGTTGTTAATATTTTAAAACTTTAAACACTGTTTTTGTTTAAAAAGGAAAATTAAAGTGGCTTGAAGGGGTGATGATGGAAGAGAAGTGTCCAGATAGCAGGATAGTGATGTCACCCATTAAGTCGGGAAGTATTCTCAACCAGTATTTGGTCTGGATGTTGAATTGGACGATACTACATGCATATCAGTAGGACATGAGAAGCTTTATTATTTTGGTTTTCTGGAAGAAAAGTGTGGATTCCAAGAAGGTCTGAAACTGGCTTGAGAGAGCAATGGAAGGAAACTTACTTGTTCTTGTCATTATTACAGCAGATAAGTGATAGGACCAAGGTGAGTTTTCTCTTATAAAGATTTTCTTTATGTAATTTTGCATAGGAGAACTGGGGTGTAGGCCAGAGGTGTGTGTTTCACCAGAGACAGAGGAAGGAGCAGAACAGGCGATTAAATGAAATACACTATTGAGAGGAGCAGCTGGTGAAAAGTCTGCTGTGCCATGCAATTTAGCTCCCTGGCCTGGGATAGAACTAAGGCCATAGTGGTGTTAGCACTGAGACTTAACCCTTCCACCCAACTGGGAGTTCCTGACATCCTTTCTTTTATTTTTGTCTCTATTTCTGTCTCTTCACACAAATTCTATTAAATTATCACATTAATTATCAGCTCCCTTTACTTTGTGCATGTGAATAGTTGAATCCCTTTTAGAGCATCTACCCCTTAACTATTTGGGGTCCTGGAATATTACTACAATTAACATTGTAGTAAGCCTAAAAATGATTTTCAAAGATTTCTAAGTTTTATTCCCAGAACCTGTGAATATGTTATCTTAAGTTAGCATATATAACTAAGTTTAAGAAGAGCAAAAGGGAAGGAAGGAAGGAAGGAAGGAAGGAAGGAAGGAAGGAAGGAAGGAAGGAAGGAAGGAAGGAAGGAAGGAAGGAAGGAAGGAAGGAAGGAAGGAAGGAAGGTTGCCAAAGTTTATCCCTTGTTAGGCAAGTGGATATAATCTAATAAATTAAGTTCTTACAAGTAGAATTCATAAGCTTCATCTGTGGTCAAAAAGAGACATGATGATAGAAAGCAGCTTTAACTGATAATGCATTGCTGACTTTGTAGTTAGAGAAAGTGGCTCACAAGCCAAGTAATATGCAAAGCCTTTAGAAGATACAGAGTGTAGGGTAATGGAGAAGTCATCAGGCTTCTCTGTCCTCCCGCCATTGGTGTAATGATGGACACCTGTGGTTCTGCATGCATGCCTAAGTGGGCATGTGGAAGTTGTTGCAACAGAGCTTAGACACAGGTGTATAAGGGCAGCGTCACAATGATGCTAGCAGGGAGAACGAGAATAAGAGAAGAATAGGAGAACATAGAAGAACAAGCAGATGTGACAGAAGAGTAGAAGCAGAGATGAGAGGCTAGAGCACCCAGAGAGTGAGGATGTGCTGGAGGCTAGGAGGTCTCCCAGGCCCTGGCCCCCAGGCCGCCCTGTCTGCCATGTACCTGATCACCTCTGATAATAAAAGTATAAAAATAGCCACTGAGGGCTCCAAGACTCCTTCCTTGACCCATCTGCCTGAATCATCGAGAACTTGCTCTGTGCCCCTTGCTGGCACCACATAGAGAATAAGGGAGGAGATATTACCCTTCTAGTACCTGAAAGAACATGGTAGCAGACACCATGATTTTAGCCTAGTGACTCCTTGTCAGGCAACTCAACTACCAATTGTAGACATAATATTTGAGTTGTTTTAAGCTACTTAGTATGTGCTGATCTGTTGGAGCAATAGAAAACAAATATATTAGGTGAAAGGGAGAACGAGTTTATATTTTACTATTATTATGTAGCTAATTATGGTTAAAAGAAAATGTTCTGAAGTGTCCCTGGTGGTGCAAGGGGTTATGTCTCAGTACTATAAAGCTTTCAGCAGCCACTGCAGCACAAGTTCGATCCCCAAGCAAGAAGCCAATGCACATGGTGCAGCAGACCTCTCCTGCATCTCCCACTACTCTCCTCAGCAATGTATTTCAGTCAGTCTGCTATTCTATTCCCCACTCTGTCTCTAGTAAATCCTCTCAATCCCATCCCCCAACCCCAAACCCTGTACCTTTGGTCTATACCCCAGCTCTTTTATGTATTAAATAAATGGGAGAAAAATCTTTTTAAAAAGAAAATACTTCAGTGCATATTTAAAATACATATATATCTTTGGGGCCTCCCTGGTGGTACAGGGGTTAAAGTCTCAGCTCTATCAAGGTATTACTAGCCACTGCAGCCTGAGATTGATCCCCAGCCAGGTTGCTAATCCACATGGTGCAGCAGACATCTCCTGTCTCACTTGCTGCTCTCCTCAGCAGTGTATTTCAGTAGATCTACCTGTTCTGCACCCCGTTCTGTCTCTGCTGAATCCTCTTAACCCCTGTACCTCTGGCTTAGACCCTAGTTCTTATATGCATAGTTTAATAAAATAAATCTTTAAAAACAAACATATAAATACATATATACACACACATCTTTAGTAAAGTTCTTATAAACAAACACAGTTTTTGTGACTTACATGTATGCCTTTTTATTTTAACATTTCTATTGAATAAAACTGGAATTTTAAGAAAACATATGCTTTCATAAATCACTGAAGCTTTTAACAATAAAGTACATGTGAATATATTTTTAGCAATGCTATGAAATGGCATATCTTGCTAGAAACCAAATGTTGGGTCAAGAATCATTAACACAGAGTTAAATGCTTTGAATTGCCATTAAAATCTATTTTAACTTGAAGTATCTATTTACCCTCATGTCTAGACATCATAAGTGTCCCTCATATGGTGAAGACTATCCTAATCTCTATAAATTTTGTTTGCATAAATCAAAAACAGCAACTTAAATAAAATTTCAGTAAAGGGTACTGAAAACCAAGAAGGAAATTGAGGTCTTGCCAGAAGAAAGATAGTATTTTCTTGATTATATTATTCATAAGATACTGATTCTAGCACTCCTCCACACAAATTTATTTATGTATTTTTATCTTTGTTTCTCCACTTGGTCGATCAATATTTGTTAATTATTTTTGATTAGAGCACCTTCTCAATTAAATTGAATCTTCTTTAGCACTTCTATGTATTCAGTATACCTCCTTTGAGCTGTTATATTTGAGATTATGTTCTAGGTACCAGAGATGATACCATGAGGCCATTCCTGGTCAGAGAAAATAATAGGAAACACCAAGAAGATTCTTAGGGGCCCCAGACTCATGAGGGGAAAACACGATTTTGCCCATTCTAAGGGTTTGTGACATAAGAACATGTAATGGCAAAATAATCAGTGCCACAGAAATGTTTAATTGGTGAGCCACAGGCATCAAGTAGGTGAAAGCTGAGAAAGGCCCCAAACAGCAGGAATGGCAAGTGGGAGGTCCTTAGGTGTGGAAGCATAAGTGATAGCAAGTACAGATGACCTCCACAGACCTCTCCTGTCTCACTTGCTGCTCTCCTCAGCAGTGTATTTCAGTAGATCTGCCTGTAGCCCCTCCAAAGCGGGAGCAGAAGCAGGAGGTCATTTCCATAGTGGGAGGGGAAATGAGAAACCCCCAAATAAAAGGAGAAAAGCCCCCACTCTTCCCACATATTCCACTTTAAAAATCTACTGGCCAGTCCTGCTTTGATCCTCAGGCCCATTTGTGCCTAGTTGAGAAACCACAGGGGTGGAGCAGTGAGACTCATGACTCATGACTTCCTTACTATTATGACCCCAGATGTGTTCATTCATGCAGTAGTCATGGTCATCATGGCCCTTTTATATATAGATATAATTTTATTTATTTATTTATTTTTTCTTACAATGTTTTCTTTCTTTTCTGAGTATAGTCCCCATAGAATTCCCACCACCAATTCACCCTTGCACCATCACCATAGACCCTTGTGCTCTTCCTGTCCCCACCTTAATCCCAATCCCTCCCTCTTCCCTGCAGAATGTCTCTCTTTTTTGTAGTTGTCTGTTTATTTTTCTTTTGTTGTGTTGTGTTTTTGTTCATTTTTTTTTCCCCTTGACCCCTATAGTCTTCCTATAAGTGAGACCATCCAGTATTTTTCTTTTGAATTCTGACTTGGGTTCACTGAGCTCATGGCCCTTTTATGGAGTCAGGTAGACACTTAGAGAAAGGGAAATACTCTCCATAAAATGAAACTTACACTTTAATGCATAGAAATAGATATCAATTCAAAACTAAGAGAACTATCTTCTTCAGATGGGGTGAAAGTATTCTCTGAAAAATGTCTCAAGAATAGGTTTACAGATGACTGAATAGCAATCAAAATGGGGATTTGAACCTAAAAGGCCAGAACTCGACTTTATTCAGAAAGTTGTTTCACTACAAACCAATCAGACAATGATTTCTATGTTCCTGTTATAAATACACCTCCATGAAGAGGAAGTGCAGTTTTCCTCAACCCCTCAACTTGTATGCAGCCATGTTGAATTATACATCTCTGTTTGCCAAAAGCCAGACTTCCTGAGAAGGGCAGCAACTAGGAACTTGGGGCGTAGCTGAGTAAACAGGTGGACCTGTGTAACACAGAAGGCAGGTAGGTATTTTCTAGCTTCTGTGGCTTGACTTCCATGCTGGTACTGCCCAGAGGAGACAAGTGGCAGAGAGACATGTAAAGAAAGTTATTTGGAAGAGACATGTGGGTGAAAGACAGTGGAGCGGTTGTTCCTGATCCTCAGCAAAGACAACAGTATCCATTATTTGATTTTGAATTGTGAGTGTTTTCTACTATCCCTGGGTTCTACCTAACTCCTTTCTTGGGTTCCCCACCAAAAGACACTTTAAACTGGTAACATGGTTTCAGGTCTCTGCAGTCCTGCTTTGGACTGAGTTTTGTTTAGCTGCACATTTGTCCATGAGAGAATTTTATTTTTAAGTTTTATTAGGAACATCTTTCTTTAGGCACATTAGTTCCATTAAACATCATACACATTGAGTCTTTTTTCTTTGCCTTTGTGCTTGTGTGTACTGAATCCCTTTCAGAATATGCACCTCTGATCAGTTTGGGGTCCCTGGGTGCCCCTAGGTTATTGACCAACATTCCTATAATCAGGGGGAAATGATAAGATGATAATGTTGGTGAATGTGGTGCAACACAAACAAAAGAAAAAAAGGGAACAGGTGGGGATTTCAATTACAATTTAGAATTAGAAAGTATAATCTCTTTTTCAAAGAATCTTATAAATCTTTTTAAGAACTTGATAGGAATACCAGTAGAACCAATTTAGGGAACCTGGCAGGCATTGAATAGAATACAATGAAAACAATAAACAGTGTTGATTGCAACCAAGAGATTTAGTAAACCTAAATTTTAAGCTGATAGTAGAATTCAAGAATGCATTTGATGTTTTTATGTATTCTTTTCTTAGTCAGCAAGCAGCTGTTTCATTATACAAAAAGAAACCAGATACCAAGTTTGAGGAGAAAGCAAATTTAAAGGTAGATTTTCATGACTAAGTACACATAAATCAAGTGTTCTGCATTTTAGAATTAATAGCAGCTGGAATGTGAACACAGTATGAAACTTTGGAGACTTGGGCAGCTTATCTTTTAAAGTTTGTAAATGTGCTTTGCTTTGCTTTAAGTTCTACTTACTTTGGGGGTCTCCCTGGTGGCCTAGGGGATAGAGTATCAGCATTGTCACCTGAACCCTGGCCTACCCCATGGCCTGCAGCTGATTCCCAACCAGGGAGCTGACCCACATGGCACTCTTCTGTCTTGCCCACTGCTCCCCTCAGCACTGTATTACGGTAGATCTGCCTGTTCTGCTGCACTCTCTGTCTCTGTAGAATTCTCTCACACCAACAAGTTGGGTCCTTGACATTTTTCAAGGTAATGTTCAAGGTTGGATGGGAGAGTGTAGGGTCAGAGAATGATCAGGTCTTTCCATCCTCCCACCACTGTGATGATGGACACCTGCAGTTCTGCGAGCATTCCAGGGTGGGCATGCGCAAGTGGGCACACCTGAGTTGGGACATGGCCTTAAATGGGCGGTGTCATGAGGATGCCAGGACCAACCAACAGAACCAACAGGACCGACCGACAGTACTGACAAGCAGCAGCAGCAGCAGCAGAGAGAGAAGAAGCAGCCGAGAGGGTGAGATGTACCGGGGGCTGAGAGGCCTGCCAGCCTCCCGGCCCCCTGGCACCCATGCCTGCCATGTACCCGGCCACCTCTACTAATAAAAGTATAAAAAGCCACCGAGGGCTCCAAGACTCTCATTCCCTGACCCGTCTGCCCAGAACCAGCCCGAACCTTGCTCCTGTGCCCGCCCTTCCTGCTGCTAGAGAGAGCAAGAGAGAGAGAGAGGTAGAGGGAGAGAGAAAGAAAGAGCCAGGCCACGTTTCTGACAAGCAGGAAGTTTTATTACACTCCAGGCCGAGGTTCTCTGATCCCCAGAGTGGGGGTCAGGAAGTTGCACCCAGGTTACAGGCTGCTGGGTTTTTATAGGTGGGGTACTTTGATTGGAAATTTTTGAAGTTTCTCCTGGCGGGAAGGTTGTTGTGGGAAGAAGTCGTCCATTGGTGGTTATCCGTATCGAAGCCCCCCAGGCTGCATTCAGGTTCCCAGGCCACATTCCACTGGGATTGAGCTATGTGAGTCACGTGTCATCCCGTTTCACATTGAGGGTGACTTATTGTCACCATCTTATCTTGGTTACTGCTGGTTTCTCAGAACTGCTGCACTTGGGGGCCTGGGTGAGGGGTTTCGGTAAGGGGCTAGGGTGAGGGGTGAGGGGCCTGTGTGACCATTCAGTTCTCACCCCAGTTCTACACAAATGTAAAAAAGAAAATCTTTTTCTTAAAAGTAAAAATAATCTTGTTATTTCAAGATTCAAGGCAACTGTAAGAAGATAGAAGGTGTATATATTGCCAACTGATACTTAGACCATTTTACAATTTTCAGAATAATCAAATACAGGAAAAATTATTGATAGTAATTAAAAATTAAAATTAAAATTAAAAATTATTGATACAAGTGCTGCCAAGTTTAAAATTTCTTCTCATTTCAGAGAAAAAGTACAGCAAAAGTCATGTTTTCTGGATTTTATATTAAGAATATAAACATCTCCTTCTATAATTGTTAGGGGGAAAGACCCTCCTGAATACTCAAATAGGTCCGACCCCCATTCCAGACCTACAAAATCTAAGAACTACGAATCCCATAAGGTCATTATCGAAGAGCGGATCACTGGGACCTAAGGGTAGAGTTAAGCAGCCAGGCTAAATATAAAAGCAGACACGTGGGCCTTAGGGGGGTCGCTTTTTCCTAAAAAGCCAGCTCTCAGCACACCGTTGGGTTCCAGCTCCAAGGAACTGGTAGGATATTTACAGATCTGTAGCCCTCTCTTCCCCTTATGTTATTCACTATGCTATTTTCCCTTCCCTTATAAATAAAGCCCTTTATTAACCTTTGTTGTTTGTGCCTGCAATTAAAGCATTATAAATACCATTCAAACACACAAATAAAAACACAATCAGACAAACCCATTTTATATTAAAACTACCCTATAACATTTTCATATATTTAGATATATATTTTGTTAAATGAAATGGATTCAATAAAACTACTTGAGAGTTTTTCACACTTTAATATTTTAGAGGTAACAAAATATAGAATTAAATTATAGAATTTATTATTTCTGTTTTGGAAGTAACATTTTTATAAGTTTTTTGTGTTTTAGAAGGAGTATATGCTCATAAAATCAAAGTAACATAGAAGTTATAAAGACGTAAATAATACCCTTTCAACCTATACAATCCCATACCTGGGATTAGCTGTTTGGAATGAATTCTTATAGTCCTTTAGCTAAACATTTAAAAACAGCCATTTGTTCAGTTTTCAGTGAGTAAATCAATCTGATTATGCATATTTTAGTGAAATTATTTTCCAAGTAGTGCAATAAATGTATCAGTGAATTAAGCAAGGGAATGTTCTTGGCACTGTTTTCAGTAAAGATTTAGCAATCAGTATTGTGATTTATTATTTTACTATTATGATCAGTATATCACTATAGTTTCCATGGTTGTTACAGATTTTTCAATATCAGAACACACAAATACAATTAAAATTTTACTCTTCTTCCACTGTCTGATTCATACATAATCACCAATAATGAAATTTATCACTATATTCATGGATATCAGTATAATTGGTGACTAAGTTTTGCAAACAATGATTTTTTTTTCATTTTACTTTTTGTGTGTTTAACCTATTAATGTGTATTGATCATATTGTTAGTGTATTTTTAAAACTTTCTACCTCGTTATTTTGTTATCTTCTAAGTCTCTTCTGAGGCACAGAATCGTTTCTTCCATTGCAATGCATGTTTACCATCTAACCATCCTTTACATATGTGTTTGTCTGTGACCTTTGTTTACAGAGCTTGGAACATACATGAATCTGGAAATATTAAAGAATTTTCCAAACCCAACATAGTGTTTTCTTTTTTCTTAATTTGCTTGTGGACAAATCTAATTTTCCAAGATGGATAAAGGGGGCAAATGACAATTATTTTTCTAATGATCTGTAAACACAGATTGGTCTATTCTGATAGTTTATAAACACAACCAGAATTTAAAATGAGTGTCACAGCTACTAACATTTACAAGTATCACTTTCTGAGAAATATTTTTAAGTGAATTGATGCTTTATCTCCACTAAGCTTTTGTAGATTATTTTAGGACATTATGCTTATTTGTAAATTATAAATGAAGAAACTGTGATTGAACAGGTTAAACAAGCTGTCAATGATTATCCTTTTAGCTATTTAGAGTGTGTCTAATCAACTTGGACTATCATAACAAGATACAACAGAGTGGTGGTTTAAATACATGTGTATTTTCTCAGTCTAGAAGTTAGAATTCTGAAATTAAGGTGTGAGTATGGCTGAACTTGTACTTGTTTGTGGATTGTATTTGTGTCCTTTGGTAGAAAGGAGGAAGGGAGGAATAAGAAAGGAGAAAGTGAGGGAAAGCCCTCTGGTATCTCTTTAGCTAAGGATATAAATCTTTATGGATCAGGGCCATGCCACTACAGCTTAATTACAATTACTCTCATAAAATCCCTATCTTCAAACAAAGTCACTTGGTGGGCTAAGGCTTCAATATGTTAATTTGCGGAAGATTCAAACATTTAGCCTCTAACAAGAAGCTCTACCTTGAACACTAGTTTGATTTTTGTTATTGGTAAATTTGGTTGGTGTGTTTGCTTGATTATACCCTCCGAAATATTATCAGACAGTTTGTTAATCAACTGAGGCTATACATAATATGAATTTTCTGCTCTTAAGTGAGAACACCACCTTGAGGGAACTTTTGTGCTAACTCCAAAGAAGAAGTGAGAAGTAGTATATAGAATGGGCTTTGTGTTCTAGCATCTAGTGATTTAGGACAGTCTATCAAGTGTAAGGAAGTGACTGAAGTTCCTAATGCAATGGTTTAATACTGAAAACAGGCAGATGAAGATTTTGATATTTATCTGAATAAATTGTATAAGTTCACTGTTTCTCATGAGTAAAACATTTCCTATAGATTTACCATTCAGAATTTTTTAAACCAGTGAAATCATTTATTAATTTACATTATTAAGTTTTTCAGGCAAATATTTATTAAATCAAACAAACAAACAAACAAAAAAACAACCAGGCCTCCTGCAAGGGGTTGAACACTGCACTGCAGGGGCTTCTGAAGCCCTTGCAGTGCAGTCAAAGTTCCACACCCAGTCAGGGAGTGACCCACATGGCAAAGCAGACCTCTCCTGCCTCATCTGTTGCTCCCATCAGCAGTGTATCTCAGTCTATCTGCCTGTTCTGCTCCCCACTGTCTGTGGTGAATCCTCTCACCCCCACACCTCTGACCTATACCCCAGGTCTTGTGTGAATAAATAAAGAAATCAAGCAACAGCAACAAAATCTAAGTGAATTTGGCACAACTAGTGTGTCTTATCAAAGTCACATTTACACAAAAAGTATTCATTCTTATTTTGTTTTCAAATGTGATCTTTCTACACTATGATTCTTTCTTAGAAGGTAAGGTTATTTGCCATAGACCTATGAGTTGGACAAACTGGCATGGGTTAACAAAGTAAAAAAATTAACTTTCTCAATTGAATGATACCTATCCACATTATGTCTCTTAAATGTAAAACACTTCACTACAGATTCTTCCTGTGGAAAAAAAAATGTGAAAATTTAACCTCTCTACAGGAAGGAATCAATTTTTAATATTTTTCATATTTTAAAAACTGTAGTTATAATCTAAATATCAATGGTATAAATATGTTATTGAATATGTTTTTTTCATTTTATCTTTTAATGTTTTTTCTTTTTTTTATTAAAATATTTTAAAATTTACATATACTTCCCATTAATTGTAATCCCCATGTATTCCCCATCACCATCTCACCAGTGCACCATCACC
>JAGFMF010011830.1:17731702-17763683 GCA_019455555.1 Galemys pyrenaicus
AGCAGCACTCTTTACAATAGGTAAGACCTGGAAACAACCTAAATGCCCAAAAACAGATGAGTGGATCGGGAAGCTGTGGTACATATACACGATTGAATATGTTTAAAATGCAACTCAGTGTCTTTATTCTTTATTATGAGCATTCAGAAAACAACACTGAAGTTGAAATAATATTTGAAAGTCAAAAAGACATAAGAATTCTAATAGAAGTTAATGCAAATTTACAACTATTCATGTAAGAGGGTAAGCTTTGCTGAAAGAAATTTGAATATGTTCAAACAGGGCTATAATTAATAAGTTGAGCTGATTGTAGATATCAATTTGCTAACCTCTAATAATAAAAAGACAATCTTCATAATTTTCACAGATGAATACAAACAAATCACTCTAGAGACGATTTCAATGGTCTCTAGACCATTACACACTATAATACATCCATGTTTTATTAGAAATTAAAATTTTCTAACATCTTATGTATAGAAATGGGAAAGACCACACAGACATTTCCCACAACCTCAGTGGAGCACATCTGTTAGAGTTTGTTCTCACAGGTTACATATCAGTTTTGCCATCTAGGGAACTATTTGAATGGATACATATTTATTTAGAATAGATTTGTTGAAAACTAAATTTAGCTTACTTTTTTTTGGGGGGGGATATGGTAGGATGGCTTAGTTACTGCCTATAGACCATGCAGAATGAAGTCATGTAAGGGTTAATGAAGAAAACTATGAGTGAGTAATCAAACCAATATATTTCAATTAGTTGACATAGGACTCTTTTCAGGAAAATTTGTGCAATATTTTATAGACTCACTCATTTATTAGCTCCATCTTCACAAACAGTCAATTTACTTTAAATCCATTTAAAAGAAGATATTTAGGAGGATTATGGCACGTTAAATAATGCAAAAATATTTAATTTGATATTAAAGTGGTTAATGATTATATTGGTCAAATTTTTGAAAATTAACACATAAGTACAACAATTATATTATTACTGTTGGTCTTCTAAAATAATGACTGTCTAGAAAATGCAGTTGAAAAGATCCACTTACCAGAAAGTCACAAGAAAGAGATGTTTAGTCAAATAATAGAATTCTTTGGTAGAATAAGTCTATTCTCAAACCCCCTGCCTTCTTTATTTTCCTCATTTTATCAGTTTCCTGTAATGAGAGATTTTTCATTTCAATTCATGAAGGAAGTCTACTTTTGAACATTGGTTTTGTTATATGAGAGATTATCTTTCTCCTCATAGAAAGTAATAATATCCCATACTTTAGGGAATGACAACCTTAAATTCTAGAGAGAGAGCATCACCACCAGTGTGAGTGATTCCAGATGATGCAAGACCTTAGACCTCTACAGGATTACCTTTCAGAAGGTCTCTGTAAGGATTGTTGTTTGAAGTTTTTGTTTCAATTAACTTGTTGATAGAGCTGTCAGACTGCAACATTTGATTTTCCTAGGCATATGCAGCAGATATAAAATTTCTTTCTATGAATGACCTACTTTGTCTATAAAATAAATATGTATAAGTCATTTCGATTGCAAGCATCTTAAAAATATTAGGAAATATAATCCAATATATTTTTATTTAATAACAATCTGAAATGGGGCCTCCCTAGTGGTGCAGTGGGTTGAGCGCCACACTGTGAAGCATCTGCTACACACAGTGAGAGTTCGATTCCCGGCTAGGGAGGGGACCCACACGGTGTTGCAGACCTCTCCTGCCTAGTCCGCTGCTCGGCTCAACAGTGTATTTCAGCCCATCTGCTTGTTCTGCTCCCTGTTCTACCTCTGGTGAATCCTCTAACCTACCGCGACTCTGGCTTGTATCCCAGCTCGTGTGTGCATAAAAGAATATAAAAATCTTTAAAAAAAAATCTGAAATGATATAATGTTGAAAATATCTCCCCCTTTACTACATCTCCATGATTTTTGAATTAAAGTTTTAGATTTTAAAATAAAGTTTATCAGAAAAATTTCTATACTTCATGAATATAAATGCTGTGTTAGAAACTGTTTTTCTTCTAAAATTTAGTTTCCTTTGATTGTAAACATACATTTATGAATAACAATGCATATTTAATTGTTCTGATATATAGACCTTAAATTACATTAAATCCTCAAATTTAAATTTAAATGAAGCATTTTTTTAATGAGGGGTTCTCATGTATCTATATGTTCTCACATGTCTATATGATGCTATCTATAATAGGCTTTGAATGCATTTGCTTATATTAGCCTTCTAAAAGCATAGCAAGAAAACTGATTAATTTTGAGATTATTTGGTACATTATGCATATTATTCAATACATTGACTGGCACATTGGATAAATTATCAGAATAAACCCTATAATGTATATATATTTATCATTTTCATTTCTTTCCACATTCTTCTATTAAAACTGAGATATAATAGACTTTTGTCTAACTAGCCTAATCATACATAATTTAAAATGCAGATTCAAATCTAAGTTAAGGGTAACTTTCGGTTGGCAGACATTTTTCTTCCTATTGGAATTTAATTTTTGGAGTCAAAAATATTAGCAACATAAAATAGAAAAAAATGATACTTATTTTTTTTCATTGATAAAACATGAATCTGATCCTTATAATTTCAGAAAACTAAATAATGAAATATTTAAACATTTTTTGCCGATAAGACCTATTGCTAATGAATTTCCCTTACATTTGAGTTTTAAGGAATTCAGTAATAAAAATACACAGCATTCACACTACTTGCATGTAATTTCTACATAAATATAAACATCCTTCTAAGTTGAAGATTAAAAATTACAATTCTTATGCAGGGAAGATTAATTTGTTATAAATAACTTTACTAATAGCTTATTTTCTTGTGTATTAGAATGTGACAAAATTAACACTGGAAACCATGTCAAAGAGAAACAAATATAGATTTTTTTCTAAATTCTATATAGATACACAAATATATAGATAGATATATGTATGGTTTATAATGCATTATAGAACTCTGAGAGAATATTAATAATAAACTGTAATCAATAAAAGTATACAATGACTGTACTAAGCATAAAAATAACAAAGTAGTAGAGTGTATATGACAATTTCTCATATTTGAAATACCAACTATGCATCTGAATGAACTCTATACTAACACATTTATATTCTTGAAAGGAATCTATTGATTAAATTACATTTGAGGCAAGTGCTGCAGGCATTTTATGTTTTTTTTGTTCAAGTAATAATGTATTATAACATTATACAAGTTTCATGTGTGCATCATTAAGCTATTGATTAAATTTCCAAGACTCCATCAATAATCCGTTTATCACGTAAGAAGTGTCAAATAATATGAAGATTTTTTTGCTCACCCAAAAATATCTAATTTCATGTCAGTTCTCCCTGGTTTCCCCATTCACTTGGCAATACTGAGCATCAAAGCAAAGGTAGCAGTAATTAGCATAGAAACAAAATCAGCATAAAGTCGCAGGTGACCTGGTTGATCTTCAGGGTGTCTGTGAATATGGCTAATATATATAGGGGAGAGAGATGAGCACAAAGATTAAAAAAAGGGGAAAAAAATGCTTAATATATGAGATGAAGGATGATGACCAGAAGGTGGGCGCAACTTCTCTAAGAGAAATTTGTAATATTTCCTCTATAAGCAAAAACCAATTTTCATAATCAGAATATGCTGATAGAGACTCCGATCACCATAAGAAAAGTTTCCTTGATGCCATAGCAAATATATATGATAGAAATTACATTAGTCTTTCCATAATATGGCTAAAAGCCATTTTAATTTGTTTAACTTGATAATCATGTGCTGGAGAATAAAGAATATGCAAATCTTCTGCATGATATTGGTTAATTATTTGTGTTCATTTATAGTCCAGTTATAGTATGTCTTTCCTGCCTGCATTGTCTTATCATAACCAATATCCAAGGATCCTGTTCCGCTAGTATGTGTTTTTAAATAAATAAGTAGTACAATTTTCCAAAAGTTATCAGTCTTAGAAAACAATGAGCCTCTTAAAGTAGTAATTGAGGACCAGCTTGTAAATGATGCCTGGTGAGAATGAGATGCCCTAAAATCCTAAACCATAATGGTGTTAGCTTAGGAAGACAGCTACAGAAAACCAAAATTCTTTACTCAAGAAAATTGTGAGATAATAAATGTCTATGATTATAAGTGTGGCGATTTGTTAAACAATACTGAAAAAAAATTCTAAAACATTCCCTCAAACTTTATCCCCAGTTATTTAAAAAAAATATGTATCACCCCACACTTGAAGTAGCACCACACAGTAAATATGCATCCTGTTGTCACTTAGAAAGAAGAAAGGGTTTTGTGGGTTCACAGGTCCCACAAAATCTCATTCCACCTGATTTCCAAACTCTTTCCTTCTTCATGCGCTCCTGGCTTCAACCAGAATCAATGTCCTTTTCAGTTCCTCAATCCTATGATATATCCAACTCCTCTAGCTCAAAACCCTTATCAAGGATGATCAATCTTCCTGGAGGTTGTTAACTTTCTTGCTTACCTATTTTTTTTTTCTTTGTCAGTCATCTTAGACAAAATTTCACCTGAAATGATCTAACTATTTCCCTGACTAGCAGAAATTATTTTGTGTAGGTATATAAATGTGCAAATTTGTGAAAGTCATTTTTGAATGATCTCTTGAGCCCAATACATTCTTCAAAAAATGAATCAGCAGTAAATCTTCACTTTTCCACACTCTAAGACTGAGTTGTAAGATTTGCTTCATGAACTTGTGACCTGGGCAGTTGTAAAAGCCTCTGAAGTTGAATAATTGCTGCACTTTAGCCAGTTTGAAATTCTTATCATTTTAAACAAGGGGCTTCATGCTTTCTTTCAACTGACTCACAAAAATTATCTAGCCAGTCTTGATCTTCTGTGCTTCCGTGCTTCCCCATGCTTTGTTGTTATTCTTATTAGTAAAGTGTACATTTGGAAAAGAACAAATCTCACCAAAATATCACTTATGTGTTTTATTTTTAATTCTGATTGTTAAACAACATTCAAATTATTGAAAACCTAAAAATCCTGCGGAATTGTGCCTTTTTCAGATAATTATTAATGCCTTCATTAAAGTCATATCAGAAATTATTCCATTATGTAGACTGAGGTGGGAAGCGCTTGGTGGGTAGGCACTGTATTTGCTAAGTATTAAGGTCAATGCTGTCACCAGTCATTACGTCAAAATGCAGGCTGACTCCATCTGGTGGTGGCTCATTGAAGTCACTGCTGAGACTTAACATCTCTTTTTCTAATTTTTGTGATTTCAAATTATGGGTAAACAAGAAAGTCCAATTCAACATTGTGAAAATAAGCAAATCCCACAAATGTCAAGAAAACTTCATCCCAAACTTGTGACTTTTCTCTTTTACATGGATTAGTTTTCCTTTCTCTGTCATATGCAAATCTGTAAGGTTTTCTAAACAGTTATTCCCACAGTAAGAGAAATTTTCAAATCTTGCCTTTTGGTTTTACATAATTATTTTGCAGAAAAAAATCTATACATTTAATTTTGTGCACATTATGTTCTGATGAAAATCTGTAAATGTCAGCTCTGGAGGAGGAGACTGCTGTTATTTTCATTTATTAAGTAAAACACTTGATAATTTGGAGAAAAATTAACAACAAACTACTAGTAGTATAATAAGGCAAAGTTTTAAATTTTAATTTATACAAGTATATAATATATACTTTGAATTTGTATTAGAGAACACTCATTAGTAAATTTTTTTGAATTATTCCTTTTGATGATAATGTTTAATTTTTTAAAAGGTTTTGAATATATATTTTCTTAAGAAGTATACTGGGCATATTAGACATGTTTTATTTAACTTTGAATACCATAAAATAAGAATATTTATGTTGATTATTTTCTTCATTGATATTTATAATCAAAATCATTACTGAATTTAACTACATAATTAATAACATTTTAGTAAGACATATGAAGTCACATTTATTTGAAGAAAGAATTGAAAAACAGAGTGATTTTTCAAGTAAAACAAAATAAATTATGCATATTTCTGGATTCTTTTTCTTTTCATATCTCTCCTTTGTTTAAAAAATTCCTTGAGGAAAATTTCATCTATAACAATAAATCCTAAGTATGTGCTACTCAGTTACCTTCTAGAAATAAAAGCTTTTTTTCTTGAAAAATAGTCATATACAAAATCATCTGCCAGACTTTAATATTCCTATGTACTTATTCTACTATTTTAAGAATAGGAAACCATTTTTAACCTCACCTTTGAAAAGTTGAATTGTCGGGGCCTCCCTGGTGGTGCAGTGGATTAAGCAATGCACTGTGAAGTAAACCACAGCCACTGCAGCACAAGATCTAGCCCTGCCGCCAGCCAAGGAGGGGACCCACATGGCACGACAGACCTCTTCTGCCTCACCCACTGCTACCCTCAGCAGTGTTTCAGTCAGTCTGCCTGCTCTGCTCCCCAATCTGTCCGGTGAATCCTCTCACCTCCTATGACTCTGGCCTATACTCCAGGTTTTGTATGCATAAATAAATAAATATTTAAAAATAAATAAATAAAATTTGAATTGTCTTATTTCATAAAAACTGTAAGTAAAGATAAATATTAGGAAAAGGATGTGGTCTTGTTTTGGAAGTCTGAAATTGGCAGAGGGTTTAGTAATAAAGTAACTGGAAAAAGATTTTCCAAAATGTTTTGGTAAGGAAGTTTAGTATAATAGAAAATATTTTAGGGCCTCCCTGGTGGCGCAGTGGGTTAAGCAACGCACTGAGGCAGATTGCAGCCACTGTAGCACAAGTTCAATCCCTGCTGCTGGCCAGGGAGGGGACCCATATGGCACAGCGGACCTCTCCTGCTGTATCCGCTACTCCCCTTAGCAGTGTACTTCAGCTGATCTGCCTGCTCTGCACCCCGCTCTCTGTGGTGAATCCTTTCACCCCCCACACCTCTGGCCTGTACCCCAGTGCTTGTATGCATAAATGAATAAATCTTTAAAAAATAGAAAATATTTTATATTAATGGAAGTGATATTACATAATAGTAACTTTTACTGACTTGAATGAAAGATACTACTATAGATTTTATTCATCTTTTATTTATAGATTATTTTAATAGCTTTCGTGGTCTATAATTACATTTCTTTCAAAAAGTTGAAGGTTATTTCTTAGCAGCTTCTTAGCAGTGTCATTCCCACATAACTGGAATTTTTTTCAGTTTCCTTTTTTCTATTATTGTTACTTCTATCCATATGCACCATTTGTACTTCTAAAACTGAATTTTATATATGTAAATGCCACTTTCCCCAGTCAATTACTACTATACATTTTTGAACATTGTATTCTCTTCTAATTTTTGCACATCGTTTTTCTGAAAGACCATAATCAGCTTTTGTTTCATCTACAGGGAATCATGTCATGTTTGACAAGAAAAAAAAAAAAAAAAACATTAACCCAAGATAACTTGGTTACATAATGTTATGTCAAATTTTCAATTGTTCATTACACATAAAATTTTTCAAGAACCAGGGCCCTCCCTGGTTGTGCAATGAGTTAAGCAATGCAATATGAAGCCAGCACAGCCACTGCAGCACGAGCTGGATCCCTGCCACCTGCTGGGGAGGTGACCCACATGGCACTGCAGACCTCTCTTACCTACCCTGTTGCTCCCCTCTCTGTTTTGGTTAATCTGCCTGTTCTACTCCCCACTCTGTCTCTGGTGGATCATCTCACCTCACACACCTCTGGCCTGTACCCCAGTTCTTATATGCATATATCAATAAATAAATCTTTAAAATATTTTTTTCAAAGAAACAAATGAAATGCATATCCCCCAGCATGAACTTCATTCTTAGATTCTCTCTTCTAAAGACCTGAATCAAATGTCCTTTTCTTAATGATTTGTGGCTATACATTGAAATTTAAATCTATTAATCAAATGTTTATTTTATATTAAATTATATTAACCCTGATGAAAGATGTATTTATCACTTCAAAGATATATTAAAATATCAGTGTTATAATTGTTGAATGATGTATATTTGCAAATTACATCTATCAAGAAAATAAATTACTAATGGACACTGACAAAAACTTTTTATGATGTGAATTTTGGACTTGATAAGTGAGTATTTGACATTTTTAAACAGGAAATTATATATAACAGTTAATAATTGATAGTCCTTCTATTCTAAAACAAATTAGTAAGTTTAACACTAACTCATTAAAATAAAAATCAGTACTTATTGGAAACGGACACAGAAATTTGGAACAAAAATTGAATACCTATACAAATATTCAGATCCAGTTTTTTAGTAGACATGAAGATAGTAAAATATATAAAGTGTTTGAAAATCTATGTTCTTAGTTAAGAATGTATCAAGATGTTTGCTAAAAGGAAAAAGTTCTGCTGATTGAGTTGTCTTGGGAATATGTTGACTTTTCTGAAGTTTGTATATACCTCATAATCTTTGTTGAAAGTTGGAAATTTGGGGCCTCCCTGGTGGCTCAAAGGGTTGAGCGCTGCTTTGTGGTTCTTCCATACCACTGCAGGGTGAGTTCTATCACTGGCCAGGGAGGGAACCCACATGGTGCAGCAGACATCTCCTGCTTAGCCTGCTGTCCCCTCAGCAGCGAATTTCAGTCAGTGTACCTGTTCTGTTCCCCACTCTGTCTCTGGTGAATCCTCTCAACCCCTGAGCCTTTGGCCTGTACCCCAGCTCTTATATGCATAAATAAACAAAATCTTTAAAAAGAAAGAAAGAAAATTGGACATTTTGCTTAAGATGAGAAATTGAGGTGACTAGTTTACACATGGAAATGGCCATATCTTTTCTTCTGCTCTACTTTTTGGGTGGGGGTTGCATTATTCTCCTAAGGAGTTCAGCTGGCTTTGAAGTTTGCCATTGTCATGTGTTAACGACTGCACCACAGACTAGTGATTCCTTTAGCAACACCTTGTGGTAAGGGTGACAACAGTTTTGTCAAAATGTTCCTCATTTCTGTTCTACCTTTAGAAAAGAAATGTTCTAACTTTGGCCTCTCCTGTGTATTATACCTCTGAGTCCTCCTGAAGCTATGGCTGCTATTGTGCTATTAAGAAACCTTCTTGTCCAATAGTGGGTGCTGATTACTGGAAAAATTATTTTCTGATTTTCTGAATAAGTCCAAGTTTTAAGAAGACAAGATGACCCTAGATCTTGAGGTTGTGCTTTTTCAAATGTTCCTGTCCCTCTTTCAGTTCTATTTTCAAATCCAGCAGGTAATTCCTATCCCTCCCAGAATTAAAGTCTTTTTCCATCTTTTCATATTCTTGTCTCCCTAAAGAGAACACTGTTTGCTGATAATTCCCCAGCAGATTGCTACTGGGAGGCTTGTAGAAATGACAGGGAAGCCCCCTCAGTCCCTAATATTCTCCTCTGATAGGCTTCACTAAGTTGGTAGTTTTTTCAGGAGTCTAGTCTTCCTTGAACCAAAGCCACTTCCTTCTGAGGTAGTTTTGGGAGAAACACATGGTAGAAAGTTAGCTTCCCTTCACATTCTCTTCACAGACTCTCTTAAATCTCCATCAATTCTCCTTTTATTTTACTCAGTTCTCCTGAGTGCTCCTCAAATTATTGTGATTTAAACAAATATTCACACTTTTCTCTCACAGTCAGCACCTGTCTCTTCCAATATTCAGGTAAGATCATCTCTTGGATGGGTTAAAAACAGAAAGCTATGATGAATTGCAGTTTATTTGATTTTACTTCTTATATGATTGGTTGCTGATATTTCCAGGTTTTTTTATGTCACCCAACAGATATAGAGAAAAGATTGATTTTGAAAATAGCATAATTCATTAAAAAAAGAAAACAACTTAAGGAAGAGAAACAGAAAAGAAAGAAAATAACTCTGGCATCTACAGTCAGACACTCACATGCTAAATCATCTGCATATGGCATCACGTTTAATTTTTAACACCTTCCCACTGAATAAAATGGACGTGAACCCTGTGTTTTAGAATACTGCTAAGATAGTCAGGTAGTAATTGTATTTGCAGTCATTATTTGTCTAACCTGGAAATGCTGCATTGTACCTGTAGGTGTTATCTCCCAAGTATTAAAAAATGGGATGTCAATAATTGACTTATTGAAGAACCATGTTTTAGCAAATCATTTAAATATAGCAAATCATATACTGCTATTGACTTTATTAGGAAAGTGTCTACTAAAATATTATTCATTAAAGCCAAAAATATGGGATTTGTTATAGATCTGAATTGCAATGTCAGGTCTTAGGCTCTCATTAAAGATGAACTATGAAGAGGCAAACTGACATTCATTATCACTGTTTCTTTCCCTTTCTCTTCCAACACATGCACAGTAACCAATTCTTTACCTCCAAGATTAAAACCTAAAGTATCTGAATTAATTCTTCTATATTACAGACATTTAGGAATTTCCAATATGATGATAGCAAAACATTTGGCAAATTAATAAAAAAAATATATTGACTTAAAAGTTATTCCAGAGATTTTCTTGTAAATACTATACAATTTTTATAACTTAGCAGTTACAGCATTTCTGCTCTAAATATATAGGCAATTCTGATAAATACTTCTGTTCAGTATAAGCTAAGTGATCTGTGGTATTTTATTAAGACAGCCCAAACAGAGCAAAAACAGGGAAATCAGGGAGATGAAACTGCATTGTGCAGGTGGGTCTTAAATATAATCATATTACAAGAATCAGTACTGCAATGATCATATCATAATGCAATCATTACAAGAGGAAGCGAGCAAGACACAGATAGTGCTCTCTCTCTCTCTCTCTCTCTCTCACACACACACACACACACACACACACACACACACCACTGAGAAGACTGAGAAGGACATGTGAATTCAGGACAATGTGACTGGAAGACCCTGACTTCATAGATTGATATTATTAAATTCTTGATCAGAAGCCAAGAAATGTTGGTAGCCACTATAAAATGGAAAACAACAACAACAACAAAGAATGCATTTTCTTCTAGAGCCTATAGAAGGAATACAATTCTGATAATAAATTGATTATGACCTAGTAGTACTGATTTGAAATTTCTGGTTTCCAGATATATGATAAAATAATTTGTTATTTTAAGTCAAAAAATTTGTGGTAGTTTCTTTACAGGAAACTAAAACATTATCTTAAAAAATTACTTATTCAAAGTATATTAATTTATAAATATTTTTTTAAAAAGCACCACTGGCCAAAATGAGCCTATAATATTGACCTGCTTAATTTTTCTAAGGAGGATTATATAAACTTAAAATACTGTTATAAATATCCATGTGGTAAATAGATAATTAATAATTAGCTAGACAAAATAGTTGCAGTTTACTTGGCTCAATAAATGACTTGAATTGTATTATATACTGTCATTATGTGATTGTATACTATCGTTTTTCTTCTCATTGTATTCAATAAAAAATAGTTCTTGATCAGAACTATTTCTGGATGTTGTGTGCAATAACCACATAAACATCTCTTTCTTTTCATCGATTGGTGATGCAAATTAAATGTATCAGTGTGTTCAGTGCATTATTTGCACTGAGGTTGTCCTAAATATGAAAAAAAATAGTAATACTATGAGCTAAATAAATATAACAATAAAGTTAACAACTCTGACAATAGCATAAACATTGCAAAAATTTTAGTGGTTTCTATATATGTTCATCAGTAACACAATATAACTAATGACCCTGAAAGACAAATTGACAAAAAAAAAAAAAAAAGACAAATTGACTATGTTTTTCAATTTCTTTCTGAATAAATGTAGGTTTATTATTATTATTACTGAGGTACCATGGTTTACAATATTGTATGTGATTTAGAGCTATATAGTTTCCTATCTACCAGATGTATGTTACTACATCACAATCACCAGGCACTGAAAGTGTTCCAATATAGTCCATAGTGTCACCTCCCCACTTTGAGCTTAGTCCTCTTCCTTCCCCATCTTAGCCTCGATTCTAGTCAGATTTCTAAGGTTTGGTTTTGGTTTAGTTTTAGCTGAACACTTGTTTTGTTATTTTATATTCCACATATAAGTGACATCATCAGGTATTTGTCTTTCTCCTGCTAACTTATATTATTCAGCAAATCCCCTCCAATTCCATCCATGTTGTCATCAAAAACAAGTTTATCTTTTTTATAGCTGAGTAGTATTCCATTGTGTATTCATATCACATCTGCCTAACCACTCATCTGTTTTGAGGTACTTAAGTTATTTCTTTTCACTTGGCTATTACAAATAGTGCTTCAGGGAATGTAAGAGTGCATGTATCTCTTTCAATTAATGTTTTCCATTCTTTGGTTAAAGAATGGAACAGCTGGGTCAAACAAATTACTATAGTCCAAGTTTAAGAAGCAAAACAAAAAGCATTTCACTTTTCAAAAAAAAAATAGTAAAACTATGGCACCATTGTGTCCTATTTTTAATAGACCTTATTTAAAATTAGACTATTGTCATGGCTATATTCAGTATCAACACCAAAAAAAAATTTAAAAATGCCCATACTATGAATTATTGGCCAGAAACATTAATCAATTATTCAAGAAAAAGCTGTACAGAGATTTGAAGAAGCAGGGACAGGTGTCAGGCTTTTGCTAATTGTCCCTGAGTACCCCCACTCTCAATTATACAAAAACTTTAAAGTTGATTCTTCACTGGTTTGCCACATCTCTAAATTAAAACATGCTGTGTGCACAGATATAAAACTGCTAGAGATTCCTAAGTATCAATTGATCATATTGATCAATTCCAATGTACCCACTCTCTATCAAATCCCTGAGAATTATAGAAGGTGGATCTTAAAAAAAGATACTGATAATACTACTGAGACAGAAACTGGCTAGGGAGACAGGGTAGAGGTTCCATCATAAGTGTAAGTAGTAGAAAATTGGAAATTTACAGGATCTGTACCTGTGAGCAAGAGACCTGCCTGCCAGAGGAGAGAGCTAGAAATGCTTGACAAGGAGAGGAGCTGGAGGAAGGGGGCTGATGCCCTGTGTTTGGCTGGTGAATATTAATCTCTAACATGTTTCTCACTTTCTGTTTTTAGCTGCCTGTGTGTGAATCTTCAGCAAGCTATCTCCACAGTATAACCCCTTAGTGAGCTGTATTTTGTATAAAAGGTCCTTGAAATGAGTATTTCAGGGGTAGTTGTTACCAGGTGCCCCTTTCCTTTCACTTCAGGGAGCTGTCTGCTTTCCTATCACTGAATAGGCCCTCTAAAACTTACTGTTCGCTGTAGGAGTCCCCATTTCCACCGCATGAGACAAGAACTCGCCAACACCATGCAACAAAATTAGAATAAAAACGAAAACAGGGCCTTCCTGGTGGCACAGTGGGTTAAGTAACGCACTATGAAGGGGACCGCAATCGCTGTAGCAGGAGTTCGATCCTTGCTGACGGCCAGGGAGGGGACCCACATGGTGCCGCAGACCTCTCCTGCCTTGCCCGCAGTGTATTTCTGTTGGTCTGTCTGTTCTGTTCCCGATTTTGTCTCTGGTGAATCCTCTCACCACCCACCACACCTCTGGCCTGTACCCCAGTTCTTGTGTGCATAAATAAATCTTTAAAAATAAATTTAAAATAAAAATAAAAAACAAAAACACCTGGACATTTTGGCACACTATATGAGTATATGAATGTTTTGGAACTGTTGAAACAATGCTGCTGAATTTTGAAATTAGATGGGATCATTTAAAAGCAGAGAGTCAAAATCATATTAGAAAGCAGAAAAAAGAAAAAAATTCTGCCACAGAAGCTGGGCTCATGTAGTAGCTAATTAGTACTTGTCATTTTTTTTTTTTCCTAAAAGTCAAATTTGCATAAAGATCTTAGTACATTCTGGAGATTTTCAGAATAAATTTAATTGTAAAATGGGACGAGATCTACTATAGTAACAAATTAACCCAGATACATGAGCAAATTAATGCAGCAAATTCAGATTGTTGTATGTGTCAAACAAAAGACAACAAAGTTATCCACAACTAACCTGAATGGTATGCTAGAAGAAAAGATGTAGACTGAGATATTTCTCAACAAACTATTTAGGGTCTCCCTGGTGGTGCAAGGGCTTAAGTCTAAGCAGTATGAAGCTAAGGCCAGCAACTGCACCGTGAGTTTGATTCCCAGCCAGGGAGGTGACCCACGTGGTGCAGCAGACCTCTTCCTTCAGTCCCACCGCTCCCCTCTGCAGTGTATTTCTGTAGATTTGCCTGTTCTGTTCTCCACACTGTCTCTGGTGAATCCTCTCACCCCCACACCTCTGGCCTACACCCCAGCTCTTGCATGATATATTATTTATAAATAAATAAAGTATCTTTTTTAAAACAACAACAACAAACTATGTTTAGTCTCTCAATTGGAGATCTTTTTATTTTAGTAATCATAACTATAATCAACTATCTATTCCTTAGTTATTATAACAAGTTTTTCTTTTATTTTTAAAAAAGAAATGGGGTGCAGGTCAGAGGTGTGGGGGGTGGTAAAAGTTGCTCACCAGAGACAGAGTGGAGAGCAGAACAAGTGGATTTACTGAAATAGACTGCTACAGGGAAAAACAGGGAGAAGTCTGGTGCATATGTGGGTTAGTTAACTGGCTGAGGATGGAACTCAGGTCATAGTGGTAATAGCACTGAGACTTAACCCCTATGCCACCAGGTAGGCCATTAACAAGGTTTACTTGAATCATTATTCTAATTACTCTCTCCCTCTATGCAAGAAATTTCTTTTTGTGTGTGCTTGTTATATATGAGCCTTCTTTTTTTTTCCTGGTGTCTCCTTTCATTTATGGGAAGAGTCAAAACCTTTGTATCTTTCAGTGGAAAGTAAAATAAATAAATAAATAAATAAATAAATAAATAAATAAATAAATAAATAAATAAATAAATAGTTTGGTAGCGTCTAAGGTGTGAAAGTATAGGAAACATTACCTTTTTCTCCAAGTCCTTTGTATGTCTACTCATTGAGTCACACATTATTTAGCTAATTTCTCTTTGTCTCAATATTCTGATCAGTAAACATAAATATATATTGCTTGACTCTTAGAATTCTTACAATGATCAAGGTTCTATCTTTGGACAACTACACCTGACTACAGACAATATTTATTTAGTTAGATTTTTGAAGTTGGGAATAACTTAGAGCAAAGGATTTGACCCTTGATATGTCTACAATATGTTTGTTCAATAAATGAATGAAAGAATATTGTATACTGTACAGAAAGAGGTTTACAAGCTACTTTTAACTTTATGGCTTAGATTGTTCCTTTCTGTAGGATGGCACATATATTTTATATATATTATACATATATTTAATATATATTTTATGGGTATATATGCATTATATGTAAATTTTTTATGGAATAGTTTACTTTATATATCATCTAATCTGATTGTCATAGCAATAGAAATATTAAGTCAAAAAGACTACTATCACAACCCTGACTAGACTTTTAGTCAAAGTTGGAATTGAAGGAAATAATGAGCTCACTGTCAGTGATTTAAGGACATTATCAGTAGTAGACGCTATCAAATTATTAACTGGATTGCTTATAACAACACAATTTCTCCTAAAGAAAAAAAAAAATTGCACCAGATTACAAATACTGTAAGTCTTAGAATATGAAAGTTGGGAATTCATTTATCTTTAACAAATTTAGATTATAGCTTGCTTTGGCAAATGATGGCTTATAAAAGTATTTTTATTTTCTCAAAAGCTTGTGATATTGATTTTCAGAAAGCCTCATCATTAATCCTTTTCTGCATTTTGTTAATCCATTCTGACATTGTGTATATATTTATGGAGAGTGTATGTATGCACTTTAATTTCTTCCAGAAATTGGTCATTGGTATCTGTATTGAGAATGATTTTGTCACTTCATTTGCTAAACTAACATTGACAAAATAATAATAATAATAATAATAAATCCACAGACTGGAAGATAATATTTCAACTAATATTGTATATAAGGCTTATGCCCAGAATATAGAGAAAGCTTTAAAAATCAATGGTAAGAAATAAGCCCATTTAAAATCTACAAAAATGTGTGCTATGTATAGCCATTTCAGTTGAGTAGATACAAAGTTGGAGGATAACGCATGAAAAGTTGCTCAGTATGAATTAGGGAAATACAAATTAAACCTCCATTGAAGTATCAATACAATCCTATGGAATAATTAAATTATTTATATAATTATAAATTATAAAATTATTTAAATTATAAATTATAAAAATAATGATTTAATTATTTAATTTAAAGGTGTGTAGGTACATGCTTACATTTATTGTAAGAATGCAAAATGGCACGACCACGTGGAAAGTGGTATATATTTACATATTGCAAATACAATATTAGTATACAATATCACTCTATGATTCTAGTCTATGATTTTAGTTTAAAGTTATGACTCTTTAATACTTTAGTTCATATTGACTACATATTTACTATCCATGATGTGAGTCATTTTTATTAAGGATTTCCTTATTTTCCTATCAAATCATATAAAAATTAATGAATATTTAAATATTTAAATCTAATAGCCAGTAGCAGCTAACACAATTTATATTCTCTATAATTGGACACAAAGAGATTATGCTGTTTTTTTTCAATATTCATGACCTTGGTTAATTTTATAATAATTGATAGAGATTTTTGTGAATACTTACTGAAGTCACAAACTGGAAATTAATGTAAACATCAGCAGTAACATGCACTCAATGCAAAATATAAAAGTATATATAAATATTGACTTTTCAGATATTTAGAAAAAATTGCAATAAAATGACTGCATAATTTTCTGACTAAATTATATTTGTACATTGCTTCTTCTGCCTTCATTTTCTGCATGGTATTGACACACAGAAAATGTTCAATAAATGTTTTACTGTTTAATCTGTTGTAAGCTAAAAGTTAGCTTTTTTAGGAAAATGATTTCATTGGGTAACTTAAAATTTGTTGTACAAGTATCCAAACTTCCTCATTAATGCTTTATTTTGGGAGTGTACCATCTAAAATGCATCGTTTATATCTATCCCTTCCATTTAGAATATATGTAAGTTAATCTAGGCACTTATTTAAAAAAACACAAAAAATGTTTTTGGTCTTCCAGAGCTGTGCTAAGCAACTGAACACACATTATTTGCAATCTTCACAATTTTGAAAATATATAATCTGAGATTCAAAAAGTTTACATGACTTTCTGTAAAATGAAAAAGAAGAATCTGAATTTAGATCTGCCAGACACAAAACTTTCAAATCTACTTTGCTCTTTTTGCAAACTAAAAAAAGTAAGGTAAAATGGCATCAAAATGTCATTCTAGTGAAAACATTATTTGAAAAGGGGTAACAATTATTACACAAATGTTGAATAAAGTAATTTTTAATTTTGACAAAACAAAAATCCCTATTTATTTGAACTAGAAGTATTATTACAGATAATTATCCAGTCAATAATGAGAAAAATATAATTATTAAAAAAATTCCATACTTTGAGGTGCCTAAATATTTCACATATCAAAAATTTGTAACACATATACTATATGTATACATATATATACATATACTAAACTATATATACATATAATATATGTATACATATATACATATACTATATGTATATACTATATACAACATGCATGCCTTCATGAAGTACAAAATATATTAATCATGACTTCTTCATTATTTTATAAGATTTTATTTTATTCACTAATTTCATTTCCATAGTCTTTTTCATTAAAATAAATGACTTTATGCGAATAAAGGAGACTTAAGTTTCACATTCCTTTAAATTTGTTTTCATGTATTTTAAAATAAGTATTGAGTACCTACAGTGAATTAGGCAATTGGGCTTTTAATGTACTACATAATGAACAGTGTTAATACATCATTTCATCCTAAGTAGGAATCCCTTAGGTCTGAGCTTAAAATTATGATCATTTCTATGAAACAAACCTTAGTTCACATCAGCTTACCAGGTTAAAAATAAAATATCTTTTGAGAAAGTTCCCTGCTCTCGGCAAAGGATTTGAAGCTTTATTTGAAATCCCAGTAAATGTCTTGTTTATTGATTCCACATGATTAAGGCCCTATGTGGTCAAAATGCACAGGGATTACTACTCCAAGTTAAAAACCTGCATAGTTTTATACTTGAATATCTTTTCAGGTGAACTTTAGTCTGAATTTCAATAAGCTTTTCTTTTTCCTATTTGCCATTGAATTTTTTATTGACCTTTCATTTTATTTGTTTCTATATTATTTGGTGTGTGTGTCTGTGGTATGTACAATGCATATGTATATACTTTTCCCAATATGAGATTATTTATATACCTAATGTCATATTTTATGCTCATTCATTAATTTTAAAAGTTTTACTTCAAATATTATTATTTATATTTTAGGTCATATGTATGTATTTATATTATATTAGTATATATATATTGCTATATATCAATGCATAATAGATACACTATGATATATTATTATAATATGCTATATTATATAAATTATATAACACATATATCCTACTACAACTGATCATATCCTACTACAACTGTGAATTAGTTTAACTTACAATTTCTCAATGAATAATAGCAAAAGAGAATGAGAATAAAAGGTTTTAACTTTTACTTTTGGTCTTTTAAAATTAGGAAATTTCATTAATAGCATATCTGTACATAACAACTCATTGTGACAGTAACTAACATAATAAATCAAGCAACCACTAGAAAATTACAAATAGATAACAGGAAATGAAATATTTGCCATATCACTGTAAAAAATAGTCATAGAGTCAAAGAATATTATCAAGATGTGGAAAATACAAAAAATATATAGACTTGGTCCAAACTTCCAAAGCTTTAGGAAATTCTAGAGACAGAGATCAGGTTCTTTTTTGTTGTGTCAGTTTGTGTCCCTCTCCACTGAGCTATAAGCATCACTATTGCAATCTGAGCAAATGGAATGACACTTGCTTTTGATTTTGTCCAGGCCATAGTTAGGGTGTGGGAGCAGATTGCTACTTGTAAGAAACATGACGCAGAAAAATAATGAAATTGTTAAATTTGGCAAGAAGATTTTTTTCAGGAAGATTGGAAAAAGGCATAACCAGAAAGAAAAACTGTAGGTCAGTATCACTGATGGACAGAGATACATCATTTCATCAAAAATTGAATACAGCTTTTTAAAGGGAGGAAATAATATAATCAATTGGAATTTATACTGGTGATGCAAGAATAGTTCGGCACATGAAAATCAATTAATATGCTATACCACATGAATAGAAGGAAGGAAAACATCTATAAGATAGTCTCATAGATAATTAAAACAATGCATTTGACAAAATTCCATAAACTTTCATGGTAAAGACTCTGAATGAAGTACAGAAGAATCATACCTTGACATAATAAATATCCTTTGAAAAACTGAATTATATGAAAGCACCTTGGAAATGATGGATGATTTAGCGGTGTAACAATGAAATTAAGTAATGAATTAAAAACATATATTTTTCATTTATTAGGAAATGTCAGAAGTCACCACCATACATGTCCTTTACTTAGAGTATAATATCCACAAAGATGGAGCTCATATTTCATTTACCTTATAATTAATCATCACTGTCTGAGAAATAGGCACTTCATACACATCTAATGAGTTATTGATACATTAAAAAATTAGCAATTATTTATATGTAAAGAACATAGCTCAGTTGTCCATTGTGTCAACAGACATTTCCTTCTTGGTCTTAAATGTCCCATGAACCACTTTTTCCAGGCTTCATGTCCAGATTCATGTTCGTTCACACTTCTGAATTGAGAGTGTCAGTGGCATGAGTAAACCACTTGAAGTTTTCTCTATGTTTGTTAAATTATATCACCTCCAAAATTGTGTCTGTTGACAGGAAAAACATAGTATACTAAAATCTTCTACCATCCTCCTGATAGCAAAATCATAAAAGGCACTACCAGAAAGAAAAAAACTGTAGGTCAGTATCACCGGTGAACAAAGCTACAGCATTTCAACAAAAATCGAATACAGTTCTTTAAAGGGAGCTTAAACAATTAAATAATTGCATTCACTACAACATTTCTAGAGAGTAATTTGTCAAAACACAACAAAAAAATATGTGTGCATAACATTTGACTTAGCATTTCTAATTCTAAAAATAAATTGAAAAGTAACTGTACCTCATTTATTCTATGCATAAATATTTGTGTACACAAATATTTTTTAAAGTTCCCTGATATTTTCTTCAGAGTGTTGCTTATACAGTATAAAGGAAAATTTTAAAATAAAGTTGTGGGCCTCCCTGGTGGCGCACCGTGTTGAACACCGCACTGTGAAGCATCCACTACACAGCAGTGCAAGTTCTATCCCCAGCCAGGGAGGGGACCCACATGGCGCAGCAGACCTCTCCTCCCTTGCCCGCTGCTTCCCTCAGCAGTGTGTTTCAGTCAGTCTACCTGTTCTGCTCCCCACTCTGTCTCTGGTGAATCCTCTTACCTCCCTTGCCTCTGGCCTGTACCCAGCTCTTATATGTATAAATAAATAAATCTTTTAAAAAAATAAAGTTGCAAAACAATAAAACATAATAAAGTTGTGTAATTTGTATAATTAATATTAGGATAATTCATTAAAATATATTACCATATAAAACTTTTTTATCAGACATCAACATTATAGTATAACCACATTGATTAGATAGGTTATGTACAATACATTTAAGATTTTGGGTCTCCAGGTGGACTAGGATTTAACAGCAATATCACCACTAAGGTCTTACATCAATCCCCAGCAAAGGAGCTAACTCACATATAGCTCAGCAGACCTCTCTCCTGTTGCCCTCAAGCAGCATTTTTCAGTAAATCTGCCTGTCCTGCCCCCTACTATGTCTCTGGTGAATCCTCTCACCTCCAATGACGCTGGCCTGTGTCCCAGCTCTTGTATGCATAAATAAATGCACCTTTGAAAAAAAAAAAAAAAAGGAAGGAAGAAATTTAAAAACACAATCCATAAGATCACTGAAGCCAAAAGCTGGTTCTTTGAAAAAATAAACAAAATAGAGGTATTTCTAGATAGGTTCAAAAAGAAATAGAGGGAAAGACACTCAAGGTAATAGGATCATTAATGAAAGAGGAGAAATTAAAACAGACACAATAAATATCCAGAGGATAATTAGAGAATATTATGAACATTATATGCAAAGAAGTTCAACAATCTAGATGAGATGGACAAATTCTAGAATTATACAATTACCCAAAGCTGAACAAAGAATAGACAACATAAACAAATTATAAGTAGTGAAATTGAAACAGTAATCAAAACTCTCCCAAAAAAACAAATGCCCTGGACCAGATGGTTTCACAATGAGTTCTCCAAACATTCAAAGATGAACTGGTGCCTACAAAAATTCTTCACAAAGTAGAGAAAGAAGGAGCACTACCAAATAGATTTTACGAAGCTAAAATTATACCAATACCAAAACCAATTAAAGGCAATACATAGAAAGGAAAAAAAAATGGGGAAATGTCCATATTGCTATATGTAAATCTAATATTTCATTTGTTATCCCAAGAGAAATAATTCAACTATAAAATAATTATGGAGTTTATTTAAGAGAAGAAAATTTACTTTGGACACTTGATCAATACAAGACCCAAGGAATATACTGTTAAGGTCAGGGCAAAAGGAAGAACTGAAGGATCAGGCAGGAAGTGACCTAAGTTTAAGTCATTTGTTGTAATTCTTAAGTTTTTCTGTCTGGATTGGTACTTAAGTTCATCTGTCTGTCCATGATTTGTGGTTGAAAGTCTCCAGAAAAAAGACTTCCATGTGGGGAGTTTTTGACATGATTAACATATAGTCAGGTAATTTTCAGTCACTGAATAGCTGAGTCAGGCTGTTTAATTTTCAAATAGAAGTCTCTAGAGATAACATTGAGTTTGACTCACGACAGGTTGTCTTTGAAACTATTTAACTGAATAACTTCTTTATTCCTCTAGAATTAAAAATCTACAGTATCTACAAAAACATTTTTTAAAGATTTATTTATTTATGAACACAAGAATTGGGGTACAGGCCAGAGTTGCCGGAGGTGAGAGAATTCACGAGACAGAATGGGGAGTAGAACAGGCAGATCCACTGAAATGCACTGCTGAGGGGAGCAGTGGGCAGGCAAGGCAGGAGAGGTCTGCTGTGCCATGCGGGTTCCTTCCCCGATGGGGTATCAAACTCACACTGCTGTGCTGGGGATGCTTCACACTGTGGCACTCAACCTTCTGCACCACCAGGGAGGCCCTACAAAGACATTTTATGAGACTAACAATTATCTGATAGCAAAAGGACACAAAAAAGAAAATTACAAACTAATCGTTTTTTGTTTTCTTTCTACTTTTCCTAACAAATGTGTCCTTTTAAAATGCAAACAACAACAACAAAACAGACTAATATTGTCAAATATGACCAAGTGGAATTTATTTCAGGGTCACATGGATAGTTCAATAACCAAAAACTGACTAATGTAACATACCACATCTTATAGGCACTTCACCATAAAAGACATACTGATGGCCAGCAGGCACACGGATAAATGTTTTTTATCACTTACCATCAGGCAAATGTAAATCAAAACCACAATGAAATGTAAATCAAAACCATCTCAGTCATGTGAAAATTGTTCATATCAAAAAGTCCAGAAGGGCCTCCCTGGTGGCGCAGTGGGTTAAGCAACGCACTATGAAGCAGACCACAACCACTGCAGCATGAGTTCGATCCCTGCTGCCGGCTGGGGGGGTACCCACATGGTGCGGCAGACCTCTCCTGCTGTGCCCGCTGCTCCCCTCAGCAGTGTACTTGCGTTGATCTGCCTGTTCTGCTCCCCACTCTCTGTGGTGAATCCTCTCACCCTCCCACACCTCTGGCCTGTACCCCAGTGCTTGTATGCATAAATAAATAAAATCTTTAAAAAAAAAAAAAAGTCCAGAAGCAGGCTTCCCTGATGGTGCAAAGGTTAAGTCTCATCACTATGAAGCTATTCATAGTGATCAAATGCAGCATGCATTTGATCCCCAGCCAGGGAGCTGACTCACATGGCACAGCAGAGCTCTCCTGTGTTGCCTGCTGCTCCCCTCAGCAATGTATTTCAATAGACTGTTCTGTTCCCCACTCTGTTTCTGGTGAGCCCTCTGGCTTGTACACCAGTTCTTGTATGTGTAAATAAATAAATCTTAAAAAAAAGTACAAAAACAAGATGTGTTGGTGCGGATATGGAGAAAAAGAAGGATAATTAAAAAGACCAGAGGGTCAGTATTTGTGGAACACAGAGAAACAAAATAAAGAATAGATAACACCAAGCCAAAACCAAATCCGAGAAATCTAACAGTAAAACTGAGGCTATTAGAAAGGAAAGGGACAGTAGCGTAGAAAGGGAGGAAGAGTCATAATGGACTATGGTAGCGGACCGATGGGTCCCTTTGTGGCGGGTGTGGCGCGTTACTATTCACCAGAAGAGATTTTATACTTCCGGATCATATACAGTGTTATGAATCAATGTTACCTTAATAAAGTAAATACATACATAAATAAAATTTCCCTTACCCCCAAGGGATCTTAGTGATATTAGGAATGACTTTGGGCTTTGTTCTGGTGCAGGGGTTAAAGTTTCAGCGCTATCAAGCAATCATCAGTCACTGTGGCATGAGTTCATTCCCCAGCCAGGGAGCTAGCCCACGTGTCCACACGGCACAGTAGACCTTTCCTGTCTGACCCATTGTTTCCCTCAGCACTTATTTCAGTAGGTGTGCCTGTTCTACTCCCCATTCTGCCCACTCTGTCTCAGGTGATCCCTCTAAACCCCCCACCTCTGGCCTACAACCCAGTTGTTGTATGCATAAATAAGTAAAAATAAATCTTAAAAAAAAAATAATGACAGTCTCGCTTTTTCCAGAGACACTAAAATGTGAACGCATCCTTGATGCGCAGACCCATTAGGTCAGGCTGGAGTTTTGGGTGTGGCCTGCGGATGCATTTTCCCTTGGTGGGTGTTGGGTATTGGTATTGGTCAATTCCCTTAGTGCCTCAGGCATAATTTGGAGAGGGCTGGGCTCCTCTGCACGGAGGCTTTAAGTTCTCAGGCTTTATCTTCAAGTGCTGAAAATAAGGTAGAAGAAAAACATCATGTAATTTTTTTTTTTAAATTAGAATTTGGAAATGAAGAAATCACCAAAAACTTCTTTCGACTTGGAAATACAGTGATTTAATTATATTTTTATGTTTCCTCTCTTAATGAATAACCTTGACAACTTCCACAACTTTCGATATATACTAATAGAAATAAAGACAAATGAAAAAACTGAATTTCAGTTGCACTGATAGTAAAATCAAATATGATGAAGATTATACATGACATACATGAATCACCCAACATATGTTCGTATAATTCAGGCAGGTGTTGAGAAATTAATTTTATATCCACAGTGTAATCTAACAGTATTATTATCTATATCAGAAAGATAAGAGGTGGCTTTCATCATCTCCCTTAAGTCAGACTTAAAGAGACGAATGATTTTAAAAAGGTTTGTTCATATACTTAGAGAAAATGTTAAAACTGTTTGGAATTTAAGGTTACATATTTATATTTAATTAATTTAAGATAACAAGGTTGCTTGAGTGAAAGCATAAAATCCATAATTTTTCCTTTTTAATGCATAACTATTTAATAGTATTAATAACAATTACATTTGTGTATAGTGAAAAAAGTCCAACACCCAAGGTGTAAGAACTTTTTTGAAGTAGTTCTGTGAAGTTGCAAAGCAGAAATATTACAAAATAAATATAAAGACATATAATGTAAACATATATAGTTGTATACACATTAAATTTCTAATATTATCAGTTGCCACATATATACAGTTTTGTGTATATACATGTCTTTATACATATATAAAATGTACACATATATGGATCAAAATATGTACACACGTAACAAGCGAAATATTAATGCTTTAGAAAATATTTATAAATTATCTTTTAGTATGTATATTTTAGTTTGTTTCACCATTAGTTTAAATATACCTTTTGGCCTTAATATCTGATTTTTAATAAATTGCTTTAAAACAAGTTCTAAATCCTTTCCTGTGTGAACTTCTTTTAATAATAGGTTTGCTTTCCATATTTCAGCAGCCACTTAAACATGACTTTCAATAGATTTCAGGGTAATGAACAAATCTATAAGAAAGTATTTTTTAAAATTTATTTTTAAAATTTATTTTTTGAATTTTATTTTTAAAATTTATTTTTAAAGTAAATTCTTACTTATATATCACCATCAAATAGGTGATGCTTTGAAAGTGAAATTTATATTATTATGTAGGTACATGCCTGTTTGTTTTATGTTTTCCATTAATCTGTTGTACGTTTAACAAACTATTATTTTTTTTCTTCTGTGAGGTAAAAGAAAAATTAATTATCTTTTAGAGTCAACATAAACGTAATCATAGATTAGTAACTTTAAATTAGCAAAATATATGATTTACTCATCTATAACATGCATTTTCTAAATTAAATTTCATCTTATATTTTATCTCACTTTTTTTGGTCATTGATATCAAATGATAAAATGTCATATTGATTGAACTATTTAAATTTTATTTCAATGGTCAGAATGCAATCACTATCACCCAAAATTATTACTTGTTTCTTCAAATATATATGACTATTTGTTAGTACTTATTTCAGAAATTATTCTCAGCTGCAAAGCAGAATAATCACAAACTTGTCTGAGCAATATGCCTTACTATCACATTTACTTTTATTTTCCATTAAAAAAATAGCTGAATTCAAGACCAATAACAGTGATCCATTCAATTGTGCCCAACTTAATCATCTGAGGAAGGCTATTTCGCCTTTGTGGGCACCCAAGCATTTCCTCTGGTTCTGGATAAATATTTGACGTAAGACTTAAACTGCTGAAAAGAAAAAGTTCTAGTGTTCAAAGTAAAATTCCAATGAAATATTTTTTTATCTTTTCTAAAAATAAGAAAATATTACAGATTTTTGTTTGCTTATTTTGTAAGAGTATTTATTAAAAGGAGAATATGTTTGATTTCTGTTTTAAACCAATGAGATAATTAGTATCATAATATTATTAAGGTACCCAAAACAACATTTTCTAGTTATTAAAATAACATAAAATTTAAGTTATATTATATAATTGAATCTTTATTTCCATTACAAATAATACAATATTCTTCAGAAACCACAATAACTTAAAACACACAAAGAAAAGTTATTTCATATGTTTCCAATCTATTTGTGTTTGTATACTGAGAACATGAACTTGGTCTTTATTCTTTAAATTCAATAACTTAAAATAATAATATCTAGAGACTTCTGAAAAGACTATTCTAGTATATTTAATAAATTTCTACTAAGTGAGGAAAACACACTTTTAATATTTGATCAAGGAAGGAAAATATAACAAAATGTATATAATAAGTAACAATTTTTATGAGGACATATGAACTTCATCATGAATTCTCAAAAAATAACTCCTTTGTAGAAAGAACTATACTAGATGGTGCCACTAAGATGTAGAAAATAAAGACAAGCTGAAAAAATTTACCCATTATAATTGACTATAGAACTGAGACACAAAGAGGGGAGGAATGGGGGGTTGGGAGGAGGGGTTGTTAGAGAAAGGGAAGGAACAAGAAGAGAGAGAGGCATAATGGTCTGTATTGGTGAGTATGGGCAAGTTGGTGGTGGATTCACTCTCATGGTAATATCTGATGGACACCCAAATATTACCTCAGTTAAAAACCAATCACTCAATCAATTAATTAAAAAATCTCCTGTGATCTCTGACTCATTTCTGTATAGTAAGATGATTTACAAGTGTGCAATTTACTAGGTAATGAACCTGAATTCTGAGCACAACTATGGTAGGCTTGCTGAAAGCCTATGATGAATACTACAAGAATTGAAGAAATTCAGTTATCTTCACATTTCTGTTAAACCAACCTTTTCATTAAACCAATACTATTTGGTATATATGCTGCAGTTACCTCCTTTGAAGATATTTGTTACTTGTGGTTTGTTTGCCTTAACTGCAGGTAGAGAAAGAAATTTGATTTGAAAATATACCCAAAGAAGTTCTACATATAACCTGAAACCATTGATTCTATATGATATTCCTCTTCACACACACAAACACACATACACACAATATAAGATTCCAGAACAAGACATTTGGATTACATGAGGTTCCATTTTAATTAACTTGACATAGGTTAACAAGAATCTATAAGCTAAAAAGGGAATTAGCATGTTTAATACAGAAAAGAGAGTCCATTTTTTAAAGATTTATTTATGTATGCATACAAGCACTGGGGTACAGGCCAGAGGTGTGGGGGTGGTGAGAGAATCCACCAGACAGAGAAGGATGCAGAACAGGCAGATTGACAGAAACACACTGCTGAGGGGAGCAGCGGGCGAGGCAGGAGAGGTCTGCTTCACCACATGGACCAGCTCCCTGGCCAGGCACCAAACTTGTGCTGCAGTGGCTGTGGTTTGCTTGCTAGCGCATTGCTTAACCCACTGTGCCACCACAGCGGGCCCCAAAGAGAGTCTATTTTTAATGTAATAATTCTAGCGTATTAAAAACAAACGTAAATATCAACAGTGATAACTAACCCTTATATACTTTCATAATTGATATGGGTTTGAACCAATTGTCTATTATTACTGTCCTCCCATTTATTTTCAAATTAGATGGCTCTGTTGGTATTCTGTGTTGGTCTTTATTTTTATATACTTGATCAATTTAGAATTACAACAAAATAATGTGAAAATGAATGATAGATAAATGATTTCATTCAGATCCCTATTGTTTTCAAAACTACTCATTGTAAATTGATATACTCCTACACACTTAGCTCCACATTATATTTAGTTCAAAGCAATTATTTGACATATTGTGCAATTAATTTTATTTTTTTAACATCTGACTTCTCTACTAAAATGTAAATCCCACATAGACAGTAACTTAGGTGGGTCTTCACCTTCCCTGTCAGACTGTAACAGCAGCAAACAGGGAACAATTTCATTTGCTTGTCGCGTGGCTACCTTCAAAGCCTCTGAACTTTTTGTCTCTGAGGGTGGTTGCTAGAAGCCTCTCCACATTCTTCAGAGGCCTTCTGAAAGATTGGCATGGTAGGGAGAGAAATCCTTTACCATGGAATTCTTGAAGATCTGAAAACGGTAAATTCCCAAAGGCTGAATCCCCAACACGGAATCCTGGGGGCTGCCTCTGCAGTCCCTTATATTTCTTATCAGAGTCTCCACCCCAAAAACAATATTTTGTTTGTGTTTTCCCTGGGGCTGTCTATCCTTACCAGCATCCTCCTCCAGGGGTCACCACCTTTAACAGTCTTTGGCTTCAGTCACCAGTTACATTATCAGTCCTTAGACATTTGTGGAAAAATAGGAATTCAATAAATATAAGATGGATGAATAAATAAAAATTATCTTCATCTCTCTCAAACCAATTTGTTTATTAAACTAATAATATTTAGTGTATATCCTGACTGTTTTATATGCTTTGATTATATTCCTTGTTTTAGGTTTGTTTGCTTTTTAAAAAGATGGCATCATTCCACTGCCTACTTATTTCAATTTAGACATTCACTTAGTTAAATATATTCACTTTACACTCTTATTTCTGTAGGACAAACCTGCATAAGATAAACTTACAGGATAAAGATGGAATGTTAGTTTTAACGAATATTGAAAAAATAGCTTTTAAAAATGTGGCAATTCATGTTTCTAAGAGCAACTTATGAGCATTAACATTTCACTACACTTTTTAGGCTAATGCTCTTCAAAATTCTTTTCTTTCTTTTTTTTAAAGATTTATTTATTGATGCATACAAGAGCTGGGGTGTAGGCCAGAGGTGCAGGGATGGGCTGAGAGGATTCAGGAGAGTACAGAGTGGGACGCAGAACAGGCAGATTGAGTGAAATCCACTGCTGAGGGGAGGAGCCAGTGAGACAGGAGAGGTCTGCTTCACCACATGGCCAGGCACCATCATAGCATCAAAAATTATTTTGTTAATACATGATGAATAATATAACAATAGGTTTTCAATTCCAATTACTTGTCCACTGACAAACAAAACATATTTTCATGTGATCATTGGAAATTGCCACAATTACTAACTTCACAAAGGTGTAAGATTATAACCTTGGTGTACACATCATCTACCTAAGTGTAGATTTATATCTAAGATTTATATATCTATACAATTATATATATAATTGATAAACTATAAAAAGTGTAACTATATCTGCCTGAAATGGAAAAATTAATGTATACTAAAATGAATATATGTTAAAATTGGAAATAATTTTCTCCATGAAATTGGAAGGCATGCCTGCATATGATTATAATATATTCTGATTTGAAAGTTTGCATATGTATTTTCATATTTTGGACAACTAGAAATTGACATTTATTTCAGTCAGAATTATACTTCCAACTACCATAAGATAGTAGAGAAAAAACATTAAGTTTATACTGTTTTTAGTAGCTGATATTTACTGAAGGTATTAGCATCACAAGATCATTTTCTGATTGGTTTTTGAATGGTTATGAAGAATGTTTAAAAATATTTCCTTTATCTTAATCAAGAGAAATTGTACTTTTGTGAGATTATTGATTATATTTTATCCCCTAAACTGAGAGTATCTTTTTTCTTTTAATCATTAAACTATCACCATTTACTTGATTGGAGTTTTGATCGTAAATATTTTCACTGTTCTTGATTTTTTTAACTGTAATATTTGACAGTTTTCATGTTTCAGATTTTCTTAAATAACTTTCAATCTGTGTTTTCCTGATTTAGGAGCATATAATTAATGTCCTCTTTTTCTTCTTTTCTGCTATACTAAAAAAATTTCATTTTTTACACTTAATATATACATAATACACAAGATGAAAAGGTGTTGTGAAAGGATATACAAGTAGCTAATTCACTTAAATGTTTTCTGTTTAATTTGAATTATTAGGCTTCCCTTTTCTGAATCTACTTAAAATTGATTATTGTAGTGATTTTAATTAACTATTACTTTAAACTGTTCAAAAACGACCATATTTATTTTTATTTCCTTCATTATGATGATCTCTTTTAGCAGGTTTAGAAACTAATGTATAAAGTGCAAAACAAGTATATTACTTACTAATAAATGACCTAATCAGCTGTTTTCCTCAGAGGATACTCTATTAAAGAACTGTAGAAAAGCTATAGTCACACTTAAAAGGTTTCACATAATTGATTTGAAGGTATTAAAAAAGGTCCAATAACCAATTACATTGAAATACATTTCTGTAAAATTTTAGATACTTATTTTAATCCTAATCATATGAAACAATAATGTTTTACTAAGATTAGGTTAACAGTGATATTTATAATTTCAAGTACTTCGTTCTAGATAAACTCCTTCACTTCCAAATATTAGAGCATTCCCAAGTTTCCCCACACCCAGTCTGTACTTTTTGTTTTTCAAGATCTTTGATGCCTGGTCCACATCTGGTCATTTGTATCTCTCTCTCTTATCCTCAACAGCCAAAGAGTACATATGATTTAATTGCTCCTGCTTTGCTGTTCATGTTGTTTCTCATGAAACACAAATTACCCCATCTAACCTCTGAAACTTGATGAATTTTCAACACATCCTAAAATGAACAGGTGCCAATCTCTGTGGACATTTCTACCATTAAAAAAATGTTCTAATGATGAGATAGCACATTTTCCCCTTTTGGATCATATATTGTTAGGAATTGTAATTTACCAAGTATTCCGTGGATCTTCCATGTATTGAGACTGTGTTTAGTGGAATGGTAAACCTGGGCAGAGAGGTAGTCACTGTCAGTGGCATTTGGCTGAATGGAAACAATCTATGAATGATTTAATATTTTATGTTGTTGCTCAATTATTACATTCTACATCTTAAAACCATTGCAAGAACTATTATAAGGAAAATATTATGAAAGCACATAATTTGATGCAATTAAGATTATATGAACCTAGAAGCTGCAACAATAATATGGCCATTAATGGAGTTTGAACTATGTAGAAAACCAACACAAACAATATAAAAGTCATTTTACTTAATTGCACCTGGTAATAATAATAAATATTTTGAAAACTTAAAAAAGGCAATGTCTATCAACAGTCTTTTTTTGTTGGTATTAAGGTAACATTGGTTTATAATGTTGTTTATGTTTTAGAAGTATAAGCACACACTATTCTAAAGCAAAACTGAGATGACTCCCTGTGTAAACACTTTAAACTGCTTAAGAAAAAATGAGCAAACATATTCTCATCAGACTTTTATTTTCTTCAACTCTGGTACATGGAGTATTGCATTTTCTTATAATCTGAGTTTACAATCAATTTGGCAAGGCTGAAATACACAGAGTCTATGAAAATGCACAAAACTAGTATATTAAACTAAAAATAATAAGTGATAATACTTTGTAACACATATTTTAATTGGAATAAATTTACGTTAGAAGATTGTATAATAAAGATAACACATAAAATTCAATTTTTCCATGTTTACTTTGTTTATATAAGACAGAAAGTAGTTGTTTTTAAAAATATGTGCTCTTGGGCTACTACTTTAGAATTGTTTGTTCTCTGTCTTGCATTGTTAATTGTCCCTTAGTAAATACTCCTTCCTTCCTTTTTCTTTTCTTTCTTTTCCTCCTATCTGAAGTTACTTTTTTAGTTTGAATTTCGCATGGTTTTCTTGATTTTTTTTTCTTTCTGTAGTTAAAAGTTGTTACAGGGCAACCCTAATATAAAATGGGTTTGCCTGACTGGGTCCTCACCCGCGCGCTCGAACTGCACTTATAATGCCCCAACTGCAGGCACACA
>JAGFMF010011830.1:17763971-17786569 GCA_019455555.1 Galemys pyrenaicus
GGATTTGTAGTCCTTGGATCTTGTAGGTCTGGAATGGGGGTCGAAGTCCATAACCTATTTGTATAATCCATTCAGGAGGGTCTTTCCCCCTAACAAAGTTATCACACTTACATAGAAATTATCACAGAACTTTTATTTTGTGTGATTCTTACAGGTTTACCTTCCTCATCCTCTGAGGTTTGTAGTTGACAAAATGAACAAAGAGCACCACCTATTTCCTAAGGTTAAGTGTTAAAGAAAATTAGAGAAGGTGATGGGAATAAGTAGGAGTAATATAGAACTGATTTTGTTGGCAAACTGGGTTTGGACACTGTGAAGTTTTATTAAACTCTTTTTACATTCTTATAAAAAGAAAAATGCCAGGGGAATGGGATTCATGTTTTTTTGCCTTTTTTTTTTTTTTTTTTTGAGTTTGAGGTCAGGAAGCATTTTCTCTACTATGAAATAAGTAGATCTGAAGATATATATGCATTGATAAAACTCTCCTACAATTTGCAGTATGTCTTTATTTATACAAGATTAAGCAGCTCTAATATGAATTAAACAATGTTTACAGGATAAAAATAATTATGTGTATATTAGGAAAATTTTGTGACTTATCTTTAATCAACCATCTTTAACAAGAAACAATTGTATCTTTTCCAACTGCCAGATTCTACTATTGGTCACACAGAACTAAATTTAAAGAAACAGATTAGTATATACAATTTTTTTCACCCTGACTTCTGTTTGTTGAAAAGATTTAGGATTATCTGCTAAAACTGATGGATTTTAAACAGCACAAAATTAATATGAAATAAATTCCTAGGGCCTCCCTGGTGGCACAGTGGGTTAAGCAATGCACTATGAAGCAGACCACAGCCACTGCAGCACAAGTTCGATCCCTGCTGCCAGCCAGGGAGGGGACCCCACATGGCGCAGCAGACCTCTCCTGCCTCTTCTGCTGCTCCCCTCAGCAGGGTGTTTCAGTCAGTCAACCTGTTCCTGGCTCTGTCTCTGGTGAATCCTCTCACCTCCCTGGACTTTGGCCTGTACCCCAGCTCTTATATACATAAATAAATTTAAAAAATCTTTAAAAATAAATAAATCAATAAATTCCTAAATAGTTATTTTCTTTTTTAAAAAGATTTGATTATTTATGCATACAAGAACTGGTGTATAGACCAGAAGTGTGGAGGTGAGAGGATTCACCAGAGAGAGAGTGGGGAACAGAACAGGTAGATGGACTGAAATACACTGCTGAGGGGAGCAGTGGGTGAGACAGGAGAGGTCGTCTGCTGCTACTATGTGGTTACCTCCCTGGCAGCCGATCAAACTCATATTGAGACCTAAGAGTGAGTTAGAAATAATTAGGCAGTCTTAGGGAGAAGTAGTAGGTGAGACCCCAGAATAGTTAAATCTTGGAACAAAGGGAAGGAAGGTGACTTCCAGGCACCAGGAGATAGTTAAATGGCCAGGAGATAAGGAAATGCAAACTTCTGAGGAAAAAGCCAGGACATTTAAACACAAAGAAGAGCTAATGGGTGTAAACTGAGGTAAATTCTGGGAAAACTAGAACTCCAGATGGAAAATTCCTTGTACTGAAAATTCTAGGTACAAGAAAGTTAATTAGGGACATCAAGGAACAACCAATCACAAAAAGACTAATAAAATTTTAGAATAATTAGGGAAAGAAGGCATATATTCCCTAAGGCTTGACTCCACCTCTGCTCTCTTGCCCCACTCAGGTACCATATACCTGGGAGTCTTTATTCCTTATCCTTTTTTTTTTCCTAAAATAAACTTTTCTTTCCAACACAAAATTTGCTTCTCTTTGCTTACTTATCTAAAATGTCTGTGAATTCCTTTCTATGGCTTCAGGAGACAAGAACCTGGGGTGATTACTAGGGTGAGTGGTGGCAGTAGCGGCAGCTGTGATCAAGGTAACCCCACTCACTGCTCACCAGCATCAATATTGCAGTGGCTGTTGATAGCTTCAGGTGCTGCACCCCTTGTCACCAACAAGGCCCCCCAATTATTTTGTAAACAAATATATTCTATTTTACCTAAAATATTTGATATCCAAACAATATAATACCAAACTAAATAGCTTAAAACCTGTATTTATAAATATAAAAACATCTATATACTGAGTACATTATTTAATTGCAATCTTAATTCATATTTTCTATAAAACTGCTTGTTTCCATTGATATAGATGGTAAATAAGCTGAGCTTGCATAAACTGAGAAGAATGAGATTATATGTAAATCACATTTCTGATTGGGGTGATGCTAATGTAACAGTATAATCCCCAGGCAAAGTGAAGATTGCAGGTTTCCTGTTCTACCCTAAGAAAAAGTAGAGTTGGGTGGGGAGGTGACTAGAAAAGAGTAGAAATTAAACTCTGGAGAAGAAACAGAGAGGTAGAGAAAGAATACTGGAGGAGGAATGTGTAGCAGAGAGACATGAAAAAGTCATGCTTGCTTTTTTGGCCTTGAGTTTGTACCAGTGACTTGGAAATGGGAGTGGAACAGGGTGGTCCCCAGGAAAGGGGGTTGTTCCCAGAATCCCAGTTCCACCCTAAGTGGGTGGAGCTGAGCAGGAAAAGAAGATTGCAGGAAGGACAGAAGGAAGAAGAAAGAAGGATGGAAAGCAGCAAGGAAACCTGGAGAAGGCACATGAAGCAGGAGAACATGTGAAAAAACTGTACTTGCTTTTTGATTTTGAACTGGTTAGAACAGATGTGGGTGACAGACCCGTGGGGAGGTTAACAATGACAGCATTCATCTTAATTTTAATTTTGCTCTTTTCCTCCTGGATTTGTCTAACTCTTTCTAACCCTTTTCTATGGGTCGCGACTGAAAGGTCCTTTAGACTTGTGACAGGCTTTTGGGCCTTGCTTTGGGCCAATCCTATTTAACTAGACTTTTACCCTCAAGGAGATGGGTAACTTTGAATGCATAACTTAGTAACTATATTCTTTATCCTTTCTATATTGTTCCCCAATTGTATTAAAGTTCCTTTCCATTAAAGGTCTTATATGTTTGTCTTAATGTGGCAAATGACAGAACCCATTCAAAGAGGGCAGGTTTGGGGGTGCTTGGGTGCCCCTCTCCCTGCCCTGCAACAGAAGAAGGCACTTGAAAGAGATAGAGACTTGGGGAGTGTGACAATGGTATCTTTTATCTTGACTTGGGATTTGATTTTGCTCTTTTTCTGTCTTCATCTGCTCCTTTTTTGCTGTTCTCCCACCATAAGGAACCAAAAATATGAGGCAAACTTTCTGACCTCATTAGCCCTGCTTTAGGCAAACCATTTTGGCTGTGTATTTACCCATGAGGGGATGGGTGAGTATATTTGTTTAATTGGAAATTATTTTAAACTATTCTTTCTTTCCTCTAATCATATGTTAACTATATTATCTATCATTCCTTTCCATTGAACATTTTACACACTAAAGTGGGTTTTGTCTTTATGCTGCAGGTGGCAGATTCGGGGGTCCTGGAGTGGTCCTTAGCATAACTGTTAACGTTAACCATTGGGTATTTCTGATCTTCTATATTCATAGTGGGTATCAATTTGTCTATATTAAATTTCCCAATAATTTCCATTTTTCTCTGAAATATGTGCATATTTAAGCTAAATTAAAAGCTATAATTAGCTAGGATAAAGATAAATGAGATTTTAGAAAAACAAAGATTACTTGCGGCACAAACTGCTTCCAATATCATTATAAGTTAGTGTTTTGACCACTAATGAATTTTACATCAACAATTTTGTAGCAATTTATAATTCTTCTTCACTTTCAATAGAGCTGAGATTCAGATTTTCCACTTTAAAATGATAGGCACTCCCAATATTATAAATCATATTGACTTATCGCTGAAAATCTTCATTATTTTATTCATTGTCATGGAGCGCTTTGGAATTGTGGTCATGGCTATAATCTAATACAAGTGTTGTTGATTAGATGCAAAATAAAAAAAGCTAAGTGGATTGGCAGTTTGTCAGCATTTATTCTCTCTGCAACCCAGTATGTATTACACAAGACCCTGCAGCCCAGTTATAGCTTCTAAAATGCTTACAGCATAATAATGACCTCCTTGAAGAAACTTACTCTCACATTCAGACTTGATTTACTACTTGAGTCAGAATAACTTCTTTAGAATGTCTGGAACAGCAGGTTGTCCACTGATATGCATAGCAATGAGTTCTATTTTTAAAGTCACTACATCTCAGCAAGTGATATGTTTCTTTAAAGATTCACAACTGGAAGCATTGTCCTGTGGAAAAAATCCTTCCCACATTACTTCTTTATTAACTCAAAAAGAAATTAAAGTGTTAGATACTAAAATGATATACTTTGTTTCAAAGTGCAAAACTATGCATTAAAAAGGACATTTTAAATTCTAAGAATGCAAACTATGGTGACAAAATGAATGATTGATTTGTTTTACCTGTTGGGGACTGCAGAAATATTTACTGATTTCAGTTTAAAAAGTATAGACATTCGTTGTTGTGCTGTATGCAATTGTTTTCACATTTTAGTGGTTAACACTACCATTTTTAAATAATAGTCACAGCTTTTCCTTTTGGAAAAGTTTTCTATTATTAAGGTTCTAAGCCTGAAAAAAAAACAAAAAAACTCTTTGATTTGATAATGGTGAAAGACAGCCTTCCCCAAGATATCCAGGGCAGATTTTTACCAGTACATTATCACCTTGGCGTGTGGAGCAAGATCAGTGGAGACCCTGAAGAAATTAAGATAAACTTCTTTAGAAGAATGAAGATTACCCAGATTGAGTCATCTCTAGAAATACTTTTCTATTGTAGAAACCTGTCTAAAATAGAAAACCTTTTTGTGGTCAGCTAGAACATCTGGTTTTGTTACGGCACCCTTTCCTCCTCATGTGTGACCATTCCTATCACTTTGTTGACTTCAGCCTCAAGAGTTAAAAATGCATGATCTAGGAACCTCCCTGGTAGTACAAGGTTTAAGAAGCAGCACTAGGAAGCTGTCTGCAGCCACTGAAGCATGAGTTAGATCCCAGCCAGGGAGGTGACCCACAAGGCACAGCAGACCAATTCTGTCTCACTCGCTGCTCCCCTCAGCGGTATATTTCAGCCAATTCGCCTGTTCTCCTCTCCACTCTATCACATCCTTTCAAGTCCCATACCTCTGGTCTGTATCCCAGTTCCTGTATGCATACATAAATAAATCTTTAAAAAAAATGCTTGATCTATAACATTTACTTTATACTGTAAATTCTCCATATTTATGTGTGAAGTATCTTTTGGTCTGTCTGATATTAATTTATTTGTGGGCAAAAAGTGAGAAAAAACCTACAAGGGTAAGAAAAAATGTCTCTGTCCCTACAATTGTACAAATAAAATTGTTAATGGAAGAAATATTTTTTATATAGTGAACACACATCAATACATAAACACATTAAAAACTCAAATATGGAAATGAGATCATATGCTGTAATTTATAACAACTTTCTACTAAGAGAAACTGATTCTATTTTGATTTTGTGTTTTTTTTTTTAAAGATTTATTTATTTATGCACACAAGCACTGGGGTACAGGCCAGAGTCACGGGAGGTGAGAGGATTCACCAGAAACAGAGTGGGGAGCAGAACAGGCAGAGGAATTGAAGTACACTGCTGAGGGCAGCAGTGGGTGAGGCAGAAGAGGTTTGCCGCACCATGTGGGTTCCCTCCCTGGCTGGCAGCAGGGATCGAACTCATGCTGCAGTGGCTGCGGTTTGCCTCATAGTGCGTTGCTTAACCCACTGCGCCATCAGGGAGGCCTGATTTTGTGTTTTAATTCATATTTTTATTCCTTTCATTCTTCTATGCACCAACTTTAATCTGATTTTTTTTATTTTACTTTAGCAACAATATTATATCCTAACAATCTACATATTTATTGTATTTGGTTATAAGTTTCCATACATTTAGCAATCAATGTAGACACCAATCGGAATTAATAGTGGCAATAAACAAAAGGTAAGGTCACTTATTTAGGTATCTACTGGGTATCATGTCTATTGAATGAGCACTGTGTATGTCAATAAAAGCATTTCAGTAAAAAACTGTCATATTGCAACATACAGAAATTTTGTTTTATATGCTGTACCAGGTGGAGGAAAGGATAGAAAATCTAAAGGAGGTGCCACAAGACCAGAAACCCAGCTTGCACAATGCCAAGGGCTAGAGGTGTGGGCAGAAGGAATTATCAGTCATTAACCCAACTATAGGACAAAGCACAAGGACCCTAGGGAGTATCAGACTGTTGTAGTAGGTGTCCAGAGAGCAGACCTGAAGGTAAAGAAATGAAGATTGAGGGCCATAGTAGAAATCTGGCCCCTTTAAAATTCTACATAGTGTATTCAAAGTCAACAAATAAAGCACTCAATGAAGGAGTGAGTCACTCCCAAAGAGAAGACTATCAGTGTAGTCTCTGCACTGGCTCAAAGCAGCCATCTTCTGCCAACCTGTGACTATGCAGGTGCTTCTTTTCACCAACTCTCTCCCTCTGCAGGGCAGCAGCCTTCCTGCCTTCCGTAACCTGTACCATCCTGGGGCTTCTCTTCACTGACCTCCCTCAGCAAAGGCAGCTCTCTTCAAGCTGCATGCCTGTGACCATGCAGACCTCTTGTCCCTTTTGGGGGCAGCTCTTCTTGCCCATTTGTGCCTACAATTATGTATTTTATTTTTCTGTTCCTCTCCCTAATAAACCTGCTCTTTTAAATACAACTAAATGGGCCTCCCTGGTGGTGCAGTGGGTTAAGCAACACACTGTGAAGCAAACCACAGCCACTGCAGCATGAGTTTGATCCCTGCTGCTGGCCAGGGGGAACCCACACGGTGTGGCAGACATCTCCTGCTGTGCCCACTGCTCCCCTCAGCAGTGTACTTCTGTTGATCTTCCTGTTCTGCTCCCTTCTCTCTATGGTGAATCCTCTCACCTCCCCCCACATCTCTGGCCTGTACCCCAGTGCTTGTATGCATAAATAAATAAATCTTTAAAAAATAAATAAATACAACTAATATCTCTGTCTTGTGGCGAAACTTGCCTGGGAAACTTGCTACGTGCCGCTGAAAGGGGAGCTCTGGTGAAACCTCCCAGAGTGAACCCAGGGACCCTACTCTCAAAACCCATGGACTCCAAAAACAACATCACAACTATTTTATGTTAATTTTAATTTTTTTTAATCTCCTAGGATTTCTTAATGGTTGTTAGTGCTTCTTTTATTTTTTGTCACATTTAGAAAATATTTTCCAATTCTGAGATTATAAACATAGTACTCAAATTGCTGTCCCTCAAAATTTAAAGTTTTATATTTAAAACTTTGGTGATTAATGAACAGCATAGGGGCATAAGTCATCAAGAAGAAAGGATGGGGACTCACAAGTACTTTTAATGGCTCTGCTTCACACAATGAATCATAAGGCAAGCAAATAGCCCCTAAGGTCAGAATAGAATAGGAAGAATAAGGAAATCTACAGAGATAAGGGCAACAAAAGTATACTAACCAAACACCCTCTGAACTAGGAACATTAGGCATTCCCAGACAAGAAAGAAAAAGAAAAGGGACTCTAAGATAAGGGCTGTGAAGCATGGTGTAATTCTGGGCACAGAGACTTTAAGACAGAATGAGTGAGATCACTGAGAACTAACCAATCAGAAAGAGACTGACTAGTCTTTAGAATAATTAAGAAAAGAAGGTGTATATCCCCTGAGGCAGGACTCAACAGTGACTTCCTTGCCCTTCCCTGGCCTGGTCCACCTGCCTAGGAGTCCCATTTCATTTCTGTTTCTTTTCTCCTTAATTAACTTTTTCACATGTATTTCTCTAAACAAATTTGCCTCTTTGCTTGCTTGGCTGAGTGTCAGCGAAGTTCCTGCTGTAGCTGTGATACACCAACCGTTTGTTGCCTAGTGGCTGTGACTCAGTGCTGCTACCAAAGCCTGGGATCAGTTCCTGGCTGATAGAGACTAGACCTGAAAACCTGAAATTATGGTATCAACATCAAATATACTACCATGAAAGGAGGTATTCCTCATTCCTACTTGTATACAGCTAATGGAAACTAAAAGTTGAAAACTCAGGTTGGAGGCATCACAAAGCCAGAAACTGGAGGTGGGGGTAGAAATGATTAACAGTCATTAAACCACTATAAAAATGAAAAATCCTTAGGCACCAACCAGTTGCTACAGCAAATACCAGACTGCTATAGACAGTACCTGAAGTTCAAAGACCAGAGGTGGGGAATGGAGATTGAGGGCATAGTAAGGAATCACTGGTCCTCATACATTAATATAGTCAGAACATAGAAATAATTTGACAATAGATAACAATTCCACAAAGGAATGAGCCCCTCACAAAAAGAAAAACATGTGCTTTACTGTACCTTCTTTATAACTTCTTATTACTGGATTTACCCCACACCTAGCCTCCACATTCCTTTCCTTTAGCTCATAACATTATTTAAGGTGGAGGCTTTGCATTATTTTGAGCTGTTACTCAGTTTTCCTAGGTGTCTTCTAGATATAAAAAAGGAATGAGTCTCCTACCCATATCTGTTTAAAGTGTCTCCTTCCATGCCCCCTAAGTCCCTGGTACCAGTACACAACTGAGAAGCAACTACAGCTTCTTTGTAGCCTTTCTACTCCATGTCCTCTTCCAGGTCAAGAAACAAAATTCATCTGATTAAATTTGGACATCTAATTGGTTTTATTAAAAGATGCTTGATGCTCATGTTGTACCACTCAAAGGACAAAAATGATTATTTTTCTTCATCTCACTATTTTTGATCAGTCACCAGATATAAGCCATTGAACTGATACTTAGAAAGATATGGCTGCATATTGGCATTCATAAACACAAGTGTTGTTAGTGGATAGACTGAAGGGGCTCCTTGGACTCCCCAAATATGTATGCCCTAAATGGATTCTGCCATCCACCACATAAAGACAAATTATATTCTCAATGTATATGATAGCTAATACAAAAGAACTTTAATAGAAATAATATGCCAAACATAGAGAGACTAGCGAAGAAAGGATACTACTTTTTCCAGTGAAACACTCAAAGTTACCCCTTACCTCCTTGGTAAATGCACAGTCAAATAGGGTTGGCCCAAAGTGGGGTCACTGAGACCTAGAAGTTTACTACAAGTCTAAGGCACCTGTCAGTGGGAAATCACAGGAAAGGGGCAGAAGGGGCCACACAATTATGGAGAGGAGCAGAATAAAAATAGACAATACAGGCATCATTGTTAATCTCCCCATTGGTCTCTACCAATATCCTTTCCAATGTCTACTTCCATGTTCCCCAAGTTCATGTGCAAGTCCAAGACTGAGAAACAAGTGCAGCTTCTTCACCTATCTGCTCCATGACTCTGCCAGGTCTTGTCTCAAGTCTCTCCCAAACCCTTGTAAATTTCCCCACCCTGCTCAGCTCCAACTTTCCTAGGTAGAGCAGGGAACCTGTAGACTCTTCTTATTGGGTATCACATGCCACACCATAACATGACCTCCATAGTGACAGTGCTGTAGGTCATCATGTGTCCAAGCTTACCTATGTCACTACATTTGATTGTCACCAAAGGAGAATTTGCATCAAGGGGTAGATCCCAGTGACTTCACCACATGCTCTCCCTTTACAATTGACCCTCTCACACTCACTGCACATACACATATCGGTCCTACTACCTGTATAAGTTCAGCAAACACAGTGGTCCAAGAGTGCTGCTTTTCTAGAACCTTCTGAGCACTCCTTTCTCTTTGCATTATAGTAAATGATTGATTCAAATCATCCATGTCAAAATGCTCTGTAAGGTATGACATCAAAATACTTGAAATTTCTTAGATGTACCTAGTTATTTTCACTAAATACACACAGAAAAAGCTTCCAAATAGAAGATTATGAATAAGTATTGAAACAATGTACAGAATAAAAAATGCTAACTCAACAGTAGGTTCAGCTTCCCCCAAAATGCTCATATAGCATTTTTGATGTCCAGATTAGGTTTCCGTCCAAAATTGTTAAATAAAAGTTAATAGAGGTCCTTTGTTTATTGGAAGAAATAGTTTCTATAACCTTAAAAAAACAAATGTTACCTAGATTTAATGATATCTCCAGAGATTTTTATCAGAGTAGTTTATCTTAAAGCAGGACAAACACCTAGAGGCATTCTTTTATAATATTAAGCTATCCCTCCTCTTTATCACTGAAACTCCTTTCCTATATACTTGATTTGTATTTTTTGAGAAAATGTTAGGAAAATCCCAAATATACTTAATCTTTTCCCAAAACACCAACTTTCTTTTATTTATGTCTTTCTTGGGAATGATGTGTTTTGTATAAGTTTTTGTACTGAGGAAAGGCACTTTTCTCTTATCAGTACTAACCTGTATCTAGATATTTTCAGTTCTTAAAAAAAAGTCAAATATTCTCTGTAACACATGATTGAGAAAATTGAAAGAACCTGTTCATATTGCCTATTATTGTATATTATATCCATATTTTCTACTCAAAAATGAAATTTGTACTTAAAACTTTTCTTCAACTCTAATCCAGCTCACATCTTTTCAGAAACAATGTGCCATCCACCACAAGACATTCTTCTGTTATTTTTCCAAATCTACGTTTTTATACTTGAAGATTCACCCTGGTCAACATCATCATATGTATCTTATCCACCTCTCTAATTTTAACTTTATATGGACTAATATTAATTTTAATCATGAACCTCTGTATTGTTTTTTTCAATTTATTCAAATCCATTTTGATACTTATACCATGACACTATTTACCCATCCTAGTTTGTCAGTACCTCCTCATCTGTTTAATTCCATATCAAATTAAACTTTATATTAATTCCTTACTTCCCAGCCATCAACATAGTTACCAAAATGCCAATCCCAAAGTCACTTGACCATATCTTCAAGTCTTCTCCATTTCCAAATCTGAATGTTATCTTTACAAAAGTAGGATTTATTCTGGTTCTTCTGAAACATCAAGATACACTTCACTATTTTGCTTTTTCTTATGAATCCAATTTTTTTGTAAGGTAGAATCCTTCCAGGTTTACCACAATAAGCAACACTTAGCATTTTTCATTCAATCTAATATTCATCTTGTCCAAAAAGTCACCAATGGTCACCTCTAGATGGAAGCAATCCCTCATCTCTGCTTCCTTGAATATTTTATAACAGCATTATTTTATGTGAGTTCCCTGAGAAGCAGCTTTTCAAGCATGTATATAGGAGGTGATCCTAGGAAACATTGGACTAGGGGAAGTGAGACATGGAAGAAAATGAGTTAATAATCTATATTATTTTATTATCTCTCTATATATTTACATCGCCGCTCATTTTTGTGAAATGTTTGGTTTCTTTTCAGTTGTAACCCCCATAATATCCCCGATCACTGAGTCACCTGTGAACTGTCACCATAGTCGATTGTGCTCTTCCCTCCCCTGCTTTGATCCCTCTCCCCTGCTGTATTTCTCTGTTTTATAGATTTAAAGTTACCACTGCAATTGAAAATCTTCTAAGCTAATGATAAATATTCAAATCACACAAGATATTGGTATAGTGGTGTTGGGCTGAAGTTAATTCCCCAGTATTTCTGGCAAGTCTGTCAACTATGCTGGACAGGTTCCAGAAATCAGAAAGACCCATTGATTAACAATTTGGACTGACCTACTGGAAGTCATCATGCCATTAAAGGAAATCAAAAGCGCTAAAGGAAATATGGGTCAGGAATTAATATATCAAGTGTATGCCTTTAATCTGATTTTTGGAGCATATCTCAAATAGAGAAGTTATCTCAAATAGATTGAGTTTCTAGATATATATGAATATAACTATAGCTTTAGAGACTATGTGTATGTGTGTGTGTATACCATCTTATCACCTAGTTAGGTAGTTATAATATCAATTTTTGCCACACAATTTTAAAAAATTATGTTTACCTCTTAAGGGCCAGCTAAGAATTTAGTGTCAACAATACAATGACCATGGTGAGTTATTTATTGAACTAGCATTAATCAGAAATGCCATAGTATAACTATCATAAATATACCTAGCTATAGTAACAAAATATGTCTTTGGAACATTTGAAAATGTACTCATCTATCAAAAGAGTAAATATATAAGACTTAAGTATTTCATATTTTAAAAAGTATAAGATTTTATTATTGTTGATACACATTTCCTTTTATTTGGTCATTTTAAGTGACTGATAAGGAATTATATTAATGCAAATACTCATTAGCTTATAGTTAAAGCAGATATAGTCTGTATTATTTTTGTTTTCTGAAAGATAATGGGAAGGGCATTGGAAATTATTTTCTCTCCAAATAATGCAAAGTCTTTCTGGGCTTCCTTGCTGGCCGAGGGGTTAAGTCTACCACCACAAGGACCTGACTTTGATCCCAAGGCAGGGAGCTAACCTACATATGGTGCAGCATTTCACTCCAGTCTCCCTTGCTGCTCCCCTCAACAGTATATTATAGTAAATCTGCCTGTTCTGTTTCTCACTCTGTCTCTGATGAATCCTCCCACCTCCTCACCTCTGGCCTATACCCCAGTTCTTCAATGAAAAATCTTAAATCTCAAGTAAATCTTAGAAAAATATTAAATAAAATCTTAAAAATAGTCTGTGCTAACATAATATATAATGGTACATTATATATTACAAAAAAATGAATGTGTGTTTAAATTTCAGGATGTATTTTTTAATTTATTGCAGGCTAAAATAAAGAAAGCTAAGGAAAAATGTACATGCAGGACTGAAACAGAAAAGAGAAAGATCTCTGAGTTTGACTCTATTGAGTTCGTCATTATCCATATAGAGTCAGAAATATGATCTTCCCATTATATTGTTTGACAAAGTTTAAAATTTTGTACATGTATGTCAATTTTTAAAATAAGAGGAAATTTTTGTACTCTAGTTTCTGAAGATTTCTGACATTCTGTCAATAAGTTTGATGTGCATGCAGTAAAACCTGGTTTCTAGCTCAGTCTGATATCTTGTAATTTAAAGAAAAGACTTTTTATAATAAGTGAATAGATTGAGGGTGGGTAGCAAGCATGTCAAAGTGTTCAATTTGTTAATTTATTTGCTCATATAAAAATATAAATATGTGCTATAAATGTAGTCTTGGAATGAAAATATCTTGCATTATGGAATGTTAGGTTATATTGAATCAGTGAGTCAGTTAACAAATTAGTTGGGTGTCAAGTTAAGCTACTGAAGAATGTCAGAGGGCCCTGACTTATCTTCTAGCTAAGGCCTGCCAGTAATGCAAAAGATGATTTAAGTAAAATAATCATTCCCTTTAAAAAGAAAACTCATTCAATGTGAAAAGTTAAAATGATTCATGTACATAACCACAGTGGTAAAAGGGACATATGTTTGTTATTTAGATGTGTTGATAGGTCTTTTACATTAAAATATAACATTCATTAATATCTAATGCTAAAACAGCTAAAGGAGAATAGATTTTTTTCTAAAATAAATTTTGTAAAATGCCAACTGAAATTTGTTGTAGTTTCTTAAATCTCCAGCATATATCAATGTTATAAATAGATTACAAAAGAAAAAGCAATAAAAATAATTCCTGACACAGTAAAATATACCTTTAAAATGAATGCATTCATGGTATACAGGCAAGCGAAAAAAACATTTCTCTTAAAATGCTTAGAGATGATATTTCCACTACGTCTAACTCAAAAAAACTATTTTTCAGATGTTGTGAGTCGTCCATTCTATCTATATAGAAGACAGTTCTGCAGAGTAACTACAATAGAGCTCTCTCAACTAGGATTGATGAAATAACTGTGAGGCAAAAGAAACCACATATTCTTTGATAAGTCATTAAAGAGTTTAACAAAAATTTTGGACAATAAATTGCCATGTCCAAATCCTTGTTTTCTTATTATTAAATAAAGCATTTGATAGGAAAAAAGATTATTATATAGCTTTTTAACATACTTTATAACCTCAGTTGAGGTATATAAAAAATTAAATCATATATACCATTTTCATTTATGGGATAACTAAATATTGTGAAGCTATTTGTTATCCAAACTCTACCCATTAAAGGAAAAGATCAATCAATTTATAATGTATGTTTTAAGGAATCTGTAACACTCTCCAAAATTTGTCTTGAATACTACATATCAAGTAAATGCTGGCTAATTTTAAAGCAGAAGGTGCAAATGAGATATTTCAATAACACTGGGGAGTTCAGAGATAGATCTATGTATACATAGAAACATTTATTTGAAACATATGTGGCTATATTAGTGACATGAGGTATTAAACGTTGGCTAAATAGATAAGAAAAATGAAGCTGACTTTCTAGTTAAAATTAGCCCTAATAGATCACAAATTTAAACGTAAGCAGTGAAACTAAGAAATTTTCTTTCTTTCTATTTTCCTCAGTAAAGGAAGTTGTATTTGAATATGTACATCTTCAACCAGGCACAAACAATCCATTACTACGGTGCTAAGGTCTTTAATTCACCCCAAATTAATGAAATTATCACCCACGCCTTCCTCTGGAATTTTCAAACCTGTAACAGAAACCATAGTTTCAAAGTAGTTACTTCTGAGAGATGCAGCCAGTGCAGTCAGGAGATCGTGGTGCTTCTTATGCCATATTCTTCCCATGTGTCTCCCACTGGATTTTGACACCTCACAAATTCTTGATAGGACAAAACTAATTCTTTATCTTTTATTAAAAAGAAAAAAAAACAAGCAGGCTCATTCACTACATTTCCTACCTAATGAATTGATCTGGGAGACAAACAGCCTATAACAATCTTTATGAGTCATAACTGAAGATGAGTTGGGACTGACAATCTCACAACATAAGAAATGGTTTTACTTAATTGTTAAAGTGCTTGTAATAACAAACCTTTGTATCAAGTGCTTTACAATATTTTATATAACATATAATCCAGTGGAATATGGAGAACAATAAGTGAAAGCCTGAAAAATAATTTCGTCGCTTTCACATTAGTGATTATCAGCTTTGATTTGCTCACAAATTCAATTTTAGTGACATGTTTTGAAAATATCTGTAAATAAATATCTGTTGGCAATTTAAAATTTATTGAGCCATTAAGGAATGCTTTTGGACTTGGATTGCAAGAATAAGCACTAAGGCATAAGTAAAGAAAAAATATCACAACCAATACAGTTATTTTAACATGCACAGGAAATTTAAGATCCTTAAAAATTAAGCAATTATCAAATTTTACAAAAAAAATCAAAACCACATTTTTAATCAAAATTATTTTTAAATATTATTAAAATTTGTTTTAAATGAGTGTACTGTAAAACTCATTTGATTATCTTATCACTTGAAATCTACTAAAAATTCAGAACTAAATAAAAATAATTGCAACACATACAATATCTTGACTATTGAGAATCTATTGTTTGAATCCAAAACTCATTAATATATAGTTTACAGTTTAAAAACTTTAATTATATTTAAAAATAGTAACAAAAAGCTTGTAAAGAAAATGTTTATAATTAGATATTTAAAAATGTTCAAAGAGCATTCAATATTTTAAAATCTTAGAATAAAAGATAATGGTTAATCCGAATTAAGGAGGCTAAACTAATTGCAGTAAGACACTAAGTTACTAAATCATGGATACTTTTATAAGATTTCTTTATAGTCTGTGTGAGACTTAAATAATTTAAACATCTAACCCTCAGTAGAAATTAGTATGACTTTAATCTGAGTCTTATAAACAAACTACTTGAAAAATAAGAAACAACTTTAAACACAATACCCATGTAATATAATATTAATGTTATTAAGACTGTGTATTATGTTAATATGTTAGTATTTTTCATTTGTTTAATATCATCATCATTAGTAGCAGCAAAGAAAGTTGCTGACTGCCTTTGGTAAATAAGAAAATATTTATTATTCTTCAGTATAAAAATACTATAGAATTCCTACCATAAATGAATGCAAAACATTAAAAACACATTTCAAAAGTTTTCTACATATATCAATTCAATTCTTAAATGTATAAATATGATACCCACTAAATTTTTAATTTGTATTTTATGAAATACAATTTATACTTAAACCTTACACAGATTGTTACAAATTATGGTTAAGTAATATAATGAGAACAATATAAAGTGTGTTCTTTAAGCAATTATACATATAAATTTTAATGATTGTAATGAGCATAACAACTTGCATGTGAAGAATAATCAGTCTGGAGTGGCAATTGTCTGACAAAAGTCTGGCAAATTGTCTAGAGAACTTGTTGGTGACCCATGACTAAGATGAAAGGAAGAAGCATGTATATGAAAAGAGGGAAGATTAACAGCCTCTGACTATAGGTTTGAAAATATCTCATGAATGGGAATTTAAAGTTCCTCATAGACTCAACTGTTAATTATGAATAAAATTCATCATAGATGTATTTATATGTTTTTGCTATCTCTATCAAAAATAGTTCAACAATATTGCCTTCTTAGCTTGATGCCTAGAATTGATGAAATATTTTATTAGATCATTATATATTTTGACATTCAATGACATTTTCAATATAAACTATCAGATAATAAACTCTCTCAATAATATTAGAAGTGGCTTAACTTATCTGAGGAACTGCATTTTTTTTTCATATTATGCCAGGTTTCTTCTTGACTCTGTCATATAAACAATGCATAGAATCCAGTTCATTTATGGTTAATGTATTTTTTGCCTTTCCCCAGTATTTTATTCCCCCTTCTAATTTCAAAAATAGTATTTTTCTCCTTTTTTTTTATTATTGAAGTTCACACTTCATCAGATGTATATTGACATATCACACCCACCCCAAAAAGCACACATAGTCCTTCATCATACATATTAGACTCCCACATGCCCCCTCTAGTAGCCTCTATTAAGCTGTCATATTTCTAGTGTATGTTTTGGTTTATTTTTGTCAATTCTTTTGTTTTGTTTTTCTGTATCCCATAAATGTGTGAAACCATATGTCTTTCTCCTTCACACTTATTTCACTTAGTGTAATCCTTGGCATTTCTACCTAGGTTGTTGCTATTTCCTTATGTTTAAGAAATGAATAAATACCCTCTTTACTAAGTTAAGTAATACTTTTTCTACATATTTAATTTATTCATGTTACTTTTTAAAACAGTTTGTTTTCTTCTTTTGAGAACTTTCACTCTCATTTCATTTCTGTATGTTATTATCAGTTACCCCAATTGACAACTTTGACATGATTTATCTTACACTTTCTATAAAGTCCTATAAATCACTCCCCTCCAAAATATATCCACTATAAAAATATGTCCAAAATCTAAATATATTCAACTTTACCATTCATGACCACCATTTCCTTTAAATTGACCCATTGCAAAAATCTAACATCTGTTTCAAGCCCGTAACAACTACAGTCTATTGGCACCTGGATCTGGCTTCATTATGCAAATCACAATGATCTTGTTAAAAACTCTGATTTCTGCTCAAAATACTGATTCCTTCCTATCTCAATCATAGCAGATGTCCACATGTTTACACATGAATTAGGTGACTGTTCAACATCTGACCTTCACTGATTCTCACATAGGCCATTCTGTGGCTACACTTACTGAATCAACTTTGCTACTCCTTGAACAATGTATATTTGTTATGTCTCATGTCTTTATATTTTCTGGTCCTTTTAAGAAATGGGAATATACTTGTCCAAAGTGGTTGTACAGTTTTACTCTTTCATTAACAGGGTTTCCGTGCCAACACATCCTCATCTACATTTATTATGCAGTCTTATTTTTTAAAAGAATTATTTATGTATCATTATTATTATAAGAATTGGGGTGTAGGCCAGAAATGTGTGTGTGGTGGGTGAGATGATTCACCAGAAACAGAGTAGGGAGCAGAACAGGCAGATCGACCAAAGCACACTGCTGAGGGGAGTAGCAGGTGAGACAGGAGAGGTCTGCTGCACTATGTGGGTAACCTCTCTGGCAGGGATTGAACTTGTGCTGCAGTGGCTGCAGATGCTTCATAGTACTCAGCCTTAAACATTTTGTGCCACCAGGGAGCCCCCATTGCATTCCTATTTTCTTAATTTCAGTCATTTTAAATAGGTGTTTGTTGGTAATTATTGTTTTTTAATTTATATTTCCCTAATGATTCGTGGTGTTTGCTTCACTGATATCGATACATTGTCTTTGCTAATATTTGAAATTGGTTGCTCTGTATTATTTGAAATTTCTTTGAATATAATTAAAGCATGATCCATATCTGAATATTTGACTTGCAAATACTTTCATGTTTTCTGTAAAAAGACAGTTTTATTTTGATTCTGGCAAGTGCTTTTTTGTTTTCTTCCCTGATTGCACCTGTTGTGAGTTTTTGTGGCTAATGGATATTAGATTTTGTCATGTGATTTTTCTGAGTCAAGTGATATAACTGTTATTCCTTGATATTAATTTTCTTAAAAAGACACTTTCTTTTTTTCCTTTTTTTGGGGTTGCATTTTATTTGCTTATTCAGACAGAAGGGAAAATCTGATCCTTCTTTATTCCATCTTGCCAAAAAGCATAAATACCATTTAATCTTTTGTAATACCTTCAAGAAATTCTTGTTATTTTTATTGTTAAACACTCTATAACCTGCTATTAACCTCAAAATATGTCCAAATATCTCACTGTGGACTGCAAGGACTTGTAAATGGATAGCACATACCAACCTCTTCAACTTTACCTCCCCATATTTTCTATATTATTTATTGATCATTTTAGTTCATTATATGCCTGGGAGACATTAAAACTTTTACAATGTTACTGGTCTTATTTTTTTTTTTTTACTCTCTTCGGAGTACATGTATCTAAATTTTTCATCTAGACCAGTAACTCTGGTGGGTTAGGATTTCTTGAAGGTATTACAAAAGATTAAATGGTATTTATGCTTTATGACAAGATGGAATAAAGAAGTAAGCCTTCTGGTAGCTCAAATGCCACCTCCTGTTAAAGTAATAGCCATTACAGATATATGAAGCTAGTTGTTTTATTATATATATGTTACTTAAATGTAGATTAATTAATATAGATTAATCTAAATAAATAACCTACATATAGGTTTTAATATAGATTAAAACCTTACCTGTAAGCAGTAAACTGAAGTGTTTTCTATTTCTTTTTATAATCCTCAGTAAATGAAATTTTATTTGAATATACATGTTTTCAGCCAGGCACAACCAACCAATTACTGCTGTGCTGAAGTCTTGAATTCACCCTAAATTAACAGCAAATTATCATCCATGCCTTCCTCTGGAATTTGCAAACCTTTAGCAGATACCATAGCTTCAAAATAGTTACATCTGATAGATTCAGCCAGTGCAATTGTTGTATAGATGAGGTTAGGAGTTTGTGGTGTTTCTTATGCCACAGTCTTTCCATGATCCTCCTACTGGATTTTGACACTTAGTGTATTTTAATTTTATTTGTATTTCTTTCATGGCAGGACATATACTAATCCTTGTATGGATGAAAACTATTCATTGTGTTTAGCATGTTGCTTATATATTTGTAAGCAATCTATTTTCGTTGGATTTCATTTAAATTTTGTGCAGATAGGAATCTTGTCCTGTACATATCTGTAAGCTAAACATAGAGAACTTTGCATAAAACCTGCGAGAAGATGAACAGATACTTTATTAAATAAAGAACATGTGGCTTCCCTGGTGGCACAAGGGGTAAGTCTAAGCACTATGAAGCTACCCACAGCCAACACAGCACAAGTTTGATCCCCGACCAGGGAGCTAATCCATATGGTGCAGCAGAACGCTCCTCTCACCTGCTGCTCCCCTGAGCAGTCTATTTCAGTAGATTTGCCTGTTACGCTCCCCACTCTGTCTCTGGTGAATCTTCTCATCCCCCCGCATCTCTGCCTGCACCCCAGTTCTTATGTACATAAATAAATCTTCTAAAAATAAAGATCATTGCACTAATATTTTAATTTAGAATCCTAAAGTGATTATTTTGGTATTCAATCTTTAGTCCAGTGAAATACTTTTAACTGTTCTATTATTTTACTTGTAATGACTAAGTTGATCAGCCTCTCTGAAAAACATCCTGTGTATCCTTTGCATGTAATAGTTAACATTTTGGCACCTTATTTTCCAATTTATTTAGGGACTTGTAGAAGATATCACCTACTGTAATTGTAAATTTAGTTTACATTGTATACAGAAGACTAATTTCTAATATGAAATTTGTTCCTAATATTTCTTCTATTTTAACATAATGTCTACATTTTATTCATTTTGTATTAGGGATACTGTGATTAGACAAGTTTCACTTAGTCTCTGCACAATAATGCCAATGGGAACAATAAATGGTGTAGAAAAGAATAGCTTATTTGGTCAAATTGTCACATTTAGCATGCAAGATAAGTGTAAGAAAGTGTGTTAGAGTTACTGAAGTTTGCATGATCACAGTTAGAAACAAAAAAAAAATCTAAATTTAGACAAAGACATAGTGCTAATTCAATATTCCCTCACTTTCAGAAAAAAAAAAGGGACTGAATTTACTGTAGAACTAACTATAAATAGAAGTATAAAACTCTCCAGAATGAGGGCAGCAGAACTGCATTCTAGGATATAAACAGAGTAAGTAAGTTGTCACTTTCAGCAATTGACATATATATTGACCCACTCCCTTTTTTTCCCCCACCTGATTTCATTTGGGGATTATTGACTTTAACTATAAGACCAGCTGTAGTAGTAAAAAAAAAAAAAAAGAAAGAAAGAAAAAAGCATAATATTTTCTAGAACACCCCAGGCCTCTGGACATTTCTTAGATATTTAAGTGCATATTGTCAATGATCAATGCATGTTATGTAGTTACCTGGACAAACCTAGGAGGACAGACAGTTGTAGTGCGAGGAAGTGCTCAGAGCAAGTTCTCAATGATTCCAAGAAGACAGGTCAAGAAGGAGACCTGGAACCCTTGGTGGCTTTTTCGGGTTTTTATTACATCATTATATCAGAGGTTACCAGGTACGTGGCAGAAAGGGGGACTGGGGGACCAGGAGGCTGGCACATCTCATTCTCTCTGGGCTCTCTAGCCTCTGCTTACTCTCTGCTGCTTTCACTCTCCTCTGGCATTCTTGTGATGCTGTCTTTATAGGCCTGTGTCTCAGTCCAGGTGCCCCCACTTGAGCATGCCCACACCCTACTTGTGGTAGGCACACATGCAGGACCACAGGTGTCCATCTTCAACACCAATGGTGGGAGGGCAGAAAAGCCTGACTACTTTCCCATTTATCCTACAATTGTAAATTAATATATTCTTTATAAGTTAATTCTTTTGACATCATACAAGATATTTACTTTGCATTTCATTATTCCAGAAGCAAATACCTGGCCATGAGTAGAACAATTAATTATTCATTTACATTTTTGTTGTTATTTAATTTACGTTAGACTTTGGATTAAAAATCATAGTGCTTGGTCTGATGCTTCACACATCAAAAATATTCCTGAAGATGATCAAGTGCAATCATGCTACATAGAATGCTTTACTTTTAACATATGGACCTATTTCTAAAATGCATTTTCTATAATGATTAATTTAGTTGTTTTCAGTAATTTTTTGCAGTTAAATACTTTAGCTTTATTTTGTTTTTAATCTTAATTTTTTAAAAATTTCAATTTAACTGTACCTTTCAATCAAATAATAAGTTTAGGTACTGTAGGGTAAATGAAAATTGTCAGGCTTTTCTGTCCTCCTGCCGCTGATATATAGATACCTGCAGTCCTGCATACATGCCTGATGGTGGCACCTGGAGTAGGGTGTGGGTGCACCTGGTCTGAGAGACAGGGCATACTAGGGAAGTGTCAAGGGGATGACAGAAGCAGTAGTAGTGGCTGAAAACAGAGATGTAGCAGAAGTAGAAGCAGCAGATGGAAAGCAGAGTGATAGATAAGTAAGCAGTGGAAGCAGCAGCAGCCCAGAGATTGAAGATTTGCTGGGGGCTAGGAGGCCTGCCAGCCTCCTGGCTCCATGGCCACCTTGACTGTCGTGTTCCTGGTCATCTCCGATGCAGAAAGATTAATAAAAGTCTGAAAAAGCCACTGAGGCCTACAGAACTCCTCCTTTTCCGATCTGCTTGAATCCTAGAGAACCTGCCTGGTACCCTCCTGCCTCTTAGGTACACAATAACAATTTGTATTTTAGGGCACCCTGGTGGCCTAGGAGTTAAGTCTTAGCGCTATCACCACTGTGACCTGAGTTCTATCCCTGGAGAGGGCTCTCAACCACAGATGATACAGCAGACTTCTCCTGTCTTACTCCCTTAGCAGTTTGTTTCAGTGAATCTGTCTGTTCTATTCCCTACTCTGTTTGTGGTGAATCCTCTCACTCCCACACCCACCCTACGCCTTTGGTCTACACCCCAGTTCTTCTACACATAAATAAATCTTTTTAAAAAATTGTGTCTTGGGCGTCCCTGGTGGCGCAGTGGGTTAAGCAACGCACTATGAAGCAAATCGCAGCCACTGCAGCACGAGTTCGATCCCTGCTGCCGGCCAGGGAGGGGACCCAC
>JAGFMF010011830.1:17802093-17817885 GCA_019455555.1 Galemys pyrenaicus
GGTGATGGTGCACTGGTGAGATGGTGATGGGGAATACATGGGGATTACAATTAATGGCAAGTATATGTAAATTTTAAAATATTTTAATAAAAAATATTTAAGTTAAAAAAATAGTAATATGTTACTAAGAAAAACAGTATTTATTTTAGTTAGGTGTACAACTCCCAGTTTATAGACAGGTTTTGTTATAACATTTTATTTATAAATCTGTTAGCTGGAATTTCAAACATCTTTTTCTTTAAAGTTGCAATGCAATGTTCCCATATTGTAAATGAGCTAATTATTGATGCAACTCTTATGAATCCTGGATCTAATATAAAGTGCACTAAAAGATGCATGAGAGTGGTATAAAAGAGAAGTGGAGACCAACATTTGATTTAAGAAATATTTTCCTTCAGCTCCTTCTAAAACATACTTTCTTCTACCTCCCCCAATTTCCACATATTCCTGTCTACTTCTCCAAAAACACATGCTATATCTTTGAATCCCCTGACCTTAGATTAGATCATGAAGTTTCATTATTATTACACTAAATATATAAGGATTAATCAAAGTAACGTATTTTTTGATCTCATAATTAATGGAAATAAATTATATTAAAATGATTTGTACTAACAAATTTATAACCAATAAATATAGCATATCTCAACAACAGGTGTTAAAGACAGTTCTAAGCAGATACAGCAAATTTCAGAGTCTGATAGAGATATGTCTTAATAACTATAAGACTGACAAGGCTTTGAGGGAGTCTGTAATTTCCCTCAGTTCCACTAATTCATAAGGATATTTAGTATTTTAATTACTTCATCTACACATTAAAATACAAATTCTCTAAAAGCTATGTGCATAAGCATAAAATTATGTGAAGCTCACATATATAGGGTATATGCATATACCATAACTTAACAATCTGTAATTAAACACTGTTTTGTTGAAAACATCAAAAATTGTAATTATAGGTGCATAGATTCTTTGCACTTCAAAATTAAACTTATTTTTACAATTTATTTTACAGTCTCATTACTAGATAATTAAATCAAATAGTAAAATGTTATTTTAAAATTATTTCATTTATAAAAATAAGAAACTAATAAACAATTATTCATAAATTTTATAGAAAATAATAGGAAATTTTATAAGTTGACCCATATAGAATGCATAATAGTTAATGCAAATCCATTATAGATTTAAAATTTCCAAAATTTCACCAAATCAATCAGTGTGATGTACCACATTAACAAAATGAGCATAAAATTCATATAATTACCTCAATATATGTACAAAAACACTTGAAATAATTCAATATCAATTTCTGATAAAAACAACAAAGCAGTAAATGTGCCTCTATATTATAAAGGTTATGGATGATAGCCCACAGGTAACACACGCTGATTACTGAAAAGCAAAAATTTTTCTACTATGTTTAGGAAAAAGAGTGCCCATATGTACCACTTTAATTCAACAGAGTATTAGAATTCTAACCAGGTCAATTAGGAAATAAAAGGAAATTAATGAAATCTAGCACGAAAAGGAAAAATTAAACAGGTCACTCTTTCCAGGTGACAGGTTATTATATATAAGAAAACTGGAAGACCCAATCAAACACTGTTAGAATGAAGCAAACTACTTGGTAAAGTTGTAGGATACAAAATCAATATAAAATGTATATCAACACATTAATGTTGAGCTATAGGAAAGTTAAATCATGAAAAAAATGCCATTTAAAGTTGCCTAAGCAGAATAAAATACTTAGGAAAAAGATTAATCAAGGATTTAAAAACAAATAAATATAAATCTATTATTTGTTTATACTAGACTAATTGATGGTGTTTAAATGTTCATACTTGCCAGAACAATTTAGATTCAATGCAATCCATACCATAAATCTAATAATATTTTTCACAGAAATAGAGTAAATTATCCAAAAATTGTACAAAACTATAAAATACATTAAATAATCAAAACAACTTGAGAAAGAAGAACAAAACAGGAGATAATACACCTCCTGATTTCAAAGCATATTGCAATGCTATAGGAATTAAGAGTAGGGTATCAACATAAAATAGACACATCAATATGTGGAACAGAATGGAACCAGAAACAAATCCATGCAAATATGGTTAATTAATTTTTGGCAAATAAGTCAAGAATATACAATGGGGAAAAGACAGTCTTTTAATTACTATAATTGGAGGACTGGAAATGCAAAAGTAATAAACTAGATTACTGTTTTACAACAGTGCATAATTAGCTATCTTCTAATAAATATTCAGAGGTGGGGTTGCTGTATTGTATTTTAATATTTTGGGAAACCTGCATTCACTTTTCTTTATTGCTTGTAACTATTTGCATTACTGAGAAGGATGCAAAAGTGTTCCGATCTTCCTTTTTTTTTTTTTTTTTACTATCTATTGGATTAGTTTTCTTACACAAAATGAAGAAAATCTCGCAAGACCTAAAACCATAAAATCCTCAGAAGAAAATCTAGATGGTAATTTATTTGATTTTGTTTTTGATGATATTTTATGTTTTATGTACCAAAACAAAAGAAGCAAATGCAAAAACTGTGGAGCATAACCAAATATAAAATCTTTGGAGCAAAGCAATCAACAAAAAAAAAAAAAAAAACAAAAAACCTACTGAAGATATAATGTTTGTATAATCATATATCAGAAAAGTATTTAACATCTAAAATATATGAAAAAGTCACACAACTAATAGCAAAGCAAAAAAAAAGAAACTTGTTAAAAAATTTAGAGGATTTGAATTTATATTTTTCTAAACAAGATATGCAGATGACCAAAACATAGATGAAACAATATATTTAACTTCACTAATCATCAGGGAAGCTAAGTCAAAACCATGATGAACTATCTTTGCTCCTATAACAAAGCTTATTATCAAACAGAAATACCAATCTATAGCAAAGAAAATGGGAGATTAGAATCCTCTTGCATCCTTCCCAGTAATGCAAATAGGTACAATCAATAAGGAAAAGGAAATGCAGGTTTCTCAAAATATTAAAATATAATACAGCAACTCCATCTTTGAGTATACATCAGAAGAAAATAAAAACTATTATTCAAAAGTATATGCACCTGTGTGTATATGCATATATGTGTGTGTATATAAATGCACTATTATGTTTATTTTGGAATTATTTGTGAGTTAAGATATGGAAACATCCTAATTGTCAATTGATGGATGAATGGCTAAAAAAAATAAAATGTAATACACACGTATTATTCATTAAGGTAAGAAGGAAATCTTGCCATTTTTCAACAATGTGCTTAGTCCCTGAGGCATTAATGTTAAGTAAAATAAATTAGAGAAAGACAAATGCCATATGATCACACATATGTAAGTTTTAAAACAAAACAAAGTTCATAGGTATAGAAGAGATCGTTGGTTGCCAGAACTGGGGACTATATGGTAATGAAACAGAGTGAAAGAAGTTATAAAATTAATGGATCTTCATGGAGTTATTAAATAAATCCCTGCAGATTCATTAAATTTGTTAAATTAATTTATTAAAATTTATTTAATAAATCCCTGAGGATTCCTTAATTTTATAATCCACTAATAAATTATAATTAACATTTAGTTATTAATATATTGTTAATTAATTAGCAATCCATTTATTAATGATTGATAACTAAACTATTAATCATTAATAATAGACTAGACAGTAGTGTGGCCTTGCTGATGGCACAAGTGATTAAGTTTCAGTACTATCAAGCTATCATCAGCCAGTGCAGCATGAGCTTTATCCCCACCCAAGGAGGTGACCCACATGGCACAGCAGACCTCTCCTGTCTTACCTGCTGCTTGCCTGAACAGTGTATTTCAGTTGATCTGCCTGTCTGCTCCATACGCTGTCTCCAGTGACTTCTCTCCCCTGCACTTCTGGCCTGTACCCCAGCTCTTATATGCATAAATAAATAAAATCTTTAACAAAAAAAAGAGTAAGTTAAGTAACCTTGGATATTGTGATAACTTCTTAGATAAACTCAAAGCATGACTCATAAGAAAAGTATAATTGATAAATTGGACTTTTTAAAAATATAAAATAGCTGTTCTATGAAAGACATTGTCAAGAGAGTGAAGACAAGCTAGTGATATTCGTGTTTGTTTTGCAATATTTGTAGAAGACATATTTGTTAAGGATCTGTTATCAAAACTATATAAAAAAACTTCATAAAATTCATCAAAAAGAAAGTCAACAACACAATTAAAAAATGGGCAAATGACCTGAACAGACACCTCACCAAAAATGTACAGTTGGCAAGTAAACGTATAAAAAGACACTCAATATCATGTTATTGTGAAAATACTAGTTAAAATGAGATACCACCTGAAATCTATCAGAATGTCCAAATACAAAATCATTGGCGATACCAAATGCTGACAAAGATGCTGAGAAAGAGGAACTCTCGTTTGTTTCTGGTAGAAATCCAAAATCATATCAATTAGAAAACATTTGGAAGTTTCTTACTAAACTAAAAATGTCCTTACTATATATTTCAGGTCATTGAGTTACTTGGTATGTGTCCAATGAGCTAAAAGATGATGTCCACATAAATACCTCCATGTTGATGTTTATATTACCTATATGCATAATTCAAATCTGGACACAACCAAGATGTACTTCAGTAGGTGAATGAATAAACACAATATATCATCCTATGATTTTGTGTTATAAGGAAATGGACCACAAAAAAAAAAAAAAAAGGAGTGATCCTAAATACATATTGCTGAGTTAAAAAAGTCAATCTGATAAAGCTTCACCTTTTATCATTCCTATTATATGTACAAAATTAAGTGTAAACTCTAATGAAAACGATGGGATTTATATGTAAAAATGTGTCATTGTAGGTTCATTGTAAGAAATACATCAATGATAAAGGATGTGGATAGAGGAAGCTGTGCGCATGTTGGAGCAAAGTGAGGAATTTCTGTAAACCCAAAACTGCTTTGAAAAAATATTAAGTTTATTTTAAGACGAGGTATATGGACTATTCTTTGGAACAGAGAGGAAGGGGGAAGGTGTTCATTCAGGATGAATAGTTGATAGTCTAGTTAGCTTCACACCAGAGGATATTTATTTTGGTGAAATACCTTTTTCCAATATCTGTTTGTCTAACTTAAATCCAAATTCAATATTATCCCTGTCCAGAATTAATGGAATGCTATAAATGTTTTACAAGCTTGTTATATAGGCTTGTAAATAGATATTTTATGAGCACTGAAGTGTTGGTAGAGCTGAAGAAGGCATTGTCTACTTAAGGGAAACTGTCCATGTGGCCAAATCATCCAAGCAATTCTTGATGAACATAGAATTCAAATAAAAATCATTAGAGGATTTATTATGCTGTTTTTCACATTGTAAAACACAGAAGCAAGGAGACATTTCTGTTTGCTGTACTGGACATTTACAGCTTGTCAGAACAGGTTCTGGCAAGGCTTTCTTTGATGATGTAAAGTTTTCTGTTGTAAGGATGACCTGTCACCTCTGAAACACCTGCAATTCACACATCAGTTCTCACATCAACACCTGCAATAAGTATACTCTAAGACTTTTTTTTTTTTTGGCTTTTTTGAGAGCAAACCATTTTGTCGATTTCAGTTCTGATCAATTTTATTTTGAGATTTTTTTCATTTTTATTTCTTTGGGTATGAATAGCAAATTTCTAAAAGAATATTGTTATTTTCTGTGTCATACATGCTTACAAACTTCCCAGATGTTTATCTTGATTACATATGTGTATACTTGCAGGTACATATGTACCCACATGCACATGAATACATGTATCTTATACTATTAGTAATCATATTTATTGATGGGCTTAGCTTAATCAGAGTATATTTATTTTGATCACTTACTTAGAGCTATCATGTGTAACCACCAGTTCAATGTACTTTTTTTAAAGATTTCTTTTATTTACTTATGAATACAAGAGCTAGGGTATAGCTCAAATGTAGGGGTTGGTGGTGAAAGGATCCACACCTGAGATAGAGTGGAGAGCAGAACAGGCAAACAGACTGAAACACATTGCTGAGGGAAACAGTGGGTGAGACAGGAGAGGTTTGCTGTGTCATGTTGGTCACCTCCCTGACCAGGAATTGAGCTCATACTTCAGTGACTGCTGACAGGCTCACAGTGCAGCGCCCAAACCCCTATGCCACCAGGGAGGTCCCAGTTCAATGTATTTTTATTGAGCATCTACTCAGTGCCAAAGTCTTTGCTAGGTCTTAGGAAAATATGAACTAGATTAGATGTAATTCTTCATAGAACTATTAGGTAATTGTTTATCATGTTCTGAAGGAAATCAAGTCTACTTGATAGTTTCTTCTTTTTTTTATATAAAAAAAAGCTAGCTTTACTCAGAATTTAATAAATACCTTAAATTTAACTTTCAAAAATATTCAAATAATATGTCCCAGAGCAGCAAGAACAAGACTCATCTCTTTCAAAGTTACTTATTTTGAAAGTGAATAACTATATGCATTAACTTAATTGCTGTTTTAATTTCTGTCAAATTTTAATTTAGATTTTATAGGTAGATAAAATTAAATAGTATTCTTACATAGCCTTCTTCTAGTTTACTTGTCAATAAAAGATTGTAGTAATAGTTATAATTTGTTTAGCAGATAAGTTACCTGGCACTACATATTTTTAAAATTTTACTGCAATGCAAGTTATTGTTTGGTACTTTATTAAATATAAGATTTTATGATATGATTTTAAAATTCAAAACAGTTATTAGTATCCAAGATCTGAGGACATTGCCTAGTCTTATATGATATGTGGGATTTAATAAAATAGTGACCATTGTTACACAGTGTTAAGTCAGCATTGTCACTCAAAAGTATATCATTGAAGAATCATCTATATACAGTACAAATAACTTGGCAAATACATTTGGAATACTTTTGATTGACCAAAGTGAAGATTTCTTTGATGAACAGTTTGTCTAATATGTTGTTATGCTAATGTATAATTTAAATGCTTTAGAAAAGACTTTAATCCATAAATTTTCTATATTTCTATTGCTATTATTACTATTATTATAACTCCGTTCTCCCAGATGTTAAAAAAAAAAATTTCAAGAAATGCTTTTAGAAGCAAAATTCTTTAAATAAATCCTATTAGCAATGCATTACTTAATTTGTTCTGGTTTATATTTATAACACTTTCAGAATTAAATAAGCATATAATTATATTTAAATAATGGAAATAGGGCCTCTCTGGTGGTGCAGCGGGTTGAGCGCAGCACTGTGAAACATTCGCTGCACAGCAGCGAGAGTTCAATCCCCGGTCAGGGAGGGGACCCACATGGAGGAGCAGACCTCTCCTGCCTTGCCTGCTGCTCCCCTCAGCAGTGTATTTCAGTCGATCTGCCTGTTCTGCTCCCCACTCTGTCTCTGGTGAATCTTCCCACGATTCAGGCCTGTACCCCAGTTATAATATACATAATTAAATAAATCTTTAAACAAAAAAATAAATAAATAGTGGAAATATAGGTATCAATTTCTTTTCTAACTTATTGCTCTCAATGTTTTGGAAGTAATCACCATAAACTGGACATAACACCAAGGAGAAAATCCATGTTTTTATTTATTTTTTATGTATGCTCTTGGAGCTAAAATTTTTCTGAATAGACTGAGATTTGAGCAAAGATAAACAAAAAATTATGGTTATGTCTGAAGAGGATAGAAATATGGAAGTAAACTTAGAGAGGAAATGATAAGAGGATTACATATTGAACAAACAATGGAAAAGAGGTAAAATCATAATTAAAAAGTGTTGGATAAAGTAAAAAAAAAACATAGAAATGACTAAGATATGGAAACACGAAGCTGAATTTTGTCAAATGTTAAGATTAGTTGTATGGGTAAGATTTGTGATCTAATACAAGTAGCTTCATAGGAAAACAAGTTTTTTCAATTACCACACCTTTGGGTTTTATAGTAATAATTGTTGCAGGATGCTTGAAGGGCTTCAGTAAAACTTGAATGCTTTTATCATGCCAAACTTCATGCAGAAGAAATATTTTAAATTAAAATGTTTCAATAAGATGCAGTGGACAATCACTTCCTGAAAAATGTTACACTTGTTATTGAATTACTGAAATATTTATCGAGTTGAAAGTTATAGTTATTTGCATATATGATCAGTCTTAATTGCATTTGCATATGTCATTATAATTTTCAACATGCATATAAATTGAATGATTGAATTATATTATTTGGATCCTTTAGAGGAATTGCAGAATCATGGAACTACTTGCAGAAGTATTTAATATGCAAATACATGATTCAATTTTAAAAACTATTTTATTAGAATATGTGTCATACACATATATGAGTATTTTATATATAAAATAAAAATTAACTAAATACTTCTGACGTAGTACACAGATTGGCAAATAAAATATCACTAAGATATTTAGTACTGGTGCCCACAAATTAGCTTTATCCAAATGCATTCCCATTTCTTCCCCAAATTCCAATGATTAACTAGATTTGCTTTTCCCAGATTAAATAAAAAGAAACTGCACATAGAGAATACACACATAGAGGAAAGTGAATGAAACAAAAATGTAAATCTCAATAATTTACCACAAAGCAAAACCACACAAATCTTTAATGAGGGAAAGAAAGATAATATGAGCATCATCAAAATCCCTCTCATGGTCCCCCTTCTCAAACACTGTACCTTCTACCAAATATAATGGATATGCTGATATTTGTGATAATTATGTCCACATATTTTGTAAATATTTATTTATTTATGCATACGAGAACTGGGGCAGAGGCCAGAAGTGTGAGAAATGAGAGGATTCACCAAAGACAGAGTGGGGAGCAGAATAGATGGATCTACTGAAATACACTGCTGCGAGGAGTAGAGGGCAAGGCAGGAGAGGTCTGCTGCACCATGTGGGTCAGGTCCCTGGCTGGGGATTGAACTCGTGCTGCAGTGGCTGCATTCGTGCTGCAATGGCTGGAGATTTTTCATAGTGCGGTGTTTAACCCCTTGCACCACCAGGGAGGCCTTTGTCCACATATTTTTTCAGAGTTTTGGCACCTCAGCAAGCCCCTTGTTAACATTAGTTTTCATGAGTCTTGTACTTCATATAAATGGAATTTGTATAATATATACTTTTTGGGATATTGATTTTTAATTCAAATTATGCTCTACACATATAAGTATACAACCTCAGATAATACAACATTATGAGTATCCCATAGTTACTGGAATGTGCAGTCTGTGCACATTCCAGTAACTTCCATTGGTAATCACCATATTGATATTTCACTACATAGGCTAATTTTGCCTAAATTTATCAGTTTCACTTCTTCATGGATTCACATTCTCAGTCCCTTCCACTCTCAATCTGGCTTTGCTATGAAATCTGCTAACAGGGTTGCAGCAAAACAAGATTAAGTAGAGACCTACAAAGCAATTGCCTGATTGGACTTCAACAGCTGTTTTTGTTCTCAGTCACTGACATGAAAACCTTCCACAGGTTAACCTAATAGAGAGTGAGCTCTTCAAAAGAAGAACCAATTTATTCAGAATTCCCAGATAAAACCATTCTAGTTCAACTACAATCAGTTATCCACAACACAAAGCCCATTTAGCAGAGATTAACTCCTTCCAAAGAGGTCTAATTTAATTGTCTACTCACTTAATGATGATATTAATAAGCTGTTATTTTTTTCTAACTTCAGTATAGTAGCACTACATTACTGAGGGTGGTCATCTTTATTTTGTTCTTCATATTTTGATAAAAAGAACTTTAAAAGATCAACATTAATTTTGATGTTTAAATTTCTAGACATAAAAGTGTTTTACAGTCTTGTTGTTCATTAGATTTCACTGTTGTCAAAAATATAATATAAATGAATTAAATACTTTGAAATTTAGAATCTTCTAGGAGAAAACTGAAATCATGTCTACATGTGATTCTATATCTAAATTTGTGCTGTTTTCAGTTCAAGTCACACCAAAAAGAAAACTGGAGTTAAACTATTTCTATATTTTTAGTGCTCTTCTCCTGCCAGTAAAAGTTACTGATCCTCTCTGGACGTAAAATGTTCTCAATTAAAATGATATTATAAAATAACCAAGCAACAAGCAACCTCACAAAATTATTTGATGATTATGAGGAATGAATGAGTAGAAATGTCTGTAAAAACAATAAAATATAGGAATAGACTCTCTAGATTAGCACATATGCTATATTTTTCATCCACAAAATACTAACTAGCTTTGTTGATGTATTTGAAACAATGAACACATTCTTTATAAGTAGGATAAAAGAAGTATAAATAAATGACTGGTGTAGGGTCAGAGAAAACTATCAGGCTTTTCCACCCTCCTGCCATTGGTGTAATGATGGACACCTGTGGTGCTGCACACATGCCTAGGTGGGCATGCACAAGTGGGTGCACCTGGGTTTGTACACGGGCTTATATGGGACGCATCATGAGGAGGTCAAAAAGTGAGAGCAGCAGTGGAACACAGAGCAGAGGCAGCAGCAGTGGGAGAAACAGGACACCATCAGTAGAAGCAGAGAGAAGAAGCAGCAAAGCAGCTGAGAGGGTGAGATGTGCCAGGGGCTGGGAGCCCCTGACCCCCTGGCACCCATGCCTGCCATGTACCTGATACCACCTCTGACAATAAAAGCCACCAAGGGCTCCAAGACTCCTTCCTTTACCCCTGTCTGCTAGAACCATCGAGAACTTGCTCGTGTGCCGCCTTCCTGACCCTACACTGGTCATAGAAAAAAAAAATGCAGCTAGCCATACCAGATAAAACAACTGTGATATAAATATTAACAAGTTGATACATAAACTAGAGGGTCAAAAATAAAAGGAGAAGATAGACAACAAGGAGGATTGAATGAGGCATTTAAACCATATCTACTCATATCTAGAGTGATAAAATATAAAAGGACTACCATGTTAAGCAATAGTAAAAATAATATTCATCAAATCGAATTTTAAAGAAAAAAAACATGTTCAAAATGAAAATAAAGAGCAGCACAAACAAGGTGATTAGATCCTCATATTTATTAGGGGAAGAATAAGGAATATACATTAAAGTAACTAGAGTTTCACTAAAAGTTGTGACAGTGATTTCAATACAAATAATTAATAGGCAGAGAAAAGTAAATTGTCACAGAGACATTAAATGTTACCTATGTTCATGATAGCTCCCAAGAAATGAACAACAATCCAGAAATGCAAGCAGTATATAACAAAATTTCATAATGAAAACCACATGGGTTTACTAGTGTACTCCAAAAAGTATTCTGTCTGTTGTCAATAATAAATTTTAAATGAGAGAGAGAGAAAGCCTTCAACTTAAAAATTAAGGCTTGCATATTCAGGGTCTCCCTGGTGGTACAGGGGTAAAAGTCTCAGCACTATCAAGTTGTTGCCAGCCACTGCAACATGAGTTCAATCCCTGGCCAAAGATGTGACCCACATGTTGCAGCAGATGTCTCTTCTCACCCACTATTCCCCTCGGCAGTCAATTTCAGTATATCTGCCTGTTTTGCTGCCCACTCTGTCTCCAGTGACTCCTTTCACCCCTTGTACCTCTGGCCTACACTCCAGTTGTTGAATGCATAAGTAAATAAAAATAAATTTTTAAAAACAGGAAACTTACATAATCATGAACCCTAAATCAAAAACCCCAATGCCACATTTGGATATATATTAAAAAAAATTAATCAAACTTGGAAGAATTTATTAATTAGTAAATTTTGATTAACTTTGACTCCAAAACATGAAAGTATAAGTAATGTCAGGAAACCTAGTAATGTATTTCATTTCATTAACTATCTGAAGGGGAAAAATAATATGAATATATAATAGTTTAAAGTTTTGATAAAGATGACAAATTTTGACTATAGTAATTAAAAACACACTTCTCAGAAGTATAATGAAAGAAAAATTTATTAACAATTATATGTCAAATACTAAATCAAATTATTGATGAACATTTAGATGATTATCCTTTGAAATCAATTCAGAATGAATTTCTATTAATATTTCATTATTTAACAGGTTCCTAGCATGTGGATAGATTCAAGAAATGAAAAAAAGAAAGAAAACAAAAGAAGCAATAATTTAAATTGAAGAAGTAAAGCTACATATTATTTTAATGCACTATAATTCCAAAGTTATGAAAACAAACAAAAAATTAATATTGAATAAATTTGTTAATTATAAAACTTTAGGTATATTAATGATATCTATCTAGATAATATAATAAAACATAAGTTATCAAACTAACAAAAGTTAGCAAGACTCTAGAAATAAACTAATGTGAAGCAAAAAAATAAGATGAATAAAAACATAAAATAATTTATTCTAATTAAATAATATATACTTTTATAGGATATTGAGAATTTTGCAGAGGTGAATTATCCTCAAAGTACAGAATAAAATATTTATTTTATTGGTCATTTCACATACTTTATAATGTCAACAGTAAAGAAAAAGACTAATGATACCAAGATTTGCTAAAGATGTAAAACTGAATTCTCATAAATTCTGGTAAATGTATGCTTATTTTTTACCTTATGAAATATTCCTTATGTACTTAACCAAGGAAGTAAACAAAAATGCCCCCCCACCAAGTGAAATGTAAATATACCACAAAAGAAACCAGTTAAACACACGTTTGTGTATTTATATAATAGAATACCGTTCCATGTTAGAAAGGAACATAATATTACTAAGTGTAAGTCCATCAATACATATTAAAAGTTGTATAAAGACACAAATAAAGGACATAGTTTTCTTAAAAACATTAGGACATGCAAAACTAATTAGTATTGTTTAAAATCAGAACAACAGGTTATTTCTGACTCTAGGAAGGACTGATTGACGTTCAAGGACTTAACTAAGAAAGGACAAAAATGAATTTTTTCTGTTAATGGAGATGTTCTATATTTTGATTTGTTACAAGATTATATGTGTTTTTCAAAACCCACTTAACTGTACACTTAATTTTTTCCCATTTTACTCTATATTATACCTCAGTTAACAACAACAAAAAACACATGTATTTAAAGCATACAGAAACACACAAAAAAACATTAAAATCTTAAACAGAGATGAAAGAGAAAATAAATGGAAGGAAATATAAAAGAGAAGGCACAGTTTAATAACAATGAAGATAATATTTTATTTAATAAATAAAACTCTGCAACTTAAATTTCCTGATGTCCAAAAGAAGAGATAATAAAGATAAAATATGTTTTCTAGAATCAAAGTTCTGTGAACATTTCATATGTCTTCAAGGTTTAGACTCTCTGGTCAAAATTACTGGCAGATTGGAGATGATTAAATGATATCCTTGCCTTGAAAGTTGGAAATAGTGAATTTCTCAAAAGACATTTACAGATCAATAGCCTGTAAATCATTTATTTACATTCCAAAGGGTAGAAGTCATAGACAACTAGAAGTTGTTGTTTTACATTAGAAAAATAAAGTCTGCTTATCCACAAAGGAAGAGGAGTAACTGTAGAATACCCCAATATAACCTCTGGGATTCATAACTTTGGGGCTACTCTCCTATATTACAAGCTTCCCTATACCTGTACAATGACAGGTAAAATGCTCAGAAAGAAAACAGCCTATCTTTAATCCAGAAACCATGTTTGCTTTCAGGATAAAACATGTTTATTGACCATGCTTATCAGAATTTAATAAAAAGTTAAAACACTTTAAGTAACTTTAAACTAACTAGAATATTTTTCAAATATTAACTATGTATACATTATGGTACCCAGGAAAACAATTTTAACATTAGAAATGTTGGAAAGCAACTTATATATATGGAATGGAATAGCATAACAACATAAACAAGTGCATGAACTTTCCTTCTAAGCACATTATGGTTATGAAACTGTTACATATGTATCACCTGGGAGTATGTTAAAAATGCAGAATATTAGGCTAAACCTCAGGTACTGAAACTAAGACTACAGCATCTCCACTTTATTTTATGTACTAATATCTATGAAACATAAAATAAGAAAACAAAATACACCCAAATAAAAACTATTAAAGTAAAAATATAGACACAATCAAATACTAAACTGGAGGAAAATTTGAACTCATGAGTATTTAATTGATAATAAGAGATCTCACAGAAAAATGGAATTTCTACTTTAACAGAAATTCAGATCTGAGATCTTATTACAGTTGCCCTCTAAAAGCTGTGGGTAAAGAGTTCATAATAAGACTAAGATGGAAACCTTCTCTTGATGTATAGACAAATGGTAACTACAGGCATTTCAAATTCCAACTAGAAAAGCTTATAAAATACACCAAGAATCTCTCTCATTTAAGCAGTTCCAGTGATTATATAGAGGAAAGTGATAGTTTCTTTCAGAAAATGGGTGTGTAGAGTTTAATGGCATTTGTAATTAATACAAAATACTTGGGCCTCTCTGGTGGTGCAGAGGGTTGAGTGCCACACTGTGAAGCATCCATTGCACAGCAACGTGAATTCGATCCCGACCAAGGTGGCGACACACATGGTGCAGCAGACCTCTCCTGCCTTGCCCGCTGCTCCCTCAGCAGTATATTTAGGTTCATCTGCCTGTGCTGCTCCCCACTCTTTCTCTAGTGAATCCTCTCATGTCCCACGACTCTGGCCTGTACCCCAGCTCTTAAATGCATAAATAAATAAATCTTTTTTTTTTTTAATATTTATTTATGCTTACAGGAGCTGGGGTACAGGCCAGAGTCCAGGGAATGGAGAGGATTCACCAGGGACAGAGTGGGGAGCAGAACAGGCAGACTGACTGAAACACACTGCTGAGGGCAGCAGAGGGAGAGGGAGGAGATGTCTGCTATGCCATGTGGGTCCCCTCCCTGGTCTGCCGCATGGATTAAACTCATTGTGCAGTGGCTGTGGTTTGCTTTATAGTGCATTGCTTAACCCACTGCACCACCAGGGAGGCCCACAAATAATTAAATCTTAAAAAAAAAAAGAAAGAAAAAGTACTTGGTAAATGATATAAACTAATGGTGCACCAGATAGAATTAAATTTAATTGACATTAGCCTAGTTAGTGAACTGATCTCTGAAATTACAGGTGATATATATCTATATCTGTATAATGCAGAATAAAAGCATTCAGAAATCAAGACTTCATACTATATTTTAAATAATATAGTATAATAAAAATAAAAAATCATAAATGATATCATCATCATCATTAATTCCAGGATGCACATTTCTAAGCATTCTTCTGGTATAAATTTGTCTAACTTTCATGAAAGAATGAATTATATCAGAGTTATATTCCCATTTTCTTACCCCATTTCTTTTATATTCATGTGGATCTTACAAACTGGTGGATGAAAACAACAGTAATTCTATCTCAATTTTGAAGTTGAGAATCCAAAATGAAGTCAGCAAGGTTATGTTCCTTCTGGAAACCTAAGAATTCTGCCTCTTCTGGCTTCTGGTGGTTGTCAGCATTCTTTGACTTTCCTGACTTGTCATTTCCTTTCCTTCCTGTATTCATCACCCTGTTGCCTTCCCTGTGCAGGTTACAATTCTGTTATAAGTACGCGTGACATTCTATTAAGAGCACTTCTGGATTATACACGATAATCTCATCGTAAAATCCTAAACTTAATTACATTTGCAAATGTATTTCTTTTTTTTTTTTAAAGATTTATTTATTTATGCATACAAGCACTGGGGTACAGGCCAGAGGTGTGGGGGGGGTGAGAGGATTCACCACAGAGAGCG
>JAGFMF010011830.1:17817935-17847149 GCA_019455555.1 Galemys pyrenaicus
CTGCTGCGCCATGTGGGTCCCCTCCAAGCCGGCAGCAGGGATCGAACTCGTGCTGCAGTGGCTGAGGCTTGCTTCATAGTGCGTTCCTTAACCCACTGCTCCACCGGGGAGGCCCCGCAAATGTATTTCTTAAGAAAATATAGCATTCATAAATTCTGTGGATTAGTATATGGCAATAATTTTATAGGTTTCACCACTTAACCCATTATACCACCTTTTTCATCTACATAGAGAATGACTGGGAATTAGGAGTAAAATAGAAATAAAATAGAAAAAAAGTCCTCTTCTATCTATTATGTCACTATCAGTAGAAACACAATAATTAGTGAACCAACATATCATACCCGAATATCATTTTATAACATATTATTCTCAATTCCACATAATCTGTGTCCTTCTCTGTGTCCCTGATCCCTATCAATTTACCAAAATACCAGACTGTCAGGACTTCTCTGATTCTTAAGACAGACTGTCAGTGGAGTATGATTCTTAAAAAAATAACTATACACCATGAAAATTGCTTCTAGATGCTTAAACATGTCTATCACTCTGAGTTTTCTGTGGTGTGTTTATATTTTTGACACTTTCTTTAATGGGAAATTAGAAGAGGTTACACCAGTATCTATCATTTAGAATTCATTTTAAAAAAGACCTATAAATGAAACTTTAGAATAGGCAGTTCATGTTTATTATTAAATAAACAAGCTTTTTTCCCCTATATCTTTAGTAATCCTATTGGATACATTGTTGATGAATGCAGAAAAAGAAGGAATGACAAAACAGAAAATGTTTAAGCAGGTTAGTTTCTCCACCTTTTTATTTGTTTAAATTATTCTAGAATTGTTTTCTTATAAACATTGTAAATATTCAATAATATATGTAATTGATTAATTTTCCTGGAAACCACATATTTTTATAAATATGAATGTACCAACACAGTGACAGTTCAATTTGATTATCATTAAACATTTGTCTACCTTCTAGTTGAGCTTGTATAATTTCTAATTTCATGAAGTACAATGCTTAGCAAAGTTAATCAAAATATAGTTTTTATTTTCTTTTCTTATTTGGAAAAATACATGGTTAATACCACTAGGACTTGAATACATTCATTTTTAAAAAATACTTTCTCCAGGTCATAAAGTTGAATAAGATACATTATACCATAAAAAGAAAGAAGGCATATAGCAATACAAAATTGAATGCTGCCCAACTTTAATGCTTTGTTACCTTTTATGTTTATATATTTATTAATATTTTAGGCATCTTATATTATAAATGTGGTCACATATCCTAATATATCAAGTTCATTATCAGCATAACTCTATCAAAATGTTTGTGAGTGATGATTTTATTTACTCTATATTTTCAAACTGCCAAAGAATTAACTATTAAGTAAATAATATAATTTTCAAAACTATTATTTTTATACTTAAAGCATAATCTGAAATTGTCCTTTGAGGATTAGCTTATTACAGTGTTTATGGTTACCATAGAAATGTTTCTGATAGCCTGTATGTTACCATGAAAATACAAAGAAAATCTGACTCAAATTGCATATGTATGAATTAAACTATCAGATTTATTTCACAGAAGAAAAGATAAAAATAAATTATAGTGTCTCACTGTATTGGGTGATACATAACAACAGTCAAATAATCTCTTAATGTACTAGGTAAATAAGTGAAGAAAATCACATTTCCACAAAATATGTGGTTTCAGAGATACTTACAACACTTCCAAACATACAAGTAGATTACTGAGGATGTACAGAGGATGTCATAAATTTAATTCTACTGCTCCCTGTAGCACACATCACTACAGTTTGTGATTCGCAGATCCACTGCCTCATCATGTGTGAAGGTAGTAAGGATTCATCTGTCATCACTGGATCCCTGGAAGCAAGTTAGGTACTTTGAATTTGTAATACTATGTAATAGAACTCTTAGGTCATTAAAGAACCAAACATCTTCAAATCCTCTTTCAACTGCATCCCTGAGTTTTTGTGTTTCTTTAAAAGTATAGTCCATTCCTGATCAGAAAGTATGGACAATATTAACTTTTGCTTTGTGTCATAAAGATTTTAATTTAAGGATGCCAATGACTATCACCAAATTTTAAGTAATTAAGTGTAATTTAGAATACATACATTTCTATTCAAATTTCTCAACATCTTTTCTTCCTTGTCATACAACTTATCTGTATTTCCAAGTTATCATTATCACTGTGTTAAGTTGATCAGGGTATTCCCTAAGACTTAAAATAAACCTCAAGAAGTTAGGCATGGGTTTATATCAATCTGGAATAAATGCAAGCATTATATCCTGCCAAAAGCATAACTAAAAGAACTCTTGATATAAGTACATTATTTTAAAAATCTGTGTCTATATTATGAACACTATGATATTCACCTTTACTTGGAATATAATCTTATAACATTCAATAATATTGGCTAATTTTTGAAAATTAAATAACAAATTGTATACCCCATATATTTTTTGACCTATGGTAAGTTCTTACAAAAATATAAAGGAACAAAAGAAAATGTCCCACAACTAAAAAAAAAAAGATGAAGGATGCATTTAGAAATGGTTCTTGTAATGTCATGGGGAACATAAGTAAAAATAGACAAATGAAACTACATCAAGTTAAAAACCTTTTGTACAGGAAATAAATTTGCATAAAAACGAAAAAGCTTCCAAGTAAATAGGAGAAGATATTTGTACATCATTTTTCCAAAATGTAGTCAATATAAAAATATATAAACCATAAAAATTAGCAAGAAGAAATGATCAGATTAAAAACTGTAGAAGGTCTGAACAGAAACTTCTGCAATGAAGATATATACAACCAATAGGTAAATTAAATTATTTTAATCTTCTATTTTCATTAAAGAAATTCAAATCAAAACAATGAATTATCACACCTCTTTGAGAATGGCTGTTTATCTGTAGATAAGCCACAAATTAGGAAAGGAGAGGAGGGAATTCCTATATATTTGTTGGGAATATAAATTGATGCAGCTAATTCACACAACTGAATAAATAGAAAACAACCTAATCAATAAAATGACCGAAGAACTAAATATGCCCTTCCTAAAGAAGGCCTACAAATGACCAACTGTCACATGGGAAATGTTCATTATCACTTACTGTCAATAAAATGCAAATCAAAACCACAATGTGAGAATGACTCATATCAAAAAGACCATCCACAACAAGTGCTTACAAGGATATGATTAAATAAGAATTGTTTTATATTACCGGTGGTAATAATAATAGTCTGACTTAACCACAGTGGAAAACAGTATGGAGGTTTCTGAAAGATTAAAAATGAATCTAAGTTATGTTTTCATAATTCCACTCCTGGATATCTACTCAAAGATGACAGTAACACTAATTCATGGGTAAACATGTATGTCTATGGTCATTGTAGCACTACTTATAGTAGCCAAACTATGGGAACAAACTTAGTGTCCAAATACAGATGAGTGGATGTGTAAGTAGTAGTATATCTACACATTGGAATACTACTCAGTGATCAAAATGATACATTTTTATAATTTTTGGCAACATGGCTTGAGATGGAAGGGATTTTGCTAAGTGAAATAAGTCAGAAGGAAAAAAGACAAATACTGGATGGAGTGAAATATGTGAAATAGAAACCAAGTAAAGAGTTAGATGAAGTAAAAATAAAAACAAATCCTAGAAACCAGACTATAGATCTGTGGTTTCCAAAGGGAGAATATTGTGGGGAGAGAGCACAATAGACTATAAAATTGGACTGGGTTCTTTGTTTATTTTTGTGTGTGGTGTAGTAACAGCACCTGAAGTGAGAGATCATATACCTCTAAAACAGAAACTAATGTTGCTTCAAAAAAGAAAAGGAAAACTGTAAGACACTTTATAGTGAAAGAGCACATCTGTACACATGACTTAATGTTACTTTAAAAAGTCTGTCAACAAAGGTGAACAGCATTTCCTGGACCATCTGTTTCCAGTACCACAGAACTAGTACAGTAGCCACTTGACAAATGTCTCAGTACGCATGCACTGGTGGGTTAGTGTTATCCTGCACTACCCTCCCCCCCAAAAAAAAAACACAAACCTTTTTCCAAGATATTAAGTCAATTCAAAAATTTAATAGAAGTTACTGTGTTAAATATTGTCAAGTAATATTTGTTGTATTAAATATTGTGTTAAATATCACTACTGTGTTAAATATTACACTGTCGAACTTCCAATTTGACAGCTAATTTAATTACTACATTTAAAAAGAAGGTACATGAATACTATGTCACTCTTTTTCAGTCTGAACTCTTGCAAGGGTGATGCCTTAAGATCTATGGTTTATGAACCACAACTTGACATATTATATGGTAGCCTGTGCTACCTAGCTCACTGGAGATTTGATTTTCTATCTTGAGCTTTTACTATTAGTTCTCTCTTTTTTAAGATTTATTTATTTGTGCATAGAAGAACTTGGGTACAGGCTAGAGGTGTGGGGAGTGAGAGGATTCACCAGAGGCAGAGTGGACAGAACAGGCAGATTGACTGAAATACATTGCTGAGGGGAGCAACACGTGATGCAGGAGAGCTCTGCTGCAGCATGTGGGTCACTTCCCTGGCCAGGGATCGAACTCTGTGCAACAGTGGCTGTGGATGCTTTATGGTGCAGTGCTTAACCCCTTGTGTCACAAGGGAAGCTGCTAGTTGTTTTTTTTTTTTAAACCAATTAATTAATTAATGTATTCATAGAAGAGCTGGGGTGAAGGCCAGAGTTGTGTGTGGGGGTGAGAGGATTCATCAGAGACAGAGTGGGGAGCAGAACAGACAGATAGAATGAAGTACACTTCTGAGGGGAGCAGTGGGAGAGACAGGGAAGGCCTGCTATGCCATGTGGGTCACCTCCCTGGCCAGGGATCTAACTCAAGCTGAGGTGGCTGCCAATAGTGTCATAGTGCTGAGACTTAACCCCTTGCACCACCAGGGAGGCCCCTTTTACCATTTGTTCTTGGGACTCTTTTCATGATGACTCAGACTAGACATTTTGTTAATCTCTTTGACATGCTACTTGCATTTATTTCCCACATTGATGTGATTATTTTAAAGAAGTTATGAGGATTTGCATATTTTCATATGGATCATGAATGTTCTTTTAAATATGGAATTGCATTTTATATAACTCATTCTGAAACTTTATTGCAATGACTTTATAAATTTCACCCAGTATATATTTTGATTTATTCATTCTTAGAGTTTACTTTAACTCCACTATTTTTTAAATGTCTTTCCTAGGTTCTACTTTCTACAAAAAAATATTTTAATATGATTTTAAATTTCATTTTGAATTGGTTATGCATTCAAATAGGCAAGAACAAAACCAATCAAAGAATAAACAGTAAAAATGTTTCTTCTTATATTTCCCCCTTATTTACTCAATTATAACACCAACCATTTGCTGGAGACATTAGAATAACATTAATTTTTTAATATGGTTCTTTCATTAGGCACAACAATTAAATACAAATACAGGTCTATATTTCCCTCCATTTATATAAATTTAGTATAAAATCTACATTGTACTCTAATTTTTGTTCACCTACTATCTTATATATCTTTCCATATTTGTAAATAAAGCACTTCTATTTTTGACACAACACAGCTTTATGCAGAATCATGTGCCTTTATTTGTTTAAAGCTACCAAATGGTGGGAATGTAGAATGTTTCCAGTCTTTCCAGTATTCCAAACACAATACTATTATGTCTTTCCCCAGGCTTGCACTAGTACTTGTAGCATAAATATCTAGGTCTATTGTTATACAGATCTTTATTTATTAGACACTAATAAATTGATCTGTTAAAGGGCTGTATTGATTCACACTTTCTCATATTAGAGTTCATGTTTCTTATCTACCACATGAACAAGGAGTATTATTAAACTTTGAATTTGGTCAATTTCCAGTGTAGAATATAATATCTCAATATACTTCCCTCATTAAAGATTTAGTGGAATGCATTTTCATATGTGTTAAAGCCATTTGCATTTTCTTTTCAGAGAACTATAATCATACACTTTGCGTTATTAGATGTTCCTTAGTATTTGTTGTGGAGTATATGTTTGTGCCCCTATGGAATTCATAATTTGAAACTCGAACCTCTAGTGTAATGCTGTTTGGAGATGGGTTCTTTGGGAATAGAGTTAGATGAGGTCCAGATTAGATAGGGGCCCTCATGATGGTATTAATTTAATATATTTGTAAAAAGATGAAAACACCTCCTTTCTCTCACTTTCTCTATTCTGGCACATGTGCTTATAAAAGGTCATATAAGCACTCAGAAAAGATGGACAACTGCAAGCTATGAAGAGAATTCTGCCCAGAACACAACTTTGCATTGGACTTCCAATGTACAGAACTGTGAGAAAATTAATTTCTGTTGTGTAGTCAGCCTATGATATTTTGATATTGTAGGCTGAGGTAAATAATAAAGATTTTGGTATGGTGAAATGGAAAGCTACCGTAATACATTTATCATATATATAATATATAAAAATTATATGTATATAAATTTACATATAAATTTAAGCAGTTTTCCAACTGGATGATGGGATAATTTTAGGGTATGTTCTAGAAACATGAAAGTTAAAGGTGATTCTTGTGAGAACTCAGAAAGGAAAGTTAGAAACTTTCCATCTCTATCCATAGAGATAATTATGTTTAGAATGCTTTGGAAATATGGAAATTAAAGGTCATTATGGTTTGGTGTCAGATAGAAGTAAAGACATGATTTTGGAAACAAGGGGAAAGGCATCAACCAAAAAATTCAGGAAGCAATTAAAAAGATAGTGTACACTTACTTGGGGTTAGAGAACTGAAATTCAAGGCACACAAATTCAGGTAGAAAACCAAAAATGTGCCAGAAGTAAATACAAAGTCAAGGGTTTTTATGGGGAAAATGGTTGGTAAAGAAAAAAAAATCTGATGTGTTAACAAGTTTAAACTATGCTTTTTTAATTGATAATTGTTTACTTATTCTGTAGAAAGGTTGAAAAGGAAACTGATAGTATCCTCCAGCTAAAAGTCCATAAATATCACTTGTGAAACAATTGTTTTATGTATACTTTTCAGGAGTTAAACTATTGATTTATAATTATTTTATCATCACTCTTTTGTCTACTTGTTTGGCATACTGTCTTTAACATTTAATAATTTGTATTTGGTACTATCTTATATTTTATTTAGCATATATTCCTTTTTGAGTGCTAGTGTGAACACAGGGTTGTAAGAGTTAAAATTTTGCCTTGTGGCCCACAGTCACCAAGGCCACATTGTACACAAGCTTCTTGGCCACAAATAAAACAAAATGATAAGATAATCATATATATTACAAACTTCTATGTTTCCCTTAAGTAAGTGTGTGTGTGTGTTTTCCCACAGTCTCTATCAGCTAAATGACCAGGAAATGCCAGCACCCAGAATAAAGAAATTCCTGAAGATCCCCTTTCACATTAAGCAATTCTATATAAATTTTCCTAACCCCTCTATAAGACATTTTCTTTGGAAGTGCTAGCTTTGCTATCCCTTTTTCTTGTCACAAGGAAATTAGTATTTGTCATTTTTACATTCCATCTTGACAGTGTCTTTTATTTGACCCAGACACCCACTTCTCTTGGTGTCACAAATGAACCATTAAGACTATACCAATTAATAATTAAGGTTTTGTTACAAAGACCTATTTGAAAGTAACCTCCATATAAAGGAAAGTTTCCATATATACTGCCCCACCTAATGAAGGGTGGAGCTGAGCTGTAAGGATAAGACAGAGAAAACTTGGGAAAAAGACTTGGAGGAGGGACATGGAGCAGAGAGATAAATGAAAAAGTCCCATTTGCTTTTCAGTTTGGGGCTAGCAATAGGGACTTGGTGGGCATGGAAAGAAACATGAAGTTGAGACATGTTGAGACATTTGAAGACAACATAGGTGAGAGACTCATGGGGTGGCTGATAATGGTAGTTGTCACCTTCCTTCAAACATTTTTGTTTTTCTTTAGTCTCAGACTTGCTTGGCCTCTTTTGTGCTTTACATATGGTTTCCTGCCAAAATATGCTCTGGAATTGTAGCAAACCTTTCTGGGCCAACCTTGTTGGTGCATTTCCCCACAAGGGGATAAGAAACTTTGGGTGTTTTATTTGCGAACTATTATCTTTTATTTTCTTTCTTCATGCACACGGATCTATTAAAGTTTGTTCACACTAAGAAATTGCTTTGTTTTTATGTGGTGGGTGGCAGAACTCAGAGTGTGCAGTTCCTGGGTCTTGGGTCACCCCTCAGTCTGTACACTAACATTAATTAATTGTTTGTAAAAGATCAATTGCTGTAAGAGATTAATAATTGTTTAATACTTAGTAATTATAATACCTGCTCTCTTTTGTTTCCATAAATAGTTTCAGGTAAAATTATATAGTTATGCAAATTTACCACTTCATTAGAATGTTTTTAAATTTATAAAATTTTAGATAAACTTGATAACTTTACAATAACAAACTTATTTAAGTACAAGTTAGGACTTTAAATTTGTTCAAAACTTATTTGAAGACCAAGTGTCTTGAAAAATAACAATTTATATTAATTTGACTCTTATTTTAAATCTTTGAATGAAACCCCATAACATAATAACTTAATTTTAATAAGTTAAAATATTAATTTTAATAAATTTGTGAAAAACAGAATATATTTGGTATTTCAAGATTTCTGATTTGATTGTGTAGCTTTCTGATTTGATTTTGATAACATCTCAGTATAAAATCTTCAAACATATAAAATGCATTGTGTGTCTGTATGTGTGTGTAAAAGAATTCAAATTGCTTTATTGCTAAATTAAGTACACCTTAATTCATGATTGTTTAAAATTCTTGAGACATAAGATACAAATATTAACTACCAAAGTATACTTGAAACTTCCTCTAAATTGTATATCTATTAAACACGAATCTTACAATTTTGATATAATGGTCTTAATAAAATCTATCTTATCACTGAACAGACTTTTAGGCATGTGTTTAGATAGTCTACACAAAAATATCGTTATTTATTTTTAAGTCCTGCCTGACAACTAAAAATAGTTTCAATATGAAGACCATAACGAATGTGTGGTTTTAAGTTCTTAAAAGAAATTATCAATATGTTTGAATTACAAATTCTATATTAGCAGCATAAAAATTCCTAACATTTTCTGATAACTTGATAACACAACTTTTAACTCATCATATATTTATTTTTGAGATGTTTGAGAAGTTTTCTATTGCATAATCATTGTTCTTCCTCAGAGCTAGAGAAAAGGAAGCCTAGATTTTGCTTCATTTTTAGGATATCTTTTTAGGAAAGTAAACTAGTGATAATTTTATACTCACAACCATTGTTTGGCTACAAAATTATTTTAATGTTTATGTTAAAAGACCAGAAGAATGAAAAATGACCTGTAATGTCAGTCACTATAGATAGAATGTCTATGATTCAAATGTTGTATAAGCACATTGTCAAGAGAAGATGAAAGATTAATATTTCTCCTTGACTAGAGGGAGGGATTCTGTTAGGAAATAAAAGCCTTTTGCATTTAGGACTTTCTCAGTTTGCATTCACTTAATAATGTGCAAGACAACTTTCTATCCTTATTTTTTTTTTACCTTTTTTAACAATACAAATATTAAACCATATTTCTTATATTAACTTCCCAATAACATAACTCCAAGTTTATGTAATTGAACTCTCATACTCCATTTATGGTATTTTAATGAGAATTTCTAGATTCATTGATTTTTCTTTTTTCCATCTTCCTTCCCAAGAGCCAAGCAACATACCATTTGAACGCTAATACAGAGCACTGCTGCATAAGCTGTTGCTTGTGATGGAATACTTCTGGAAGGAAAACTTTATTGTCTACAAAAGCATAATGTGTAAGTAACAGGGTACTTTGAGGCAACTGAGGGATGATTATTGGGTGCCTGGTAGTTTTTTGTGACACTGTATAGAATCAAGTTCCAGTAGCAGCAATTGTCATATTATTCATCACTAACCACTTCTATCCTTAGTGGGACTCTAAGCACATCCTACCCAGAAACTATAACTAAGAAAAAATGTGGAGGGTGGTAACAAATCTCATGTTTACTTTTCCACTTCAATACCACACTCATTTTTGCTCTATAAATCATTTCCATAATTTTACCACATTCCTTATGTCACCTAAAACCTCTACTTCTTCCTTATTTTAAGTCTCTGATATTTATTGATTAAACTTTATAAATAGGTTAAGGTGTTAAAACCTCATTTTTAAAATTTGTATATTCTTTTTACAATGATCTACCCCAGTTCACATATTTGCTTCTTCTACTTGACTAAACAGTCACCAAAAGAGGGAGACTTAGATTCTTCTAATAATGAACACTCCCATCTTAGTTACTGAATCCTCAGCCATTCCTTTCAGCCATCACCTATTCTGTTCTCCCTTTCCATAATAAAATTTAAAGTAGTTAGAAACAAAAAGAAGACAAGGAGATTAGAACTTGATACCAGTTTGTCCTGCTGACAAACAATTAAGAATAACTTAGCAAAGATATTTAAAAGCACCTAATGACCACAGGTGGGGTGGTTGGGGAATATAAAATACTAAAGCACTTCAAATTCAGGGAATTCCAGAGCTCCATTTGGCTTTTCCCAGAAGACCTCACCAACTATTCATAGAAGAATTAGGATAAGGAAGAGACTGGTGAAAGTCTTGCTGGTAGGTAGGGTGAAGTTATGGAAAAAAAGAAACAGTCATACATTGTTGGTGGGAATGTAATTTTTGCAGCATTTCTGGAAAACTGTATTATGATAGCTTAATAAAAATAGAAATGCTATATGATTCACTGTTGGGTCTTTACCCAAAGATTATGAAAATTCTAGTATGAAAAGATTTATGCCCTCCTGCGTTCATAGCTACTTTATTCACAATAGTCAAGTCTCAGAACCAAACTAAATATCCCATGATAGATGACTGGATAAATTGTGGAATATATACTCAATGGAATACTACTTATCAACTTAAAAAAGATAAAGCTTGTGTCTTTTGGGACAAAATTTTGGATCTTGAGGTGATTATGCTAAATCAGAACGTGAAGGCCAGATGCCAGATGATTTCACTCATTTGCAAGCTATAAATAACCAAAGAAATCAAACAGGCCAAAACCAAAATTAATTCTTATACTTTGAAAACTATACTGGTTACCAAAGGGAAATGGGATGAAGGAGAGAAAGTGGGTGGGAGAAAAAAGAAAAGAGGGAGGAACAGAAAGGGGGTAATTAGGATATCTGCACAGGAAATACGGTGGAGGGTTAGTGAAGCATATGTCCATACGGTAGCATGAAAACCCCAAATGATACAGCTTTGTAAATGATCCAGAATTTGAAGGGGAAAAATGAATGAAAGTGAATGGGTTTTAGCCAAATAATGTTTCATCAAACATTCATAATTTGAATGTTCCTACCAAATAATAATATTTCATTTACATTAATTATATAGTAACTCATTACTACATAAGTCAAAATTAGAGCATAAGTACATTACAAAGACAAGCAGAAACATTTGTAAAATTCAAACCATTTTTTCTCTATACTAAAACAATGCATATTTTATTTTTCTTATTTTCATTCTAAAAATGTAAAATATCAATAAAATAGCATATCATAATTATAAATCATACTGTACTTGTATTTTAATAAAGCTCACATGGACTTGTGAAAAAATACATTTTATTTAATCAGTAATTCTAGTATCAAAATGCATTTATGTCTTCTTTCTTCTGGTCTTACTTTCAACAAGATATTCTTAAAGTATTTTGATGTTGCACTCAGGCTTAGGGTTTCTAATAAGTTTGAAACTTAATTTGAAACTGAGATCACCTTTAAATTTTTAAAGATATACTTAGATTCTTATAATTCAACTTGTTGATTAGCTTTAGACCTATACAAAGCCAGTTGGGATACTACAGAAATATTTTTAATTAAAGAGAAGATAAATTTATTGAAAGAAAGCATGCTACTTAATTCACAAACAAAAGAAGCTATTGAATAAGGAAAATAAAATAGATTATGATTAAGCAGGAATTGCACCCATGAGTATTTCAAGTAATAGATTAATTAGTGTGTCACAGACCTCCCTCACTTGATCATAGACATCAAATGCTGGGCAGCTATGATATTACAGCAATAGATAGTTGATGCTTTCTATGCTGGATTTAATTACAAAAATTTCTGTGGTTTTTTTGTTTCTTTTGCTCCAAATTCAATGCCCTGAACAAGAGAGTTTGATTATATTTTGAGTCATCATCCTATATCCTAAGGTTTTATTATCTTCAGTGATCTTTGGTCCAATCTACATGATAATAATATGATTTCTATTAAAAAAAGATATCAGTTCTGCAATAAAACTTTTAACTTTCAACTGAATAAAACACAGAATTTATTTACCATTGCATGTAAGCCCCTTCCTGAGCTAAGCATTGCCTAAATCTGTTTTAAAAATATCCCCTTACATCTCATATTATATAATACTGAACTCGTTCCACTTTCTCCAATATGCCTTGAGTTTTCACATCTTTGTAATTTACTCATGATGGATGTTGTAGATGAAATGTCATCCTGGAACTTCAATCCAGTCTTTTTTTTTTCACACCAAATCAAATACCAACTCAAGATAAAGTTTTAATTTCCTTCAATCCACACCCAAGGTCTATATGATGCTTATATTACTATTGTTGTACTTATATTACACTGACTTAATTATTTATTTAAATATCACTCTTGGCAGATTTTGAATCCTGTAAAAGCAATTTTTGTTTTCCTCAAATTTGCATTTTTGTGCTTGAAAACATTTGATACATAAAAATACTTTGCAGGGAGATCCTCTTTTAATTTTTAAAAGTAGAAGAGGAAAGAAAAAATTGTGTGTGTGTATGTGTATATAAACTTATGATCTGATTGGAAAATATTTACATTAATATAGAGGCACAGATAAAATTTTATGGAATTTTAGAAACAGGAGAGATTATTTCTGGCTTAAGGGAGAAATCTTCAAGCAGATGTACAAACTAGCATACACAACATCAAGCATATGCTGAGATACTTTAAAGGAAGATATATAAACAACACAGAGTTATAGTTGTCTCTAATGGATTTAGTTCAATAAAATATATCTAGCAGCCAGGATAAAATCATTCACTGTAACTTCATGAAGGTGAAAAACAGAAATTCTTGGAGTCAAAACTACATGAACTTTGATTTAGAATAAAGGGAGTATGACTATAAAGAAACAATAAAACAACTGGAAAGTAAAGGTGACAGAAAATTGTTACTGCTTTTCAAAAAGGAAAACTTCAAAATTTAAATTTTTATGTAAGATGAAAATAATGTTGACATAATCTGCTTTTAAAATACAGGGGATATTTTTTTCTAGAATAAGTGACTTGATAGAACAGAGGTGCATGTTGTAATCAATAATAAACTTCATTAGACTATGCAAATTTATGTCATTTTGTTTTAAAGGGTGCAAGATTTTCTGATCAAATGAAATTGTACAGACATTTAATTTTACTCTAATTGCACCCACACCTATAACTACCCAAACGATTCTCAGATAATGAACCATTATTGAGTACACAGCTTCTTAAACTGTCATTCTGGCAGTTTATGACTATATGGGACATGGAAGGAGGGAAAAAAGAGGAGGTCTTTTTTTTTTTTTTTCCTGTCTGTGCTTCTCTGCATTAGGCAGACACATTTGCTTACAGTTTTATGTTTCCATTCTCTGAACTGTTCTCCATGTAACTTCTCAAGGTTACAAGTTAAACAACACATTTCAGTGTTCTATACTCCTTTCTAGGCTTCCTAGATTATGTAATCCAAGCTACTTTCTTTTCTGTCCCACAGCTCAAACATGAGCCCCTCTTTTCTGAAATGTCTCTGTGTTATTAAGCTAATTTCATTTGTGCCTTTTTAATATTTCAATAATTTAACGAACTCCTGTCATTAATTTGTATGTTCAAATAACTGGTATGGTTCCCTGAATGATTATTCACTGCGAAAATTTCCTTGTATCTTGATTTTATCAAGCACCGATTAAATGATTTATAGTTTTCATTATACAAAATGAAACAAGGATGTTCAACAATGGACTGAACAACTTTGCCAAGATATAAACACTAACAAATCTTCATATGATTAGAATGAACTCTTTAGTCATAATCTTATGTATGGCATAATTTATTTCATTTTTAATGTTTTCAGTATCATAACATTATTACACAGTTTTAATTTATCAATCACAAATCAATAAGTAAAATATGCAGTTATTTCATAATTGTCATTCATTTTAAGCAGAATTTAAATACTATACATTTAAGGTATTTGGAAAGGAGTCTGTTACTACAGTGCAGCGGATAATTGAACTGTATTTGCTATAAAGTATAGTTAAGCCTCTATATCAGTATAAATCTTAATTTCTCTGTTTTTGAGATAAGTAGATTATCATTTGTGCACTTTAAGTTTAGCATCAGTGTGTAATCTTAAAAGATATAGTATACTAGTTTTAGATAATATTGAGAAATGTTTTATAAAAGCCTTAATATAACTACAATCTTCGAATTTATATTTGTAGACAAAAATGGTGATACATTAAACTTAGAATGATATGATTATCTTGTTTAAGCAGAAATTTCCTATTAATTATCTAAAACATTAACCCTTCTCCCTTTTGTGGAACTATGGCTGAGAGAGGAGAAAGTTACATATCTATCAGCTTTCCTGTGTTCAACTAAAGTGTATTTACCAACATTCAGAATTGCCAAATTATTTTATAATAAAATGATCTAAATTTGCAGATATCATCTATATAAGTGACAGGTGCTAGATGATAATTATGATGATGATGATGATGCTAGATGATAGATTGTCAAAGGCCAGCTCCGACTGAGGCCAGGTTCCTACAGGACGAGAAAAGAGTCGTTGGTGAATTGAGGGAAATTGAGGAGTCACTAACCACTTGATCAGAGTGTAGCAAATGTCCTACTGAGTGTCTCAGCAGGCCTTTATTTATACATTGCAAGCAAGCAGTGGGATTACATCATCATTGCATAGAGCAGAAAGATAACAATCATTACATTTTTTTCTTAAGAACAGCTTGGGGTCTTTATGACCTCCAATCAAGATTCAGGGCATCATACTGTTTCAAGGTAAGGCCTACATGGTAGAGGACATATTTTTATTAGCACACTAGTTTTTTAATATTAAGGCAGCTGTGGCAACTTTGTGCAGTCACAACTAACCATTTTGTTATTACTCTAAGCATAAAACAGACCACTAACTGCAAGGTCTAGAGTCAAATTAATGTCAATATTTTTTGTTATTAGGGAGACTTTTTATATATGATTATGGTTTAAGTAAAACAGAGGCAGAGAAGAGGGGAGGAGGGTTGGTAGGGTTAATGTGATTCATTTATCACTCAGGAGATACAGAGCCTTCCACAGTGGGCCAAGTTACAGAGGTCTTTCTTCGGTTCCCAAGGCCAGTTTTCCATAGCAAATGTTTAAGTCTGGGAAATTATTTAATAACTAACTTTTGAGTTTGTAAAACAACCACATTCCAATTGCATTTCATACTTCCTGGTTTTGCAGTATTGGTTTTTAGAATTTGTGTTGCAATATTTGCCAATCAGTAGTTCATCATCAAAATGCATAGCATCCAATTATTTTGTCTAGCGAAACAGCCAATTTTATCACCACCCCCGTGAATGTTTTCTCAGTAAGCACATATCATGAAATCACAGAATTACAATTTAGCCAAGAGAAAAGGAGCCTGGCAGGGCCCAGCCTTTGGAGCATCCTGATCTTTCAGGAGTGTCCCTCATACCCATAATTTGTCAGGCAGCACACCAATAATGATCCACACCAATAATGATAGATAGTGAGATCTTATTTTGTAGGCACTGTTTCATATATAGTAGGTACTATTTCATGGGACAGTCAAATATATATATATACACACACACACACATATATATACATATACATATATATACATATACATATATATATATTCTGTTCTCCATACCTGCTCAGCAAATCTTCTGAAATTATTTTTGAAGGTATGTCCTGTTTCTTGTTTGATGAATTATAAGTTAACTTAGAAGAGAGCTTTTCAGTTTCTTGTAGAAATTTCTGCTATTATTCCAAAATTTCTAGTAAATTGATCATTTCTTGAAAGTTCCTTTTAACCTGGCAAAGGTGGGAAATGATTTTCTAGCTTATTTCCCAGTAATTAGGGAACAATTGTAATGTGAACTGGAACTTCAAGACAGTTGCTTTAGTGTCATCACCTTTAAACCATGTGCTTACCTTTAGATCTATCCAAGTTGCAAGAATTCTTCATATTTCACATAAAATACTCTCTCCTGCTTATTTTAAATGTGTATTGAATTTAAAGTTTACCTGTCTATAGTTTGGTAGTAAAAGTGAATTTTTATTCCCTAGATAAAAGCAAGTTTATTGCATTAAAGTAGTTCTGACTGGATTACATAGATATTTATAAAAATAATATTATGTCTGTCATTTTTTATGTCACAATTGGGTTATAAATTAAAGATAGTTGATATGTAAAAATCAACACTATTTGTGAACAAAATGGAATATATACATACCAAATATACTTGGTACATAGAGGCTAAATGTAATATAATTACTCTTGAAATTTTTATTCTTGTTCCCTTTTTATGTGAACATCTAATTTCCTAGACAGTTAATGAATTCAAATTTCTGTGTTTTCAACTTGAACTTTACAGTTCATTTAATTTCTCTGAATTAACAATTGATTCTTCAAGTCCATTTCCTTTGTACATGCATATTCTGAAGAGTCTAAACTGTCTTAAGCTTTCATTTGAGAGTTCAAAGTTGTGAAATATGTTTAATCATAAAACATAAGACCATAAAACAATGGTCTTAATTATCCAGCTCCTGAGTTATTTAAATTTGGCAGCTGACCCAGTGAGTTGCATTCAGTCGGATTTTATATTTACCTGGAAGAATAGCATAGTCTATTATAACTAAATATTATCCAATCAAAGTTACTAAGAAACATTCAGCTAGCACTAGTGCTATCACAAATTAAATGTCTTATTGATCTTGATTATGCATCTGCAGCAGTAAGATAGAATCAAGGCTGGCAAAGAAATTGTCTAATGGAAATATCAATTATATTTTGTTTTCTTAGTAATGGTATAATTGTCAAAGAAGTTAAACAAACATAAAATGGACTATAGCTATTTTATCTTTGAAGATGTTCCAATGCATTTGGGAACTAACTATACGAACTTTTAGGTTTACTCAGTATTCCTCAGTTCTGCCATGATTGCACTAAGAAGAGTAGATAGGAGGGGAATTATAGGACAGAAAATAAAGTTAAGGGGTGTTCCTGATGCTTGTCTTATGGAAGCAGTATTTAACTGCTTTTGAATTAGAGGGAGAAGTCATTCTAAAATTATAAGAATATATTACTTTCTATGCTATCTATATGTGTGTATACATATACATATGTATATGAAGATTTATTTATTTGTTCATATTTAGAAGAACTCGGTGTAGGTCAGAGATATGGGGTTGAGAGAATTCACCAGAGACAGAGTGGAGAGCAGAACAGGCAGATCTACTGAAATACACTGTTAAGGGCAGCAACTGGCTAGACAGGAGAGATCTGCTGTGCCATATGTGGTTTAGCTTCTCAGCAGGAGATGGAAATCAGGCAATAGAAGTTTTAGTGCTGAGACTTAAGCCCTAGGGAGGTTAAGGGAGGTCCATTTTCTATGCTTTATTATACTGAGCAAATGCAAAATATTCAACTGACAGGTAAGCAAATTAATTGGAATGCATTCTTTTATTCAGCTTTGACAAACACCAAAGAACTAATCATTTAGAAACAAGTGTATTCATCTGAAGGTATAGGGGACTCCTCTCAACTAATTGGACTATGCTTTTATATACTATATACCATGTTGTGTTTGTCTGTGTTAGTCTCATACTGATATGATACATATTGAGCAAGTTATTTCTTTTTTCTTTAAAGATTTATTTATTTATACATACAAGAGCTGGGGTACAGGCCAGAGTCCAGGACAGTGAGAGGATTCACCAGACAAGAGTGGGGAGCAGAACAGGCCTATCGACTGAAATACACTGCTGAGGAAAGCAGCAGGTGAGGCAGGAGAGGTTTGCTACGCCATGTGGGTCCCCTCCCTGGCCGGGGGCAGAGATTGAACTCATGCTGCAGTGGCTGTGGTTTGCTTCATAGTGCGTTGCTTAACCCACTGAGCCACCAGGGAGGCCTGCAAGTTATTTCTTACGGGTTTGTGAAAGAGAGCCAGTTTTAAAACTATTCTGCCTTTGTTATGTTGAATTTAAATTCTAATATCTTGTTTAGTAATCATATGGCTTAATTACTGTCCTTGAGAGCTCTCCTTGCAGTTTAACACATTAATATAATAAAATATGATATGATATATTTATGCTAAAATATTTCTGTCAGAACCTTTTGTTTAAAGAAAATTTCTAACAACATTTATATGTGCCTAAATACAACATGAATTTTTCTGGTACATAAAGGTTTTAATCAGACAGCTTGATTTTGAGTCTCACTTCTCCCACATACAATCTATGTAACCATGGTGAAATTTCTGGACATTTCTGTGATTCATATTCTCCATTTATAAAGGTAAAAAATAACTTAGATTTGTTTATGGACTGAAATAAATTATATGAAGTTCCTATGCTACTTGGTACATAATAAGAAATAAGAAATAAGCATTGTATATTGTTAATTGAATAGACAATATTTTCACTCATCAGAGATCTAAGAAGAAATGGAAAAACAATATTGATCTGACAGAGTCACTAGCCAGCAAGTTAAAGAGTTAGAAAAAAGCAATAGTTCTCAATGTGGGCAAATAACATCAGCATTGCCCGGTGATGAGTTAGAAAATTCTCAGACTTTTACAAAACCTCCTAATTTACAAATAATGAGAGTAAAGTCAGGATTATGTCTTTTAGCAAGTCCTTTAGGTGAGTTATAATTGTGCTAAGTAATGGAGAAGCACTGGAATAATAAGACAGTGTGGTCTCGCAGGAGATTGAGGGCACTGGGATGTGTCAGATTCCACAGCACAGGGATTTAGGTGCTAAACTGTGAGATTTTTTGGCTTTGAAAGTTAATTAGGATTTATGTTTAGGATTGGAAGCCTTGTTTCACTAGGACCTCATATTTGACAGAAAGATATGACTAGTTAGGAACACAGTTCACCTGAACCCACTGGCTCTGAAGAAAGCAGAGTACTGATAAGACAGTAGGTCTAGGGATGCTGTTAAACCCGGTGCAGACTCTGGAAAACAAGGAAGAAGTCAGCTACCAAGGCTAAAAGTCTAGGAGACAGTAGTCGTATGATTTATCTGGGACACAAGAGCAGATTCATTTGCAACACTTCATCCAATGCTTAATCATTTACACATCCCATTTGAAAGTATGTAAAAGTTCACCTGTAACTTAGAGCCTAGAACAAGTGGTAAGATGAGGCACTGACCCCCAGAAAAAAGAAAAAGAAGAAAAAAAATGGTTAACTGCCAGACAAGCAGAATACACTGCTAAATTAAATATCTGAATTTTCTATATGTGCAATAATATGCTAGAAACTTAGCACATAAAAAAAAGAAGTTACTGAAACTGTACATAAAAATAGTTTTTTAGTTTTTTCTATCAATTAATATTCCAAGCTTTCTCTTTTCTTCTTTTAGTGCAAAATGGAATCTCCAGTGTCAAGGAAATTTGATTTATTAGAAAACTTATTTTTTAAGTTATCTAAGGGACAGCCAGGTATAGTTGGTGAATAAAATAATTCTCTTTTAATGGTGATATAAAATTAGAATTTTAGACATTTCCTCAGAAATACTTTCAGTAATGGCCTCAGGCAACACAAATGTGTGTCTGAAATATGGAACAACAATGTCTGAATTTATGGTCAGTCACTTTTGTTTATATATTAATTCTCAGGTAAAAAAACACACAAATTTTTTAACAGTAAATATGGGTATCTATGTAGAAATAATCAGCTTGTGGGTTTTTCTGTTGTGCAGATATAGTAATGTATATTCATTTGTTTTCTCAGGGCAAATCTTTCCACTACTTTACTTTTTCTCTCACTTCTTCCAAATATCTGTTATATTCTTAGAATGTTATTTATTGACTGGTTATAACATTTCAAAAATGACTGTAAAATGTGCCTCTTGGATAAGAAAACACACAAACTCACACTGGCTAGACCTAAAGAGATGGAACTTGTTTTAACTGAAAAATACTACAAGGATATCTACCGGATGGATGGTGCAATGTTTATATTTTAAAGTGGTATTAAGAACATAAATGTCTTATATATAGCACAGGACTTTGCTCCTTTTGGTATTTTGTGTGGGAAGAATATTACCATAAGAAAGTCATAAATATAGTAAATCAATAGCTACAAGCAAGAACATCAAATATACCTTATTTAGTATTATTTTGTATTCCAATTCCAATGCCATTTGAATGTTTGAGACATACATAGTACAAAGAAATCCATTTGATATATGTTCATTTTCTAGAAAATTTGTCCTCATATAGTGTCTTATCATAGACTATTGAACATAAGCTCCTGAGACTATAGATTGTGCATTGCACCACTGCGTCAAAATCACATATCCATAGTGATATAAACAAAAATAAGTCTCGTAAATTACCTAAAAAACAAACCAAAACATGGTTTCACTGTTTGTTTTTTTTTTATCTTCAGTGGATCCTGAAACACTATTTTCATCTTAAAATAATCAAAGAAATTGATATCCATGTGAAAATATATTCCACAAAATTGCTAGGTTACAATTGATTATTTAATAAAGCCATTTAATAAGTATCTCAGAATATTATTTCATAGCATTTAGCTTTATGTAGGCAATTAAATTTGCAATGGAAAGCAGTGAGAAGCTCTAAGTGATCGTAATAGCTCTGGTATTGCTTCTCTGACTAATCACTACCATTTCCTGGCCAGCACCATAGCTCTCACACTAGAGGAGATATTACTAAGCATTTCCATAAATGTGCTAAATTTAGTTTAAAATACATATTAATGAAATGAAGAAAATATATATGACTGCATTATATTTTAAATAATTTTAGGATTGTGTTCAATTTACCACTAAGGTTATGAAAACCTTTCCTTCTAAACAAATATTGGTTAAGTAGCATGTCTGGTTTCTATATCATCCTTCCATAAGTATCATATGTAATAATATAGTTTTCTCTTTAATTGATTTAGTGATGTTTAATGTTTAACTCATTAATCAGTACTGGAATGCATGTAGATTAGTCAGGAAAGCTAGAAAATAACCATAGTATTCATGGATTCAATTCTCACCAAAAAAAAAAAAAAAGCACAATTTTATAACCATATAACTTATATGCCCTATAAGTCCAAAATGTCTCCTCTGCTATCCCAAGAACAATATGTATAGTACCAAAGGCACAGTAGATGCTTTCATGTTCATACTCTTTTAGTCAAAATTTAAATGTCTTTAAAATGGAGAAAATACACATAACATTAACTTGTAATACTGGCAACACTTCATGTGATAACAGAATGTATTCATGGTGGGATAAGACTGCAGTGAGATAGATAGACTTGGCCTCAGCTCTGTTTTTCTCTATCGTGCAAATGAACATAGTGGAGTCCAAAAAACTGAGAATAAATGTATTGTATAGAAATAGCATTAAAAGTAAAGAGCAGGTCATTTTATTTTCAAATAGTTATATTCACAGCATATAATATACTATACCACTATGTCATGTAATTATTGAGAGCCACACATGTTCTTCAAATGGATAGAACTATTCTTGAGCATCTAATTTGATTTAGGCATTTTTCATGTGTTAGGCACTTTGTTTTTCACAAGAAATCCTTGAAAGGAGTGTCTGGTGTTGACTCAGAAACCAAAAATTAAATCTATTTTGTTAGGTGTCCTAAAATTAATCTGGAGACCATTAGGAGATGAAGCTTTATGCATGTTCACACAGGAATAGTCCCTTACCACCCATAAAACCAAACACTTTCCTAGAATGTCACTGTCATCTGTTTCTCAGTAAACAGCAAGGTTTAGGGACAATTTATCCAACATTAATCAGTAACCAATCATGGTTAGATCAGAATAATTGTGGCTTGACAACCACAGATCATAATTCTTTCCAACAGTTTATATAACTTCATTGTTTTTGTGAAAAAGTCTGTGCTTGCTACATGTTTTCAGAAAGTCACTAAAGGATATCTTGAATATATGTCTCCTGAATTGTAATTCTTAGAACTCCAAATAAAATTTCATTCTGCTTTACAATTTCACCTGCAATTTGTTAACACCCTCCTACTTTCATTCCATTTCTATCAGATGTCCACAATATATCCTATGGGAAACCATCCTTCTCCTATTATTAACCATGAAATTTTGAAGAATCAATCCTCACTTCAACTTCGAGTATGGGTTGACAGCGATTTAATATTGATTCATTAAGAGAGATAATTAAAATTTATTAGGGCTAAGGATCTACAGAACATTACTGCTGAGATTTAGGAAGAGAGAAGTTGGCTCTCTTCTTCAAGAATTGTGCCAAAACTCAGAGAAACTTGGTGCTATTTCATTCTTACTACCATAGGAGAATTTGTTTGAAAATAAACTAAAAAGTGAAAATAGAGCTTCATTTTAATTTATTTAAATCTATTGAACCAAAACTTGTTTGGAAGGCAAATCTACACATGCTCTAGCAGTTCCATAAATCAGTAAACTTACTTCCTCCTTCCCTTCCTCCCTCTTTCCTTCTGTCTACACATACTTCATCTTTCCTTTTTACATCTCTCCCTCCTCATCTCCCTCTGTCCTTCTCTTCCTCTCTCTTTCATTTATTCCTTCACTCTTTTCATCTGCTCTTATTTAATTAAACAAATTTTAAATTGAGAATTCTGTCACTTGCAAATGAAAGATTTCTAACACATTTTAAATCTTTAGTATACATATTTTTTATCTTCTGAATATTACTGAAGTTTATAAAGCTTATGCAATTTCAACAAACTTAGCCAGTGGTGAACTAACTTCAAATTATGTTCCAAAGTGCTCCAAAATCTAGATTCATTGCTTTATGACAGAGAGAATTTTTACTGTTAATGAAGTCTCTCAATGGCAGACCACAGGCAGAAACCTAAGTTTTCTGAAGAATAGCCCACATGCTGTCACAAAACCAAACTTGAAAAATAAATTAATGAAAATAGAATTAATAAGCCCCTTAAGTAGATGTACACAAGGGGCTTAACTTTTATCTGTATTAGCTAAACATTTTGCATCTTTACCTATTTTTCTACATACCCCCAAATAATTACAGATACCATCAATAAATGTAATTTTAAAATAAAAATATGTACACATTTAGTAGACTAAAACTAACAATTATGTATTTGGGGATATACAGCCCCTTTTGTTTTTTAAAAGTAAAATGTTTTATAAAAATCCAATATAGGTAACCTTCTCTTATAATTGAAATTAAATCTGGTGTGTGTGGCTTGCTAAATATCATTATCAATCACAAATATCTATGATAATGAGCAGAATTTATTTTTTAAAGAGTGAAATAACAAAGATATAATTTTCCATAACTTATAAAAAGTTACCTCTTTGACTTCCTAAAATGTAACTTTCATAATACTCTTAAGATTAAACTTGCTAATATTTAATAATTACATTTCTTAAAAACAGTGGTGCATTGTTTCCAATTTATTAATTTAATTATATATTTATTTAAATTGAGGTGAATTGCTTTATAATAATTTGTAGATTCAGAGAAATAGGATCATGCCTGCCTCTTCAGATGTATGTAATTATAGCTCACATACCACCAAGGCACCCAAAGTCATCCACCTCCTTCCCATCCTCATTGGTATCCTCAGTTTGATAGTCAGATTCCTAGGTTTTAGATTTAGTTGTATGTTTTTTAGTTTTGTCTTAATTTTTGCTTTGTTCCTCCATATTCTACATCAAGACCCTCAACCGTTGTCCTGCTTTTGGCATGAAAACACCATTACATATAGATTCAAGCCAACAACTTTTTGATTCAAGCCAATATTCAAGTCAACATTTTTGGCTAAGATTTCTCATTTCTCACAAAATTATAATGAGGATCTTCCATTTTCTGAAAGATCTCAACCCTACTCAACTCATAGTTATCTAGTCTAAGTGGTATAGGTACTCTAGTAAGTCATTTCTGCAACTAGGAACTATGTGAATATTTGTGATCTGTATGATTTTGGCCTGAAATCAGAAAAAGGAAATACTTTTTTTTTTCCTTGGGTTTTGCTTCTGTTCTGCGATATTATATTTCATTCCCTGTTCAGAGTATTGTTTTTCTAAATGTTTCTTTCTATCTTTATATTTCTATGTTTATACAGCTACTGACTCATATATCATTTAGTATCCCTCTCTTGTTAAGCTAATGTGTTTCTAGAATCCCCAATTCTGTCACATTCTTGACAACAGTGTTTGACAAAACTTTCTGAAAATGAGTTTTACCTACCAGATGGAATGAATATTTTAGGGAGTACAAAAAAATACACATAAACATAGCACAGAAATTATTAACTTAGGACATTCAAAAATAAATCTAATAATATTAAGTTCACACTAAATTGCACAAAGCATATTGTCAAAATTACAATAAGGAAGTTGAGATCTTAATCATTTTAGGTGAAATTATATTTTTAGATAAAATCTTCATTTTAAATATTGAAAATTAAAAGCAAATCACCATTTGACAAAACTGACGACAACACTTTAACACTTGTTAGCACATACCTCATACATAGCAGTTTCCTTAAGTATTCATGACATGAATAAAATTAACAGATGTTTTTTTTTTCCCTAATATTTACAAATGTTAGTACTATCTGTGTGAACAAAGCTACTTTAAATCTAAAGGGACCTGGAAGTTTCTGGGTGCAATGTCTTAGCATTATGATAGCATTTTCATGAGTTATATTAAATATCTCTATTTAATATATATATCTATAACCCCATTATTATGTTGCATGGGTTTGGTCTGTGATCTTTGTAGATGTTCACAATGTGGCAAAGATGTTGGCCACTTTGCTGAGAGTGCAAACTGTAAGTTTGAAAGCTGATCCTCTCCACAAAACACTGAAAATGATAGTGTTAAATTATTTATTTGTGAAGCAAAGAGGGAAAAGCAAAGACTAGTATTAAAAGTAAGGCTTCTACTCGATTGTAAATATGCTAGGTGTGTTCCAGAATTTGGATTCCAGTGGTGGTAAACACTCATCCTACCTACAGAGAAAAGAGTTGATTTCCACTCCAAAGTATAATAACTTACTAAGCTTTACTAGTCACATCCCGTAATGTGCAGAAGTATTTAAAAGTAAAAAGGAAGAGAAGGGCCAGTAACAACCCCCTTATATATAGAATTTATGAAGCAACTATTCATTTTAATGAGACCCAGGCTCTAGTCATTCTAAGAAGGCCCTATCACCTACAGGCTGAGCTATGTAGTCTAAAAGACAATAAAAAATAGGTATAATCCATACCTTTTTTAAAACTTTTATTATCAAAAAGGATATATATAATATATAAAATACTATATATATATATGTAAAAACTGGTACTAGTCACTTAAATCACCTATTTTAAGAATATTTACCCGGATTTCTACAACCATCTCAGGCTGGGTAGGTTCACCGTTGGTTCAGACAGCTTCAGAGACAACCGTAGAGCCCTTGGCATCATCCCCACAGGTTCTCTAACAGTACGCAAGGGAAGCAAGTCAGCAGGGAGACGGCAGCTGGGGCCTGCTGCAACCCTCTAAATGCTCTTCCTCTCTTTGCAGTCCTCCACCTCTCTCTACTGCACTCCATAGCACAATCCTCTGCCACCCCATCCTCTGTTTTGCTGCCCTTAGAGGGGTTTGCCTCTCTCGGCTCAGGTGTGCCCACTCACGCATGCCCACACCACATGTCCATCATCAGGCATGTGTGTGACAGACCCATGCTCCCAAGCGCCTTCTGTATTCAAGGCCACAGGTGATAGTCACAGAATACCAACTGTGCAAAAGCCTGAGCAATCTTCACTTACCCTTCACCAGTCTTGCAAGTTTGGTAAGGCAGGTATCATTATTTCTAGTATATGAATGAAGGTCAGTGAAAAAATTGCAGTGAAACTTATGACAGGATTTATGACAGGGTTATCACTATGTTTGATCTGGTGACCTTTAAATGACTAAGTGTTTAGACAGGCTTAGAATACCTAGACTTTTGTACTCATGCCCACTCACTGCTTGAGAAACTACAGTTGTCTTCCAGGACATCTGCCTTCCCTTTAGTGTCATGCTTAGCTTCAGTGTGATGTGTCCTAGTCCTGCTCTTTGACTTCCTATTTATCAATCTTCCCTCAGAGACCCATTCACATTTAATAATAATTTTGAAATATAGAGCAAATGGATGTCCACAAAATTTTTGGTGCTGGACCCTCCCTGGTGGAGCAGGTGGTTAAGACGCAGCACTATAAATCTCTCTCCATAGTCACTGTAGCACAAGTTCGATCCCCAGCCAGGGAGGTGACACACACAGCACAGCAGACCTCTCCTGTCTCACCTGCTGCTCCCCTCAGTAGTGTACTTCAGTAGATCCTCCTGTTGTGCTACCCACTCTGTCTCTGGTGACTTCCCTCACCAACCCCCTCTGGCCTGTACCCTAGTTCTTGTATGCATAAATTTTAAATGTATCAAAATTTGGGGTACTGTATATAGCAGGGAAAAGGGGGCTGCTCTATAATTAATTGACAAATAACAAAGACAAGGTGTAGTGGCAGGAAGGCAGCACAGAGCAAGTTCTGGATGGTTCTAGCTGATTGGGTAAAGGAAGGAGTCTTGGAGCCCTTGGTGGCTTTTATGCTTTTATTTATAGAGGTGGCCAGGTACATGGTAGGCATGGGTGCTGGGGGCCGGGAGGCTGGCAGGCCTCCCAGCCCCCAGTGCTTCTTACGCTCTGCTTCTATTGCTAGCATTCTGTTCCTCCCGCTGCTGCTCTTGCTGGTCCTGTTCCGCTGTTCTCGCTAGTCCTCGCTGCTCTCTAGCATCCTCATAACACCACCTTTATATGCACGTGTCCAAACCCAGGTGTGCCCATTTGTGCATGTCCACCTAGGCATGTGTGCAGCACTGCAGGTGTCCATCATTACACCAAGGGCAGGAGAGTGGACAGACCTGATAATTTTGTCTGACCCTATACAAGGACATGGAGTGAAAAAGGATATATACAAAATTGATTCTTCTGCTGCAGGTAAGCAGTACTTTATTGTGTACTATCATTGAAGGTTAAGAGTGTAAGCATTAAAGCAAGAGGGAGCTGATCAGGGTGATCATATCAATATATATCAAAAGGACTTACCTGAGGGATAAGGACAAACTGTTAAGTGAAAGCCTGTATGAATTTAAATTTATTTCCTCCTTCCTTTAATGTCATATAAGGTTATTGTGTCAAATACCTATGTTGGCAGTTTAAAGATCCTTAAATAAATTTTCATGAATTGATTTTCTTACTTTTCTTCTCTATTGGGACTGATTTGAATCTGCAATGTCAACTGAGGGCAAAATTTAAAATTCTTGGTCCTGAATTAATAAAATTCTGATAAGTGGTGGACAGGATCCAGTCATTTTTTCCTCATTATTTTAACCAGTGAGTACATTTACACAGGGATATGAACTCAGTACTCAGACTAGTACTTATTTTTATTGCAAAGGACTAATAGCCATATTCCCTGAATTTAAAGATTTTAGTTTTCTGGGCCTCCCCTGGTGGCGCAGTGGGTTAAGCAACGCACTACGAAGCAAATCGCAGCCACTGCAGCACGAGTTCGATCCCTGCTGCCGGCCAGGGCGGGGACCCACATGGTGTGGCAGACCTCTCCTGCTGTGCCCGCTGCTCCCCTCAGCAGAGTACTTCTGTTGATCTGCCTGTTCTGCTCCCCACTCTCTGTGGTGAATCCTCTCACTCCCCTACACCTCTGGCCTGTACCCCAGTGCTTGTATGCATAAATAAAATAAATCTTTAAAAAAAAATAAAGATTTGAGTTTTCATTAAGAGTGTGTCAGGCTTCATAGAGATACTATGCTGCATCCATATTTGCTGATTCTTCTCTAGGTGGGATCCTAGTTTTAAAAACCTGGCAGTAATGCACCCTATTTGTCAATTAACAAGCTCTAGTGGGGAGGGAAATTGGGAGATGAATGAGTACTGAAGGGTATTGTAGTGGCAGGAAAGGGGCACAAGACAGGTTCTGGATGGTTCTTAGCAGATGAGCGGGGAGGTAAAGGAAGGCGCCTGGGAGCCCACAGTGGCTTTTACACTTTTTACTGTCAGAGGTGGCCAGGTACATGTCAGGCATGGGTGCCCGGAGGCTGGCAGGCCTCCCAGCCCCCCTGCGCATCTCACCCTCTCGCTGCTGCTTGTCAGTACTTGCTGCCCGCGTTGGTCAGTACTGGCATCCTCCTGACACGCCCATATAAGCCTGTGTCCAAACTCAGGTGCGCCCACTTGAGCATGCCCACCTAGGCATCATTATACCACAGGTGTCTGTTATTATACCAGTGGCAGGAGGGTGGAAAGACCTGCTAGTTTTCTGACCCTACAGGTATTGACTCTTCTTCTTGTTATTTACCTATGGACTCCAGTACCATTGTAACTAGTACTCCAGACCCAAACAATTGTCATGAAATTTCAACCTGAAGTCTCAAACAGTGATGCTCTCAATGCAACATGGGAAAAAACAAACGTGTGTTTAAAGGAAGCTTGTTCCAATCGCCTATTCTCCTGCTCAAACATTCAAGGCACCTGAGGGTTTTCTATTATTTGTATTTTCTTTAGAGAGCTACCAGCGATCCTAAGGCAGTATCTTTTTTTTTTTTTTTACATTTGAATTTTTTTTTTATTAAAATATTTTAAAATTTACATATACTTGCCATTAATTGTAATCCCCATGTATTCCCCATCACCATCTCACCAGTGCACCATCA
>JAGFMF010011830.1:17847214-17862362 GCA_019455555.1 Galemys pyrenaicus
TTGTTATTATTAATATTGTTCTTATTCCTTTCCTTGATCCTCATTTGGTTCCCTTATGTTCCTCCTAAGGGAGGAACCATCTGGTATTTTTCTTTTGCTAAGGCAGTATCTTAAACCTAGTAATCTCTTAGGGGTATGCGATTTATCCAGACACTGGCCCAAGCTATGCCTATGAGGAGAGATTTGTGATAGCCTCAGAACTTAAAATCAATTTAATCCTCCTGAGAAAAATTGTTTCAAACTAAAGATTACTCACAGATTTTCAATATTCCAAGAAGAACCAAAATAGTGCTTGAAATGTCCCATTTTCAGGATGAAGAAATTAAGGGTTTAGAAAGGTCACTTTGGGTCCTGGTGGCGCAGTGGGTTAAGCAATGCACTATGAAGCAAACCGCAGCCTCTGCAGCATGAGTTCGATCCCTGCTGCCGGCCGGCCGGGGAGGGGACCCACATGGCGCAGCAGACCTCTCCTGCCTCGCCCGCTGCTCCCCTCAGCAGTGTGTTTCAGTCTGCCTGTTCTGCTCCCCACTCTGTCTCTGGTGAATCCTCTCACCTCCTGCAACTCTGGCCTGTACCCCAGTTCTTGTGTGCATAAATAAATGAATCTTTAAAAAAAAAAGAAAGTCACTTTGGTGATTTCTTGGGAACATAACCTAAAGTTTCATTAAATTTTAATTTTCTGATGGAATCAATTCTGGATTTTTTTCTGCAATGAAAATGTTGTTTATGACCAAAAAAGATAAAAGAATATAAACTTTTTTCTTCTTTCTAAGAAAATACAGTATATTCTTACTTTTTGTAAAGCATGGCATAACTTAATGTTTGTGAATACGTATGTAAGACTATATTAAATACTCTGATGTTAACCATCAATAAGAAAATGCTCTGCATTTAATTTTGAATGTTTGCATCATTTTCACATCTTATTCTGCTGAGTAAAAGACATAATTAGATACAATTTGAAGGTTATCTTCTGGGTCCACACATGATACCAACATTTCTTACAGGGAGCAGATGGTACACTCAAAAAAGGCAACTTAAAAAATTCAATGAATGTGACAAAGTGGCTATTTGCAGTGGTGAGGTCAATTTTAACAGAACAAAAGTAGAAAAAGTGAAGCACCTACATTCAGCAAATGCTAAAAGTCATTACCTCTTCTTTGGCTAATGTGACAAAAGGAGAGAAATTATGCCAGTACCTGACAAAAATCAAGAGCCACCGTCCTAGAAGGGTCACTTAACAGTATGTAATGTTATAGACAGAAGGCCAGAGTCACTATAAAGGCCTAAAATGAAGTGCAAGGGAGACTATGTCCTTTGACCACCCTTTCATTTTCAAGCACCATCATTTCAAGCACCATATTCTTGCAAGTACTTCCAGGCAGCTGAACCCAAGCAGAATCTAGAGCAGAGAAGGTAAAGAGCAGCCTTCCTGGACCTTGGGAAGGGTGGAAATGAACAAATAAAAAGACCTTTATGAGCAAAAATAGAATGATCAATAGAGCCACTATTATTAGTGTTGTTTTTAAGCAACTGAATACAATTCTAACTGATTTCTGTTAATTAATAGTGGGACAAACACCATGCTAACAATATAATAAAATTGCATACCAATCAAAAAGAGCATGATTAACTGCCAATTTGAATTGGAGACTATATTAGATAGTATTGTAAAAACTAGATTTTGAAAGGAGAAAAATAATTTGAGAGACAATCACAGCATTACTAATGAGTTTTTTAGTTTGCTTTAAACATGTCATTAAAGGAGTAAAGGGAAGTGGGGAAGTTGCAGGCTATCTGACCAAAAGGTCATGCAGAGATTAGTTTTTTATGAATTTTGTTAGTAGAATAGGACTAAATAAGAGGATAGGGAATGCAGACATTAAGAGATATTGTGATAATATAAGAAATGTAGAGCATATAGTTTCCTGAAAATGGAGCACTCTGATATCTTGAAGAAATTATATAGGATTAAGCTCATTCCACTTATTCTTGATTTATGTGGATGTAGTTTATTCTATGTCACATGTTAGTAAATTCTTATGGGAATAGAAATGAGTTCAGGTTTTGTGGGACTTATAAGTAATTTGGGAAACTATGTTTAGGAAAAATAATTCATTATTTTTAAAAATTAGATTCATGGATTTAGAATAAATCATGGAATTAAGCGATGCTATCATCTGTGTATAAAATTACTATAAATATAAATTTTATTTTAGAAAAATTATTGTGTAAACCAGAGAAAATCTGTTCCTTTTTTCTCATTACAGAGCAGTAGGGGAGCAGTGGAAAAGGTTTTTGAAAATTTTAGGTAAATGGTAGACTCATAGTAGTTTATTGATTTCAGGAATATTTATGAATGTTTATGAAAATCATGTTAAAAGTTCAGACAAAGAATTATAGTTAGTGCCTTGTGGACAACAATTATAATGGGAGAAACAAAGAACTCTAAATTACATGCTGGGGTCAATATATGAAAATGCTGATTGCAGAATGGTGAGAAAAATTGCCTACATTTGTCTTGGTTCCTGTAATTGAGATATCAAATGGAACAAGCAAAACAGAGCTGTGTCATCAGGGAACATTTCCATTTTGCTTATGTCTTCGTTAACTGCACAATGGAATATGGATTGAAGACAACATAAGAGGTGAAGCAACTGCAGAAAAAGGTTTGTGGAGTGAAGTGAGAAAGGAAATAATAGACAGTACAATGACAAGGGCAATATGCACTGAAAGAAGGATAACATCAGTATAATTTTACAACAGCCTATTACATGAATGGAAGTAGATGGAGGAATATAAGTATATATACACACACACAATATATAATAAATATGTACTTATAAATTTAAATATATCAATTTATTAATGTATTTACCAGTAATTAAATACACATCATGCATATTAAACATTGATATGTTTACTATAATTAATGTCAATATATTTAAGTAATATATTAATTCCTGTATAAATATATAAAATACATATAATGCACATATTTTTTAAATTAACTGGGTGTTTGATAATTCTTTTAACCAAAGTGCATAATACAGAAAGATGACACAGAAATGTTCATGAGTTTGAGTTGAGATATATAAATTTCATCTATCTGTGAGACCATAAGGTAAAGATGATCAGTAAGTCATTGAATATACCAATCTATAGTTCACAGGCAAGGTATAAATTCAAGATAAATGTGAGATTCAGTTGATGAATGTACACACCAATTAACTATGAACTATGAGCACAAAGGGGTTCACTGAATAAAAATCACATTACCTTCAACTGTAAGTAGGAACAACCCTGAATGATAGTAACTTAAATATAAAAATATCTACTTATATTTCATATTAAAGTTCTGAGCCATTCATTCTAGATATTATATGGGCCTAAATCCCAGTAACTCAATGTTTAAATTATTCTGGCGTTGTAACAAAATTTCCCCCAAATTTAGTGTCATATACCAAATGTTTATCATGCCCAGTTTGTGTGGGTGAGGGTTAAGTTTGTATCACTGTGGAATAACATGTGTTTGTTCCAGGTTTGGGAATGCCAAACAGAAGATTTCAATGATGTGGCACTGTATTTAACTGAAATTGTTATAGTCATGAGTCTGGTCATCGTGCCTCTCTATTTTGTCATTTTACAAGTGCTTCCTCATAATATGAGATCTGCATCCAAAGAGTAAGTGTCCCATAGTAAAAAACCAGTAAAAACTGTATTTTACTTTAATAACCTACCCTCAGAATTCTTGAAATTTTTCTTCACCCCCCTTTTTTATACATTGGGTTTATATTTTTCCTCTTCCAATGTGCACATGTTCTATTCACCTCCACCAAACCACCCATATCAATATCCCATCTGTTTCCAGTTCTTTAATCTACTTTGAATTGATTTTTTATATAGAGTTTAGTATGATTCTAGCTGTTATTTATTTATTTGTTTGTTTGTTTGTTTGTTTGTTTGTTTATTTATTTGCACGTAGGTTTCTTAAGGATACAGGAATAGAAGATCATGTTTCTCAACAACGTTTGTTACAGAGGCTCTCTTTTCTGCATTGTATGTCTGTGGCTCCTTCGCCAAAGATAAATGGCTCTGTGTGTGTGTGTTTATCTCTGAGTCTTTCTGTTATTTTTCTATTGGTCTGTTTATGTTTTTGTTTTTGTTTTTTTTACCCCAATACCATAATGTTTTCATTATAATTGCTGTAAAATATAATTTGAAGTCCAGAAATATGATGCTTCCATTTTTCCTCTCTCAGGATTAGTTTAACTTATTGGGGTCTTTTGTTGTTCCTTAATACTTTTATATTTATTTGTGCAATTTACTTGAAAAAAACATTGAAAACTTTATTGTCATTGCACAGAATCTGTAAATTGTTTTATATAATATGGCTATTTTAACGATGGTCATTCTTCCAACCCATGAGTATGGGAGTTTTCCATTTTCATCTTTCTTTTGTTTAACAGAATCTTATACTTTGAGTTATATATGTTTTTCACCTCCCTCATTATATTTACTCACAGGTATTTCCAACTTTGTTCTGTGATTGTAAATGGGAATGTTTTCCTTATTTACCTTTCTTCTGGTATATTGCATATAGAAATGAAACTTATTTTTGTGTATTGATTTTGTGTCTTGCTGCTTTATTGTATTCATTTATTTATTCTAGTTTTTTTTTGTAGACTTTTTAGTTCTTTACGTATATTTCCATGTCACCTGCATATGGTGACAATTTTACTCTCTTTCCAATTTGGATTCCTTTTGTCTTTCTCTTGCCTAATTGCGTTTATTAGCACATTTACTACTATGTTGAGCTGTAGTAGTGACAGTGGACATCCTTGTTTGTTCCTGATCTCAGTGGAATACTTTCAACTTTTCACCATCAAATTGATATAGACTGTGGGTTACTCATAAATGGCATAACAATGGTTAGATAAAGTCCACTCTTCTCATTTCAATGAGCATTTTTATAGTCATCATTCTATTAGCCTATGCTTGTCTGGGAAAGGTGTCTGACACCTTCATGCTCAAATGATAATTTTGTAGGAAAGAGTAGTTTTTGCAGGCATTTCTTGTCTTTTAGGTTTGTGAACACTTCCTTCCACTCTTTTTGTCTGAAGAGTGTCTGAGATGAAGCTTGGGAAAAGTTTAATTAGAGAACCTCTATAAATTATTCTTTTTCCTTGACCCTGATTTTTTTTTAATCTTTGATTTTTGATAATTTGGCAGTGTTGTATGTAGGTGTAGGTCCCTTGGTGTTTGAAAACTGGATGTTCTTTCTGCATCCTAACATCCATATTTAATTAATTCTTTAGCTTTGAGAAAATGTTAACTATTATTTCTTTGAATAGGTTTTTTGTTTCCATTTTTCTTTCTTCATCATCTGGGATCCCAATTATTATTATGTTTCCTCTTCTAATTGAGTTTGATATTTCTCATAGTTTCCTCATTTTTCCTAAGTCTGCTTAGGAAAAATTTTGTAATTGTGTGTTTTGAACATTTAAATCTTCTACTTCTGAAATGATTTTGCCAGTTCATTTATATTCAAAATGCTTTCCAAATAGTTTGCATTTCATTTAAAGATTTGGGTTGTGGTACTTTTATATATTCAGTCTCTTTAGTGAAGAACTCTCTTTGTTCCTGGATCTCATTTATAAGATCTTACACCTGCCTGTATGCCTTTAACTGACTTTTCAGTAGATTTTTTAACATTTTTATTATTATTGTTTTGAAACTTTTTCTGGTAGGTCTTCAATTTCTATATCCTTAAGTGCTTGTTCCATGAATTATGTTCACATTTTGCTTTTATATGATGTTTTCAGAGGTCTTGCTTCCTAGGCATGCATTTTGTCTTACGTTTTTGTTTTTTTTTTTTTTTTTCATTGTTGTTGGGTTTCCAGGAATTTGATTTTGTATGCTTCTCTTCTTTGTTTACCTTGGTGAGAAATGGGAGCAGGAGGAGATTATGGGACTTGAATACTATATTTAGTTTTGAGGAGTAAAGATGATCATCTCTGCTTTTTCTTTACATTCACAGGAAATTATAATCAGGAATCTTGTTATCTTAAATTCCTCCCCACCTGCCTGCTGCTCCTTTCTACAACAAATTATGATCTGTGAAGCTTGAGTGAGGGGAGCTAACGATGGGTCATAAACCTCAAGCTCTGGGACTGAATTCATCTTGACAGACAGGAAACCCAGGGCATCTTTTTCATTAACTGGCTATGGTCATAAACCATGGCTGTCCCCTCTCACCCACTACTACTGCACTGCTTCTCAGGGAACAGGGCTGAAAGGTTTGTGTCCCTGCTTGATGCTTTCCAAGGGATTAGTGAGTTATTCCACCTGTCTTTCTCTCTTCTATTGGGCCTATAATGGAGCATGACCTGGTTTAGCCTGACATCTCTTTGACTTATTTTGGTAGGGTTATGTTTGGAAGAGTTTTCTTTGTTAATACTGGTTCCCAATATTACTGAGGTTAATTTTTGTCAGTACATGAACAGAATTTCCTAGGGAAAAGCACAGTGCCAAGAATACCCCATTGTGCCTTGGGTAGAAGATCCCGCCCATTCTAGGGAGGATCTATTCTCCCAGTAATGATTACCTTTGCTCCCTCTCACTTCTTCCTCTCAGCAGTAACCAACCTTAGTTTGAGTTCTCTGTACAAAAGTTTTAGGACTCATTAGGGAACTTCAGTGTCTTCCTTTTAGCAAATATTATTTTTTCATCATTACTTATAGGGAGAAGATGATTTGGATCTCTTTATTCCAACTTTCTGTGGGTGTGATATTTTTGTTTACCACAGTCGATTCTTTAACTATAAATATCATAAAGTCTTTGAGATTACAGAGGCATTTAAATCACTTTGCCTTTTCATGGTAAGTGGCCGTTCTAGAACAATCAGTTTCTAGAACAACATATTATACATGAAATGTACTTATGTCTGTTTTTAGAAAATGCAACCTACTACAACCTGGATTTTCCCAATGTTTTCATTTGCCATCTCTATATGAATGTGACCCTTACTATCATGATTTGAGTTTCTCTCTTCATTATTGACATGAGAATATAGGAATGATGTGTCTAGGGATATTGAAAGGAAATTACTAAAATCTGATACAGGAAATGTACTTTTATATCACATTGCTGAGAATATAGTTATATCTAGTTGCTAAAAAGTGGAGAAAATTATTATGTAAGTAGTCATTTTCTCCAGTTCAAATTTAAAAGACATGGTAAAAGGATCAATTACCAAAACCTACTATAAGAAGAATAAAACTAGTAACTGTACAAACTCTGTTTTGTTCTTATATAACCATTCAAACAATTGTTATACTTGCATGGAAAATTACATTAAAAGTAGCTTTAGCTTAAATTTTGGTAAGAAAACAATTAATTGAACGCTCATAGCTTGCATTGCAATATGTAGACTCATGGAATTATTATAGTTACCATTTTAAAACATATTATTCAGTTTTACTGCCTGTTAATTAGATTTCTCTTTTCAAAACCTGTTTATTTGCTGTGTTTGACATTGAATTAAAGTGAGGATTATTGACAGCTGTGTAGGTCAATTTTATTTAAAAAGTTTATTTATTTATGTATACAAGAACTGGGGTACAGGCCAGAAGTACAGGGGTGAGAGAACTCACCAGAGACAGAGTGGGGAACAGAACAGGCAGGTTAACTGAAATACACTGCTGAGGGAAGCAGCGGGTGAGGCAGGAGAATTTGCTGCACACTATGGCTCACCTCCCTGACTGGGGATAAAACATATGCTGCAGTGGCCGCTGATAGTATGATAATGTTGTGCTTGACAACTTATGCCACCAGGGAGGTCCCTGTGTAGGTCAATTTTGAAATAAAAATTTGAAAAGAATGTATCAAAAAAATAAGTTTACCTTTTTTATTTTCTCGTTTGTGCTCAGGCATGACAGTGCCAATATTGACTCTGATCAAGACTAAATGCTTTTTTATGTAAAAATTTAAAGTTCAGTTTTATGAACACTGGACAAAGGATAATATAGTGATATAATAAAACAGACATTCACCACCCTAACACTGAAAATGAAAAAAAAAAATTGTAGTGAGAGACATTGCTGGGCTGTTTTCACTTGTGCACTATTTTATTCAACTTGTATCTCCAAGAAACCTGTTTCCTCAACCTCTTAGTATACAATATTATAAAATAGAAAAAGGTCAAGTCATACTTTCTAATAATTCATGACTTCTAAGACTCTTTAATATCACAATGATATTAAATTCTCCAATAAGAGGTACACACTGATAGAATTTACAAACGTATTTGTTCATAGGATTTCTTTCCTTATTTAAATATATTTGACATCAGTTGTGGTCCCCATAGATTTTCCACCACCATTTTGCCCATGCACCATTACGTCACTCCATTGTGCTCTTTCTGCCCTCAACCCATTCCCTCCCCCTCCCCATAAGTGTCCAGATTTGTCCTTGTCTTTTTGTTCTTGCTGTATTATTATTATTATTATTATTATTATTATTATTATTATTATTATTTTCCTTGGTTGCTTGTTTGGTTCCCTTATATTCCTCCTAGGAGTGAAATCATTCGGCATTTTTCTTTTGCCTTCTGACTTATTTTGCTGAGCATAATCCCTTCTAGCTCCATCCATGTTTCTATGAGTGACTCTAATTTATCTTTTTTGATTGCTGAATAGTATTCCATCTTGTATATATACCACATCTTCTAGATCCAATCATCTATTTTGGGGAATTAGGTTGTTTCCAGGTCTTACCTATTATAAATAGTGCTGCAATAAACATAAGGGTGCAGATATTCTTTTGAATCAGTGTATTTTTGGGTATATTCTTAGGAGTGGGATGCTAGATAATATGGGAGTTCCATTTTTAGTAGTTTGAGGAACTGCCACACTGCTTTCCATAGTGGTTTGATCAGTTTGCATTCCCACCAGTGGTTTAGTAGAGTTCCTTTTTCTCCACATCCTCGCCAACATTTGCTGTTGCCATTTTTATTTTTTATATGTGCCATTCTCACTTTCTTACACGACATCTTGAAACAAATGTTTCTAGATTTCTATACCTTCGGAAAGATTTTTTTTTTTCACTATTCTTATCCTTGCTTCTCCCTATTTTGTTGCAAGTAAGATCCCTATTATGCTCAGATTCACACCAGAATCACTTAAACTTGTGTGAATGTATTAATCAGTAGGTACTAATTAGGTGTTTCAATGATATGAATATTTTCAGCCTCTATCAAGGAAATCAGAGTCATAGGATAAACTCAATGATGCAGATTCTTATACATACAGAAGTTAGTTATCATTACAGATGATTGTGCAGGGAGCTATAAGGTCAGGGAGAAATGGCACATTGCCTGAAAGAATAGACACCAAATCTGGAGCCATATTATAGTAGAGCTGATATAATTTAAGGAAGGCAGAACTTCATCTTGTGTGTCATTGAAAGACAATATTGATGAGGTTTGGCAGTGAAAGTAGATTTCAGTTTTGAAGATCACTCCTGCACAATGTAAAACATGCACACATTTCTGTATATTTATGGGTACTTAACCAGCAAACAGATTTACTGAAGGGTATTAACTTGGAGAAGTACTAAGATAATCTTAGAAACAGGTTTGAGATTAAATTTGCCTGGGAAATATTCACTTGTGCACCTACATCTGTCATCATCCCATACAGCATAACAAGAACTCATCATTCACTTCAGAACTAGAGTTTTATCCATGTGTCTGAGAAGTAGAATCACATCACATGTCTGTGCATTAGTTGTACCTGAAAACTAGGAAATAATGTGTGTTTTTTTTTTTTTTTTTTGGATTCCACCTTTTGAAAGAGGTACTTGCAGTATGAGATTCTATCAAAATGAGAAAAATAGAAAAACATATACTGCAAATGAATGACCCTACACTAAATAAGAAAAATAACAATCCAGTCAAGAAAACATGGCCAAGACTAATACAGTGACAGTCAATATGATTCAGATGGTGAGGGAGGAGAAAAGTCAAGAAGTAGGGTATGCAGCAGCCAGTCATTCAGGATTGATATGAATTGGAATATGGCTGTGTTTTTGCTTTAAAATACTAAATGATAGTAGATCTTTTACAAAAATAAGTGATACAAAGGTTTTCAACTTGTTTGAAAGATATTGAAAAGTAAAATAAACATAATGGTATGCTTTAGAATAAAAGTTTTACTTTAAACATAATGAAATTGGGAGTCATGAATATCCACTAAAAATATTTATTATGTAGTTGATTTTTAAGTTTGATACCACAGTATTCAGTTATGAACGAATAGACTACAAGTTGTAAACTTATAGATGGAATTTAAAACACTAAAAAACAATGTGAAAGTACAGTTAATGTAAACCAATCTGTAATAATCAAACTATCACATGGAAGAAAATTTTGAGTCCTGAATTTTTGGTAATTCTGATGTTAGCCCAAACAGCATGTTATATGAGCATTCATATTTAAAGTTTCCAGGGAAGTGTATTAGAATCCTGCTGTTGTCATAACAATTACCACAAACCTGGTTATTTGAGATAACAGATTTATTTTTTTACTTTATCCAAATAGTCTCACCAGTCTAAATTCAAGGAGCTAGTTGGGTTATGCTTCCTCCTTCAGTAACAGGGAAGAAATTGGTATATTGACATTCTAGTTTTGAGAGAGTCCTATATTCTTGATAAAATAATTCTCTATATATTGATACATATTCTACATCTTCAACATTGGTGAATAACATCTTTAAATATGGTGACCTAGAATATAGAGATTCCTCTGCCTCCCTCTTCCTCTTATATAGATAAACATAAATGCATTCTACCCATCTGTATAATCAACATAACCTCTTGATTTCAATGATTTTGATTATCTTTATCTGCAGTCTTAACACCTGTGAATTTATCGCTTGAAGGTACCATAGTTTAATTATGCAGTTTTCTATATAAATAAAATATTTAGATACAAATTACACATTCAGTTTGATATTTAATTGTATTTTAACACCTTCCTCTATTAATACTCAGACTTCTTCTTGCCCTCCCATATTAAGAAATAAAGAAACCTGGCATTCTATGATTTGATCATTTTAAGCTAACTTATTTCTAGAATATTCACCATGTATGTCAAAATACTTTATGATATGCATTATGGCATTATATGGATATTATTTTGCTTAAAATATAATTCTGTGTGCTAACATGCTAAGCATAGGCAATAATGTCTACAGTATTCTTCTACATGCTGCAAATTATTCCAATAAGTTTTTTTTAATCTGAATTGATCCAACAACCTACTCTTATAAAATTAAAATAGTGGATATCATAAAGTAGATTTTCATTGGTAAAAATAATGCTTCATCAACTAGCATATAAATGTTCAAATAAACTTCCTTTGATAAAATGAAATGTATTCCAGTCATGTGGCTACACTATTTTGAAAAGAATACCACACATTAATAAGCAAGATATGAAAATCTGGTGAGGCAGGATAACCCATGGGAATGGCATTAGAGGCTTGAATCTTAAAATGTCCTTTGTCCATTGGGGATTGCTTTTATTATAATCTGTTGAGCAGTTGGGGTGAAAGTAGTTAATTTCTACTCACATCAAACAATTTTGTAGTCTGCAATGCATTACTCAGTAAGCATTGCAACATAAGTAAATATTAAATCATTCAACTCTTTTTCATTCAGATGAAACAAAATGAATACCGAAAGGAAAGGATAAGATAAAGTTTGACTGGGTTAAAGAATATGAGAGTTTGATAATATCACAGGGTATAGTTGTAAAAGATTTTCCATAGATTTAACTGCACATGAGAATAAAAGTATAAACAAGAATGCTCATCCTACAATAGGATGTAAACAAATTCCAAAAATACTGTCTCCAGACAGTTTCTTTTAGCCACTGTAGCTCAACAAACTCAACTAGAGAATAAAGATGAAATACAGTACAAAAATTGATGAGGATATTACCTCAAGTAGCTCACATGCTTATTAGGACATGAAGAATGTGTATCATGTTAAAATATTAAAAGAAAAAATTGTGACCAGTTTTTGGGTTTTCTTTCTGTGCTATATATTTTTCTTGTTCCTTCACTAGAAGATAAGAAAAAATATATTTCTTTCTAGATGCCTAGAGAGATTTCTTTTTATGATCCCCATTAAAGCAAAAGGAAAATACACAAAATCCCTACTTTATATGGTCTTTCAGGCTCTGTATCCTGGTCTCATCTAGTGCTATACATAAAATACACTCTTCTGCAAGATTTAAATTTAAAGTGACTCCCAACTTTTTTAGGGAAAGTCTCAGCATCTAATATGGTTATTATTCATTCCCTTTTCCCTGTCACACACCATCTTTATCTCTCTCTGTTCTTTGTCATGGTACTGTACAGAATCCCTTTTATCTCTGTCATCTTCCAAGATTCTATATTAAAATATGGGGATGTTAAAATAATTAAATATTTTCCTAAATCTACAATTTAGAAACATATAATTAGCTTCAACCTTTTCTGGTGAACTTATGACAGTTTTAATAAAGTGCATTGATCAAAATTATTAATAAAGTTTTTCATGTTTATTGAACGTGACTAGGAAATAAAGAATTAACAATGGCTTGTTTACTTATAGTTAAATGTATGGGGTTGTTTTGTAAGATTTCAACCCCTCATGACTTAAAACACCTTACACCAAAAATAAACAAACAAACAAACAAACAAACAAATAAATAAATAAATAAAGTGATTTTTTTCTAAATCTGTAGGAAACTACAAAGCTAAGCACTTTACCACAATCTGAGGTTATAAAATTAAAGTCATTATAATTAAAAAAGTATAGAATTTGCATAAAGGTAAAAAATCAGGTAATGAAATTAGTAGAGTCAAGGAATAGACCTATCTATATATGTTCATTGTCATTCATAACACAGGTATATGGATTGAGGGGAGTAGTACACAATTTTTAGTTAATCTTGTTAGGCCAGTTTACTTATACAAATCAATTTCAGACAGATCATCAGTTTATCTGTAAAAGTAGAATAATAACATACAATATAGGAAAATATATTTCTGTAATAATATCAAATTTTCAGTATAGTAAACAAAATTATTACAGCCAAAGTATAAAACATAATGTTTACATTAAAAAAATGAACATTAAATATTCTCTTCTTGAAACTATATGCTGAAAGAAAACATGATTTGGTTGTGATTCATATAGATGATGGAACCAGGGCCAGAAAAATCTTGAGGCTGAAATTCAGACAGTAGGAGGGCAGAGATAGCATTCATGCCCATGACCCCAGTGAATTCCATGGTGGAGGAGAAGAGACCCACTACAGGAACTGGTATCAGAACAGGAAGACTAGGGCAAAAAAGCAGGGTACAGAAATAACTCTTCCATCCCTAAATTAATAAGGGATCTTATCTTCAAGTGAAGACAGCAATCAACAGTAGAGACCTGTATCCCTAAGGACACTGGGAACGAGAGAAACTTAGAACACATGAAGAGACCTGGCCCTGTTTCACAGGGAGAATAGTAAGTGTAGACTATGCACTTTAATGCCAGGAGTCCTGATCTCTTTCTACCTTACTCATTTTCCACTTGTCCTTCCTACCCCCTCCCCCATCTTGTTATGGAAAAGTAAAACCTAATGTTAAGATGACAGTGACACCTACTGGAATAATTTCTAAGTGGGTGAAGAATATCAAAAGTATTTTTACAATTTTTTGCAAAGAAGCAAACATCAAGCAATCTGAATATATTAACAATAGGCTTCACGAAAGGTGACAAGTCTCCAGAAATCAGGTTTAAAGATGCAGATTTTTTTTTTCCTTTTGTCAAACAGATAATTCTAAAGAACTTTTATAAGCAAACTTAACAAACTACAAGGAAACACAGAAAATCAACTAAATGGACTCAGGTTTAAAAAATAATTAGTAGAAAAAATTTTTCACCAAAATGATGTGGTCTACCAAAAAAAAAAAAAGTAAATAAACACAATGAACCCCAACTTAGATTGTAAATAAGAATAATTCAATAAGTGAAATGAAGTTTGCTATAGAAAGCAAAAGAAATAAGACAGATCTTATGGAGGTTAGAATTGATAAGACTGAAAATAGAAATCTAGAAATGACTCAAGGAGAGAGAAATAGCCTTTAATAAAGAGAAGCTCTATTAGAATTATCAGGCTTCATTATGAAAGGACACAGAAAGCTAATACAAAAAGTGAATTAATAATAACACCTATTTAAATGTTAAAAAAAACTATACCATGACTTACAATAGTAAAATTGTTGAAAGTCAATTATTAAAAAAATATTAAAAGTTCTGAAAAAAAAAAAAAAAAAGCATGTAACCTACAAAGGCTCGAACATTATGCTATCAGCAGATTTCTTAGCAGTCCATGAAGGAGTGGAATGTCATATCAAAATAAAAGATAACCACACAAGAATATTCTATCTCATAAAACTATCATTCAACTATGAAGGTAAAACTAAAGCTAACATAGTTCACCACCACCAGACTTACCTCATGAGAAAAGTTGAAATAATTTATATATTAAAATGAATAAAATGGATGAATACAGAACCTTGAGTAAGAAGGCTAATAGGAAGAATGAGAAACCTGCCATTATATCTTGGAATAAGGTGTAAAATAATTAATTATAGCATAAAATTAATGAGAATGAAACAGTAAACATGAGTATAAACACAGCAATTTCACTATGTCCTGTAGTGTAAAAATTGATTATTTGAAACAACAAAAAAGCATTAAAAAGAACAAAAAGAATAAACCTGTATAGACAAATGAAGATAAGACAATACCATCATTACAGACTATTTCAGATATGACAAGTACTTTTTAAAGATTATTTTTATTTATATATATATCTATATATATACAAGAACTGGGGTGTGGGCCAGCAGTGTGGGGAGTAAGAAAATTTACCAGCGGGCCTCCCTGGTGGCGCAGTGGGTTAAGCAACGCACTATGAAGCAGGCCGCAGCCACTGCAGCACGAGTTCGATCCCTGCTGCTGGCCAGGGAGGGGACCCACATGGTACAGCAGACCTCTCCTGCTGTGCCCGCTGCTCCCCTCAGCAGTGTACTTCTGTTGAT
>JAGFMF010011830.1:17876199-18042217 GCA_019455555.1 Galemys pyrenaicus
CATTTGTTGTTGCTACTTTTTTTGATATGTGCCATTCTCACTGGTGTGAGGTGGTATCTCATAGTGGTTTTGATTTGCATTTCTCTGATGACAAGTGAATCACTATTATAGTAATGACTACATAGTAGTATCATGACCTGTTAAATGGCATAACTAGATTTGTTTCACATTCTGTGTAATTTCAAGTTAATGAGTAAAATATTATCAATGACTACACTGGTAGTATTCACAACAAAAATGATGAAGAATACTTTTTTAATGTGCCTGATGGTCATCTATAAGATACTATTAAAATACTATTAAGTGATAGAAAGCATAGGAAATGGAAAAAAAAAATCATGCTCATGGATTAGAAAAATAACATTGTTAATAACTTATCCTAAACTATATATAGATTCAATACAATCCTTATCAAAGTTTCAATAGAATTCTCCTAACAAAAATAAACAAACATTATTGAAGTTTACATGGAACCACAAAAGACCAAAATAGCCAAAGCAATTTGAACAAAAAATTTAAAAAATGGAGGCACAGTGTTCCCAGATTTCAAATTATACAAGGCTATACTAATCAAAACAATATGGCATTGGAATAAAAATAGATGTAGACCAGTGGAACAGAATTGTGAGTGCAGAAATTAAAAAGAAAATTATATGGCTAGTTAATCTGTGATAAGGGAGCCAGAATATACAAAGGAGAAATGAAAGTACAATAAAATATGATGCTGTTAAAAATGGACAACCAGTTGCCAAAAATAAATAAAATAATCTAGGGTACTTCCACACACTTAAAAAAAATAAATGAATAAAAAGACCTATCAAAATGGAGTAAAAACCTTGATGGAAGCCCAGAAGTCATAAACCATGTAGAAGAGTACCTACCTAGGGAAGATGCTTCATTACATGGGAGGGCTTCAGGAACTCATTGGGTACTCCACTCCAAGGGCAAGGACTACAACACAAAATAACCAAATGAGACTACATCAAGATTGAAAGATTCTTTACAGTGAACTAAATGTTATTTAAGAAAAAAAAAAAGAACCCTATTGAAATGGGAAGGAAATATATATGTACATCATACATACGAAATGGCATAGATATATAAGATGTACAAAGAAGTCCCACAATTTATAAAAAACGAAGGACTTCTCCAAAGAACAAATTTGGCTACCAGACACATAAAAAGATGTTTAACATCACTTACAAAGAAAATGCATATCAAAACAAAAATGAGATACCAACATACACCGCTGAAAATGGCCTATTTTCAGGAAAAAGCGCTGGCAAGAATGTGGAGAAAATGGAACCCAATTACACTGTTTGTTGGAATGTAGAATGGTTTGGTTGCTATGGAAACGATATGGAGTTCTCTTAAAAATCTTAAAGTTTATATACCATATTATTTAACAATTCCCCTCCGTAGGAGTACAAAATCACTAATTTAAAGGGATATATGCACCTGTGTCCATTGTAGTGCTATTAACAATAGCCAATTTTATGAAGAAAAAAAATTCAATGCCCATTAATGGAACAATAGATTATCAAGTCGTGCATAAACACAAATATATGTAGCCTCTTACACCTAGGGCCTCTGCACCTGTGTGCACATGGCCTCTCTATTTACCTATATGTGAGTGAAATAATTGGATAAGGCACTCCTGCATGATTGCTTTGAGACATATCACAGGCAGTCAGGGAAGCCTAGATAGTTGTTGACTGATTGTGTGGTCAGGGTCTGAGAGATGGTTTGGGAGTAGCTTGAAATTACACCAAGCACCTGCATGGTAAGTACTCCCTGTATACATGGCCAACATGTCCCCATAAAGTTGCTGCTCCCCATAAAGTTGATTACATTTTGATACCTTTGAAGTATGTTCCCCTTAAAGATGAACACCCTTTGTTTTCCCTGGCCCCTGTTTCTCCTGCCTTTGTCACATAATCAATCATGCTTGTTCATTACTGCTAATAAAAGGCAAGGGTGCTATGCACAGAGCAGCAGCCTTGCCTTGCAGACCTGCTTCCTGACTTGTCCCTCAATGTGTCCCTGAGGACATGCTGGCATGTTCTTGACAACCAGAACAATCCTGCTTAACCATTTAAAGATGGAGTCTTATTTTCATCAACATAGATGGAACGTGTAGGGATTATGTTAGGAGAACAAAGTCAGAAGGAGAAAGACAAATACTGATAATTTCACTTAAGTTGCAATATAGAGAAAAATAGAAATGCCACTAAACTAATTAAATTGGTTTAATTATAAATAAACTAAATAAAATCCTAAATAAAAATAATTTAAGCTAAATTAAACTAAACTAAAATATACCCCAGGAATGTGAACGTACAATTAAGACTGCTAGAGGAGGAGATCATGGAGGAGTAGCAACAAAAGTGGGAATGGGGGCCTCCCTGGTGGCACAGTGGCTTAAGCAACACACTATGAAGCAAACCGCAGTCACAGCTGCATGAGTTCGATCCCTGCCACTGGCCAGGGAGGGGACCCACTTGGCACAGCAGACCTCTCCTGCCTTGCCTGATATTGCCCTCGTAGTGCGTTTCAGTCAGTCTGCCTGTTCTGCTCCCCACTCTTTCTGGTAGATTCTCTCACCCCCTCCCCGCACCTCTGCCTGTACCCCAGCTCTTGTATGCATAAATAAATAAATCTTTAAAAAAAAAGTGGGAGTGGGGAGTCAATGGTCTGATGTGAAACACTATGGGTGATTTGATGATGGGGGTGGTATGATAGCATACATATCTGAAGCAATAAGAATATATTCCCCTAAATCATGTACAGTGTTAATAAATCAATGCTATCATAATGAAAGAAAATAAAATAATGTAAAAACACTATGCAAATACTGATATCCATAACTTGGGAAAACATATTATTATTATTATTCATAATAATAACATATCTGCCATAGTTTTGGTTATTGCAATTCCAATATAGAATTCAGTTTTACTCCATTTACTCAAAGTATAAGTTTTGACTGTCTTTAGTTCTTAAATTACATGTTATACTTTTGTTTCGTTTTTACATTTACCCACTGCTTATATAGGCAGTTTGATTTTATTATATATTCATTTTCACTGTGAAGTAGATTGTTTTTAATAAATTGAAAATTGGAATTAACATCTTAATCTTCATTAGTTTTCAATTAAGTTCTCTACATAAGTAGTTTTATAGGATTATCCATAATAACTATTATAAAGACCTTATTCTCAATATTTGATTTTATCTTAGCTATTAATTTAAATTTAAGAAGAAAATGCTATTTCAATATGTACATACTTGTGAGATTTACAAATAAACACCACTAACATCTTTTCTAAATCTTTTAAATAGATTATAGTTTTGTTTCACTAATGATTTATTCACATAAAGTTATTCATTGGTAATCTACAGTTTTCAATTGGTAAATTTAGAATTGATGTTGAATCATATAAGTATACTTGAGTGATGATAAACATAGTTTTGGAGTTTAAATATGTAAGGAATAAATTTAATATGGTGCAGGGATATGAATCATATAGTGAGATCACTGAAGTTTGTTTAATTATATTTACCAAGGTTTTGCTTATGTGTGTGTGTACCTATAAGTGTGCATATGTATAAGTTATTCAATATTTTCTTATAGTGACCAATTTATTATACCCATGAAAATTTGAAAACATACTTATTAGAGTTTATAATAAGCATTGAAGAGTTTAGTTGGCTAGTGGTGAATTGCATAGATTATGTAAAAAAGAAGTGAGTTAAAACCATGCTTTGAAATATTTTAAAGTGAAGTCAAAATACAGTTTCTCTCTGATTCTTTATTAAGATATAGGTGTAAAATAAATTTCAAAAAATAAAATGGATTTAAGTTAGAACTATACCCTTGTTCACTTAGTCCCTTTTAATTTTTAGTGTTATTCATTGAAGATTTTTTTTTGGAGATGTGTTCCCCTATGAAAGTGTAAGCATGTTGGGTGTGGCCTGAAGCTGCTTCCCAGGCCGTGGCAGCACCATAGAGTCCTCATGAAAAATCAGAATGAGAGACAGCCAACATAAAGTAGTATAACACTAAATCAGGGGAAATTAACATAACTGCAGGCGGGTTTTTTTTGTGTGTGTAGGTAATAATGGCAAGGAAAACTTTTACAAAGCCTGAGTTCAGGGTATCTCATGCCAGCGATGTTTTTATAGGTTTCCTGAATTGTTTATCTTAGCAGCTCAGAAAGAAAAAGAATTCATTTATAGACATTCGCTGTCATTTAAATTATCTTTGTTTCACAGACATTATCAATTTCTTTTCTAAAAACAACTTTGACTAGCAGGTATCATCTTCTCCAGAAAAAGTCACTAAGAACATAAATGATTTGCTTTAAGTGATAGAATTAACTTGAAACTCAATTTCCTGATTTGCATTAGGTTTCTGTTCATTAAAATTGTGTTTCCAAATGTACTTTTATCTAAGAATACTCTGAAAATTTTAACTAATGGAAGATATGTAAATATTTTCCTTGATTTACTAAATTAGTATATGCAGAAAAAGCATGCATTTTGAGCAATATCTATTGGTATAAACATGTTTTTGGGCATTGTGACTATATCATAATCTCTTTTCTGATCCAAATTACCATCAACTGTATACAGAATTTTTGTTTTAGGGGCCTCCTTGGTGGTGGGTAAAGGGGTTAAAGACACAGCACTATCAAGCTATCACCCACCAGTCACTGCTACAGGAGTTAGATCCCCTGCCAGCCAGGGAGCTAACCCACATGGCACAGTAAATCTCTCCTGTCTCACCCTCTGAATCTCTTCAAAAATAAAGAATTTTTATTTTTAAAAAACTATATTTTTATTTGTTAAAGATCTATTTACGCATACAAGAACTGGGGTGTAGTTCAGAGGTGGGGTGGGTGGGTCCACTAGAGAGAGTGGGAGCAGAACACTAAAATATTGAACACTGAAATGCACTGCTGAAGGGAATAGAGGGCCAGACAGGAGAGATCTGCTGCACTATGTGGGTCAGCTCCTGGCTGGCAGGGCTGGAACTCCTGGCTGGCAGGGCTGGAACTCCTGCCACAGTGGTTGGTGGTAGATAGCTTGATAGTGCTGTGTCTTTAAGCCCTAGGCCACCAAGAAGGCCCCTAAATAACTTTTAAAATATAAGTTGTACCCAAAATCATGATAGAGAAGAAAAACAAAACAATAGCTATAGTGTATTAATATTGTGAAAACTACTTGAAAGTACACAAATGGATGAGCTCGAAAGCTGAATATGGAAATAGAAATCCCAAACCCAAAATTACTATAATATGTCCTTGACTAAAATTAGATAAACTGTAGGTAATAAAGATTAAAGAGAAAATGCACATAGAGAAGAATCTAGCCATATCCGACATCTTGAAAATTCTGAACAAATCATCAAAGAAAAGATGGCGTATACAGTGAAGTACAGTTTCACTGGTAATTTGCATCCTGATGTAAAGGAGATAAAAGCCACTGTGTGCGTGTAGTATGGTAAAATGAGAAAAGGTTCACACCTTTTCTATGTGAACCTTTTCTCATATTACTGTATCTGGATAACTTTAAACCAATGTTACTTCAATGGAATGAATAGATAGATAGATAGATAGATAGATAGATAGATAGATAGATAGATAGATAGATAGATAGATAGATAGATAGATAGATAGATAAAAATAAAGTACAGGGCCTATTATTATAGGAGTTTCTCTAGTTCAGTTCTGAAGTGTCCACTGTTCAGTTTATCACTGAAGAATGGGACAGTCATTAATTGTCAGATTTCAGTAATTCCATTAAATGTCAAAATGACTTAGTGAAATAAAATTCCTACATAAATACCTCATAAATCATATAATAGGAAAAATAAAATAATGTAAACTTACAGGGGAAAAATAAACTCCATCTCCCCCAAAATAAAAACCCAACTGTGTCATCATTCTTAAAATACATAAGCAATTACTACCAAAAGACCGATTCTAGTGATTACCCAAAGATTTCTTCAGTGAGAATATCAGAAATTTACTTATTTCCAGATATGCAAAAATATGCATGCTATTTGCTGATATAAATTATAAGCATTTCCTTTCAAAGATAAAGAGTATCTGTCCAAACTATGGCAAAGACCACAATCAGAGGTGACAATGTGAAACTCATTTTTTATTTATTTTTTAAAGATTTATTTATTTCTTTAAAATCAAGAGCTGTGTGTGTGTATGTGTGTGTGTGTATTCACCAGAGACAGAACAGGGACCAGAACAGGCAGACTGACTGAAGTATTTGCAGGGAGCAGCAGGCAAGACAGGAGAGGTCTACTGCACCATGTGGCTTCTCTCCCTGGCCAGGGATAGAACTTGTGCTGCAGTGGCTGTGGAAGAACCACAGTGCAGCACTCAATACTTTGAACCACCAGGGAGGCCCCAAAACTTGTCTTTTAAATACAGAAATGAAATACAATATCTGTGACTTCTGCCCCCTTCCTGATTGTACTGAGGATCAAAGTCAGCAGTTAATAAAATATAGAAATAAAATATATAGAGCTAAGAAAGGAAATAGATGTCATTGTAGTCAGTGATCTGTCATTTGTCTTTCCACAGAAAAGTGGAAGAAATCTAAAAATAAAGAAATCATCAATAAAGAAAAATAGATTTTTTAAGAACATAATGAAAATGTATTCTGAACAAGTATGTGTCAGTGCTTTTAAGCAGTTGGCTAAAATATATATTCTATAAAATGAGTGTAAGTAAAGATAAACTAGATAGACTGATAAGTATTGCATCAATTGAAACAATAGCAAAATTTTTCTCAAAAAATTAATATCTTGATATAGGTGGTTTTATAGATAAGTTATATTTCAATTGAATGATTCATAGGAAAAAAAACTCATGTAAAAATGTGTTCAGCTCAACATTGTTAGTCCATTTTATAAAAACATATAATTCCTTTTTATAAATTACATATTGAAAAAGAGAATGGCTATAAACATAGGAGTGCAGGGATTCTTTTGAATCAGTGTATTTGTGTCTTTGGGTATATTCCTAGGAGTGGGAGTGCTGGATCATATGGAAGTTCCATTCCTAGTAGATTGAGGAACCACCATACTGCTTTCCATAATGGTTAGACCAGCTTGCATTCCCACCAGCAGTGTAAGAGGTTCCTTTTTCTCCACACCCTCGCCAACATTTGTTGTTGCTATTTTTTTTGATAGGTGCCATTCTCACTGGTTTGAGGATCAAGGAAAGGAATAAGAACAATAATAATAATAACAATAAAGACACAAAAACCAAAAATGAAAAGATAAGGACAAATTGGGGACACTAAGTGGGGAGGGAAGAGGGGGAGGGTTGAGGGCAGACAGGAGCATGGGGGACTGAGGTGATGATGCACTGGTGATATGGTGATGATAAATACATGGGGACTACAATTGATGTCAAATATATATAAATTAAAAAAATTTTAATAAAAAAAGAAAAAGAGAATAGCATGTAAATCCTAGAGGACTTTCTGCTTGAATGTAAATGTTGTCTTCTATTTGTTTGTTTACTATTCTCTATTTTCCCTTAGACAATCTTATTTCCTACATGTATTATAGAGACAAATTTACTTGCTTTGTTAAAAAAATATGTATTCCAGGCTTCTTTTCTAGTATTTTTCGACATATGAAATTATCTAATGGGCCCTCCCTAATGGCACAAGGAGTTGAGCACTGCACTGTGGGGCTTCCGTAGTCACTGCAGCAGGATTTCGACCACTGGCCAGAGAGGGGACACACATGGCACAGCAGACCTCTCCTGCCTCGTCCCCAGTGGTATAATTCTGTCCATCTGCTTGTTCTGTTTTCCGCTCTGTCTCTGGTGAATCCTCTCACCCCTCACACCTCAGGCCTGCACCCCAGCTCTAGTATGCATAAATAAATAAAATATTTTTAAAAAAGAATAAATTGTGTGATTTTCTTCTAGAATACTTCCCAGAATTCTCAAAGTATATTTATGATTATACCATTAATCATTCACAGAAAAATCTGCTTATTCTTGATCAGTGACTCAGAAGAGAAACCTGGAATCACTTTTCACCTGATCTTTCCATCTCAGTCTCATCATACGGTCATCATTTATACCTTTCATTTTGGTTACAAAATGCACTGTAAACTTTATCTATCTCTATGTTTCTTTGATTTGTTTGCCAGACCTCACTACTGACACAATCTGTCTCATTATCCATGTAACAACCACTGTGATACATATTTTTCTTATATATAGCAGAAAATCTATGATATCAATAATTTCATGTGGAGTTAAAATAGCATTTGAAATCCTTGGCATGCCCATTGAAGTTTTGATTATAGTTCTTCCTCCTTTTTCATTACAATCAGTCACACAGGTATTTTTTTCTAATTTTACAAGTGTTAAGACATTTCTCAAATAGGGATTTTGCATTTTACACTACATATTTTTCCCACTCCCAATAAAAATGAGAATTGTCTGTCAAATCATCCCTAAATTCTTGAAGCACAAAGATATCCAAATTATTCTCCATTATATTTACAGACTTTTCTTTTATAAGACTCATTATATAGTGAATTTATACAATTATGATTTGATTTGTGAAAATCTGTTCTCTCCTGTAAGATTTTAATCTATACAACTGTATATGAAGTATATAGCACTATGCCTAGTATATTATGAGCATTCAATTAGCATTTTCTTATGGTAATGGATAAATATTGTAATTAAGAATTGTGTAAGAATAATGTATTCCCCATACTTAAAAAATCCACATGTTGAATACAAAGTCATCGTGCATGATAAAACTTTTTTACCTGAAGTTATTTTTTGTTAAATTTGCAAAATTATAATTTATTGCTTTAACTTTACAAAATAAAATGAACTAAGTTATTAATTCTTGTTTTTACTACATTTAACAGTACAAAATGAATCATTCCAACTGGAAAGAACTTCATCATAACTATCACATATAAGTCCCTGTAGATAACATAAAATCTTAAGCATTCATATTAAACTGGATATCTAAAGACCATCAAATTTAACTGCCATTTGAAAATGTTCAAGTACATTCTTTGAAATATGAAAATGATAAGGATTAGTCAGGGGCTCTCATGTGAGAATAAATATGAACTGTTTAAGTTGTTTAATCACAAAAATTTTAAAGGCTATTTTAAATCAGTGCTTTATAAAAATAAGTCAATATTTCAAAATAAAATAAATGAAAAACTAAAAACTACTAGTAATTATCATCTTTAAAAAATTCCTTTGAAGGTGTGTGTCATATTTTTTACATATGAATTGTTTTTTATCTTTTTTTTTCTCTCCTTAACTATGTTTTGAAAAATCTAGGGTCTTCAAATCCTGCACCAGTTGCACAGAAGTCAATGTAGTTTTCTTGTGTGACAGATAAATCTAGTTATCAAAGTGGCAAGTCTTTTTGTTATCATTCAGTTTACAGACCCTCTAAAAACATGAATTACCTGCATTGAATAAATGGTGAAGTTCTCTGGTCTGTATGGAAGAATATAAATCTCTCACAACTGCTGTTTTTTTTTTTTTAAATCTGTTAATTGCAAGGTATAAGAAACTATATACACACACACATACCTACATGTACATATATGCACAAATATGGATATAGAAAAATAGTTATAGCTAGAAATATATACACAGGAACTACAGATTGAATATGTACATTTGATTATATATAATACATAATATATAACATGTATTTGAGTATATGTGATTCAATTTAGAGCATGTCCTTGTGTGTAAAATATTGGAATAAAACCTGGAAAACGCTATACAAACACCATATGAATGAACTACTTATTATAAACAAATTGATCCACTGCTTTTAATTGTCTGTCACAGAGAAAAGACAGATACATAAAATATCACTAAGAGTGGTATTTTAGTATCTGTTCTGTAAGTGACAAAACTCGGTTTTAAAATGATATATCTAAAACTATGACTGAGGAGGTTTTTTGTTTGTTTGCTTATTTGGGAGTTTGTGAGCACTGTCTCCTATCACCACAAATCATGCATTTGACTGAGAAGTTTTAAAATGAATGTTCACATGTAAATGTAACTGAATAAATGTACGTAAATAACAAGGCCACTTCACCCTCCCAATAATCTTGACTAATCTTTTGTTAGAGACATGAACTACATTTGTTGTTGTCCCTTTATACCTCATGTAATTTGATAGTTTCAAATGTAAAAGTAATAAAATCTAAAAATTGAGAAATTTTATTTTTGAAGTCAAGTAAAGCAATAGCATCAATAAAAATTGATTTAAAGCACTTTTGTAAATTTTTAGATTTATCATATCTTTATGCAATTAAATAACAAAGGGATTCTCAAAATTTGCTTGTATCAGTTATACCTATTTATATTTTGCAAAGTTGAAATTAAAACAAAGAACAATAAATTTTAATTTATTTATTAGCTTGTTTTAAAATAATAATTACTGTAGATCAACATAAATAATGCCTGTAGTAAAAACAATTATATCCTCTTCAACTTAGTAAGAAGAGTAGCATTGTACTTATTACATTAGAAAAAATGTTGGCATCTCATATCTGCTTCTGAACGCAATCTTTAGTTATATAGTACTCTAGTGAAAGTGTATGAGTAAAAGTTAATAGCATATTTGAAAGGGAAATAATGTCTGGATAAATTTTCTAAGTAATTGTGCATATTCTTTTATTCTATATCAGACTTAACAAGTGGCAGTTTTTTGTTTGTTCTGTTTTTAAGATTATGAAATAAGATTAAGTTGAACTATGCATCCTGAAACTAAATCAATTAAATTTTCATAGCCAATTACCTATAATTTTCTGGATTTATTTTGAAATTTCAATGAAGTTTGTGCACACCCTTTTGCAATTTTAGACATTAGTAATTTGGAGCATATTGCCTCACTGAATTATGCAAATCTTTTAAATGTTAACACATTTGATTAAACAATAATTTAAATCACATGTGGTAAAATCAACACTAATCTCATCAATACCTAGCAGAGAAGTTAGGCAATAAGAGAAATAAACGCCACCCCAATAACTAAAGAAGTTGTAAAACTCAAAATTTCCAGATGATATGACATTAGATATATAAAACTCTAAGGACTCCACCAAAATTCTTATTATTGAGATAATAATCAATTACAGTAAATTTCCAGGACACAAAACAAATATGTAAGAATCTATTACATTTCTATACATTAATGATGTTACCAGAAATAGAAATTCGGAAAATATTCTTATTTGCAACTGCATAGTAAAGAAAGAAATACCGAGGAATAAATTTAGTCAAAGAAGTAAATGCTCTGGGACTTCCTGGTGGCACAGTGGGTTAAGCAACGCACTATGAAGCAAACTGCAGCCACTGCAGCACCAGTTCGATCCCTGCCGCCGGCCAGGAGAGGACCTACATGGCGTGGCAGACCTCTCCTGCCTCGCCCGCTGCTCCCCTTAGCAGTGTGTTTCAGTCAGTCTGCCTATTCTGCTTCCCACTCTGTCTCTGGTGAATCCTCTCACCTCCTCGACTCTGGCCTGTACCCCAGTTCTTGTACGCATAAATAAATAAATAAATCTTTAAAAAAAAAGAAGTAAATGATCTGCAATTGAAAAACAAAATATTATTGAAACTATGTATCCAAGGACAGATGAATGGATTAGGGAGGCATAGGTACGTACACAATGAACTTCTATGGACTACCATGCTATAAAAATGATGAGCATTTGGCATTTGCAACAAGATGTATAGAGTTGGAGGTAATAATAGTGAGAAACAAGTCAGAAAGAGAGTGGCAAATGTTGGATGTCGTCACTTTCTTATATGTGTAATATAGAGAAACAAATTCTAGGGTCAGATCAAACCAAAGCAATAACAAACTCCAGAAGTATAACTATAGAATGAAGGCTACCAGAGGGAGAAGTTGAGGATGGAAAGTGGGTTTTGAAAGGGAACCAATGAACTGCATTGGAGGATTAAAATAAAAGCAAATGGGGAAATAATACAAAAAAAGAAAAAGAAGAAAGACATTGGATTGAGATATTCATTTCCCAGATAAAACTAGCTTGTGGAAAGAAATGTAAACCAAAAATAAATGGAAAACTATTCCATGCTCACTGTTCAAAAAAATTAATATCATCAAAAAACCTATACTGCCCAAACTAATGTATAGATTTAATGAAATCCTTAACAAATTTTCATGATATATTTCATAGAAATAGATCAAACAGTCATAAAAAAATTGTATGAACTACAAAAGACCTTGGGTAGTCAAATCTATTTTGAGAAAGAGCAAAGTTGGAGGCATAACATCTCCTAATTTCAAACTATATTACATGCCTATAATAATCAAACCAGTATGCTGTTGACATAAAACAGACACAGAGATCAATGGAAAAGAATGAAAAGCCCAGAAATAAACCTATTCATATACAGTGAATTAATTTAAGACAAAGGAAGCAAGAATATATAATGAGAGGGAATAGTCTCTTCATAAATATTGTTGGCAACAGTGGGAAGGTACATAAAGAAAGTAATTACCTGGGCCACTGTTATTAGAACCCAGCTGTCTCAGCAGTGGGAGCCAGCTGGAGTAGTGGTGTTCTCTCACCTTACTGATCTATGAGAAGTCAGTTGTGGCAGTTACTCCTCAGAGACTTTTTCCTGGATAGTGGAATGGGCAAATCAGTTGCGAGTTATGAGCTGATTGGTGCTAAGTGATCCAATCAGTCACAAGATTGAAAAATGGTCCAATCAGACTCATTGTTGGGACACCCTGAAAGAGGATATAAGCCAGGGTTGAAGGGAGACAAGGAGAGATCACAAAGAAGAGAAGGGGAAGAAGATGAGTACCCCTGTAGAAGAGAAGATGGTTTCAGCCTCCGAATGAAGAAGTAAGAAGGGGAAGACTCTGTTCCTGGCCTCCAAAGATAGAAGAAAAGAAGCATTCAGCAGCCGATATCTGAGGAGGAAGGAGAAGCTGAAGAACTCTGTCAGACACTAGACTTCTAGTCCTCTGACATTGCCTGAAAGGAGCACAAAAACCTCTGGGCCTGGTGTCTCAAAGAGCTGTTTGTTGTTGGTATAACCAAACAACTCACAAAGAGCTATAAACACTGAGTGTTTCTGACACTACCTCTGTGGAACCAGTAGTGGCCATAGCTACTTTCAGCACTCCTGGTGACCAGTGGCAACCATCACTGATGCTGTCTGGGTGAGATAGCCCACCACTGGTGGATACAGTAAGCTCTTTTTTCCCCATTTATAAAATAAACACCATGGTTGTTCCTGGAGCCTGACCTCTCTTGACATTCTGTGTGCAGGTGAGTAGCACAGACAATGATCTCTTCCTCTTCTTCAGGCACTATATTTTGTTAGATTATAGCCCATAAGTTCCAGAAGGTTTTATCCTTATATCCTTTAGTTTTGGTTGGTAGCCTTTTAACCTTTTAGGGTTTTTGGGTGACTTTCTGGTCTCAGAGCCCTCTCCTCCCATTTCATCACTGTTTTATACTATGCATAAAAAATAAATAAAAATGGATTATTATTTGAAACTAAGACTTGAAATATAGTCATAGAAGAAAATAGGCATAGAAAGAGAAGGGTCAGGAGAGAGAGCAAGAAAAAGACAAGGAAGAAGAGTGATAATCATTTTATATAATTAAGCACATACCTAATTTACAGTTCAGAAAATAAAGTGGACCTCTATTTTATGAAAGCATAGGTTCTTGGATGTAAGGACAATCAAATACAAACTGATAAAAGTTTTATTTAAGCAATGAGTTGGTTGGCTTGAGATGTTCTTTTCCCTAATGAAACTATAATTCTCTAATTTGCTGATTATAATCAACAAAAACAATTAAGAATAAATATTTAGGCATGTATAGTCCAGAAAACAGGGAGAGTCATGAGGCAGGAGAGGTCTGCTGTGCCATGTGGGTCACCTCCCCACCGGCGGCAGGGATTGAACTCGTGCTGCAGTGGCTGTGGTTTGTTTCATAGTGTGGTGCTTAACCCATTGCGCCAGCAGGGAGGGCCCTTGATACCATTTCCTAAGAAGCTTAAAACAATTAGGAATAAGACATGTATACAAATAAATGTAACAAAAGATGGTAGCATTTAAAGAAGCCATTCTGCTTTAATTAAAACATTCAAAGCATTTAGGAAAGAGCAGGGATTCTCTTAATCAACTTGTCACCATGTATAATCAGGGTTCATGGCTGACATACATTCCTATTACTTTTATTTTCAAGTACTTTGTTCAATATAAATTCTTATTTAAGTTTTTAATCCTGTCAAGTTAAACTATTATACAACACTAAGGCCAAACCAAATACATCAATGGGACATTATTGGGTTCAAAACCATCAGTTTGAAATTAAATTAATTTTCTAACTATTTTTTAGAAAATTAGTTCTAGAAAGCTAGCATGTGGTTGTTAGGTTACTCATTTTGTAGAACCAATATACTGGTATGTTTATTTCAATGATTTAATTGCACTGAGTTTAGGGTGATAGGTAGGAGACAGCAGTGGAAAGAGGTCTTTAAAAATAGGGACACGCTTATAAGTTGCTTTGGTCTCTTTTCTGCCTTTCTTTGAAGATTCTGGGTTACATCGTACATCATTTTTGTAATAGAGGGTAAGATGTTCTTCTAATGAAGAATGAAGAGCTATGATCTAACCTTCTATCTTCCTTTTCCAATGAAATGAGATGCTTCCTCACACAGATCCCTTTTCCTGGGACACTACTCAGTGACCACCAGGACATATTTAAGAATTTAGGGAAAATCTCTAAGCTGTGAATAGCAAATTCTTTACCCATTTTGATTCCTTTGTTCAGCTTTCTAGTTCTGAATTGTTGATTAGAATAGCACCTTTAAGAAGGCAATGCTATTCATAAGCAAGAACTTGTGTTTAATTGTCTAGAGTGAGTTTTGAATTTTTTTTCTACAAATGAAAAACAGATTATACTTTTAATATTTTAAGTACTGTGAGACAGTCACAGAGGAACAATAGGTTAATCAATATTTCCAGCAGCTTTATCTAAAAAAAGAAAATTTACTCAAAATAATTACCCCCAGTGAGTTAAGATATGAAATACACCATAAAAGATATTGATTGATTGCTATGAATTTTTAGCAACTATAGCCTTTGAAGCATGAAATATATTAACATTGTCTCCTAATAACTTCAACAATTGTTCTGAGTTGATGTGTCATGATATAGATGTATAATTTATTCACAAAACAACTGGTGACAGATCAATTTAACTTGTACAAATAAAATGACCTCTGCATTTTCAGTCAATGCTTACCAAAGGACAATGTCAGAAATAACATGCACCATATATAATTGGTAAAGGTATGAATTAGTGTTCATTGTTGAAATACTTTTGTTCTTTGCGAGCTTTTAAATATTACAGATTTGCAGTAAATTTTATTACATCATTTTATTTTCAGTCTTCTGTTATAAAAATAGTTGCCATTCATTTCAAAGAATATAAAATAACGCTTCTTAGCTATTGCGTTTGATTGCCAGGTGATTTTTCTTGTTGTTGCTATTTTAGTATTTAAATGGTATTCAAAAGCAAGAAATAAAACCATAGACTTTATTGTATGGCCACACTATTTATTTTCGTGTAGAGATTTCTTTGAATATAACCTGAGGGAAAAAAAAAGTGGCTTATTTTATCACAATTAAGACATTTAAGACTCACAGTTTTCAGACCCATTACTTGAGTTGTTATCTTTTTGTTTTACTATGAGTCTGGATCATCTGATTATTTCAGGATAGCATTAAATCTTGAATTTTTTAATATATAGCTCTTCTCAAGCAAGAAATACTGATATAACAATGTTTAGTAGTTTATTTCATAGAAATGTGATGTATTCCATCAAACCACATTTCCATGTGTATTGTTATCTTTTTTTTTCCTCCCAACTACACTGTAAATATTTTCAGACAGATATCATTGTCACCAAGAAAGTATAGTAACACAATGCTAAACACAAACATCCTCAATTGTTTTCTGTTCATGCTTCTTGTACACTTGTACATGCTACTTAGACATTATATTTATGAGTATTTAAATAATTATATTACACCTTTTAAAAACTGAAAATGGTGAAACATTTATTCAGGCAACTTCGAAGTTGAAAGTGTGAAGTCAAAGTGCCCCCCTCCTTGGGATAAAGAGAAAGGGAGGGGAAGGCACCGTGAGGACTTTTGTGACTGATTAGGTGTGTTCTTGTTGTTGTACTGGCACTTCTAAATCAGCCAATGAAAATGTTTGTGATTCACTATGAAGTACTTTGACAAGTTTCTTACCACCCACAGCACACAGAAATATTAATGTATCATTTTAGTTTGTAGACAAGTCAAGCTTCAATGAAGGTTGATGAAAGAGTGAATTTTTTGAAATTTAAATATATTACTTAACTGTGTGGGATCCAAGGAGGGGAAAACAAGGTAGTATTAGGAAGTAAATTAATTATTTGTAATTACATACTTGGCATTAAATTCAATTATATTACTCCATTATCACATGTAAATATTATACACCTTCAATGGGAGCCCAACCGGAACAACAAGCGACAGGTGCTTCTCTAGAGAGACCAGGCACAGGTGTTTGTCCAGGTTGCCGATTTTCAGGCCTGTCTGCTGAGAGCTTGAAGTGGACTTCCAAGATCCCCTGTCTGATCCACCTCTTTTCTGGGGGACCTGTTGACTTGGGGACCCCCAAAGATTTCTGAGCCACTGAGGGTTGTGTAAGGAGCAGCAGCAAAAGCTGCCCTCTCCCTGGACTGGAAAGACACCACCAGGATGTGTCTCAGGTGGGCATTCTCTTTCACCTGCTGGGCATCCTCTCATCATGTGGAGCAGCCACCCCTTTCCCCTCAGTTTCTCCTCATGGATGAAAAGGCTCATCCTTTCCAACTCTCATTCTATGTCTCCTGCCATCTTCCTGTAGAGGCTGGGCACCGGATCTGCATGCAGGATGGGATTCTCCACATGGTTGACTGAGCTGTGGGTTCCCTGGCACTAATGTTCTCTGCGGCTGATGTACAAAGCCCTGACGGATTCCAAGAAACATCTGGAGAGTCTGTCGAAACTTCTGTATGTCACTACTTAGCTAGCAAATGTCAGAGAGGCCTGCTTCTCCCTGAAGTGCTCTAGGTCCTGGATCAGTTTCCTGAGTTGCTCATCAGCCAGCATGGGAAAGAATCCTTTCTTCTCCCTTTCTGGCCTTATCAAGGCGTTTCCAGCCCAGATGACCAGGTCCAGATCTTCTTGGGACAGAGAGACCTGGTGGGGGTAAGGGGGGGATGAGCACCTGTGGCTTCTTAGTTTGCCTGTCTGTCCAAAGAGTCCAGCTGCACGTGCTGGTCCTCCAAGAGACCAGGTAGCCTGTGAGTGCTCAGGATGGTGTGGGCCAAAGCAAGCAGCTGGCTCCCTCTGTCTCTGAGTACCTGCTGCATGCATGCATGTCAGAGCTCCCTCTGGGACCCTGCTCCTGCAGGGCGCTCACACTCTGCCTCCACCTCTCCCTCTCCTGGGACAGCACCTCCAACTCTTGCCGCAGAGTGAGGTTCTCATGCAAGACAGTCCGGAGGGACTCCTTCAGCTATCACACTTGAGCCTGCAAGTCATCACCCCATCTCTGGCAGCAGTCACTAGAGATACCTGGTCTTCTTCATCATCTGCAAGGGTTTTCTTCTGTCCCAGAAGGTACCAGGCAAGGGAAAGATGTGGGAACCTGGCTTATCTGAGGATCAGCAAAGAATTTGTCCAGGTGACAAGGCATCTGGGATTTCATTCAGTGAAACCAAGCAAAGCAGTTGCAAAATGGGAGGCCTACAGTCCATTGTAGTTGATTCCTGGGCTTTGTGGGCTGCTCTGCTTGTTCCAGTCTGGTCCCAATAACTTCTCCAGCTTCCACTACAGCTGGACCTCCTGTGGCCAGCTTCTCTGATCATACTCCCAAGAGACACCTCTTCAGGTTGAGACCCACACAAAGACAACACAGAGTAGGGCCTCTCAGGGAAACCTCAGACTGGAGTGAAGGCTTCCCACACAGCACACAGAGCAACCCGTGGCTGCTATACCACCTGCCAGGGAGCCATGATGATGCAGGCAGCAGGTGTTCACTGGCTCCATAGGGCCCTGGGAGTCTGCCTGAGCAGACAGCGTCCTTGACTGTCAGGAATAGTGAGGAGTCCTGGGGTTCCAAAACAAACCAATGCCAGGCAACGGGGCATACCATTATGTAGAGGGGGGGGGCATGGAATGGGTAGGGATTCAGAAGGTTCTAGAAAGCATTTCTCTCAGACCACTGTGTTCCTTGCACTTATACAGGTGGTATGGTTTGTACAGGAGAGGATGGATAGATAAATTTAATTAAATTTAACACCAGGTATGTAATTACCAATTATTAATTTAATTCCTAATATTACCTTGTTTTCCTCTCCTTGAATCCCATACAATTAAATAATAGAACTATTATATTTCATTTCAAAACAGTTCAACAATAACAATACACCTAATCATCAGGAAAAATCTTCCCAGCACTTTCCCCTCCCTTTCTCTTTGCCCTAAGGAGGGTTTGTTGGATCTGGTTCTTGTCACTTGGATAGCTTTGTGGAGCCCCAATCCTAGATTCCTCTTCCTTTCTCTGGGCATAAGCTCTGACTCTTTCCACTGTTCCCCCTCCAAGATGTTCCCATCAATGGATCTTCATCATTTAGTCCCTGCCTAAATGCCACCTCCACCAGGAAGCCTTCCCTGACTATCTTGGTGAAAGTGGTTCTCTTCCCCCAGTCCCTCTCTTTCCCAGTTTCTTCAGTGCTGACTTGCTGGCCAATATGGCCTCATTTGCTAGTTGTTTAGGAATTGATTATCAACTCTTACACAACACCTCCACCACACAGAACCTGCAACTCCTTGGGGTTGGGGAGCAAGTGATCCTTGTTGATCAGGGTGAACCCTATATCCCCAGCATGCAGGGCAGAGCTCTCACCACATGGGAGGGTATAACTAGGTGGTAACTGTATGGCTGGGCAGGTAACTGCCTGGGTTTGGGAAATTGGTTGCTTTCCTCACTTCCATCTTCACTCCAGCTTCTAGCTGAGGAACCTGGGCACATTCACCCTTGGTGAGATCAGGTGACTCTGGATGCCTGGACAGTAACTTAGGACCCCTGTTCTTTACCAGATGGTCTTCAGGTTGAGATCAGGACATTAAGTAGAGACTTTACCCTTGAGCCAGTGCCTTCTTGGTTCAGCTCATTGTTATATGTGTGTACATCTAGTGTTTCTCATAGCACAAATGTGTGTGAACACATACATGTCTATCTGGATATCATAGAACAAATGTAATGTGTGTCTATGTAGGAGTAAATGTCTGGATATATTCTTCACATCCCCTGTCAGCCTCCCTATTACCACTTTCCAAAAAAAGTTACCAGGCACTGAGAGAAGTGGTGGGATCTTTCTAGCAAATCCTGGGATCCAGGAAGTTACAGACTACAGCAGGACTGCTCAGAGTATGGCAGACACAGTGTGCAGTGTCATTCGAGCTCTTAGATGTTGGCAGCACAAAGGGGTTTTTTGATTGTTTTCATTTATCCTCATGGAAGCCCCCCTTTTTTATTGTAGAGTAATCTAGAGAACATAAAATTAGACATTTTATTTTTTTAAAGATGTATTTATTTATGCATACAAGAGCTGGGATACAGGCCAGAGGTGCAGGAGGTGAGAGGATTCATAAGAGACAGTGGGGAGCAGAACAGGCAGATTAACTGAAATATACTGCTGAGGGGAACAGTGGGCAAGACAGGAGAGGTCTGCTATGCCATGTGGGTCCCCTCCCTCGCCAGGGATCGAACTTGCGCTGCTATGTCACGGATGCTTCACATTGTAGCGCTCAACCCGCTGTGCCACCATGGAGACCCCAAATTAGGCATTTTAAAGGCAGTAATTGAGTGACATATAGTTCATTCACAATACAATTAAACCTTCAGTGTTCCGAATTTCAGAACATTCTCATATCTCCAAAAGGAAACCTTACACTCAGGGAGTAATTGAATCTTCCTTGTCTTGGAATCATGGGCACCTGACTCTTCCTGATGTTTGTTGAATGAATCAAGAGAGAGGTGGCTTGAGTCTCTCATAATAGACTCAAAAAGCCCAGCATGTAAATCCACCTTCAGGGTTAAACTAAGAGTCATCACTCAAATGCTACAGAAAAAAAGAATCTGCTAAGATTTGTTTAGTGACCCCACAACCCAGGCAGACAGTATATTTGTCTAGATGTAGGAGCATAAGAAGTACGGATATATTTATAAAATCCCTTTGAAGGAGAAAACAATGGAAACAGGGTTACTTTCATTGAACTTAATCATTATCCTAAGCAACTAAACGACTAGAAAATAATTTCTTGTATCTTTTAGTTTAGCCATTGAAAATAGGTCCTTTAGGAGCAAACACTCCACATTACCTTGCCTCTCTCTTTGCAGAGAGACAGGAGGTAATGTGTCCTGCAAGGAAGTGCTCATGGTGCTGATAGTCTGTGGGGTCAACCTAGCATTTCAGGAGTAAGAGCTAGAATGGGTTCAAAGTTGTTTCCTTAAAGAAAGGTGCCTGGGGTTTGGGTTGGGTTCTTGTTTTTGCAGGTCATTACTCCTGCAGTTGATCAGTTTTTAAGCACCAACAAGGATTTTTCATTTTCATTTAAAAATAGATTTTCTTGGAGTATAACAAAGATAATAGAAAACGTTGCATGAAAAATCTGGCCAGATTTAGATCTAAAGTAATGATTGACAACATCCAGTATGACACAGAAGAAACTGATGATGCTGGCTTCTCCCAGGGAGGGGACAGTGTGGCCTGAGCAGGAGAGAGGCAGATTTTCACTGCACATACATGCATATACACCACCTGGTGGCACAAGGTGATAAGCACCACACTGTGAAGATTCTGCAGCCACTGCAGTGGGAGTTGTATCCCTGGCAAGGGATGGGGCCCACATGTTGCAGCAGACCTCTCCTGCCTCGCCGGCTGTTCCCCTCAGCAATATATTTCAGTCAATCTGCCTGTTCTGCTCCTGGCTCTCTCTCTGGTGAAACCTCTCAGTCCTGCCTCTGGCCTGTACCCCTCCTCTTGTATGCATAAATAAACAAAATCTTTAAAAAAAAAATGATGAACAGGGCCTCCTTGGCAGCGCAGTGGGTTAAGCCAATGCTTAACCTCTGCAGCACGAGTTTGATCCCTGCCCCCAGCTAGGGAGGGAAACTACATGGCCAACAGACCTCTCCTGCTTCACCCACTGCTCCCCTCAACAGTGTGTTTCAGCCGATCTGCCTGTTCTGCTCCCCACTCTGTTTCTGGTGGATCCTCTCACCGCTCCCACCTCTGGCCTGTATCCCCACTCTTGTGTGCATAAATAAATAAATCTTTAAAAAAATTGATGAACAAATTATGACCAAAGGGGGGAGAAATGATTAGTTGTAGGAGAAAAGGACCTTAGAGTTTCAAGATATGTGTCATGATGCTTTTGACTGTTATAAACATGTTCAAATGAATAACTGTTCTAATGAAACATGCTAATGAATTCTTCAAAGCCAGTGTGGCCAAAGGTCACCCATCAATGATCAAAGGAAGAATTAAAATGAAATGATACATATTGAAATACTTAAATCCTGAGGTTCAGGGTGCAGTAAGATCAGAAAACCTGGGTGTGGGACCTAGACATTATTAGGATTAAAAAAAATCCCCATATGATTCTGTTTCATAATAAGGATGGAAACCAGCGTTTTAGAGGACCACCAAGGGTCCTTTCAGATTTGACTTTCTATACTATTTACAGTAATTTTCTGTCTCCACTAAGTGAGCTCCTGAACGATTGAAGTGACTCCAAGTCTTTTGTGATTTTTTTTGTACTTTTAATTTTGTGGGTTTTTTTTTTTTTTAGATTTATTTATTTATGCATACAAGAGCTGGGATAAAGGCCAGAGGTGTGGGAGGTGAGAGGATTCACCAGAGTGGGGGACAAAGCAGGCAGATAGACTGAGATATACTGCTGAGGGGAGCAGCGGGCGAGGCAGGAGACGTCTGCCATGAAATGTGGGTCCCCTCCCTGGCCAGGGATCGAACTGGCGCTACAGATGCTTCACAGTGTTGTGCTCAACCCGCTGTGCCACCAGGAAGTCCCTATTTTTGTGGTTTTCAATGTTGTCTCGTATTTAGGAATGTGCTTTCATACTTCTTTAGATGTATGTTTTTACACCATACCAGTATCAAAGCACCCATAATCCTCCACACTGGGTCATTGGGCCCCTCCCCCTTTTACTTTTCAATCACCATTCACATGCTCTGGTAAATGCAATTCTTCACTCATATTTCTAGCATTTATTTTGGCTTAATTTTATCACTTCCTTTGATTTATTTCTTATACTCTACAGATTTTCCATTTTATTTTGTTAAAACTTATTGTCTAATATAAAACTCTGTTCTATATAGAGTCACATTAGAATATGACAAGGTAAGAATTAGATTTTATAGAGAAAATTTATTTTAGACATATACTTAGCAATATCAGAACAGTAAAATTTTATTTGAAATTATCAAAAATTATAGAGAAGATTATTTTATAAACTATTTGAGCCATGAAGAAAAGTAAAATACAAAAGCTCATTTCTTGTTTAGCATGAAACTAAAGTTATTGATTTAAAGTGCTAATTCATAAGATCCTCACAGCACATTAGAGGTTTTTGATTTCACTGAAATTTAAAGCATATAGTATAATTCTTTACCACACAACAGGGGTACAATGACATTTTAAAAAAGAGTATAAATCCAATAGTTCATTAAATTTAGACCAAATTTTGTTTTAAAACTAGTAGAGATTGTGTGTATTGATATAATTAATTTTATCCTTTCTTAGTTTAAACATCTTAATTTTTATGAAAATAAGAATCAAGTATAAATTTTCTAATTTTCAACATTCTCCCAGAATCAAAAATATGTATTTGTGAATGACATAGTGAATTTAGACATGATCAGGATACTTGTAAATGTTATCATTGGGTTTTCTTTCTCACTCTGTTTCTCCTCAATTCTCACATGCACACATTCAAAGTTCACTTTTTTAACCAAACTTAAGACTCCATATAATAACTCCAGGAGAATGTCATTTGTAAGATTAATAAGTATGTATTTATTAAGAGTAATGCTGTGACTAGATTGTTAGACAATGAACCATTATAAATTGTTTCAATAGCATCATTAAAAAGCAGGAGATAGACATTGTAGAGTTTGTTCATTTAACCAATATAGGATATTTTTGCTCCAATCACGTGAGAATTATGGGCCCTGAATAAAATTAAGAAAAAAAAAACCCAAAATGGTCATTACTATAGATTTTTGAAGATAAAACCTAGTAAGTGTTAAGAAAAGACTTTTTGTTTTAAAAGTCAGATATACAGTTCCTAATGAAAACTTTCTAAGGCTTTTGGGAACTCAAATAAACAATTAAAATAACTTTAGTAAAAGCTAACTCTATGTGAATCAGAAACATATGGATTGGAGAAAATGCCTTGAGGCCAAACTCATTAAAAGTTGTGCTAATGCAAAACACTTGAAAAACAGTGAATAAGCCAGCTGAATCTAAAACAGCTATGATTTTCACTAGATTTAATTACTGAGCAAAGTGAGTCTGCATTTACTTTTTATAACACAACATTTACTTTCAAAAGCATGCAAAATGCCCATTAATTAATTCCAAAAAACATTTATTATCTATTTTATGCCATAATTGTTTTAGTGTTTAAATATACAATATTGAATTAAAAAAAATACCTGACTCTAGAGCCTACATTCTGGTAAAAATAAGAACATGGCATAATGTTACTATAACAAAATTTAATGTTAGTGTGTACATTAATCTTCATGTGGCTTAACTTTATACATCCCCATAGCCTAAAAAAACTTTCAAGAAGGGAAAAAAGCAGAAGAATAAGGAATTATATTTCCTGCAGTCCATCTAAATGTAACTCAAATTTTTCAAATAAATTATTTTTAAAATTACAACATTTAAAGTAACCAAATACAATTTTGCATTTACTTCTTTTTAATATTTGGTAATTCTTGTTCTTATTTTCATCCTCAAAATGAAGTTATCTGAACTATTAAAACTTCATCAATGGGGCCTCCCTGGTGGTGCAGTGGTTTAAGCAATGCGCTGTGAAGCAAACCGCAGCCACTGCAGCATGAGTTCGATCCCTGCTGCCGGCCAGGGGGGTGACCCACATGGCACGGCAGACCTCTCCTGCTGTGCCCGCTGCTCCCCTCAGCAGTGTACTTCCGTTGATCTGCCTGTTCTGCTCTCAGCTCTCTGTGACGAACCCTCTCACCACCCCCACACCTCTGGCCTGTACCCCAGTGCTTGTATGCATAAATAAAATAAATTAAAAAAAAAAAACTTCATCAATGTTTCTGTTTCAGGCCAAGTTTGAGTAGCACCATGTTCTATATGTGAGCTGAACTTAGTATGGGTTGGGATGAGAGAAAGACTGCAACAGGAAAGGATACCAAGCATTTTTTCAGTAGATTTTAGCTTGTGCAGGATTCATATTGTTTGGTTTGTAAGACATTCTCATTCCCAAGTGTAAAAATGAAATTCTATTTAAAAAGAAAATCTAAGCTTTTTAAATATTAATTTTCTTTGATTTCCCAATTGAAATTCATTTTAAAAGAGTTGGAAATATGTTAGCATTCTGGTCATCTGATGAGTTTTAAGGTTGGTAATTGAGACAGATATCAAAAGAATCCAAGTTAACACACTTTTATTGAAATTATGTTATTACAATGTGCCAAGTACTATGGGGAGAACAACAACAACAAAATAAAAATAATTCATCCTTCATTCTAGAAATGTAAAATGACACAAAATTACATAAAAGGGAAAATGGTACAGTCAAATAAATAGCTGTTCCACTCCTCCTTGCTGTGATGACATGTTCTGTTTTTCTTTGTTTTGATGTTCAAATTATCTTAAAACATGAATATAGTGGTTGTTGTACATTAAAAAATAACTTCACTAAGAAAATAGACTGAAATCCAAAAAGTTCACCCTCATTGGCTAAGCTTTTAAGTCATTCTCTTTATTTTTCAGTCCTGTTGAATTACTATTGTCATCTTATTAAGGAGTTAATACTTCAGTTTTTCTTTTCTTGTACAGAATACTCCTTTTAGTATTACTTGAATTGCTAGTCTGATGGTAGCTTCTGCTTTATGGGAAAACCTTAATTGTACCCTTATACTTAAATTATAATTTTGCAGGTTAGAGAATTGTTGCCTGACAGTTCTTGTCTTTTAGGATTATGAATAGTTCCTTCTATTTTCTTCTTGTCTGGAGAATATTTGGGCTGAAATCCAGGGAAATACTAATTTGAGAAAACATGTAAGTTATTATTTTTTCCATGCTTTCTATAATTTTTTCTTTATCTTTGATTTTGATAGTTTTACAATGATATATCTTGGTCTAGGTCTTTTCACATTTAAGAATTTAGGTGTTTATATTATTCTAAGTGAAATAAGCCAGAGGGAGAAAGATAAATACCAGATGCTTTCAGTTAAATATGGACTAGAGAGAAAGCAAACAAAGGATTAGACAAAGAAAAACTTTAAAATCAATGTTTGAAAGCTGATCTTAGATCTGAAGTATATACTAGTGGAGAAGGAGAGAGAAAAGAAGAGGGAGAATGATGATGGAAAGAAAAAAAGGGAGGGGAGATCACAATGGATTATGGTAATGGAGGTGCTTTGGTAGTTGGAGAGCTATGGTGAGTACACTTGAGAGGAGAAATCTTATAGTGGAACAAAAATGAAAAAAAGATATAAAATAATTGTAATTCAATAAAAATACATTTAAAAATTTTATATGTTCTCTCTGCTTACTGGCCAGTCATATTTAATTCATTCTGTTGACTTGAGAAATTCTCAATTATTGTATTTTTAAGTAAGGTTTCTGTTCCTATTTCTATTTCTACCCCTTCAAGCAGCCTGCTAATTCTTAGATTTCCTATTCTTATTAAGCTTGATATTTCTCTTAGTTTCCTCATTTTTTCTTGTCTTGACTTTCTCTCTTTTTCTAAGCTTCTAATTTGTTCATTTGAAACTTCTAAAGCTGATTTTTTTTTCTTCTACCTGTTTACGTCTATTTACAGCACTGTAAAATATGTCTCCATTTCATTCAGGATGTCTTCTTGTGATCTTTTTATATATTCAATATATTTATCAAAGAACTCACTTTTTTCCTAGATCTTTCTGAGATCTTGTACCTATCTATCAGCCTTTCACTTACCTCCCATTATATCATTTAACATTGTACAGGGGTGGCATATACTTGCCTTTTGTTTACTTTTCCAAAGCATTTATGAGTTAACTACAAAATCCTTCATTTTGCTGTTGGACTTTCATAGAGTTCATCCTGGATCATCTTAGTTTCTCTTTGATCTTTGCTGGAAGTCAGAAGGGGAAAGAACTTTTGATGCCCTGCTGTCTCAACTGTGGAGTTCCCAATGTCCTGGGGTATATTCTGAAGAATTCCCACTTCTCCAAGTTGGGTCTGGGTCCATTCTGAAGTCAGCAAAAGTCCACCAGGGAAATGTACTATATCTTGTTATTTTCCTTCCATGGCTTGGCATGCAAACCTAAGACCAGACAAGAACCTACTTGCTTCCTGCAGTTCTTCTTCCTCAGCAGCTACCAGCCTTAGTTCTTGAATTTCTTGGGAAAGCCCTGAGGGTATATAGTTAGGGCCAAGTCTTAAAATTCCATGAGCACACATTAATGTTTTTAAGGAAGGGATAATTCTAGCCTCTCTAGTCCAACATGTTATGTACAAATTTTATTTAAATTGTCTAGTGTATGAAGTTTTTTTATTATTATTATTATTATTTTAGAAGGAACTTACAGGTGTTATAATTTTCAGCCAAATACCCTCTTAAGTATATCATTTCAGTTATCCATTAGTTCAAATAATTTTACTAACCCATGCTATTTTGATTGCTCATATATCTGATACCTTCTTGTTGTTATTTAAAAAATATATACTCCCAGTTTTTAAGTAAGGTTTTCAATTTTTTTAACAGTTCAGTGCTTAAATAAAAATCTGAGCTAAACTGCACCCAATAGAATTGTCCTTACACCATGTTTGCAGCAAATATATTTCTCAAATAGCTTACAAAGGCTTAACAATAATTGCCTTACTTTTCTTAGCTTTACAACATACCATAAACCTGCCATATCACTGCACAAAGCTGAATAAGCTCAAAGTTGAATACAATGTACAAACTGGATAGAGGGAACAGAAAAATAACACACCATTTCTGAGAGATTTATGGGAATATTTAATAAAAAACAATGAATCTTTGCAGAAAGAACAAAACAGACTTATGAAGTGGGAATTGTAGTTTGAACCTCCCAAACTATTTGTTTAACAGTTAAGACAGTATGAGCAAAAGCAGCAGTTTGGTCCAGCATGGGTAATGCAGCTATAAATATCATCCAGATCTCCTTTCTTTATGAGAGCATAATACATTTGTCAGCCATTTTGCCTCAAGATATTAGGAGGCATAAAGCATGTCACAGTGGTATATTTTGTTTTATGACAATTGAAAAAACTGAACAACACACGAACATAAAGGTCTTTTGAGAAAAACTCATCTCTTAAAACCTGTTATTACTTTCACCTTGAAATTGCATGTGTACAATGAAGTTTGTTTTCTTTTTTTGCACATGTTACATATTAAGACATAATCAGAGACAAATGAAACTGGTAGTTAACATTGATACAAAAATTGAAATTAAGCATTACATATAATATTAACAAATGGTCGCAACTCTTACTAAAACACATTTAACAGCGATTTTAGTGATTCATATCAGAATACTTGATGACACATCTGTGAGGAATTAATCTATTACTATGGATACATCAAAATATGCAGATAAGATAATCTGAAATTAACAATAAGCTTATTTAAATAAATAAAAACAATAAAGATACATAAATAAGAGGTAGAGCATAGCACTCATGTAGTACAATACCTCTTTAAACACAGTGATGAAACATATTTAAAAATGAAAGTTTTGAACTATTATTTCATATGATGGTTAGCTGGTCATTAAATACACAGTTTTGGGCCTCCCCTGGTGGCACAGTGGGTTAAGCAACGCACTGTGAGGCAAACCGCAGCCACTGCAGCATGAGTTCGATCCCTGCCGCCGGCCAGGGAGAGGACCCACATGGTGCGGCAGACCTCTCCTGCCTCACCCGCTGCTCCCCTCATCAGTGTACTTCAGTTGATCTGTCTGTTCTGCTCCCTGCTCTCTGTGGTGAATCCTCTCACCCCCCACACCTCTGGCCTGTACCCCTGTGCTTGTATGCATAAATAAATAAATCTTTAAAAAAATTAAAATAAATACACAGTTTTGGTATAATTTATCTACCATTGCCAACTATACAACGATAATCTTGATTCCCACTTACTTTTCCTATGTTCAGTTTATTCATATACTTCATTCTGTTAACAAGTTCCTATTTTCAAAATTGGCTCATCAACTGCTCTTTTTGTACATAAATTTCATATAATCAAACTGTGAATATAAAGGAAATAATACTTAGTCTTTTGAAAAAATGCTTACAGTTAATTTTAGAGATTCCTGAAACATGAGATAATTATTAACAGTTTAAACTCTAGAAATTGTTGCAACATTCTGAAATGCTTTATTCATGTGGCATTGAGCTCTTTCATGAACTGTAGCCCTTCATGACCAATTCTGAATGGTACTCTCAGCATGGCAAACAAAAGAGATGGAAAAGACACAATTAAAAAAGCATTCATTATATATGAAACCTTTTAAGACCTCCTTCACTGAACAATATTTACACAAATTAATTTATATATATTTTCGACTTGAATATGTAAAATGAATGAATTATTCTTGCTTGGGGTATATAATGCTTTCTGCATAAATTGGCAGTTTTATCTTGCTAAATTCAGTTTGCTAATATTTTGTTAAAGGTTTTTTTGTGTAAATATTCATGAGTGATATTGGTCTGTCATGTTCTTTTGCAAAATCTTCATCTGTTTTGCTGTTAGGATGTACCTTTATAAAATGATTTAGGTATTATTCATTTTTCCCCATTTTATAGGGGGTGTTATGAAGAATTTGTACTACTTTCTCCCGTAAATATGTGTTACAATTCATTAATTAACTCACCTGGATCTTTTTTTAATTTCCAGAAAGGTATTAATTATTGCCCAGATTCATTAACAGATGTTAGATTATTCATATAATCTATTTATACTTGCTCCCCTTAGCAGTGTATTTCCGTTGATCTGCCTGTTCTGCTCCCACTCTGTCTCTGGTGAATTGTCTCACCTCTCGTGATTCTAGCTTGTATCCCCTCTTTTATATGTGTAAATAAATAAATATTTAAAAAAAGATATTTGAAATATATATATATAAAGCAATTACTATCAAATCTGAAAATAGATATTACTAGCAGCAAAATTCATGAAGATTTAAATCAGATCAAGAATCTTCTCTGATCACAATGGTATACAAAAGAGATATCCACCACCAAAAAAAAAAAAAAAAAAAAGAAAGAAAAAGGATAATCCTTATGTATATGAATACTAAACAACATGCTCTGAACAACTATTAATATTTTAAAATTTTTATTTATGAATACAAGAGCTGTGGTACAGGCCGGAGGTGCTGGGGGGTGAGAGAATTCATCAAGGACAGAGTGGGGAGAAAGATAAGCAGATCTACTGAAATACACTGCTGAGGGGAGCACCCAGCTAGAAAGGAGAGGTTTGCTGCACCTTGTCGGTCAGTTCCCTGGGGATCAAACTAGTGCTTGGGTTTGGATAGCTTCATAGTACTGCAATTTAACCCCTTGTACCACCAGGGAGGCTTCTTAATTAATAATTCTTGAGTAAATTAGGAAATAAATACTTCTTGAATAAATCAAGAAGAAATTAAAAACTACTAGAGACAAAGTGTAAAACAAAAATGAAGTAATGTATTAATAGAACCTGTGGAAAGCAGCAAAAGCAGTAATAAAATGGTAATAAGCAGTGATACAGTCCTCATCAAAAAAATAAGGTTGAACTCAATCTAACCTTACATTATATAGAACTAGGAAATAAAAGAACAAATGAAAACAAAAACCACTGGAAGAAAGGCAATAATAAAAATTAGAATTAAAATAAATGAAATAAAAATTTAAAAAATAGTAAAAATAATCAAGAAAAACATAAACTTTGTTGTTTGAAAAGATAAACTTCCAGTGAGGCTCACTAAGAAAAAAAATTACCAAGCTAACAAATACAATTAGATATGGGCAAGAAACTTACAATAAACGTCTCAGAATCATAGAGAATCATAAGTTACTACTACTCAAATATTTATGCCAATAAATTAGAAAATATAGAAGAAATGACACATTTTTAGAATCAGAGAGCTATCTAACACTGAATCAAGAAGAGATGAAAAATCTGAACAGACCAATTTGAAGCAAGTGAATTGAAACATAAACCAAAAGTGTTCTCAAAAACAACACCCTGGTCCACAATAAAGGACAAATATAAAAAGTAGAGCTTTGTCAAGACTGTCAGATTTGAAGCTTCAAGTTGATCATAACTGATCTGTTCTTCCTAGTTCCCACCATTTTACTTGCCCAGAGCAGTGAAAAAGGATATTGGGAATAATATTTCCCAACCATCTTTCCCTTTCTGTATGCATTACACCAATTGTAAAATACAGTTAAGATGTATCAAAATGTATGACCATACCACCTCTCAGTTAATAACAACAGTAAAAGAAACTAGAAAATTAGTATGTTAATGGTAAATTAGTTGATAAAAGTAGATTGATAAAAGTAGAAATCTAGAATTATCTTTGAAGAAAGTATTAAAGTATAAGGAGCTATAAAAAGGGGGTTATCGTGTAACCTCATGGAACTAACTGAAATTTAACATGGACTAAGTATTTATAGTTTTGCAGCTCCTCCATATATTTTATATTTGAAAAATAACACAGAAATGATTTGGTTTTAATACCCTAGGTTTTGGAAAGAGACCAACAATCACTAGGTAAGTTCAAATAGGATAGGGGACTCTAGAGTATTATTGGAAGGTGGCTTGTAATTAACACATCTAATATGAAAATGAGATAACAAGTGAAGTTAAAAGGATTCTACATCATATTTTAATCCAGTACATTTTAAGATTTAGAGACTTCTAGACAACTAGTCTTTGTCACTAATTTAATTATATTTTATGAATTATCGTGAGAATTGGGAGCAAAAATAACCCATGTCTCAAAGTTCCCTGCAGACTACTTTATTCTGAACCATGAGAACTGAATCAGAGCTGTAGACTGTGCAAAAAAGTAAATGTATCAGAAATGTCTTATGTCCTCTGTAACATAAGTTTGCTGTCATTGATCACATAGCAACAAGATGTTGTATATATGTGATCATATTTATAGAATGGAAACTCTTCAGAAATCAGTATTCTCCCACGCTCTCTCTTTTTAAAAAATGTGCTCATAATCATATTAACAGTTTTTTTTTCCCTACACTGATTTATACATCACATACATGTCAGGGAGCCAGCTGTTCACTCCTTCTGTACTTATCTAGATACTTAGTTTGTTAAATGTGCTCCTGATGGCCTTTCTCTAAACTCATAAAACTGTGAACCACATGAAACAAAGCTACAGTGCATTTTTTTTTAGAAAAATGTTTTCTTATTCAAGAACCATCCACTACAAATTAAGAGTGCATAACAGGCAAACAATATTAAAATAGGCAAACCTAAACTGCTAGGCATTTCACTTACCTAGCACAATACAATTAGAGGTTTTGAAAAAAATATATAGATGACTGCAGAGATAAAAATACAAATTTTGTCAGAAATTTTTAATGTTTAAGCTGACTGAAAGAAAAAGAAAGCAACCCTCTCATCATCATTTTTCAATATTCAGTTACTCATATTAAATGTTGAGATTTCCACCATATGCCACTTTAATGAACTTCTTTTACTAAACTATAATGTATATAACTTTAAAGATGCTTCCATTGTACATGTTCTGTTCCCAAAGAGACCAGCTGCTATTTTAATTACAAGTGTAGAAAATATTGTTAATAATTATATATGTATATATATATATGGATACTTTTTCTCCCTAACCTCTAATTTCAGAAAAAGAAATCCTGATGTTTGTAAAATGTAAGCTGGTGATAGGTATTCTTCCTGCATCTAACACTTGATTTGAACTTAAAGTAGTTTTCCAATAGATACATTTTGAAAAGTAAGTTGGCCAAGGAAGTGTGTTGTATGTTTTCAAGTGCTCAAAGAAATATTCAGGGCTATACTACCGGTCAATAACTGTTAAACATCTTAAAATCCCTACCTTTCCTCTTTTATTTTTGACATTTAATAAAAGCTTTAATTCATAGCTCATATATTCAAATAACAATAATGTAGATTTAAAAAGTTGACCTAACACAATGAGGCATGTTTGGAAGTTTTGATTATCTGATGTTTGAATAATTGTGACCATTGAACAAAGGATAGCGAAACCTGTGAGTTACATTTAAGATCTGTAGTGGGTAAGTAAAGGCACTGATATAAATACTGGTGGAATAAGATTTTTCTGCTTCCATAGCAAGGAAAAGAGGATAGGAAATTACAAGATTGAGGTGCAAGAAGATGGCAGTACTTTGTTCAAATGCTAATATGGTACATTCAAAAGGTAGAAAGAAAACAGCTGAAAACTATAAATGTTTTAATTTTTTGTAACATCAAGCAAAAACATGAAAACTTCAGATATGTCCCAAAATGTTTATTCATGTACTAGGTCTACAAAGAAAAAAATATTTATAATTTGTCTGTATACAAGAATATATTATGGATACTGAAATTTGTTCCTCAGCCAATAGATACACAATTTAATAAAATCTACACATTTTCTGATTTTTTATTATTATTTTATTTTTGTGTAGAGGTGTAGATCAGAGGTGTAGGTAGTGAGGGGACTCACCAGAGACAGTGTGGAGAAGAACAGGCGGATCTACTGAAATACATTGCTGAGAGGAGCAGAGGGTCAGACAGGGGAGCTCTGCTGTGCCATGTTAACGGTTAGTTTCCTAGCAGTGCCTTTGCAGTGATGGCACTGAGACTTAACCCCTAGGCCACGAGGGAGGCCCCTACATCTTTTTTTTAAAGATGGGAGACTCCCCACATTATGTCTGTTTTCTTCCTAATCACATCTCTCACTTCTTTCCTCACACATCATTGTCAAATGTTCTTGTACTACATGGAGATTCCTAAATAAGACATATCCTCTAATACAATCTTGCATTTAATTATGTAACTTCTTCCTCTCCCACTCTTATTCCTTAATCTCAAATGGTCTGACTGAAAAATTTATCCTTTTAAGCTCCATCTCCAAGCACCCATTTTAATGTATTTTTCTTAAGACCATCACCATTGGGGCCTCTCTGGCAGCACAATGGGTTAAGTAACGAACTATGAAGCAAACTGCAGCCACTGCAGCACGAGTTTGATCCCTGCGCTGGCCTGGGTGATGACCCACATGGTGCAGCAGACTTCTCCTGCCTCGCCTGCTGCTCCCCTCAGCAGTGTATTTCAGTTAATCTGCTTATTCTGTTTCCCACTCTGTCTCTGGTGGATCCTCTCACCTCCCACACCTCTGACCTGTAACCCAGTGCTTGTATACATAAATAAATCTTAAAAAAAAAAAGTTCATTTTGTTCCTTTCACATGGCTTTGATTTGCATGCCATGCATATTCTGTTAAATATATTATCTAATTTCATCATATATAACTGTCTATATATATCCAACCCAGCTGTGTCACCTTGAGGTTGAGGTTAGAGATTTTCATCATCATGTCTGCTGGCAAATACACACTCAAGTAGTGAAAATTTTACTGAATGGTATTGCAGAGTTAAGGGGGTACGATTCTTACTAGAAATCTTCACAGAAGTGTTTATTTTTTTAAATCAAATTTTAAGACATCAATGATTTTATGTCTGTTTCCCCCCACTAAGCATAGATAGGAATTCTCATTTCCATGTTGGGGACTTCTAGAATTTAATGACTAAATATTGTACTAAAGAAATATCAGATTCAATTGTATTACAAAACACAAAATTTAGTACACAACTCAAATAATAGATGTTGTGTAGAATATGTGTGCATATATCCATAAATGCATTATATATTATTGATATATGTACATATATAAATTATATATACAATATGTACATATATTACACACATATGCATGACAATTACTAGATAAATAGACTAAATTAAGCATTAGTTGCATACGGATGATTCTTAAAAAGTTTATTGTGATCAGGCAGGAAAAAAAAATCCTGCTAAGATTGTCTTGGAGATTTTTTTTTTTTTTTCTTAAGATATTCAAAGGAAGCAAACCCAAATGAGAAAGCAAATTTACATGTAAGCAATGGAAAGGGAAATATTTTCATTTGGTCTCTAACAATTCTATCATTTTATATTAATTATATAGACTCGGTTACTCAAAGTATAAACTGAAGATCAGCTGCTCTAAATGATCACTCGCCTTATTAAGTTTCCAAAGTGAAGTCTGGTTTATTTTCTGCATACTTGTCTTCACCTAGAGTAGCTTAATTATCAAAGCATTTTTAATTCTTTTTTGAAATAAGGCCAAAAGCACTAATTAAGAATAATGTCTATTAATCAGACGCATTTCCTTCCAAGTGTGTGTGTGTTTGTGTATGTGTGCATGTAAATATGTCTAAGAAAAAGAAATACGTAAGATTTTATGTTTTTTTTAAAGATGTATTTATATATGCATATAAGAACTGGGGTACAGGACAAAGTCTCCGGAGGTGAGAGGTTTCACCAGATACAGAGTGGGGAGCAGAACAGGCAGAATGACTGAAACACACTGCTGAGGGGAGCAGGGAGCGAGGCAGGAGAGGTCTGATGCGCCATGTGGGTCCCCTCCCTGGCCTGGGATCGAATTGGCTCTGCTGTGCCCCAGATGCTTCACAGTGCAACGCTCAACCCACTGTGCCCCCACGGAGGCCCCATAAGCTTTTATGTTAAACATATATCAATTTATTTAATTTTTTGCCTAGTACCAGAAGTGAGGAGAATTACTCAAGACAGGGGCTCAGCTCAGTTTCACCCACCTAGCGGTAGTTACCAAATTCTAACAGCAGTAAAGAGGGATAGAATTTATTTTAGCATCCTAAAAGTCTCCTTAATTTTCAAATCCATTTTCTTTCTTCTATGGTGAATAGAGACGCCAGCCATCAGGGGCTCCCAGCAGAACAGTAAACAGCAAAGGTAGGAGCACATCACGGAGCTGTCAAGTCGAGAGCAGCTCATTCCTCCTTTCTAGTAAGGATATTGAGTATGCTGCAGTTCTTATCAGTTGACACCAGATGTGCTCAGCTGTTTCATTCTCTGCTTCACTCCAAATAATCAATTAACCTTGTTCAAAATTCATAACAACACTCAGCACATTCAACAAAATACTTGTATATATTTATGTTTAAAACTTCTGCTATTTTAGTTGAATAGTCACTGGATATTCTGGCAAAACTTGTTTTATGATAGAGGCTCCAAAAGATTTCTTAGCATTTTCTCTGCTATAGTCAGGAATTCTTGAAGAATTCCCTTAACTTTTTCTGTCTCAGTGTGCATCTATTATAAAAATAAAAGGAATAGTCAGTCTTTCTGTATCAAATGAAAAATGTGTTTAAAAGTCCTTTGAAAATCACTGAAATTATTCTATTGGAAACACTGAAAATCACTTCTTAAAGAGAACTTAAAGAGCTTAAGAGAAAATAACTTATATACCTTCATTTAGTGTTTTGCATTCTTCAGGTGGATTCATAAGAGTGGAAATGTTGGGTCATGTGCTATATTTGTTTTTAATATTTTGTAAAACCTTTATACTATTTTCCTAGGGATTGAACGAGTCTACATTCTCACCAAGAATATATGAAGGATCCTTATTCTCACACCTTCCACAGTCTTTTTTTTTTTAATTTTTATTTTTTATTTTGGCCATTCTTATAGGAGTGAGGCGATATTTTATTGTGGATTTGATCTACATCCCCTTATGATAAGTGATGTTTAACAGTTTTCACTTACATATTGGCTATGCATATGCCTTCTTAGGAAAAGTGTCTATTTAGCACTTTAGAAACAGGACTGCAGGATTAAGACTTTTGGAGGGAGAGTGTGTTTGGTAATTAATTGGGAAGGAAATTCAATCACCTATGGTAAATAACTGTGATAAGGATTTTGGTGGTGATTGTGATGTGATGACATATATCTGAGAAGGCATTAACAGGTTTCCCTAAATCATAAACAGTGTTGGAAACCAGTGTTACCTAAATTTAAAATAATAATAATAAAGATCATTTTGAAAAAAGAGATGGTTAATTACACACATAATTTTTGACAATGCTATCAATAGATGTCAAACCAAAATAAACAGATATGAATATATACCATCTCTCATCTTATGGTTTATCTGTAAAGAAACTATTTTACTGGGTATTGCAAAGTATAAGGTGGACTCATTTAAGCTTAATTCCTGTTAATGGCAGACAGAATAACAAATAAAGCAGTTTGCATTACAAGAATTCACAGCATCAATGCCTTGGTAGTGATGAAGTTTAACATTTTTGGTGGGATTAAGAACTTTTAAAGATAATCTTTCAGAAATAAATCACATCATTCAATCATATTTTTGAAGTAAAGAGAAATATGAAAATCAGTCAAATGCAATTTGTTACAATTGACATTTTTAATACCTGCTATTGCTTTAAAAAATGGAAAAGAGAAATGGATGCAGGGAGGAAGCACCAGTTATAAAAGATCACTACACTGGTGACAGATTTATAATTCTCCATTTTATTCTGATTTAGAACTAGAAGGAATAGAAAGAACAATTGCTATAAATGTTATGTTTGCAAAACACATGCCTGATTCTTAGGATAAATTCCACTGTGCTGATTCTACTTTTCTTTGTAGAAAAATATGTTAATCAGATAGTAGAAAAACACTTCAAAATAACTTTGATAGGAAGATGTGTTGTTTATAAGAGGTTTTACTGTTCAAGTAAATTTTATCCTTCTTGCCTTAGACTGATCTAATTTGAGAAACATACATTTATAAGTCAACATACATGTATTATTATTAATACAGCCTAGGGCCTCCCTGGTGGCGTAGTGGGTTAAGCAACGCACTATGAAGCGGACCACAGCCACTGCAGCATGAGTTCGATCCCTGCTGCCGGCCAGGGAGGGGACCCACATGGCGTAGCAGACCTCTCCTGCCTCGCCCACTGCTGCCCTTGGCAGTGTACTTCAGTCAGTCTGCCTGTTCTGCTCTCCACTCTGTCTGGTGAATCCTCTCACCTCCCACGATTCTGGCCTGTACCCCAGCTCTTATATGTATAAATAAATAAATCTTTAAAAAATAATAATACAGCCTAGTTTATAGGGCTGGCTAAAATATGTGGCAAATGATCTCCTAAATGTTCTGCCCCCACCCTCATTTAATCTCTGAATTAATCTGGATATTGGAAAATTGATCTGAGTACATACTCAGTTATTTTTTTTTTAATAAAGATTTATTTATTTGGGCCTCCCTTCTGGTACAAGAGTTTAAGTCTCAGCACTATCAATCAACTTGCAGCCACTGCAGCACAAGTTCAATCCTTGTCCAGGGAGCTGAACCACATAGCACAGCAAACATCTCCTGTCTTGCTCACTGCTCCCCTCACAGCAGCTCTTTTTTAAAGATTTTAAAGATTTTTTTAAAATTATCTATGCATACAAAAGCTGGGGTGTAGACCAGAGATTAAGGGTAGGGGTGATAGGATTCACCAGAGACAGTGGGCTGCAGAGTATGCAGGACTATTGAAATACACTGCTGAGGGGAGCAGTCTGCGGTGCCATTAAATGTATTAGTAGAAAGTGGAATTGCTCCTGTTAGTCAAGATTTGGAAAACACTAGCTTTTCATAGGTGGTGTAGTAAGGAGTGAAACCAAAGACCAAGGATTTTACTTCAGTGGCAGATCCTCTGGAAAGGGTAATCTGTACAGCGAACATATACACACACCCAGATAAAGACACACTATTCATAGAAAATAGACTATGCTGAAAGCTGTTGACCTTACCGATTTTGCAATGTCTGTGTAAAAGGAATTAGAGAATAAAAGTCAGGGTAACTCTTATATTTATATAGAATTGTAGAACTGACAAATAAATTCCACATATACTAATTAATTATGGAAATATAAATCTTTCAGGATTATGAAATGAAAGATGCATGTTCCACCCTTTGACAACTGTGCTTTATTTCACTTTCAAGCAGAACTTTGAGATGTGTAGAATGTGTAGATGAGATGTGTAGATGAGCAGAACAGGAGATGTGTAGAATAGCATTTCAGAGATAGAGAAAATAGAACTTACTAATTGCAAGGAAGATCTGTACGACATTTGCATTTCTTATATTTTTGTCACATTAGTTATTGTCTCTAATTTTATGACATAAACTAAAAAGGGTATATCTCTCACAAGTTTTCTTGAAGACATATATTTTAAAATATTTTTTGTACAAACCCACTTCCAGATAAAATAAACAGACTTAAAAATACAGTTTCATGTTCTAATAGTAAAGTGTGCCCACAACGTGCATCTGGAGATGTGAGGGCAGCTCAATTCTAGTTAATGAATATTATTTGGCTCATCAATGCCTTCAGGGGCTAAAGAACACGTTGCTTTATTGTGTCAAATCTCCTATTAGTACAATCAAAGCTAAAAATGTATTTAGATGCTTCCCTGGTGGCTCATGGGGTGAAACACTGCACTATGAAGCATCTGCAGCCACTGCAGCACAAGCTTGATCCCAGGCCAGGGAGGTGATGTACATGGCACAGCAGACCTCTCCTGTCTAGCCCGCTGCTTCCCTCAGCAGTGTATTTCAGTCAATTTGACTGTTCTGTTGCCCACTCTGTCTCACCCCCACACACATCTGACCTGTACCCCAGTTCTTGTATGCATCAGTAAATCTTTGAAAAAAATAAAACTAAAGACATGTTTACGAAATATTGTTTTCAAAATCAATGGTGCAAATATGCTATTTTCATTTAGTTTCTTAACTTATTATAACATGACTGCAGATTTGTGCTGTTCATAGACATGTCAGCATTCAAAACTGGTTTTCTATTTTTATTTTATGATATGTGGTTAAGTTTAACAAAGTTTACAAAACTAATTTACACTTGAGAAATCTTGTTGATAAAGCATATTTTAAAGACAAGATGTGTCCTTTCTAGAGTGAATTGCTCCAAGCATTATAGCTTAAAAATTCTAGATTGCTTGGTCTATTTTCTGGATTTGAAACACTTCAAAATTTATTAGAAGGCTTAATTGTCTTGGATTATAAAATAACAAGATATATTAACCACTCCTATGTAATAAATTTGAATGTTCAGGATAGTTTTGTACTAGCTGAAGTATAATGAATCATTACCCCACGTCTCTACGTTCTCAAGTTTATGTACAATACCATCAATGAATCACATTGATTAAATGTCTATTTTCTCACAACATAACAAGCAACACAAATTTTTCTATGGTTGCAAATATAAACACACAAAACATATAAATCAATGAATAATTGCTTGGTAAAGATTAAGGCTAATTTAAGTGCATATATAGAGAGACTTTTTTTTTCCTTTTCTGTGACTGTTAAGTAAGGTGCCTCATTAGTGAAGTTTAATCATTTCTTAGCAATTCAAGGCTATAAAATGGTCTAAGTAGTAATGGCTTTGTGAGATAAGACATGTGGTGGTTTAGTAAGGCCTTTCTACTCCACCACTGTTTATAATCCACCAGGATATGATCTCAAGAGGTGAACTGAATTTTTTTTTTAATATTAATTTTGCATAGAGTAACTGTGGTGTAGGGCAGAGGTGCCTGCAAGCATACTGAGCAGAATTTCCAGAAAACAGACTTACAGCACATTTACATGTTACCTGGCTGAACTGGATAATGATCCTTGAAATAAAAAGAATTTAGCAACAATTTAAACATTACTTAGATTAAGTATGCCCAATAGCTTATATTGGCATGAAAAATAAGAAAGATTCAATACCTATTGGTTGAAACAGATATCTCTATTCTTCACTTTTTCCTTTATGTATCATTTTTTTTTTATTGAGGTTAACATTGGTTCATAATACTGTATGACTCAGAGGTATTGGACATACCTTTTTATATGCATGTTAAAACATTACACTCACCACCACAACACATAATTATCCACTGTAGTGCATCTGGCCTACTCCAAATCATGATAGTCACCCTGCCCCTGACAAATGTGTGGTGTTAAGTTTATAGTCAGACTTTTAGGATTGTTGTTGGCTTGTTTGTATCTTGACTATCAGTCCTTTCAAATTGCATGATATGCAAACACTTTCTCCCATTCAGTAGGATGTGTTTTTGTTTTACTGATGGTTACTTTTGCTGTTCATTAACTATTCAATTAGTTTATCAACTAATTATTGTATTACCATTTGTTTAGATTCTTTTAGTTCCTCTTTCTATGACAGAAAATTACCAAGACAACCTGAAGCCAGTATTGTAAAGTGTTTTGTGTATCACTGTTTTCTTCAATGTATTTTAAATTCCAGGCCATATATCTATGTCTTCAACACATTGTGATTTACTATTTTGTGAAAACCATGAGATGGTGATCTTCATCATTATTTTCCCTGTGACTGTAAAGTTTCCCAGCATCATTTTCATTTTTTTCCAGGTATTTTTCAACTTGTTCTTTGATTTCCTCATTAACACAATAGACATTTAATAGAGTTGTTCAATCTCCATTGTATTTTGTGAGTGATGTTTAGTCTGATACCATTATTACTAGAGAAGATACTTGATATAGTAACCATCTTCATGAGCTTTGTTTTGTGTCCCAACATGTGGTCTATCCCAGAGAATGTTTCATTAACATTTAAGGAGAATCTATATTCAGCTTTTTGTAGTTCAGTGTCTTTTAAAGGTCTATTCTGCTCATCTGTTCTAATTCTTCATTTAAGGTTATTGCTTTGTTGTTAATTTTCTATCTGGCTGATCTTTCCATTGGCAAAAGTGGGATGCTGATGTCCTTTACTAATATTGGGTTGCTGACAATGTCTATTTTCAGTTTTGATAATAGATGCCATATAGTGTGATGCTCCTTCATTTTTTTGCATGTATACTGGCATTTTATCTTCATGATGTATCATTTTCTTAATAATTATATCATTCATATTTGTCTTTTGTTACTTATTTTTTAAATGGAAGTCTATTTTATCTGATATAAGTATGACTTTCCATGACTTTTTTGTCTTACCATTTGCTTGTAGGATTATTTTCCAATCATTTACTTTAGAGCTTAGATGGATGTCCTAAAGACAGCAGAAAGTTGGGCATGTTTTATGATCCAACCAAGCATACTCTGCCAGTTGATAATGAACCCTTTCATTTATATTTTGGGTGTTGGGGGAAGCCAGAGGCTGCAAGAGCTGTGAGCAATGGTCAAAAAGTAAAAGGTGCTATGACTGAGATCCTTGTAGACTTGCAAACAAGTCTGCTGACTAGAGCTTCCCAGCTCTTAGGGTTGAAACATGCATTCCTTCTGTCTGGAATAAGATAAACGAAACAAAAGGTTGTTAGATTATAGTAGATGCTAGTTACATGCAGGCAGGCTTGGTGCACAACTATGGGACCTTGTACTTCTGGGCTCTGCTTTTTGTAGCAAATGACATAAGCTTGTTACTTGTTCTCCTGCTCAATAAAAGCTATGGAGAAATTGGGAGGTTTGCTATTTGCCTAGGAGAGCAATAACCCTCCATCTCCATACTGACATCTTGTCTGCTGGACTCATCTCTGCTTCGCCGAACACACATCACAACATCAGCACAGTCGCCTCTGGAGGTTACAGCAACATTTGGATAATTTTGTATATGAGGATTTATTGCTACCATTTTATCATTAGTGGTGTAACCTATCCATTGGCTTATTTTCTTTTTCTCTTCAAATTATTTAGGAAATTTCCTTTTAACATATATCATAGGGGAGATCTAATGTTGGAAAATTCCTATGTCCTCTGTTTGTCTGAGAAGGCTTATCTTGTCTTTCAGAAAGAGAACATTGCATATATAGTATTTTAGGCTGGTAATTTTTATCTTTGAGTATTTTAAATATATGTTTCCATTCTCCTTGCTTATTGGGTTTACTCAGAAATGTCTTATGTAAGCCTGATGGAATGCTTTTATATATTAACAACTTTTATTTCCTAGCCACTTTGAATATTTTTTCTTTGGAACTCTTTGTAGTTTAGCAAATCCTTTTAAGAAGCTAACAGATTAGCTGTCTCCAAATATCATGATTTCAGAAGAACAAAATGGAGAAAATACACACTAAACTATAAATTTAACAGAATCTGTGGTTCTTCCATGTAAAAGGTGTTCAAGTACTGATCTAAAAGCAAGTTACATGATATAATTGAGTAGCATTTTCTGCACTTCTATTCCAGTGCTATCACTAGTATCTGTGATTCAAACCCCATGAAAAAAATATCATTATCTTAGATCTCTGCTAAATATAAAGAATTTCAGTGATAACCATCCTAGGATAAGATGGCATATATGAACAGGATGCCACAACTACTGAAGTTTCCCATTAAGCCCAACTTTATGTAATTCAATTAAAATTATTCATGAAATGCAACTGAGTTTAAATAACACATGTTCAAACATGGTGGGTGGGTGCCCAGTTTAAGACTACATTTCGACTTGAATCTTTAAGTACACACAAGAGAAAATGTTTACTGCTTCCATGGTAGTTATAAGTTCCAGGAGTTCTATTCCACTAATGAAAAGAAAACATCACCACTTGCCAGATATCAAAATAGTTGCCACCTCATTGATACACTTTTTTTCCCCCAATGGCAAAAACTATTGAGGATTACTTGATTAGAATAATGTGATTCAAAAAGTTTAATTTGTTTATGTAGAGAAAAACAATACTAATTCAGGACTGTATAAATCCAGAGTCCATACAGCCCATCTCAGTACTATGAAAGAAACATTGAGCTGAATCAGTGGAATTGGGTTGTCATTATGATATCCAGCTATACCTAAAAGCAGAACCAGCTGCAAATTCACCATGAAGTGGTAGAATATAACCAGTACCACACCCTCTTATTCCTGTATTTCTGTGGCCCCATTTCTCCCAACTTTCAACTTATCTCGGGTAAAAATAAAAGTTTCATTGAACTGTTAATTACGTATTGTGTTAGCCTTTCCTGACTTGTAGTAGATTGTTCCTGGACTCAGTTTTATAAAGGACACCCAAAATTTTGTTTTAAAATTATTGTGAGATACAAATAGACAAAATACAAATAGTGGAGTTAAAGGAATAGTAACATAAGATAGAAAATGAAGTTTGTGGGTTTTGGATTCTCTAGCATACCTGTAATAAATTTGTAATGTGTAGTGCATTTACTTATAAGGGGAAACCAAACCTAATACTACATTGGTATTTTGAGTGGGGACATAAAAATCTCATTATTTGTGTTTTAAATAGCATGAAGTAGTTAAGCCTATGAATTACTTTTGTCCAATTGACAGATGTTTTGTTTATCATTATTTGTGACCTTTTCCTTTGGAATTATGTAAGTCTTCTAACTTTGAGGCTACTCAAATTAAATAAATCATTAAATGATTACAGCCTTTTGTAAGCAGGGCAAGCTATGAATATGAAACTTGTAGTTTTTTGAAAAGCCAAGTATTACCAATAAAAAGCCATGTCATTGTTTCTAGTATTTAAGAGAAAAAGAGAGAGACAGAGAGCTATACAATCCAATGGTTAAGTTGGATTTTTCATAATGTCTATTGATTCCACAAGAGACAGCATTATTCCCCAAACTGATGATGATCAGATGGATAATATGTGAACTCTCAATTGTGTCTTTCAAATTGAGAAAGTGCAGCCTCTCATGTGTCAGTATAAAGGGCACCTTTAATTCCCTTTCCCATAACTTCTCGGTATTTACATTAGTAACATTGCATCATAATTGTATTTTATAAAGCCCAAGACTCATTTAAATGCTAGAAAATTATGCCAAAGGGATTTCATTTACCACTGACTGTGTAGGGGATAGAGTTATACAACCCTTATTACTGTTAATAGGAGTTCATGAATAAATCTTCTAGGATACAGAGAAAAATGTATCCCAGGAAAGACATGAAATGTAGACAATAGGCTCACTGGAGCAAAATTAAAAGGCAGTTTGATTTTCTGAGCTAATACCGCTTAAAAATAGAAGTCACTTGCATTTAAAATCGTCAATTAAAAATAGATATTTTTAGCTTGAATTTGCATCTTTCACAATTTATCTCATAAAATTTTTAAAAGTAACAGCTTTTATTATTACAATTACCTGTAGCCATCCAATTTAAAATGACCTGAGTGCAATTTATATACTACCAGGTTCCTTATACTTGTCATTGAATGTATATTTAGATGATAATATATTTTTAGAAATAATTTTTATGGTTATATTTTAATAGCACATATATTGCCTATGTTAACTTCCATAGAAAACAATGTAATATTTTACAGTTTATCAACAAATGAAACAGCTATTTTTTAAATATTGTGCCTATCTTAATATTATTATGATCATTGCAAAACTATTTACAGTAGCCGAGATGTAGAAATAACCTAAGTAACTTAAATACAGATGACTGACTAAAAAAGATGTGGTATATATGACGATGGATCACTACACAGCTATAAAAAGTTACATAGAAAAGATGAAATCTTGTGATTTGCAACAACATGGATAAAACTGGTGGAAATTGTGCTAAGAGAACTAAGTGATGAGATAGGAAAATGCCAGATAATTACACTCATATGTGGACTATAAAGAAGAAAAGCTAAGGAATGAGGCATGATGTTATAATACATTTGAAGAGATATGAACCTATACCCCCATGTCATACACAATGTTGTAAAGCAGTGTTACTGCAATAAAAATTTTAAAAAGTAAAAAAAAAGTTAAACACAGCTAATCCTACAAGATTGACTACAGAATTAAAGCATCTAAAAGGGAGAGAGAATGACATGTGGGACACAAAGCACATAAAGGACACAGTGAGCTAAGATGGAAGATAACTGGTATTCTGGTGGTAGGCATACTGTGGTAACACAAATGAAGTGTGACCTATACCTATTAATTATATATAGTCCTGTATACTGGCTTTACCTCAACAAAACAAAACAAAAAACAAACAAGCAAATATATATATATATGTTATACATACATACATGTATGTATCAAATATATACATATGTATATTTATTTATTTATTTTAAATAAGAAAAAGAACAGTCACATTAAACACTTCCATAGGAGGATTTGTTCATCCTGCTGTATTAAAGGATGGGGCTTTTCTCTTAGAGCCTCTCCCTCTCATGTGGCTTCTCCTATGACCTTGCCTTATAGCTCCTACAGGGTAACAAAATTCTTATAAAGCAAATTAAAGCTCCGAAGAACACAAAAGAACAATTTCTTAAGACTAGATCAAGAACTGGCACAACATTATTCTGCCTCTTCCAGTTAGTTAGAATAAGTTACAACCAGAGTATTACACAGGGCAAACATGTGGATAATTAGGGGTCAACAGAGTAACCGTGGTCACCATAATCGTCAATACTTCTGAACTGTAAAGATTATAACATTGCTTTTTACTGTGGGTGAGTTATGAGTTTTCTTCTTGTAATAAATCGAATTTTATTTTGTGGAACAACTGAGACTGTCCATAGGTGATTTTGGTGTATCATTATTTTAAAAATACTCTCCACATATTGTGAAAATGGAAGTATACCAGAATGTTAAACAATCACTAAAAACATATTTTCAAAAATATTTTAAGGGCTGAGAAAACCCAATGTTAAATTTCCAAAACTTAAAAGACTCATAAAACAAAATCTAAGAAATATATGAAGAAATGTATCTTCCTAAAATGTAATTTTATTTTGAACACGTCCCTTTAAGAACATCAGTGTCTTCTATTTTATAATCCAAGAGCATTTGCATAAAAAGAAGGAAAAGGAAGTGTATTTAATGTCAAATTTATGAATATTAGCATAGACATACTTAGATGAAATTGGTTCAATAAATTAATTAGTAACATATTTTTTAAATGTGTCAATAATAATGAATAGCATTTGCATACAGAATACATTTTACCAAAACACTGTTTTATTAAAAAAAATTACTGTCCAACTAATTCAACTCATATTTTAATAATTAGAGTAAATATAGACTAACCATTTTCCTACTTCTTTACATATTATGCCTCCTGCCTCAACTTTTAAATATTATCTCTATATACAGATTATTAACAATGTATAAATGAGAAGCAGAAGAGTTTTATTAAAATACATGTCAAGATGAAATTTTAACTCTTAAGTAACAGTAATAATAGCAAGCAAAATATTTCAATGGCAAGATTATAGTACACATACAACATATTCTAGTTTCTTAAAGATTAAAGTGTTATGCGATATAACATTATATAAGATTCAGGTATGAATCATTAAAAGTTAACATGTATTTATACCACAATAAATTCACCACTAAAATTCCAGTTGTATCCTTCACCATATAATATTACTTAAGTTGTTTGTTTTTCTCTTTTTTTTTAAATTTAGCACTGGATATGTAAATTAGATTTGCTCATATTCACCATTATTACATCCAATAACTGTTTTGTAAAACCAAGTGTGGAACCATGAAATACCAATAGGAAACAGTTATATCTCTGTGAGTGTGTGTATGTATATTTTTATATATATGTGTAATTTCACCTATGTCTTTCACTCAAATAGTGTAATTTACAAACCAAAACTTTTTTTTGGCATTCTTATGGATCTTATTTCTTATTTTTTCAGAAGAGATAATGATAACATTTTTTAAGAACTCTTCCCATACTCTTTGATGTAGAAAACAGCCGGCTGCAATTTATTTCCTTTTTCTTTTATCTCATGGGAAAAAGGAAGCTGGCTGGTTAAACCAAGTCTAGACTTTATCACAGAGAAAAAAAAAAAATGTGTCCAAAGGATGAAATAAGGATGGTGGGGAAACCTCTCCTTGAATACTGATGCAAAATTCTGCATGAGCCTTTCCAGTGTCATACCTAAGGTATTTATTTTATAGAAATTTATCATATCCCAACACTAGCTGTTTGAGTCACTAGAATAGGTGCATGTACTTTCCTATGAATGTTTTAATGCAAAAAGGGACTATAATGTGAGCTGTCAATGCTTGATTCACACAGATCATTACTAATTATAAAGCGATAGTGACTGGAAACTGGTGTCAGAGCTATCCAAGAAAGGCTATTGCAAGACTAAAACAGTTGTTTTATGCATTAGCAGTGCAATGGGTGATGACAGTTCTTAAAAATGCACAAGTGTTAAGTCAAGTAGTGCTGGTAGTCACAGTTCTGAGCAATAGTAAAATGTAATCATGAACTAGGTAATCACCTTTTCAGTTTAGTAATCACCTTTCTAATGGTACTTTATAGATACAACTTATTTTTGCTATTTTTGATTTGCTTTAACTACTTTGTAAGATGAATGAATGTACTAGCTGATAAAATACAGTGAGTATTGAAAAATATAACATGACACTGAAAGACTACTTTCTTCTCCATTCAGAGGCATGTTTAAATACTCTTTTTAGAATTATGTTTTTCAAAAAATATATACATGTTATTTATCATTTCATCAATATTAAACATAATCTATTTGTCTATAAAAGTTGACATACCTTATTATGTTTCCATCTAATCCTTCTATACTTCTAAATCTTTGCTAACAATGCATTGTACCAAGTTAGTTTTTTTTTATTTTGTCATAACTTGCATTTGTAGATAGAAGCCTTAAATTTCTGTCTTTAGTAAAATAAATTTAGAGGAATTTTCTTGACTTTTAAAAGGAAGGAAGCATATTGGATTAGTTATTTACATATAATTTATTAATGTAATTCCTTGATTGCATTCTTATGTATTCTTCTTTTTTTTTTTAAAGATGTATTTATTTATGCGTACAAGCACTGGGGTACAGGCCAGAGGTGTGTGGGGGGTGAGAGGATTCACCACAGAGAGCGGGAGCAGAACAGGCAGATCAACAGAAGTACACTGCTGAGGGGAGCAGCGGGCACAGCAGGAGAGGTCTGCTGCGCCATGTGGGTCCCCTCCCTGGCCGGCAGCAGGGATCGAACTCCTGCTGCAGTGGCTGCTGTTTGCTTCACAGTGCATTGCTTAACCCACTGCGCCACCGGGGAGGCCCCTCTTATGTATTCTTCTAATAGTGATCTTCACTGTGTGTCTAAGGCTTTCTAACTGCTTAGTTATATTTTTGTTTAAAAACCCCATTTTTTGAAAGATATTTTTCTGAAGTTTGAAGGTATTTCTAACTTAGTTGTGTGTGTGTAGAAGAACTGGGGTGTAGGTCAGAGGTGTGGGCCAGGGGGACAGTGAGAGGATTCACCAGAGAAAGAGTGGAGAACAGAACAGGTAGATCTACTGATGTACACTGCTAAGAGGAACAGTAGGAGGCAAGAAAGGAGAGGTCTGCTGGACCATGCGTGTTAGCTCCTGGCCAGGGATCAAATTCAGCCTGTAGCTGAGATAGCCCTAGATGGGATAAGCCCTAGGCCACCAAGGAGTTCCCCTAATTTAGTTCTTATAAATTGCTTCCTGGGTCAGCTTCACACTCACCTTCTTAGAATGACATTTCTTTTGCTCTCCTAAGAGAGATCCTCTGGTTCTTGGCTGCATTGTTAGCTTTACAACTAGTAGAGAATAATGACTAGTTAATACTAGTAAATAATAACATAAAATGTCTGTGAGTAGTACGCTATCCAAGTTCTTGCATGTTTAAATTCAGTTTATTTTACTTTCATGCTTTGTCATTTAGCAGATATTCTAATGACCCTGTAGTTCACTTTGTCCATTGTTTATCTTAGTCCATGATTTCTGTGTTGTTATTTATTTATTCATGTTTTTCAATGCAAAAATTATGTTACTTAATATTTACAGGTATTGGTATTCTCTCTAGCACCACATTTTATTAGTATTAAGACATTTTTAACATTCTCCACTTGGTAATCTCATTAGCTCCTATTTTTTTTTTTCATATCAATACATGTGCTTTACAGAATGAACTTCATCACTGTAAGCTTCCGTAGAAACTTTAATTATTTTTTTATAATTCTTTATAGGCTTATACTACATTTTGTTTTCTATTTCTACTGGATGTACACATTGCTATCAATGTACATCACTTCCTGTAGCAATTTTGTAGTTGTCTTTTCACTGGTCCCTTTGTCACTAGCCAGCATTCATTATTTTTATTTACTTAGGCATACAAGAGCTGGAGTGTAAGGCAGTTGAGGGGGGAGAGGGAGGGTGAGAGGATTCACCATAGACAGAATGAATCTACTAAATTCACTATAGACAGGTGAATCTACTGAAATATACTGCTGAGGGGAGCAGTGGGTGAGACAGGAGAGGTCTGCTGCATCATGTGGGTCAGCTGCCTGACTGGGGATCAAACTTGAGCTGCAGTGACTGTGGATACCTTCATAGCGCTGAGAGTAAATCCCCTGTACTATCAAGGAGGCTACCAGTGTTAATTTTCAAATTAGAAAATGGTTACCCATTTTAGCAAATTATCTGCTGAGCCTACTGTATCTATCCCTATAATGAAATAAAGCTAGCACAGGGAAATAACATTTCCCACAGTAACTTAAGTATATTTGGAATTCCTTGCTTTCTCTAAGTATGACTCAGTAAGGATTACTAGCTTGAGAAGAACATACTATTGTTTAAAATAGAATCCTTTAACATAGTTTAAAGTGGGAAAGACTGAATTAAAAAATGAAAAACTGTATATTGGGAAAGATGCATTATACATGTCCAGTCACCCATTATTTTCCACTATAAAGAAGTGCAAAAGAGCTACATATTCAAGTATCTGCTTAAATGAGTTTTGTTCTTAGTTGCCTTGGGAGATGTTATAATTACCTTGTTAGAGGTATTCCATTGGAAGACTATCAAATGTTTTTCAGTCCATTTCCAAAGTAATTTTTGGATTTAAATGTAGAATAACTTAATATGTGTTGTTCTCACTGGGAGTCATTCCAGTTTCCCCTAAGCATACATATAAAGACAGGATTTGAGAAACAATGAAAAAGATAATCCTTTTAAGTGTTTTTTTCTCTATTAAAAGTAGTTCAATATAGTCTAAAGGCAGACTACTATAAAAAAATCTAAATTAAATTTTCTTAATATGACTAGCTCTTGAAATCTGTAGAAGTAGCTCAGAATATTATATTTTATAGATTATGACATGCAATAACTTGTATTATTGGTACAAACTGGACATCTTTTCTGTCTCCAGTATAGACACTTCATTTTGATTGGGGTTCTACTCCCCACACCAGCGCAGTGGTGGACTCTAACTAATCCTTCAGCTTTTTGAGCCTAGTGAAATAGTATACAATTCAAACTGTGTAGCACAGTATCTTTCCACTCTGTGTCAGTGCTTGCCATGTGACTGGAATATTTACCTGGGAATTTTATAAGTCCTCTTTGGATATAGATCCATGCATGCTTGAACATAAAGCAGGCTAGTGTGAAAGATGGAAAAAGGAAAAAAAATACATAATATTAAAAGAGCTTATGCTAGTGGTGAATTGTAAGCAGACTTCAGCTATAGAAGTTTCTGCTTCTTATGGTTCACTTGTGAATTTTCATTGCATGAATTATCCCAGTTCCCCACCAATAAATCCTTTATTTTCTAAAGCTAATATGACAGGTAATTTGACAGAAAAAAGTGCATGGATTTAGAATGTCAATATACAAAGCCATAGTCAGTACAAGGAAGGAAATGATAAATATTATAGTTAAAATAGAAATCAAAACAAACCCAACCACAAATGAAACTATATGTGGGTTCTTTTAAAAACAAGCAATATAGGCAAACCTTCTAGATAGGCTTACTAAGATAAAAAGAGAGTAAACATTGAGTAATAGAGTCAGAAATGAAAGAGTAGAAGTAACAAAAGACAACTCATATATAAAAATGAAATAGTGGAATGCTATGATGAACATCTTTATGTCAACAAATTAAATACCTTAGAAAAAAAACGGATAAAGTCATAGAAGTATAAAATATTCTGAGATTGACTCAGGATGAAATAGAAAACCTGAACATACCTGTTAAAAATAAGGAAATGAAACAGTAATTAACAGTTATTCCCCAAATTAAAAGCCCAGACCAGATGGTTTCATGTGTGAATTCTACTAAGATGAAACAGTACCTGTTCTTCTCAAATACTTCTAAAATATTGAGACTGACAGGATGCTTCTTAATACATTTTACAAGGGCAACATTATCATGATACTAAAAGTAGACCCAAAAAAATTACAAACTAATATATTTGATAAACATAAATACAAAAATCCTCAATAAAATCTGAGCAAATTGAAATCAATAATAAATTAAAACATCTTGCATCACAACCAAGTGGAATTTGTTCTAGGGATGAAGGATGGTTCAACATTGGTAAATCAATCAATCATTCACCAAATTAAACAAAAAGAGATATTAATAAAAGTTTTATCACATCAATAGATGCAGATAAAGTACATTTATGAGTAGAAGAAATATACCAAAGCATAACAAAGACATAGAAGACAAACCCACAATTAGCATCATACTCTGGTGAAAGATCAAGTATAAAAATCTTTACTAAGATCAAGTATAAAATAAAGATATCCAATCTTACCACTGTTAGTCAACATAGCATAGGAATTCATAACTAGAGCAATTAGGCAAATGAAAGATATAAAATTAATTTAAATTGGAAAAGAAGAAATAAATGTATCACTATATGTAGATGACATTATAATATGTATATATAAAACCCTAAAGATGCCACTAAAACACTAATTGAAATAATACATCAATGCAGTAATGTGGCAAGTAGTTTTCAAAATTAAATTACAAAAATTATTTGTATTTCTATATGCAAACAATGAATTATAAGAGTAAGAAATCAAGAAAATAATCACATTTACAATTGCATCAAAATAATTAAATATGTAGGAATAAACTTAACAAATGACATTAAGAAATAATTCAATGAAAATTATAAGATAGTGTTAAAATAAATGCAAATAATATGTGAAAAGAAATCAAAGATATCCTCTGCTTGTGGACTAGAAGAATAAAATGGCCATATTACCCAAAGAAATATAAAAATCCAATGGAATTTCTTTCTTTTTTTTAACTTTCTTACATATTTGTTCATTTTTGTACAAAATTTGATTTTCTCCTCACGTTTAATCACCAAAGAAACCCTTTATACTGCTGGTGGGAATGTAAATTGGTTGAACCACTATGGAAAACTGTATGAAACGATCCTCAAATTACTAAAAATGTAGGTGCAAAAATGACCCAACAATTCCAATGCAATTTCTATCAAAATTTCAATGGCATTCTTCAAAGAAATAGAACAGACATTATAGAACTTTGTATGTATGGAATCACAAAGATCCTAAATAGCCAAAGCAATCCTCACAAAAAGAAGAATGACTAGGGGGTGGAAGAGAGGAGGGAGGTATTACTCTTTCCCTACTCATGGATTTCAAACTATAATGCAAAGACATAATAATAAAAATAGTATGATGTTGGAATAAAAATAGGCACACTGAAAAGCACAATAGAATTCAGAACTCAGAAATAAACCCACACAAACATGGTGTGTTCTAATTTATACAAAGGAACTAGTAGTATACAATAGGAACACATTTTCAACACATGATGTTGAGAAAATGGATAACTATATGCAAAAGAATGAAACCAGGGCACTGTCTCACATATAAAAAATTAACTCAGATGAAATGAATATTTGAATGTAAGTCCCATGCATTAAATACCTAGAAAAATTATTTAAGAGAAGAAAAATTTAATAAAATCTTAGACAGAAACTAAAGAGACACTTCTACAAAAAAGATATAAATGCCCAAGTGGATCGTGAAAAATGCTCATCATAACTTATCATAAGGGAAATGAAAATCAAAACCACTATGAGATACCACTATGAGAATGGTCCATATTAAAGAGACCAGAAACATCAAGTATTGGTGAGGATGTGGAATTTAAAAAAAAAAAAAAAAAAACAAAGGAACTCCCTGTACTGCTTATTGGATGTAGACTTGTCTATCCCCTATGGAAAACAGTATGGAGGCTTCTCAAAATATTTAAAATAGATCTATCACATGATCTGATAATCCTTTCTTAAATATCAACCTGTAAAATGCAAAAAAAAAAAAAAAAACAAAACAACAAAACAGACAAAAAATTAATTCTAATGGATATATATATATATACTCATATTTACTGTATCTTCTATCTTTAAAACAGCACTATTTACAACATGCAAGATATGGAAGCAACTATGTACCCAAGGGCAGATGAATGAGTCGAGAATATGTGATAAATGAAATGCCAGTTATTTTAAAAAGTGGAAAAAACTTGCCATTTAGTACAACATATGGATTATCTTAAACCAAATAAATCAGAAAGAAACAAAAGATATAAAACACTCATATGTGCAATATAAAGAAACAAAGTGAAAAACAAAACCAGGCCAAACAAACCTTAGACTACTTATTGTAGAACTGCAGCTATCAGAGTGAGTGATTTGGGAGAAATTTTAAAGGGGAGTGGTCCACCTGGACTATGGTAGAGTACTGTGCGTGCTTTGGTGATGGCTGTGGTTCAGAAACATGCATCTGAAGATGTGTGATTCTATAGCTCTGAATAATATACTGTATTATAAACCAATGTTATGACAGTAAAAAATATAAAAATGATCAAAAATTAACAGCAGAATTTTGGTGTGCATTGATTAGAATGCAGAATGCCGTTGTTGCCACCTCATCAAGTTCATTATGTTCTGCTTTGTCTGTTAAAAAGTAGGTTAATGCCTAATTTAAAGAACACTATTTCTCAAAATACTCACATACACAAAATACATATAAAATTGAAATATACTGCTGAGGGGAGCAGCAGACAAGACAGGAGATATCTGCCACACCATGTGGGTTAGCTCCCTCCTGTGTGGGTTCTCTTCCTAGCTGGGGATCAAACTCAGTCTGCAGTGGCTTCTGAAAGCTTGCTTCATAGTGCTGAAACTTAACCCTTGCACCACCAGGGAGACCTCCAAGACTAACATCTTAAGCACAAATATTATGAAGAATATAAGAACACACAAATGCATGCACCACATATACACAGAAGGATTTTGGTGTGTGTGTTTGGGGGGGATGGGGAAATGACTAGAATTGATTCAGGGCAGGAAGGGATACTAAACTGACCAAGGACACTGACCAAATAGTTTACCAGTCGCTGTCTGAGTTGTTCATCCTCGCACACAATTGCAAGACTACTCATTCTCAGAGAACAGCAATGGGATTTTTTAACAAACCAGGGAAAATCAAAGAGTTACTGAGGCCAAAAAATGGCCATTTACCTCCCCCAAAGCAGTGTGTCCAGTGTCTTCAAGTCCTAAAAAAAAGCATCTAAGATGTCATCTTCCTGTCACTGAAGTAGCAGAGTGCCTCTCCTGAACAATAGACTGAGTGCCCAAGATGGTGTCTTCCTGCCTGGAGCATGTGGTAGTCAGACTATAGATTGGCTTCTAACTCACAGAGACAACAGAAGACACAACAGGAGATGCTCCTGGAGCTGCTGAGTTGCCCCAATACAGCACCAGGCAAGCGACTCTCAAAACACCAGCTGCAGTGGCCAAACATCCTGAGAAACGGCCACACTTACTCAACTCAGACAGGCACCTTTTCCTGGTCTTCACCTTCTCTGCCAGGCAGTAACAGCAGCAAAATCAGCAACAGTTTCAGTCACTCAGCTTCTTGGCTACTTGCAAAGCCTTCGAACTTTTCCTCTCTGGTGTTGGCTGCTGGAGGCCTCTCCACATCCTTCTGAAGCCCGCAACAGTTTTCTGGAAAATCAGCCTGGTGAGAGCTAGAATCGCTGAACCTGGAAATGCTGAATCCCAAACTCTGAATTTTCAAACACTAAATCCGGAGCACTGAATCCTGAACTCTGAACACTCCACTGCTATTTCTGCAGTCCCTTATGTTTCTTATCTCTTGCTGCATCCCAAAATTCAATATTTGTTAGCATTTTCCTTGAGGCAATCTATCATCACCAGCAACCCCCTCTAGGGGGCACCACCTGTAACAGTCTGGCTTTAGCCACAGGTTAAACAATCAATGCAAACAAAGGCAGAAATATGTTAATCATCATTCCTGAGGTATCCTTAGGCTACCATTTAACAGAGTACTCACTGCTATAGGCAGATTTTAACTCTTTTTTAAGATTTTATTTATTTATACATACAAGAACTAGGGCACAGGCCAGAGGTACAGAGTGTGAGACGATTCACCAGAGACAGAGTGGGGAACAGAACAGGCAGATGACTGAGGGGAGCACTGGACCAGGCAGAAGAGGTCTATTGTGTCATGTGGGTCCCCTCCCTGGGTAGGGATCACACTTATTTACACTGCAGTGGTTGCAGAAGCCCCACACTGTGGCACCCAACTCCTTGTGCCACCAAGCAGGCCTGGATTTTAATTCCTAAGTAGGATGTGTGAATCTTAGTTCCCAAAATTAGTTGTACCCAATACAAACATACTTCATTCTTTAACTTTTTTTAAAAGATTTATTTATGCATAAAAGAGCTGGGGTACAGGCGAGAGTCTCCGGAGGTGATAGGACTTACCAGAGAAAGTAGGGAGTAGAACAGTCAGATTAACCTAAATATACTGCTGAGGGTAGCAGCGGGCCAGGCAGGAGAGGTCTGCTGTGCCATGTGGGTCTCCTCCCTGGCTGGGGATGGAACTTGTGCTGCTGTGGCTGGGATGCTTCACAGTGTGGTGCACAACCACCTGTGCCACTAGGGAGATTCCTCTTTAACTTAATTTTGTCTCACAATTATTATTATTATTATATCTGACTGGTGAGAAATTAATCCTAATCTTCAAATTTGATCAGTCCCTTCTCTTTCATTTTGTTTTTAACCCAGCGTATACACTAGTGGTCAGAGTTTCTTTGGATCCTCTGGCTCTACGTTCTGTATGTTGCCTCTTCAGTATTGAGATAGGGGCAAGTGACCCATATGAAGCCATTGTTCTGAGGTTGTTTCCGTTCCTTGTAGCAACATCAGTAAGTCTCTTTGATGTGGAACCCCTAGATACTCAACTTTTCCTAGATAGTGAGAAACTTTTTTTTATGTTCAATAAACATTTTAATTTATCTTGGCATGGAACTTAAGCTTATATTCAAGCTTACATTTATAAACAAATTAATTTATATCAGAACATACTATATACCTTCAGTAGATTTCATAAGTCTTAGAAAGCCTAGAAAAAGCCATATATTCCTAGAATTTAAATACATATATTTAGCAAGTAGTTGTTGAAAGTCTAATGTGTTAATCTAGATGTTTATATTCTAATAGTAGAGATAGAAAATTTACCAATTAATGAATAAATTAATAAATAATCATAAAGTACAATGAAAGAAGTAAATGTTGGGATGGAAAATAGAGCAAGTAAAAGATGAAAAAGTTCAGGCTCTTGAAGGCATGTAGAACTGTCATATAATCTCCTAGCTCTCTTTTTCTAGACTTCTATTGAGATAAATAAAAATAATCCTCTATTTTGTTTAATATAATGTTATTTCAGTTTTCAATCACACCATTGCAATTGTTTTTTTATTTGTAGGTTTTTAAAATCATGCATAATAACTGAAAACTGAGATTAATTTTGTAGAATTGCATCAAGAGAAAAATTAATAGATTATAAAATGTCTTTAACTTTAAAAAGCAAGTAATGGATGACAGGTGAGCAACTGTAAATAAAGTGGACATAATAGGCATTACTTAGTTAGACTTAAAGAGGAAAGGTAGTTATACGCGATGTCATCTGAGGAAAGAGTATTAAAAGTATAGGGGCTCGCAAAATGCTTAAGTTTAGAAAATGACCCAGTGTGTTTGGGAACAAGAAGCATAATTAACTGCAACAGAATAATTGAGAGATAGGAGAAAACAACCCAATAGGCAGAGTGAGGTTATAAACTACTTTCAGGCCGCTTTTGAAGGATATTCCTGTAAAGAGTATTTCTCAGTGAATTAAGGGTTGCTGGAGAGTGTGAAGCAACTCTGAAATCCTTAAAACCACAGAATTAACACAGTGCTCTCCCAATTTAATCAAATAAGCACATGCACATTTCAAAGGGGGAAACAACAAAAGTAAATTCTTTTTAAGGTTAAAACAGTAAAATTCATATAAACCCTAAGGATGACATAGAGTGTCCTTTTTTTAACCATAGTAGGTGACAAACTATCCTTTATCATTTCTGCGCAACTAGAGACAGTAAGGTACATGCTGTTGCCATATGAAATTTTCAAAAGGCCAAGCTGCAAGTGGAGCCCATCTCCAACACAGCAATAAAGTCTGTAAATTACAGCTAAAGCATCTGGAATCAGCAGACAAATACAGATGAGCCAAGGAATAAGCTAGCTGCTACAATATTACCTAAACATCCTTACTACACTAATTTACAATATGCATTGCATCGGCAAGAGTCATGTGTAATGTCATTAAAATAATAGAATAGACTGTCAACTTCAAAGAATCAGTAATAGTTTGAATAGTTATAAAGTTATGAAATAGTCTGGATGTTGTGCTGGGAAAATACACCTTCATTTCCACAAATGGAAAATGAAAAATAACTTTATAAGAAACAAGCACTACAATTAGTGATTGTTATTCATTTTTAATTCATAACTTGCTATAAAGTATATAGAGAAATTTATTAGCTAACTGTGGAAAAGTTATATATAGATTTTATTTCTCAATTTACTAAAGGAATTGAGTTATAATTTGTTGTTAGTGATGGAAGCTTAGATTAGAAAAAATTAGATGGAAGATTTTATAAGGACAAAAGTCAGAGTTGGGGTAGGGCTCATTGTTAAACCAGCTATGATTTTTGTGTTAAACCAGGGATCAGAGGTGAAGGTAGACAAGATTATCAGTTACAGAAAACCAACCTAGCTCCATCCTAAAGTGATAAAATTTCACAAAGAAATGAATACCCCACAAAGAACAGTAAAATAGAACATACCTTGCTCTGGCAAAATGCAGATCTTGTCCTTAAGACTGCCCATGTGTTTCTAAGCAAGTGCCTGCCTTTCTTCTTTGCTTTTTCATTAGTAAACTTCTATATTTTGATGAGTGGGGAACATCTTTCTCAGAGGAACCAAAGATTCCCATGCAGTGAATCCCATTCAGTGAACCCCACTAGCTATTGCTATTTTATTCTTTAAAATGTTGAGAAAGACATTCTATGTCATTTTTTCTAGCATTTGTTTTAGTATTTTTTTTCAAATTTTGCCACTTAGCTGTTTAAATTGCTTTATCTCCAAATAAATTGCACAAAATAAATTGTTAGCATAATTGCTTATATTACTTAGAGACTCTTAAAGAGTGTGGAACAGACTGAGTAAATCTTGAAGTGTAACTTTTAATATGCACATTTAGACTTTAGAGGTGTTCATTGTGTTTTCCCAGCTCATTGTCACTTTGGGGGAATAGTTTAAGTCTGAAAAATCTATATATGTAGTTCTCTTCCGATACTAATCTTTGTCAAGCAAAGAAAGTAGAAAAATCTTACTGAGGGTAAAATTCCAAAATATAAAAGGAAGAAAATTTAGTATGGGCTAGAAAGGTGTGATTTTTTATTTAAGGGCAAAATTGTATAAAATTGACAAAGAAGTATTTTAGATAGAAAGATAAACATCAAGGAACAGGCACAAGTAGCAGAGACTGAGTCCAAGTTAATTCACCTTTGTTGATAAATAGAAGTTGTTCATTATTACCCATTCAAGGGAAAAGAGTACATGATTGGTTTCTGGAAGAATAACAATCTAAGGAATTAATCTTTTGCAACCTAGTGGGGGTAAAATGGCAATTCTATCTTGGATTTAATGTCACAATTTCTCCATTCTACTCAAATGCGTTTTATGAGGATTTTTAACCCAAGGCAGTCAAACATGGGCTATTACTCGTCCAGGGCGTTGTGTGAGCTGGCTTCTTATCCAACTCATCTTTCCCTCTATACACTTTCTACTTCATTGTTTTCTTTTTTTTTTTGTCCCTAATTCCATAGAAAGCTATGAAGGTGATGATGGCAAAAACCATAAAATATATAATTTGAAAGAATATATAATGATCCAGGTCATACTGGAAAGTGGGGAGGAAAACTGTGATGAGTTAGGTGAGCTACAACAAAGAATGAGACCTGAAGAGCACAAGTTGTTTCAACAGCCAGCTTTATTAGAGTTGTCTTACAGTAATATTAAATATTGCATGAGTATTTGAATCCCACCCTCCTCCTTTGAGTCAACCAGATTATAACCAGTGAAGTGTAAGCAAGTTTATCCTTTCCATATCCTTCACAGAGTGTAAATTCAGATTTTATAAAACAAAAGCTTATGACAAAGCTTATGACAAAGTTTTGGGGAGGGTTTTATATATAGGATAACTGTATCGCAGGGAACCAGTAATTTGTAATATTAGAGAATTCTTCAGAAATAAAGGCTAAACAATTAAAAATTTGAGGAATAAATAAAAGCATCAGAAATTTAACCAATTTTTTTACATAAAACAAAAAAAATACTTTTTTTTTTTTTCATGTGCAACTCTTTTCATGGAACATTCAGTATCACATTTTGGGTAACCATTTTTTTTTCTAAAGATTTTATTTATTTATGAATACAAGAGCTGGGGTACAGGCCAGAGGTGTGGGGGTGGTGAGAGGATTCACCAGAGACAGAGTGGGAAGAAGAACAGGCAGAATGACTGAAACACACTGCTGAGGGAAGCAGCAGGCAAGGCAGGAGAGGTCTGCTGTGCCATGTGGGTCCCCTCCCTGGCCGGTAGCAGGGATCAAACTCGTGCTGCAGTGGCTGTGGTTTGCTTCCTAGTGCATTGCTTAACCCACTGTGCCACCAGGGAGACCCTGGGTAACCATTCTTGGGTAACTACAAAATAAAAGATCAAGTGGGTAGGGTAAGTGGACTACAGAATTACAAGAGTGTCTGCAACTTACATATAAAGTTTAAGCTATTAATTCTTAAAACTAGGGAAATTATTATAAATATAAATACTCGGCAAACAGCTAATATGCATAGCTAAAAATCCAATAAGTAAATTAAAACAAATTATTAAAGAAACACCAATATTATAGAAGTGAGGAAAGTGAGCAGAGAAACAAAAATATGAAATGAGAAGCCAAATGGAAGCTCAGATAAATAATAAATATTAAACTAAAATACAAGCACTAGCAATAAAATTAAATGTGAATTTTTGATTTAATTAAAAGAAAAGCAGTCAGAACTGATAAATAAGATCCATTTCTATGTTATTAATTTTTACTTTAAACAAAATTTTAATTTCTCCAAAAGTAAGTGATGGATATCAAGAATAAGGTGTACAGTCAACATTCATTATTTGTGCGTTCTGTATTTGTGAATATGCCTATTCACAAAGTTTATTTGTTACATGCAAATCAATATTCACATTTTCATAATCATGCATAGATGTGTGAGGAACAGCAAAATGTTGGGTTGCCTGATGTTCATGGTCCCTGTTAGGGAAAGACTAGCCAGCTTTTTGCCTTCTTATTTCAACTCTCATACAATTAACCAATGATTTTTCATGGTATATTTAATATCACTTTTATTTTCATTGCACTTCTGTGCTCTGTTGGTGATTTATTTTGATCAAATATGCCATCCTCCCCATCCCTGCCTCCAACCCTGGCACCAACAGAGCTAAAGTACTGTCATGTCCTGGGCTCCACACAGGTATCATGTGCCTCAGAAAGAAAATAGATGTCAGACAAAACTTTTCATTCCTCAGAGCTACTATCTGACAACAGGCAGCAGATATTTGTTTTTGATGTTACCATCAAACTCTGTGGAACACAGAGCCTTTTCATTAGGGATGTAACACAATCAATTTTCCAAGTTCCTGGGAATACATTCGGAGAGAGATATATTAGTTGCAATATAAAGGTTAATCAAAGGATGGGAGGGAAATGCCACAACAAAGAGTGGCTGGAGTTTAATTTAACATGGTTCTAATTTTTTGTCTAGGGAAGTTTTTGTTACAAAATGGAGGGGGTTTGGCTATATACACATAAAGGAATATTATTCAGCCTCTAAGAAAAAAGAGTGTCTGACATGTACTGCGATATAAATGAACTCCAATGACCTTATGCTAAGTAAAATTAGTCACAAAAGGACACATTTTGCATGACTGCACTTACATGAGGTACTTAGGGCAGTCAAAATCAGAGAGACAGAACACAGTGTTGTGGCTGACAGGATGTGAGACCTAGAGGGAAAAGTTTTATCAATATGGAGCTTAAGTTTTGTAAGGTGAAGAACTTTGAGACTGCTTGTGGTAAGCTGTGCACAACAATATGAATGTACTTAATACAACTAAACTGCACATTTAAAAATGGTGAGATGGCAAAATTTATCATGTATATTTTATCACGAATTGCAAAAATATGTATTACAGCTAGACAAGAAATAGAATTATTGCAATTAATACTCATTATAACGTTATCCATTATTGCATCTTGGAGTATGTTTCTGATTGGAGAGTATTTTCCTTCTGTGCATCATTGAGAAGTGATTTCTCAAATTACATATTACACATTTGATTACTGTCTAATTTATGACTTTTTACTTCTTCAAGACTTGTTACTTATTCACTGTCCACATATATGTTTGCCAGGCAGTGTGGAACACATTTTCATTTTGCCCTTTTCACCCATGCTACCTGTTATATGATAATCTATATGTTTTGACTTGAAATTATTTAACTAGCAGGCAAGTGATTGTGAACCAAATAAACGTATCCTACTAAACCCAAACCAAAGGGTCCTCAACTTAGTTTTACCTTTGTCAGTGACATTTCGGCATACTAGACAAAAGGTGGGGGGAATTAAATGCAGAAACATCATATGGAGAGTAAAAACAAACTTAGGCAACTATTGTTAAATATTCCAGTTTCCTGTAGTTACTTATCGTGTCTGTGTATGTGGCATGTAGGTCAGAAGTGCAAGGGGTAAAAGGATTCACCAGAGACAGAGTGAGAAGCAGAACAGGTGGGTTTACTGAAGTACAATGCTAAGGCGAGCAGCAGGAGAGATAGGAGTTGTCTGCTGTGCCATATGTGGGTTAGCTCCCTAGCCAGGGATCAAACTCAAGCAGTGGAGGTGTTAACATTGAGACTTAACCTCTCGACCACCAGGGAGTCCCCTGAACTTACTTTTTAATGTCTTTATCACCATGTTAACATATTGTAAGTTCATCTCAAAATTCCTCAGGAGTCGGTATGTGATGGATCTTGCTATTACTCTTTGTTACCCTAAAAATCCAACTTTTGATCTTAAAAAATTGGAGAAGTACTCCAGTGCACTAGAAGGACATAAAAATAAAAAAAAAAAATGCTGGAATTTAAAGGACTATTTGAATACACACAATAAAATTTTCAGTAGGTTCTATGAATAACTAGAAATTAGAGACTCTTACAATTTTTAAGTGCAACATGGGTCCTTATGCAGCTCTGTCTCATGGTAAAGATGAAATCCCAATAATTATAAAGATTGAACTTGATCACTAACTTGAAGATCAGAGTTAGATTTAAGCTTATTTAAAATATGTCCTTATTCCTAGATTTGTAGCTAAAACTGTTACCCACAATATAAGAAATACAATTATATTTGTATCTCTTCCATTATTTAACAATACAGGAAAGAAATGAAAATCACCAAGTTGCATGCTCCAAGAAATCCCTTCTCTTGGAAGATAGCAGTATGCCAACTTTACTTATCAAAACTTACTCATGAGAATCATTTCAAGAACCTTCCTTGTTATTCTCTCCATTCCAAACAACAGATCCCTAATCCTTTCCAAACTAATTTTATAGGCAGATCCTTTTCATTTTGTAGCAAAAACTCTTCTAGACTAAAAATTAGGACTAAGTGAAATTAAAGTGTAGCCACTCTGTATTTTCTCAACACTATCCCCTCCATGTGATTAATATTTAATTTGCAACAAAAACATTTCTCACTAAATACATTCCCAAGAATTTAGAAAATTGATAATCTTGCATTCCTAACAAAAATGCTTTGTGCTCCTTGGTTAATTGTACTTGAGGTTGACAGTAACATCAAAACAAGCATCTGCTGATGGTTGCCAGCTGAGAGCTAGAAGATACACTCCCTGTTGAAGAAGACTATCTCCCTGATTCATAGAACCTAGATAGCTGGGCATCTCCTAGAACTGGAAATTCAAAGCCCTCACCCCCCACTTCCTTCATACCTTGAGACCCATACTTCCCTATAACCTTTATATAATCACAGAACTCTCACCACCTGGAGAATCACACTTTTTTAAGATGCCAATCTTCAACAATCCTGGTGACCACCTTGACTAAAGTCCTCTGTAAAATGACAATCTCATGGTTCAGAGTTTGGTTTTCAGGGCACACACAAAAAAAGATTGTTTGGCTACTGATAGCTTCTTGACTGGTAAGTTTAAAAAAACACATCAGCGTGGACTCTGAAACCTGATGAAAATTCTTCACTGATGTTCCCTTCTAAAACATTATCAAAGTTATGTCAAAGTGGTGTTTTCTTCTCCTGAAACAAACCTAAGAAATATAGATTTGCTGACCAACAGTTTGTTATGGTAAACTTTGGGGGAACTGACAGTTGACATAGGGAAAACATTAGATAAATGCTATAGAGGTAGAAGCCATTCACAAGAACTATTCAAATTTTAAACAGGTGTTTTACTCTACACTCCCTTGTGAAATCAGTTCAAAGCAAAGTTTGACCTTAATGGAAATGAGTGAATGAGTAGGGCTTGAGTGAACCCCATATCTAATGCAGAAACACTGCTGTATTAAATTTAAGAGATGTGTAAAATATAAGGGTAAATGTGATCTTTGCATTTTTGTGATACCTAGAGTGGTACCAAACTCTCTTAGGAATGAAGTAAATGTTTCCTGTGGAAACTTGTTAAATGTAAATGTTACAGGATATATTAACTTTTCCTCATTTCCCATTATTGAACTACCTGTAAAAAATATTTTAAATGTTTTAGTTTCCTCTGTCTAGCATAATTTCTACCTTCCAATTATGATGAAAAGACAGTATTAACAATTGCTTTTTAAAAATGTACTTACTTCTACAAGCATCATTCAAAAGTAGTCTAAATTAAAAGCTTAATTGTTAAAAACAAACTTTATTTCTCCTCACATAATGCATGAAGACAGTTTATGTTGTAATGATGTGCAGCTTCATTAAGCACAAGAAAATATAACATAAAAGTATTTTTATTAAACATTGAATTTTCAGGACCGAGCGAAATCAGTTTTGCTAGTTATATGGATTACAAAATAATGAAATTCACAAATTTAAATTAGCTAAAGATCAAGCGTAAAATGTTCTTAAATACTAATTAGTGTTTTATCAGTGATAGTATGAGAACATTTATAGTTACAAAATTGAATAGTAGAGATTAAAAATGAAGAGTGTAGGTAGATTTAATAATTTATTCCTCCCACATTAATCAGGACTTCTGACTAGTTCATTTCTCAAACACAATTAAACAGATTTTCCCTCCTCCCTATTCTTTTACTTTCCTTCATGAATATGACTTTTAATTCCTCTAGATTAATAATTAAGTGTGGGTGTTCATAATTGAGAGGGAAATAATCTTTTAATAAAATATAAAAGTTTTTTTTACTTGTTTATACACCACACTTCATTATTTTGTGTCAATGGAGAACTTTGTTCCAGAGAACAATAGATTCTCCAAATAAAATCCTTTTACTGGATTAGATATTCATCCAGGGCTTTCTTTTAGCATGACAATTGCACTTTAGTGGAAGTCATTTGCATATATGACTTTAAAAAGCTGAAGTAATTGCAATTACTGTGAGGAGATGATTTTAGGATAATAAAATCCTTTAGGAAATATCTCATCTGTGTGGTCCAATATGCTGACATTAGTTTCATGAAGTACAAACACAGTAGGTACAGACATAGGCATAATATGCACATAGTTCTTTTCTAGGAAAGCTCATGGAAATTGATATGTGAAAGCAAAATTATTTGGTTAAAAAGGGTAGAAATCTTTTAGGAAAGAAAAATAAGCAAAAAAAAAAAAACAGTCTGAGTTTTCCTTCTCCTCAGATATTTTCACTTAAGATGAACAAAAACTTCAATTCAGGTTTCCCAACTCTAATAATCTCTCCCCAATTACTTTAAACCATTTTAGATTAAAAAAAAAAAAAGGCAAACTGTATACTTACAATGCAGTGTCCCGTTTCCTATTACTATTATTTATTTTTTTATTTATATTTGACATCAATTGTAATCCCCATCTATTCCTCATCACCATTTCACCAGTGCACCATCACCTCAGTCCCTTGTGCTCTTATCTGTCCTCAACCCTTTTTCTACCGCTCCCCACCAAGTGTCCCCATCCTCTGTTACTATTTTTCTCCACAACCATCTGTTGCATACCTTGTCCCTTTGTCTCCCCACCTCTCTTAACCTCGCAATATTTATTGATGTCCACTAGTTTTTGAAAGTGTTTTATGTTGCTGAATTATCTGCTTTGTGAATGCCCATATTTACTTTTATCATTCTGACTTATAGGCTGCACATAATTCTCTAAAGTTCCTTCCATTTTATTTGAAATGACTGCATTTCATCATTTCTGATGGCAATATAATGGTACATGGTGTATATGTACCACATCTTCTTGAGCCATTCATCTGTTGAAGAAGATTAAGGCTGCCTTCATGTCTTAGCTATTGTAAATAACACTGCTATGAATATTGTAGAACATATGTGGTTTACTGCTGATGATTTCATATGCTGTGGAAATATGCCCGAGAGTGGGAATTTTTGCTTCTCTGTTCTTTTGGGTTGCCAACATTTTCAACATGTTAATAATATTTATTTTAACCACTTATCTAATAATTGCAACATTTGTGTTTCAAATCTGTTTGGCTAAAGTTTGGCTCTTCTTTCAAGTATCATTTTTCTTGCTTTTGGGCTGTGCCTCTTTTTGTAAAATCTACATATGATGTACTGAGAAATAGGAATTAAGACCATTAGCTCTTCACTATTAGAATTTATGTAAATTTGTATAAATTAGATAATTATTTAATTAGTACATTAATAATTACATTAATAATTATTACTTATTACACTGCTGTTGATGCTAAAGACTTCAGCCTCTTCTATTTTCCTTTGTTTTTCTCCTCAGTTATTTTTGGGTTCCCTAAAAAGTGATTGTATTACAGCTCTCTTTATCTTAATATACTATTATTTTATTGGAGTCTTTTTAAATGTGGAGGTAGATTGGGGTCGAGGAGAGGAAATTGTTCTATAAATTTATGATTAAATCCCAGATCTTCAACTGGGATTGATTCTCTGGACTGTGATCTTCAGGATAATTTCTTATTATTTTTTTTTCTAACTTTAATGGAAAGAGTTTGTGTTGGCTTACTGTTCTTTATTTTTTTTTTAAGATTTATTTATTTATGCATACAAGCACTGGGGTACAGGCCAGAGATGTTGGGGGGGTGAGAGGATTCATCACAGAAAGTGGGGAGCAGAACAGGCAGATCAACGGAAGTACACTGCTGAGGGGGGGAGCAACAGGCACAGCGGGAGAGGTCTGCGCCATGTGGGTCCCCTCCCTGGCCGGCAGCAGGGATCGAACTCCTGCTGCAGTGGCTGCGGTTTGCTTTGTAGTGGGTTGCTTAACCCACTGCGCCAAGGGGGAAGCCTGCTAACTGTTGTTTAGAGATGGCAAATGAAGTTCTGTTAAAATGATTTACCATAGAGGACATACTTTGTTATGGTGATCATTCAGGTTATGCTTCATAATGAGTACATTTCACATCCCAGGCGAGAAAATAGATGGGAATAGTTGTTAATATTTAATGTGAACAATTAATTGACAGGTGTTTGAGGCAAGCCCCATTAAAATATGAGTGTTCTAAGCTGGACTCCCAGGATTTTTCTATTCTTATTGTTTTCCACACTGTTAGTTATCAATAAATCATCAAAATCAGTGAAATATTTCTATTAGTAAGAGCTCTTGCCAGATAATTTGATTATTGCAGCTGTTTTCTATATTTGCCTCCCTTTCTAGATTTTGAGATGTTGGTTTGTCCTATTCAGCTCTCAGATGCACCAAGGAAAATTGCTGATTTCAGTTTATCTTTTGTATTATAACAAGTGATGAGTTCAAAATTTATCCTACTTCATAGTTCTTTTCACTATGTTTATTTAGTTTTCCTGTTAAATTCAATGTATAGAAATTTAAATTACTAGAAAAGTACACAGAATTTTTTGAGGGAAAAGACATAATTCATCTTCTCTCATTATTGCTTCTAACAGAATATCAATCAGTTCACCCCAAACAGAAAATCCTGATATTTTCAACCATTTCATAAACTTTTTCAGTGAATTTAAATCACCAATAGTATTTCCAATTGCTTTTCTGGTTTTATCTTGAATTTAATAATTCGTCTTGCAGGCATAATTTTGTTTTTCATAGCCTTTGAAATGCTACCCAAATTCATAAATAGTTTAGATATAGTATAAAATCATATTTGAATCATTTCAGGTTATGATTAGTACTTTGTTAATATTAAATCATTATAATACCTTTCACCTATCTATTAAATAATGTTTTGTAAAAAATATAAGTAAGTGGGTTAATTTTCTCACCTCTGAAATTATCTTTAAAGTTTTACAGCCAAATTTAGCTTAACCATTATACTATAGATATAACAATGGACTACTTCATTTCCAATTTTTAAGACATACAATGATGTCTTTTATATAGGCCATAAAATTTCATAGATTGTGTAAATTCATGAATATGTAACATTGTTCATATTTAAATGTCATTCAAGATGAGCTTAAAGAAAATAAAGAAAATAAATATTTACATGCTTAATGTTGGTAACAACATTTTCAGTGTTAGAGTTAATATAAAAATAAAGCACTGAGAAGATGAGCTTGTTCTCAATAGTGAATTTTAGCTTAAAAAATGATTTTTGGTAGCTTCTTTGTTATATGCATCTTCTCAAAGTAGAGTCATTTTAAAGATGAGGACCCCTCTACAGTGTATTTCAGTAGATCTGTTCCCCCCTCTGTCTCTGGTGAATCCTCTCACCCCCTGCACCTAAGACTTATACCCCTCTTGTTGTGTGCAAAATAAATAAAAATAAATCTTTAAAGATAAGGACAGAAAGATTTCTCCTTCATTCTACCTACATATAATGCATTCAGTTTCTAAAAGATATATGGGTGGTTAACTAATTATTCAATAATCTTAAAAATTTGCCAACATGGTTTTTATTAACAAGTGACATTTACAGTTACTAAGCAAATTATACAAGAGTGAGAATCTGAGCTTAGGTTACATGATGTCATACCTTGTTGGAATATGTCCAGATTACAATTAGTTTTAGTAAATATGTCCAGATTACAATTAGTTTTAGTTTTAAAAAATTGTATTGGATAGGATATGAAAGCAAAAATAAAAGACAAATAAAGAATCCTAAGGAACAAAAAAAGACCAACAAGGTAAAGAAACCAATTAGAGCATAGTAAAACATATTTGCATGAACTTCATATTAATTAAAAGTTAAAATGTTTTGACTGAAATATTGTCACAGTTTCATTTAAGCTGCTATAATAGAAAATCAAAGATTAGATAATTAAAAAGCAGCAGGCTTATTTTTTTACAGTTCTAGAATATAGTAAGTCAAAAAACAAGATGTCATTAAGTTCAGTATCTGTTAAGATTTCATCTTAGTTTTTAGATGGTTGTCTTTTCTCTCATCCTTCCATGGTAGAAAGGGTGAGAGTTCTCTGGTATCTCTTTCTTAGGGATATGTATCATCTCCCAGTCATTATACTGGAGCTTAGGTTTCACTGTATAAATTTTGGAGGGACGTATTCACTCTTTAGCAGTAATTTATCAGACAGACAGTCAAACAGATACATGATAGATGATGATGATAGATAGATAGATAGATAGATAGATAGATAGATAGATAGATAGATAGAGTCTTTAAACTGTAAATTCACTTAGAAATTACATAGTATTAAGAATTTATAATATAGATAAAGAAATTGAGGTTCAGAAGTCTTAACTAACTTGTTGAGTTCACATAAATGAAAACAATGACAAAATGCCAAATCAAATAATGTTGAATGATAGTTAATAAATTCATATGACACTCTTGTATAGGTATCTTTCATATGACATGACTTTTTGTTATTTATCATACATGAAGAAGAATACTTAAAGGTATCACAATATCCCTATAAATGGTACAGATCTTTAAAAATGATTTAGTTGAGGAAAGACCACGTAGGACTTATAACTAAAAATAACCAAAAGTTAGATTTCAAATGAGTAGAAATGAGATGTACATTGATTTCCATTTTTTGCTTAAAAAAATAGCTAAATTTAAATGGGTCTTTAAATTTTGTTGAAAAGATGCAAATCCTGACCAGAAAGAACTGATATAATTTGCTGAGAAGTAGACTCCCATTCTTCTATAATTAAAATTAATCTGCTACAAAATCTTTTGTTCCAAGGAGGACACCATATTTTAGGTAATCCATCTTTTTATTTGCCTCAGTATAATGATGTATTATGTTAATACATCATTAAAGAGACACCTTTCAGAAATGATATATTAGTATAACATATCACTGTAGAAATTAGTGAGGATGCATGACTCATTAGAGTTTATATTAACGTGAAGATTTATTTATTTATTTTTCATCTCAAAGGAGTTTTGTAAAAGTGAAATACCGTAATAGTGGCCCATTTGAGTTTAATAAGTTATCCAAAGTTGTTCCAAATTAACATGAATAGAAAAAGAATATTTATTTAACAAACTGCAGTTAATAAGATTATGTGTCTTTGATGGTAGTTCAAGATTGTAAGGTAGTCCTTAAAATATTGAAGAATGAAAATAAACAATAAAAATATTCTTTAAATATCTTATATTTAAATTACTACTTATCATTATTTAGTAGGAATTAGATAACGATATCTTTAGGGGCAACGGATTGAGGCACAGCACTATGAAGTTATCCGCAGCAAGCTCTATCCCAGACCAGGGAGGTGAGTCACATGGTGCAGCAGACCTCTTCTGTCTCTCCTGCTGCTCCCCTCAGCAGTGTATTTCAGTAGGTCCAACTGCTTTTCTCCTCACTCTGTTTCTACTGAATCTTCTCACCCTCACACTCCTGTCTTGTACCCCAGTTCTTGTGTGTATAAATAAATAAATCTTTTAAAAAATAGATGAAGATATATCTATTAATTCTGTCCCTATAAGTTATAAATGGTTCACATTCTAAATCTCACTTGAATTTGCATTTCAGTACATAAAATAACATAACTTATTACTGAATTGTATTCAAGAAGTTAAATAGAGTATAGCAGAAATAGCACAGAGATTTATATTGGCTTTGCTTGGTCTTTATATAGTTAATAAGGAAAACCTTTTAGTGGAGGTACTAGATATAAATAGAGAGAGAGAGCACCATGACTAAACATTAAAAAAAAAAAGTCAACCAACATTCACAAAATCAAGTCAAGAAATAAATCAATATTCAGGAATATTTATTTTTTTATATAAAGACACATCTGTATATCTGTATATATTTTCTCCTGTATGACTCTCATGTTCTTGTCCTTCTAGTCATCAAAGACTTTTATCAAAGGCAATGTATTGTTATATTTATATATATAAATTATAATATATGTTATATATAATATATATAAATATATAATATATATTATATATATTGTTACACTGTACATAAATGTAAGTTAAATATAAGAAAATAGCATAATTAAAGTTCATCTCTGTCCATTTACTATCTTTATGTCTTACCAACATTCTCATTAAAATTTCATAGAAATTTTATTTTTGATAAATTATTTTTTTCTGAAAGGAAGACTCTGACTATACTTGGTTTATCAGTTGTATTTGAAAAAAAAATATTTACACATAAAATTTCTTATACACCTGCTTTTGCTTCTTAGAATATTGTAAGTAAATTTCATATATTAATTGGTATTTAGTGTCAAAAGTTATTCCTTGGAGTTGATATATATGATAATATCCATAATAATTTGTCTAGAGAAATGATGTGCTATATAATTTAAGGAAAAATAATCTTAACTTGCCTCACTATTTTGCAACATTTTCAAGACACCATTGAAATAGCATGATGCACATAAAGTTTAAAGCATTAGCCCACCTCACCTTTCACAAATATTGTGAAAAAAATCACTTAATAATACAAGATCAACTCTCAAATAGAAATCAGTAAAATTAGTATCATTTTTAAATGTTTGTGCATTTATAATGCTTAATTTTAAAAGTTAAGAGACGTTAGATTGACTATATTCATAAAATCAGTTCTTTTAGGAAAATTGGTAGAGGACAATTTTCTGTGTGGTATGTCTTAGAAAAATTTTGTTTGATCCTTAATACCAGTTTTAGTTACAGTTACCTTAATCCAAATTTTATAGAAATTTTCTCTTGTTTTCTTGGAAGAGATTTTGACATTTAATTAGTTTTTATATCATATTCTTACTTATTTTTTCAAATATGTTGTCACTATATTTTTTCCCACCTCCTAAGCACACATAAATCGATCATAGTTCATTGTACTTTCCTCCCTCTTTTTTCACCCTTCTCTCCCCCTCCTTTATTGAATGCCTCAGATCTATGGTGTGCTTTCAAGGGGTTGGTCTCAAGGTTTGTCTTTGTCTAACCTTTGTTTGCTTTCTCTATTTTCCAGTTAAAAGTGAAACAATTGGCATTTATTTTTCTCCTTCTGACTCAATTAACTTAGAATAATACCTTCCAATTCCATCCATGTTGCTTCAAAATACACGAGTTTATCTTTTTTGATTGCTGAACAGCATTCCATCATGCATGAATGTGTGTGTACCTATATATACATATGTATACATATATATACATATATATTTGCATGATCAGATATTTTCTTGATCCACTTGATCTTCTGGACATTTGTCTAAAACGAGGTAGAAAGGTTAAGAAGAAACTTTCTCTAAGAAGACATGCAGATGGCCAATATGCATATGAACAAATGTTCATTATCACTTATCTTCAGGGGGAAAAGAAAACAACATGCCAACACCACAATGTGACACTGACTCACACCTGTGAGAATAACCCATGTTATACAAAACAGAAACAACAAATGCTGAAGAGAAAGGAATTCTTGTATTGTTGGTATGATTATATGCTTGCCCAGTTCCTATGGACAGAGTGTGTTGATTCTCAAAAGAGTAAAAATGGCTCTACCATATGATTCAGCATGTCCAATCTAACGTATTTATGCAAAGAATAAAAAAAAAAAAAAGGAGGTTTCCAAAATGGAACACGTGCTCCTATGTTTTTATCAGCACTGTTTACAAGAGCCAAAATTTGGAAACATTTCTCTTTTGAAGTGCCCTTTCTGTTTATATCCCTAGGATGACACTTGCCATGGAGCGACTGATATTAACCCCAGCGTTTATCTAAGTTAAAATCTTGTCAATGTTGTCACAGTATTTCAGCAATTTGTAGCTAAATGAATCAAGCAGGAGGTCATTCTTGTAAAGTTAAGAACCACATGTGAAAAATAAATTATATATTGAAGAGGCAATTTACTTACTGAATAGAAAAGATGTCTTCTTATATCTTGACTACCAAACTCACATCTAACAGAGAATATATGTATAAAATTATTTATTTATTTTAAAGATTTATTTATTTATGGACACAAGTACTGGGGTACAGGCCAGAGGCGTGGGAGGTGATAGAATCCACTAGAGACGGAGTGGCAAACAGAGCAGCCAGATCAACAGAAGCACACTGCTGAGGGGAGCTGCAGGCAAGACAGGAGAGGTCTGCTGTGCCATGTGGTTCCCCTCCCTGGCCGGGTGAACACACCCTGCTGTGCAGCTGATGCTTCACAGTGCAGCACTCTGTGAAGTGCTGTGCCACCAGGGAAGCCCTATAATTTATTTTTGCCATATATTTACTTGTTGAAACTTGTACACATTTTATTTAAAAATAAATTACATGAGGGGCCTCCTTGGCAGTGCAAGGGGTTAAGTCACAGCACTACAATGCTATCCGTAACCACTACAGCAGGAGTTTTGTCCCAGGCCAGGGAGGTGACCCACATGGTGCAGCAGACCTCTTCTGTTTTGTCTGATGCTCCCCTCAGCAGTGTGTTTCAATCAATCTGCTTGTTCTGTTCCCCACTCTGTCTCTGGTTAATACTCTCACCCCCTGCACCTCTGGCCTGTACCCCAGCTCTTCTATGAATCAATCAATAAATCTTTAAAAAATAAATTACATGATTAATCAAAATGAGATTCTATGCCACTTAAAAAGCTAAGTTATTATGCTGTTGAACACATGTCGATAAAAATTCTATTTGGCTAAAAAATGTACTTTATGTGGTAAAGTTTTTAAATAATTTCTGTAGTGTTTGTACAGGATTTTTTCACAGTATTGTAACTTGTATAATAAAGGTATATGCTAAATGCCTCTCTTTGATATACTTACTAAAGGTATCTTAGCATGCTGACAAGGAGAAATCAAAATTAACACAATGGAGAGAGTTGACCAATAAGGTATCAAAGGAGAGTCATTGCTTAATTTTCACTGAAAATTAACTTAGATTGCCATGATAGGGAGAGGGTACCAAGGATTAGGGCAAAATTGTAACATCTCTTGGACAATGAGCCAGGCTAGATAAAGGAAGAGACACAGGTAAAGGAAGAGACATTGTTTAATTCATTAAACAATGAGTAGGTGGAGAGAAACACCTGGAAGATGTGATCTTGAGTGGGAGGTTACAAACCACAGCATTGTAATTTGAACTGCAGTCTGGAGAAGGGAGAGCTAAACAGTATGGAGATGCACATATTTGATTGAGGTAAGATATGTGCAGAGTTACTTTGTGTTCACAGCAGTGTAGGTCACCAGTGAAAAGAACAAGGACAGTGCACAGGGTTGTACCCCTCCTCTCCAGCCCCTTGTTACTGCTACTTGCCTCGTAAAGTACACTAGAGCTTGAAGACTGTAGAGACCTGGGTATGGCATCACAGAAAGGAGGGATGTTGGCAGTGCCAAAGACCCATCAGTCACCCCCACTCACCAATATCTAATCTCCTCCAAAGGACCTCTGTCTGAAGACCTGCAAGATCAGAGCCTAGGTATGGAATCCTAGAAAAGCCAAATTTCTACAATCATATAAAGCTAGAAAAAAATTAATGTAAATAAACAGGGCCAATTGCTGGAAAATAAAATATACATTTCTTTGTACTATTATAGATATTCAAAAATATAGGGAAATTGATAGCAAAAAAAAAAGACAACAAAAAGAAACAAAACACATTGTACCTTGAGACCTCAAGGGGATATGACATAACTAGGAGAGAATAAATCTACAGAACCCAACCAAAAGAGATGAAAGATTTATATCAGATACAGAGATCATATTTGCCATGATAAATAAATTCAAATAATTGGAAGAAAACTCATAAAACAAATGAATATCCCGAGAAAAAATTAATAAGTAGAAGATATTGAAATTTCAAATAATAAAATAACAGATGCAGTATATTAAAATATAAATAAGAAGCTAATATTTGCTAGAGATAGAATAACCAAATAGAAAATAGAATTGGTGACATCTATAATAAACAAAGAATCAAGGTAGAAAAAAAAGAAAGAAATACAAAGAGAAAAATATGAAGAAACAATTCAAAAATCTTCTACTCCATTGAGAAAGACAACATAAGGATAATGGATACTCCAGAAGAGGAAGAGATATATAGAGAGAAGGTACAGAGAACTTTTTCAAATAAATAATATAAGGAAACTTCTTAAACATGGTGAAGAAAATAATACATAAGTACATGAAGCTAAAAAGAACAGCTGGTTCTATAAACATAATGAAATCTACAGCATCTAAAACAGAACACATACTCATGAAATTTCCAAGAATGCTTGCCAATAAAAGAAAATTGAACAAGGCTAAGGGGGAAAGCAGTTAATTTATAAAGGTATCACTATTATTCTTTTATAAAAATCTTTTGAGGAAGTCATACAAACAAGGAGTTAGTTAGAATGGAATGATATACTTAAAATATTTAAAAATAATAACTGTCATCCGAAAACTGTATCCTGCAAGACTAGGGATTTAAAAAGGATTTCTCAGACAAAAAAAAGCTAAATACATTTATAAAAAAAAAAAAAAAAAAACTTACCCAGCAGTAATGTTAGAAGTAGTTTTCATATCTAAATTAAAAAGCACAGCCATGAACAATTGAACAACTATATAGACAGAAACAAAAAATAAAAAATTTTGGCAGCAGCAGACTCTCATAAACACATAAATGTAAAAGAATTGAACTCAGCAAATCAAAACACAGAATTATATTAGAAATGAAAATCCACCTTTTTGTTGGCACACAATGGTGAGGGTCATAAATTTATGAAACATCCTATCGTGTGCTCAGTGTGATGGACACTTGCACCAAGATATCAATCTTTTCAACCAAAACAAAATTTATGATAATAATCACTTTCCTTTTGCTTTATTAAATGTATATCTTCAAAAGAACAAATTTTGGAGTAGATTATTTTACCTAAGGTACATGAGAAAACATTTTAACTCTCTGAGTTTCATTAAAATATTCTCAAATACATTGCCTAAACATAACTTTCAATCCAACATTCCAGAGAATTTTATTGAGATCAAATAATAAGAAATTATTGAAATTCTGACCAGTACCCTAATTATACATGAGGCTTGTGATAGGACAACTTTTAAATGATAAATATTTATTTACTGAAAAACTATGTGGTTTTTGAGAGAAAGATGTTCCCAAAAGGAGCATACAAATGAGTAAAATTTACTTCTAAGTATAAATGGTGGATTACACATCTAGCTAGTGCTTGATTGTTCCCCAATTCAAAATCCCATGTTCCCACTCATTTACTTGTATTCCTTTATAGCAGCACATACTTCCTTATAGTACATTTGTTTAAAAAATGATTTTATTAAAGTTTTGTTTTTGGATTGTGGAGTTGATTTTGACAATTGACAAACTATCCCTCGTCTTTATGTCAGAGTTATATTAATGCTGAATCATTTTGTTTAGATTTATTTATTTATGCATATAAGAACTGGGGTACAGGTCAGGGGTGCAGAGGGTGAGAAGAGTCACCAGAGATAGTGGGGAACAGAACAGGTGGATCTACTAAAGTATACTGCTGAGGGGAGCAGTGGGCAAGACAGAAGAGGTCTGTTGTGCCGTGTGGGCCAGCTCCCTGGCCAGGGATTGAACACATGCTACAGTGGTTGCAGATATCTTTACTGCTGCTTCTTAAACCCTTGCACCACCAGGGAGATCCCTGCTGAATTTTTCTTGGTGAACTTTTTTTCTGGTTTTCTGGGAATATCTTAGAAAAATTATCTCCTACTTTCAGATTGAGAAAAACTGCTACCACTTTTATCATTGTAAGGGGGTGGGGGTGTTGGAAGTGGTGGTATATATTCCCTTAGAGTATTTTCCCTCAATAAGAATGTAAGAACTAGAATCTAACAACCAGAAAACAAGCACATTATTGGGGATATACCTCCTTCTATTCTTTTCTCTATTCTGTGTATAACAGTTTGTCCTTTCTCTATTTTAATGTTGTAATGTCACCTTTTAACAAGGGCTGTCAAATGCACTTCCTTTTGAGGAAACTGACCTGGTCCACTGAATAATACTTAGTTGTTTTGAAGACATCTGACACTTGACATTTTGATTTCACTTCCTGTTGTTTGACACTTAATATACAACAGTATTAAAAGGGAAATCATTTGTAAATCAATTTTGCTTAGTAAAGTAGCTTAATCTGAATTGTAAATGCATGTGGCTTTCTCATGATTATAGTAATTTAATCATTAAGCATCGATATTTTTGGGTAAAAGAAAAAGAAAAACTCTTTTCTTAAAAGATCTGAAGAGAGTATTGTGATGGAAAGGGGAGGGAAAAAGCAAGTATTAGTGACCCTAAGCTGATTCTCCTTATTTTATTGAAATACCCCAAATATAAACATAATCCAAAAGTGCATTTTGAGCTGTCCTATATAGAAATTATTCAGCCATCATGAAGTCTAGAATATATATTTCTTTAAATTTAGATTGCCATATTTGTTAAATGTGTAGGATGTTATTAACTTAATTTCTGTAGCAAATTCAATTAAAAAATAAAACTAAAGTATAACCAGTATAACTTGAGTAAAACCTAAGCATTGAGAATGAAGCCAGTTAAAACAAAATATAAGACAAAAATAATCCTGCATTCTACACCTCTCCTATCAATTTTCATCAGTGTGCAATGGAAATAATGGAACATTACAAGTAGAGAATAGAAAAAAAAGAGTAATCATAATTATGAAAGGGGAATGAATGCCTTTGAAGATATGTACCCTGGCATTTTACATTTGGGAAAATAGGACTTTTAAAATTATTTTCGCTACCATTTTTACTATGTAAAATTAATTAAAATCATTATAGTATCTATTATAGCTATCCAAATAAAAACATTGACTATACATTTTCCTAAAATGTAATTTGCCTTTTTTTTTTAACTTTTGTTGTTCTTTTCCCAGAGATGCCACAAAATATTATCTGTCAAGTCCTACTAGAAGAGATCTTAGTGTTATATATCCATGGCTTATTTTTATAAAAAGAAAAAAAAATGGGAGGAAAACAGTATAAATATTTCAGAGATAGTGGCTATGGATTATAAAAAGTTAAATTTGACTCAGAAAAAAATATGATTATTTGGAAACTATTAGCAAACGTAAAACATGAGTTAGCACGTGTTAAGTGCCTTGAGGAAACAGTGTGACAATATGAATAGCTGACTGAGTGCCTGCCCTGAGTCTGTCACAGCTCTTGGAACACAATAAAGAGAATCAGGGTATCTGTTCTCATAAAGAGTATGGTCCACTTGGAGGAGACAGACAGAGGATAAATAAAAAGACAGCCTTAGAGAATAAATATATAACTCTGGACCAGAGATAAGAGAGATATAGAGAATATTAAAAGGGTTATGGCTTATTATATTTACCTTAAGAAGTGACAATGGAGGGAACATATGCATGATACGGATTCAGCTATGTGACAGTCACCATGAAGACCAGTGTGTGTATATGTGTGTGTGTATGTATATGTATACTGATAAGTATATATAATATATAAGTATACTTAATGAGTATATAATATACCTAGTGAGTACTACAAACTTGAAGTCCATGAGAATTTCTGGTGATGCCAACAATTTAAACATTATTTCTGGCACCTTTATTTGAGAAAATGCAGACATTATCAAATATGAAAATAAGAGCAAGTATAAAGTCCCTGAATAGATATTAGTTAAGCTTATTTTTAAAAAGTATATAAAAGCTCTAAAGAAATCCCACTCATTAAATGCTGAATGAGAGGGTAGAGGCTTGAGGTTGAGAAGCAAAAGATAGTTTGAATACAAGTCATGTACTGCTTTTTCAACCTGCATAATGAGTTTAGAATTTTTTTTCTAATTTTGAAAGAAAACACTGGAGCTTTTAGAACAGGATAATACTATTTGACTTACATTTTGAAATATGACTTTGTTGGTTTGTGGAAATTTTATGTCAAAAAGATTAAAATTTGGATCTGGAAACAGAGTTAGGGAATATTTATGAGAAGATGATTGTTCTCATTGTTAGAATACGATAGAATAGTATGGAATAAATTTACAGGAAAAATCCAGATTTCCATAGCATCCAGTACAGGTTTAAGATTCCATTTAGGCAATATGTGAAGATGACAAGAAGACAATTTATCATAGACTGGGGTTTCACTGAGAACTTTACACAATGATAGTATTCAAGAGACAGGAGACAGATGGCATAAGCTCTGTACATGTACAGATAGATGGAAAAGAGAAGTGGGTACAGGATAAAGCTATAATTTATGTCAACCTTAGAGTTAAAGAGTTTCCATTCAAGGAGAATTAGAAGAAAATTCTAGTAAGTATAAAGAAAATCACCCAACTGCATTGTTATGGAAACCAAGGAATGTGTAATTTTAAGAAGAGTGATTGGGGTTATAAAATTTCTCAGTCATTTTGCTAAATGGGAAATAAAGAGAAATAGTGCAACAGTTTTGAGGAAATATGAGTTAAGAGGTATTGAAACATGTGCATATTGATGGGGAAATATTTTATTACAAAGGGAATATAGTATAAGAGAGAAGTGAAATGCTAAATTAAAAAAACATACTTTCAGCAGAGGTGTTTGTTGGTCACTGAGGGAAGCAGACCATTTCCTGGTTGGCTAATATAAGAGCTCCTCTTTCTGGCTTGTAATACTGGATGGTGTCACTTATATGTGGAATATAGAGAAGCCAAACAAAGGGTCAGACAGACAAATATTAAAACCAACCCTTGAAAGCTGACCATAATTTGAGATATGAGAGGAGGAGAGGAAGGGGAGGAGAGGGATAAGAATGGGGAAGGAGAGCACAATGGAAGTTTTTGTAGTGACTATACCTGAGAGGGAAAATCCTATACTGTCAAAACACTAGCAAGGTCTCTCTCTCTCTCTCTCTCTTTCTCTCTCTCTCTCTCTCTCTCTTTCTCTCGCCCCTTTCTCTCTGTTGTAACTGCAAAAAATGGAAGAGGCTGTGTTTTATTTTTTATTATCATTTATTTTTTAATTGCTATTGAAATAACATTGTTTTACACTTTGATAACTGTTTTGACCATATAGGATTTCCCACCTCAGGTATTAGAAAAAAAAGAAGGGAAAAAAATGAAGATGGGAGTCTGTGAATATGGGTGGATAAATATGGGAAAGGATATATTCAGTTCTTGAATGTCATTCTTAATACTTAAACTTTCTCTTTTGCGTTTACTCTTTCATAAATGCTGACCATAGTATCAGGAGTCCACTTAAATATTGATTAATGTCTAATTGTGTTTGTTTGTTTGTTTTTCATTCCTGATGTGTGTGTTGGGGGTAATCCAGGAACTCCAATATCCTCTGCTTATTGTTGCAGGTAATGTGTATAGCCTTGGCTCATCCAGACTTTTCCTATACAAAAGGATTCTTTAATTTCTGAACACTATTGTGTTAATTTTAGATATCTCTGCTTATATTTTTTCTCAAATATTTTAACAGGCACAAAATTTCAGCTTGTGAGTCTTTTGTTTGTGATAGAGATGAATAAAAACAACAATAACAAAGACTGAGTGTTTGCACTCATCTGCTTTTTTTAGTTACCTAAAGAGGACATTTTATGTTGCTGGGTCAGCATTAATAGCCGTTTTGCCTATTGGGGTGGAAAAGGTGACAAGAACAGCAGGAAACCAAGAGAGACTACAATATTGCAGAGAGTAAAATTGAGGAAGAAAAATCTATGAAAGTGAAAGGGTAAGAAAACAGGATATGTAGCTGTGTGGATGAGGTGAATTTAAGTAGAGAAATGAATATGCAGAATTATAAGTCCCTGCTAACCTTTCTTCTCAAGAGAAATTTCTGAAAAGATCCATTCATTAATTAGAATGTTCTTGGAATCTTTTTTTTCTTTTAGAAGTGGTACCCTGCTGGTTTCAAGAATGTTGTATCATTAGTATTAAATAGTAATTAGTTTAGCATTTGCTTGATGCACACTTGTACATGTGGAAGCAGTAGGTCAAGTGGATGAGAGACAGAGGTGAATATCAGTCTACCTTTCCTCCAGTAATGCCCTCTGGTGGTAGAAACAGACAGTGCATGTACTCTCCGATGAAGTGCAAAACAGGCAAGAATGGGCTCCATATTACTCTATTGTTATGGAAACATCAATGAGAATATCAAAATTTCCTCTTAAAGGGTTGGAAAATTTTCAGAGGCTATTTTTAAGGGGAAGAAAAGTGTCTTTCAACTTAATGATTTCTATTTAAGTCAGCATTCATTGTGAGACATGGCTCTAAAAGATGGCAGCAGTAAAAATGTCCAGATTCACCATATGAAGACTCTATTTCAGTATTTTAAAACAATAAGTATTGTCAGCTATGTAATCAGGAATGAAAATAGTCATGCTAGGCTTGATAAGATTTTCTTTGTTTTATACTGAGTATATTTGGCCATTATTAGATTAAAAATGTTTTCAGCATTTTAAACACCTACATGAGCTAAAAGATCATTTCCATTTTTACTTTTAGCTTTCAAAGAGAGTTATCTCTTAACAAGTTGTTGTCATTGTTATTAGAAATTTCTCTTATAGCACTGTTAAATCTATGCATTTTTTTCTCTTATCTACTTAAAGGAAGTTTGTGACTAATAATTAATATAACTATATCAGTTCTGTTCACTGCTGAAATCTTTGTACCTAATGTAGTAGAAATGTTTGTAGTTGGCAAACAGTAGGGGCTAAATAAATGTTTATCTGATACACGGACGTGTAAATCTTTTTTTTTTGCTCTTATTGTGTAGTATAATAATGCATTACATTTAGGAGACCTTCAAGTACACAATGACTTGAATTGATCACCAACAGTTCTAATGAGTCATATGAACAGATGTGGATGACAAAATTTGATTGAAATCATCTTTCTCCTTATGATCAATGACTCTTCAGTTGCAATCCAAAAGTCATAATTTTAGAACAAAATAAGTTCCTGCATCTCAGAAACTTTCATTGAAAAATTTAAAATTCTCACCATGTTAGCTAGAAAATTTCAGTTGAATTAATATTTGAATTTGTAAAATAAGGCAAATTGGAGAAAATAAGTCATATTAGTTAGCCCTTGAAAACAACCTACCTTAGCTTCTAATGGTGCTTAAAATATATCAGACGCATTATAAAATCCATGAAGAAAATAATTGAACATAGTGTAGATATTGAACATCAATGATAGAATGACTCTTTATGTCACCAAATTACAAAAACATGAATATTCTGGCATTTAGAAAGTCAAAATGATCTTTTTAAACAAGCACTTGATTTCTAACATTTGTATAATAATGACATTACATAATTATGAAAATCTGAAAGGTAACATGTAAAAATGGTGTGTGCTAACAAAGGGAATTATTTTTTATGAATTAGAAAATATGGAGAAAATTAAAAATGCAGATTTTTTCAGCTGTTCAACATTTTAATCAGGAAAACAAATGGTTAAGGAATAATTTTATCACTTCAATGATTGATTTATTTGACTAAAAATTGTAATTATTACATGAAATAATGCACACTAATAAGATTTAGAAATGCTGCTTAGTTTCTATTTCAACATGTGAACTTCACAACCTATAACCCAGATCTCTATTGCATGAGGAGTCCATTCAATCAAAAATCTCAGAACAACTTCACTTCACTTGTCAGAATTCTCAACCTGAAATTTTGTCTCATATAGCTGCTGTCAAAGCTTGACAATTGATATTTGAAAGGTTTGACCTAAGGGACATTTATTTCTATATGTCTCTAATTTTTTTTCTTTCTAAGAGGGCAGGGAGGTAACTGGACTCTATTACTCTACTCTTCATAAAAACACTTTCACTGAACTAGGATTGAACATTTTGTCTTAAGGTTTATAGTTGGCTGACCTATGGAAAAAATCATTTCATGTTGCAGATACCACCTATTATGGTGTTTGTCATGTTTTAAACATAGAACTTGCTAGGGATTTATCCTTAATATTGATGTTAGATGTATTTTGTCTTATTATCTTATCCTTTGTTTTTCTTTTTTAATTAATTCTGATTTCTCATGATAAATAATTTAAATAATATAACTCCTTTTGTCTTTTACTTCATTTGCTAGGAAGTATAATATTTAATTTAATGTTCACTTTATTATTCTCTTTTTTTTGCTTTAGATGATTATAATTCCTAAAGTTAGATATGATTAAACTCTAAAATTAAATACAAACTCAATTAAATTTAGTTTACTCATATTTTGAAATTTAAATTTTAATGCAATATATAATAATATACAAATCAATTTTTGGCTTTATGAAAGTCTATTGCATATAAATAATAAATAGTGTATCACAGAAAAAAACACACTTTACATCTCTCTCTCTCTTCTCACTCAGTCTTTATTTTTCTAACATCTATGGTAACACAACCACATGTACATACAGTGCATAGATTTTAAAAATTGGAAAACATTTTAGATTCTTTTGATATGAATTTGTATACTGGATCCTCCATTTATTAATTGAAATTATCATCTTGAGCAACTGATCTAAATGTCTAGGCCTTTATTTATAAAACATATATAAATGACAATATTTAACAAAAATTGCTGCTAGCTATTTCCAAAAATACATGAGGTGAAATAACTGGAATTTTAATATTAGAACTATCCTTTCTATACTATCTGCTATGTTCCATATGCAAAAATTGTAACTTTTTTGTTAAAGATATGTGTTCATCTAAGCATTTAAACAAAGTTTTAGAATTAAGTTTAGAGTCATGCATATTCCTTAAAAATATTTATTATTCAAAAGCAAAACTATGTCCTTTTTCATAAAAGAATTCTGATAATAAGAGATATTCACATTCCTATAACTTTATCTGTGATAAAGTAATCAAATTATTTGTTTTTATAACTGTGTCAATTCATATTTTTAGGTTCCTGGCTCCAATTTTAATGTAAAATTATAACATTTCACAAAATACTGTTCTATAAAATTAGTCCTAGAGAGTAGTTTTGTGAAATGGAAGCTTACCACCAATGACTTGTGAATGTTTAAAGATGAAATTAATCACTAAACCATATAAATTTTATGCTATTACTATAGTAACAACATTCTAACATGGAAAATGAATATATCTCTTATTTATTAAATTTCTTTATTCCTGTATGAAAATAGTTGACACCTTGAGTAAAATATTTAGGGGTATACTTTTAATATAGCATAAAAATAATATATGTATGCTTTACAGAGATTCTACTGTAATTATTTGGGTATTCTTAATGAAAAAACCAAGACACAGAGAGGTTTGTAATTTGTCCAGAATCATTCAGCTTGTAAGGAAAGTACTGGATGGAATTCATATTCATCTGTGTCAGAGCTCTATGCTCTGAGACTTTAAGCTATAATAGCTCCAAAATATATTGTGGTGCTCTAAATATAAGATACAATTTAGAGAAAAAAAAAAGTAATGGAAAGGGAATTTGAAGGTCATTCTTTTTGCTTGGTCTCTGCTAATAAATAATGCCTAGCTAAGAGGCACACAGTAAGTTATTTCACCACTAAAAGGCTCAATTTCCTTTCTGCATTTAATTATGAAGTTGAGACATAAGGTCTCTAAACTCTTCTCTGGTTATGAAGTCATATGCATTCATGGATCTTTGCTTCCAAGGCCCTAACAACTTATGTGTGCTAACATATGTGTGTTAACAGTCACCTGACTTTTCTCTGGTTCTTTGCCCAGTGTTGAGAACATCACCCTGCAAAGCAATCTCATGGATCTTGAAGAGGTATCTTAATTATGGTCAGAATCCCAGGATTTCATCCAACATCTTGTGGCTAACAGTTCCTTTCTTTCATACCCTGACTTTCATGTGCTATTAAAAGCCTCTCCCCAATTACTAACCCCCATAACTGATTACTTAAAAAAAAAATCTGCCAAATCTCTTACATTAACCAATGCCATAACTGTACCATTGTCACAAAGGAAGAGGAAAGTAACAGGTCTATTTTTTCCCCTATGTTTCTTCTCCCTAGAGAAGAAAACTAAAAATTTTCTCTAACTAACCAAGAGGTTAATCAAATGTTTATTTAATTCAATGTTAAAGTTGTCTTGTTTTCTGATGTAATCCAATTGTCTATGAGCTTATATTTTGCATACCCTCTATCTTGTTAATATGCGTTTAATCCAAATATCCCAGTCATTCCTGAAAATAAGTCCAAAACAAGTCATTATTGCAGATCAACTCCAATATACTTAGTCATACGAATAATAAAATTCTGCTTGACTACTGAATTAATGCAGGAGTCCAGCTCCAGCTATGGCCAGGATCCTGACAGGAGGGACTGGACTAGACCAACTTGGTGAGGGAAGGTGGAGAGGGAGTGAAAAGACACAGACACTCAAGGTACAGGTTCTCCTACCTATAGACTCAGCAGGTCTTTACTTCATACATTACAAGCAAGCAGTGGGATTACATCAGCCTGTGTATAGAGCAGGGAAATAACAGTCATTACAATTTTTCTTAAAAACAAGTTGGGGTCTTCTGATCTCCAACTAAGATTAATGACGTACTCTATTACAAAGTGAAAACTTCGTGCAAAATAACATGTTCCCATCAGTGTTTTTGACAATAGTGGTTACACAAGTCATTTGTTTATTTATTTATTTTAAAGATTTATTTATTTATTCATTTATTTATGCATACAAGAGCTGCGGTACAGGCCAGAGTCACGGGAGGTGAGAGGACTCACCAGACAGAGTGGGGAGCAGAACAGGCAGACTGACTGAAACACACTGCCGAGGGCAGCAGCAGGCGAGGTGGGAGAGGTCTGCTACTCCATGTGGGTCCCCTGCCTGGTCTGCGGCAGGGATCGAACTCATGCTGCAGTGGTTGCGGTTTGCTTCATAGTACATTGCTTAACCCGCTGTGCCACCAGGGAGGCCCTACACAAGTTATTTATTAATGTTAAAGTGGGCACAACAACTTTGCACAATCACAACCTAATGATTTTGTTTTTACATTAAGTATAGGATAAACTACTAATCATAAGGCCTAAGATTAAAATAATGTTAATGCTTAACACTACAGGTACCCAATAAAAGGGAAATACTAAAATCAAAATCTAAATTATATCCAAATCCCATATAATCTTTAAAAAGTAGCTACTATCCTCATTATATCCTGAACCTAAAACTTACAATCACAAATTAAGCAGAACAAAGGCAAAAGGGAGGAGAGGAGGGTAGGAAGGGCTATTGTTACTCATGTATCACCTAAGAAACACAGAGCCTTCATAATGGGCCAAGCTACAGAGGTCATTTCTCAGGGGGGAGTAAGGGGGGTCTAGTTCCCCCAATGTAGATGTTCAAGTTTGGAAACTACTTAATAACTAACTTTTGAGTTATTATTATTGAACAACCACATTCCGGTTACAACTTTTACTATTTAGTTTTTTGGTATTGGTGGTCTTTATCAATTTTAGAAAATTTTGTGTTACATTATTTACCAATCAGTATTTCATCATCAAAATGCATAGCAGCTAATTATTTTATTTAACAAAACAGCCAATCTTACAACCACAACTCGTGGGTAATTTTCCAGTTAACACTCAGCATGCCTTTTACAAAATGGTGACATTAATATCAGCCAAAACAATGGAGATCCAGCAGGGCCCAGCTTGTGGAGCACCCTAACATATTAGGAGTGTTGTCAGACAGTATGAGTAGTGTAGGCCTCACCAAATTAAGAAAACTGTCTCTCTGTTGTGTAGACTGGACCTACCATGAGCACTAACCCTTGTTGCCTATTATTATATATGATTTAGTAATTTAGAATTTAAGCTAAAAGCAACCCTCTGTACTTGGTCAAGACATGCCAGTAAAGAAATGAATAATGTAATTCATAAACTATTGGTACAGTATAATGATGAGTATATCCTTTGGGATTAGTCAGATCTTGATTATAATCCAAGTCTTATATTTAATAACTCAGTGACCTTAACTGACTTGTGTCTCTGGTGTCTCATTTATAAACTGGGGGTAATTTTATATGTGAAGGAGATGTGAGTTCCAAAATAGGTAAAGTATAAAAATAATAAATTCTGAATGTTATCATAATGAACAATTTTACAAAGTATATATTTTAGAGGACACAGAGAAAAATAAGAAGGATCATATGACTGGATAAGTAAAGTCATCAGCCTCTCTTATCACCACCTTCTCTCTTTAGGAAATTTCAAACTAACTGATAATCTACATCATTTGACTATTACATGGGAAGAAAAAAAATGTATAATTTTCTATATACAAAATGAATTTCAAGTCATCAACATTTTGTTTCATAGTCCTGTTAAAACTGATATGTATAAGCAGCATAATAATTTGATAGTGTTGACTCTTTGAGAACAAAACACAATAAGGTTGTTAGTCCTACAAACATGATGATCCTCTAGCTCTAGAGTGAGGACCATCTTCCTCCATGCTGACAAGCAGATCAGGAATCCAGCAGTAAAATTCAAAACACATATTACATCTCTATATGTCACCCAGCCAGGCATTCTTTTTAAAAATTTATGCAAAGTGAGTGAAATTTGAAACAAGATTATTTTTGTAGTCCTGAGTAATTAAAAATATAATGATTTAGAAAACTTTCCTGAAACTCTTTGCTAAAATATAGCTGTAACATACATAAAAGTAGCCACACCTATAAGGAAGAAGGATCTAAAATGTCAACTGAGTCAATTTTTCATAAACAAATGCATTAGTGTCTGCAGGCATTTGTAATTTTTATCTCATTGCTCTATGACTCAGTCATTAATTACTAATTTGTATACTTCAGGTAGCTGTTGGGTATAATTTTTAAAATAAGAGAAATATCTGGGCCTCCCTGGTGGTGCAGTGGGTTAAGCAACGCACTATGAAGCAAACCACAGCCACCGCAGCATGAGTTTGATCCCTGCTGCCAGCCAGGGAGGGGACCCACATGGTGTGGCAGACCTCTCCTGCTGTGCCAGCTGCTCCCCTCAGCAGTGTACTTCTGTTGATCTGCCTGTTCTGCTCCCTGCTCTCTGTGGTGAATCCACTCACCCCCCACACCTCTGGCCTGTACCCCAGTGCTTGTATGCATAAATAAATAAAATCTTTAAGAAAAAAAAATAAAATAAAATAAGAGAAATATCCTATTATTTACCTTTCATAAAAAAGTTAATTTTATGATTTATCAATATGCCTGAAATAATAATTTTGCAAATGTATTGAACTACATATATAATGCAGTAAAATGCTGAGATATATTTTGTAAATTTCCTATGAATGCTCTGAAAACCAAAATATATTTTTTTTAATATTTGCAATAAGAAGATTCATTTGGAAGGACTCATTTACAAGAGACTTTCACTTAATCTCTTTCATTAAAGATTCACTTAGTCCAAATAACATCAACAAAGTATAAATAAAACCATTGTTTCTGCTGCGCACGCATGTGTGTGTGTGTGTGTGTGTGTGTGTAAGGATTTAGGAACTATCTTCATGTATACAATATATAGTTAAATTCTGTCCTTGGACAAATTACTATGAATCACAGGTAAACACAAATATTAAGTTTAAAATATACAAAAGATTAAAAAAGGAAGAAGTAAAAAATATGTCTATATTAGTAAAACTAGTCAAATTTTATTATGAATAACAAAGAAGAATATAGCCACATGTTTCATTTATGAAAAAAGAATTATTTATTTAGGAAAATCACTGCATTCATATATAGAAATTAAATTTTCTATTACTATCTCAATTCTAAGTCTTGTATAACTTTGTCTCTATTATATCCTAAAATTTCTATTATTTAGCAAGTAAAAATTAATCATTTTCAGTAATTTTAAAATAAAAATTAATATATCATAAGGATATTAATATTAAAATATCAAGAACTTAAAAATTAGGGAAAAAGTAAAAAATTGGATTATTTTTTTACTAAATTTGATCAAATAAACTCATAAAATATTCAGTAAATTCACCTATATTTTTGACCTGGTTTCTATAGTATTAAAATGTACTTTCTAATCCAATCCCACTCAAATATTCTAGAGATTTAAATCTTTGTTAAATTTTGTTAATACACAGTGGTGATACCTGATTTGAAATTTCCTAGTGTTACCTCAATGAAAATAAATAAATTACTAAAAAAGAAAAAAAAAAGATTGAAGCCCATTACAATTTGAACAGAGGAAAGGTAGAGAGAGAGAGAGAGAGACACAGAAAAAGAGAGAGAGAAGAAAGAAAGAGAAAATTTAAATATACTTTTGAAGGCTCTTATTAATAAAAGGAAAAGAATGATTAAAAATGTGAGTTCTGAGGCCTCCCTGGTGGCATAAGGGGTTAGGCAGTACACTATGAAGCATCTACAGCTACTGCAGGACCAGTTCCATCCCTGGCCAGGGAATTGACACACATAGCAAAGCAGACCTCTCCTGCCTCACCCACTAATCCCCTCAGCAGTTTATTTCAGTTGATCTGCTTGTTCTGCTCCCTACTCTGTCTCTGGTGAAACCTCTTATCCCACTCCCCCTACCCCCTCCCAGATCTCTGGTCTGTATCCTGTATCTTGTATGCATAAATAAATAAAATATTTTTTAAAAAGTCTTAAAAAATGTGAATTCTAATTTTTCTTTACAGAGCTCCCTGGTCCACACCCAGAATGGCAGCGGCCTTGTGAAGCCACACAAGACCCCAACAGCATCCACTTAGACTGGTGAAGCATTGGAAAAGTGCCAGAGATGTCATAACCGATCATAAGGCCATTAAAACATATCCCCAAATGACAGAAAACTGAGAACTTCCCACAAGACGCTACCAGTATTGATATATTCTGTGCAGCTGCACAGAATACTAAGACTCTAAACCTGTAGTAGTGTAGGTGTTAAAGTAGCTGGAGGCCTCCCCACCTTCCATGAACTCTCACCAAAAGTTGATAAACCACAGCTTTGTAACCTCCTAAGAGATCTCACCCAAGCTGCTTGGTCAGACAGGTGAGTCCTTTGAGGAAGGGGATAGGAGCCAAATCCAGAGGTATCCCCACATAAAGCAGTTGGGTCCCAAACCTAATAATGGTAAGTAGAAAACAAAAAGTGACAACATTAATAATACTCAAAGGAATAGTATAATACAGAGAACAGATCTCTAAAATTGAACTCTGAGATAAGATATATTCTTCTTATAAGATAAAGAGTTTACTATTGCAAAATTAACAAAATTAAAGGAAATGGAAGAAAACGCAGAAAAAAATGTCCTTAGAAATAAAAAAAAACAAAAAATGGAACTAAAGACAGAGAACAAAGCTCTGAATTAAATAAATAGGGAGTTTCAATATTTCAAAAGAGATATACAGGCAATTTTAAAAAAATAGGAGAAAGTCATGGAAATAGAATAGATCAAGGAATGAGTCAATGTAACTGAAATGCAAATGTAGGAAAAAAAACAGAAAAAGGAAAAGAAAAATGAAATAGAAAGATAGAGGGAGAGACAGAGAGAGACACACAGAGAGAGAGAATTATCAGACTCCATGGGAAAAGGTGACATAGCAATACTAGAAATACTAGAGGGGGAAAAGAGAGGGAAAGAAACAGAAAATAACCACTGCAGTGCAAGTTTGATCCCCCCAGCCAGGGAGGGGACCCACATGGCACAGCAGACCTTTCCTGCCTCCCCCACTACTCCCCTCAGCAGTATATTTCAGTTTATTTTCCTGTTCTGTTCCCCACTCTGTCTTTGGTGAATTCTCTCACCCCCTTCCTATATGCAAACAATGAGACAGAAGAGAAAGTAATTAAAAAGTGATTTCATATACAATTAATTACAGATTAAAAAATATTAGATATATTGGGGTAAACCTAACAAAAGAGGTAAAGGATCTATGCGAGTTAAATTAATAGACACTCTTGAAAGAAACAGAAGACACTGAAAAATTATATATATACACACATATATATATAAAATTTCAAATATACATTTTTTTCCTGTTCATGGACTGGAAAAATCAACATTGACAAAATAGTCATCTTATCCAAAGCAATATACAGTTTCAATGCAATCCTAATAAAATTGTCAATGGCATTCTTCAAGAAACTGGAGTAAATACTAATGGAATCACAAAATACACAGAATAACAAAATAAATCCTGGGGGGGGGGGAAAGAAAGAAAATGGAAATGCCATATGTCCATAATTCAATTATATTATCAAGCCATAATAATTAAAACAGAGTAATACTGGACTAAACAGACAAATGGAATAGAATAGTGATCTCAGAAATGAACCCACATGTATATGGATGAGATAGGCTATGACAAAGGAGTCAAGAAAATACAATGAACAAGACAGCCTCCTCAATGAGTAGTTTGGGGAAGCTGGGCAGCTGCACGCAAAATAAAAAAAATAAAATAATGAAAATAACAATAATGGGCCAGAGGAATAAACAAAATGTGTTACAAAGTTAAGAATATAACTCAACTTACCTGGCAGGGGAGATACCATGATCACGAAGGTGGTTTTCCCAGGGCGAGGCTTATCCATTGCACTCCGGATGTGCTGACCCCTGCGATTTCCCCAAATGTGGGAAACTCGACTGCATAACCCCTGCGATTTCCCCAAATGTGGGAAACTCGACTGCATAATTTGTGGTAGTGGGGGACTGCGTTCGCGCTCTCCCCTGATAACGCGGTTTTAAAAAGTAGGGAATTAAAAAAAAAAAAAGAATATAACTCAAGAAGACTTCAAAATACAGTTAGCTACTGAGAAAATTAGACAACTGCATGAAAAAGGATGAAAGTAGATGATGATCTCACACCATACACAGTTGAATAGACTGTTCTGCTCCCCAATGTCTTTGCTGAATCACTACCCCCCACCTCTGGCCACATGCCAGTTCTTACATGCATAAATAAATGAATCTTTAAAAATAAAATAAACTCTTATTTATTTTATTTCATTTTTAAAGATTTATTTTTATTTATTTATGCATACAAGACCTGGGGTCCAGGCCAGAAGTAGGGGACAGTGCAAGGATTCACCAGACAGTGGGGAGCAGAAAAGGCAAGTTGACTGAAATATACTATTGACGGGAGCAGTGGGCGAGGCAGGCAAAGTATGCAGGGCATGTTGGTTAGCTCCCTGGTAGGGGATCAAACTTGAGCTGTAGTGGCTGCCAATAGCTTGATAGCACTGAGACTTATCCCCTGTGCTGTGAGAAAGGCCCTAACTTTTATTGTTTTAAATACATCATACTTATTTTGTTTCTTCAGGTTTGGTTGGTTAGTTTCATTTGTTTACTTTAATAAATTCTTTATCCTCCATGTCATGTGATAGGAAACTATTTCCAAAACACTTTAGAAGATGTTGCTATGGCTTCTCTTTGACCCAAGAAAATAGACTTTCTGTTAAAGTCTGCTTTAAGCACTTTCCTGCTGTTTCCCTAAGAGGAGTATCCTGTGTACACTGTGGGTCCTGTAAGTTGTGACATAATATGGAGTGAGTACTGGCCTTGGACACATATGAGAATAAAGATGCCACACAACTGAATGTCATTTTCTGGAATTCTGGATAAATAACTTTGACCACACATGAAATATTAATAGAATAAAGATAAATTCAGTGACAGATGAAAAAAACAAACAAAAATTGTAATAATTACTGTGCAATTACTTAGATGCTAGGTACTTATCAAATCTTTTCTTACTTAATTTCAAAATAAACTTATTAAAGTAGAGACGATAATTATATATCAAAAGTCACATTTGTGATAGGCCATTATTAAAATTCCATAGACTCTAATTCACATTGTGGAATATTCTTTCATTTCTATATACTTTGTATGCTATGTATTTACTCAGATGTTTATAGGATTTTGAATTACAAAAAGGATGACTTTAAATAACAACACAACATTGAGTGCCTCCCTGGTGGCACAGCGGGTTAAGCAAAGGCACTATGAGGCAAACCGCAGCCACTGCAGCACAAGTTCGATCCCTGCCTCCAGCCAGGGAGGAGACCCACATGGCTTAGCAGACCTCTCCTCCCTTGCCCTCTGCTCCCCTCAGGAGTGTGTTTCAGTCAGTCTGCCTGTTCTGCTACCCGCTCTGTCTCTGGTGAATCCTCTCACACCCCATACCTCCGGCCTACACCCCAGTTCTTGTATATGGATAAATAAATAAGTCTTAAAAAAAAACAAAATGTTTATAGTTATGTAAAATATAATTTACCCCAAAGAAAATTTCATAATAATTTCAAACATTTATGAATCAATGTAGATAATAAATATATTATAGGAAAGTGTGAATAAAGCTTTTAATAAAGTTGAGAAAAATATAAGTATGTAACAGCATGCTTACAGTATTGAGTCAGATATTTTTATCTTCTCATTTATTTTCTATCTTAGCATCTTCAAATTCCATGTTAGTTGACCCATTCTAGAACAGACTGAGTGACTACAAATATCTATAATCTAGACTAAGGCAAACAGAAAATTTTTATATGTAGCCATTAAGAGAATCTAGTAAGCTCCTTTTATTCAATATTTATGTTTTCTGACATAAGCCCACTCTTAAGATTAGCATATAAGGTGAGTTATTTAATATTATGCATAGTTTACTGCCTTAACTTTTTAAAGATAATGTCCAATTATGCATACATAATGCTTATGTAACTATATTGCAGCTTCTTGCATATTAGGCCCATTGAATAGAATGTATAAAAGCATAGAATTCAGTTAGCTTCCTCCAAAAAAGACAAAACTTGGGAGAGTCACTATGCGAATAATTTTCCAAGTATTTTTAATTGTAACATCCAAACATTAGCTAAGGCAAAACTATTCACTTTAAAGAAAGAATGAATGTTATGCCCAAACATAATCATCATTTCATTTAATAAAATGTTTCTGGTTGATTATGTAATTGTTAAAGTGTTAATGAATTTGGTTAGATAAGGTGAAAATGGTTCCAGGTGACAGTTTTTTTTTATGGTAATGTTGTAGTTATCTTCATATTATCATTAACCAATTAAAGGGTTTTGAAAAGATCCAAGTTAAATAATTTGCAGTTAAATATTGTCATTTCATATGTAGATAAATATTTCATTCTCATTTGTCCTCTATAATCATTTTCTTTTTTTTTTAGATTTATTTATTTATGCATACAAGAACTCGGGTACAGGTCAAATTTGGGAGGTGAGAAGAGTCACCAGAGACATAGTGGGGAGCAGAACAGGCAGATCTACTGAAACACACTAGTGAGGGGAGCAGGGTGTGAGATAGGAATGGTCTGCTGAGCTATGGGGTCACCTCCCAGGCCAGGGATCAAACGCATGCTGCAGCAGCTGCGATGCTTCATAGTGTTGCACCTTAAACCCTCACGCCATTAGGGAGGGCCCTTTATAATAATTTTCTAAAAATCATTAATTTCTAAAGTTATATTTGATTTAAAACTGTTTTTTCTTTAAAAATAATACCAAAAATCACTTGGTAATATGCACTTTGACTGAATGATCATTTTAACAAATAATGTGCAAAGTAGTAATTACTTTGTCCATTAAAATCAGGATATTTACAAAATAAATATAATATTTAAAATATCAGAAATAAAGTTGGTCTAACTAGAATTTAATATAACATTGAGCATCTGTACTGGTAGACCCAGAAGCACATTTGCAAAATATATCCACTGAGAGTAATTTCATGTCCAGTGTCAAATTTGCCATGCTGTTAAGATCTTGAGGTAACCTTGTCCCACCTGAAATGCAAATCCTCTCAGACCTGGTAGCCCATTCATTATGATGGTTCTTGAGCTGTTACAAGAGACAGCCAATGAAAATTATCTATTAACCTACTTGATAAAAGTCATCCATAATTAATGTCTGCAGATAAATATCATTCACATTTTGACAAGGAACATCAGAGACAATAACTTACACACAGACAGTTTTATGTATCTTATTTTCAGTAATTATCATTTTGGAAAGCTTTCAGGTGATATCTCTTATTATGGTAAAATAGTTTTGTGAAAAGATTCTGACATGTGTGTCCTTATTTAAGGTGAGTTTTAAGATGTGAAGATTTCAGTTACTAATGTCAAGTATATAAATTTATAAGTATAATATTGAAGAACTTCATTTTGTTAAAAATAACTAGAAGCAAGAAAGCTACTACCCATGGAAATGTTTTGTTCTAATTGTATATGCTATCAAAAATCCAATTATCTTATAAACATGAACATTGTTCTTGAATATATTTACTTTTAAGAATGTAGAGATAGTTCTCTCTTCATACACTTCATTTTTTGACCACCTGAAAAATGACTACTCGTTTTACTCTGTAAACGAGTTTTACTCTGTAAAACGAGTTCCAACATAATGTTAAAGTTGAACGTGGGTTGAAGGAAAAGTAATCAGTCTTTTCTTTTCTTTTTTTTTTTAATCTTTGGAACCAAAGCACATTTGAACCATGAACTAGAATCATATTTAATTTATACAAATTTGACAAAATGTTTTATCTTTTTTCGTTGCATTTAGATCTTACCTTCCCACTTCAAATTTTATGTGTTATTCAGAATTTTTAAAAAAATATTCATTTTATTTATTTATCTATACAAGATGGGGTGTAAGCAAGATATGTGCAAGGACTGGGGAGAGGATTCACCAGACACAAAGTGGGGAGCAGAACAACTGGATCTACTGCAATATACTGCGTAGGGAAGCAGTGAGTGGACAAGACAGAGAGGTCTGCTGTGACATGTGTGTTAGGTCCCTGGCCGGGTATTAAACTTGTACTGTAGTAACTGCCAATAGCATCATAGTACTGAGACTTAACCCCTTGTGTCATCAGAGAGGCCCTTATTTTGAATTTTTGAATCCATTAGTCTAACAAGTCTCATATGAATAAACCACATTATGTTATACATCATTCCTTTAGTTTCTTGCTACATCACTATGCATCAAGAAATTCCTAAATATATCTAATTTGTGATCATCTATTTTAGTTTTCTTGATATAATAACCAATAGTAAATTGTATTGAACAGTTTATCCAATTGTAATGTATCCATTAATAGTTTATAAACATCTTTGCCAACTATACTGAATTCAGCCATCTGAGTACCACTTAATACCATGCTATAAATTGCTTTGTAACTTAATGAGATCATTTCTTGTTTTTAATCTCATTATAATCATATATCATAACACTTTATGATAGATAATTAAAACCATTGCAGCAGACTCAATTTAAAATCTCAAGTCTGTCAAAATACCAGTTGTTATAAAGAATAAGCTGGCAGAACATTTCATTGTGAAAAATACAACCCGGAATGGGGACAATGTCAAGATTTAATGAGTTTGATTGTTATGAAGATCAAGTGGATTCTAAGAAGAAACCAAGTGTGTGTGTGTGTATTTGTGTATATATATATATATATGTATATATATTTGTGTATATATGTATATATATATTTGTAAACATATATTTGTATATATATGCATATGTGTATATGTGTGCATATATCATAAGGAAAATTTCAAGCATGTGTGTATATACATATGTATGTGTATATATGTATATCTATGTGTATATATAAATGCATACTTGGTTTCCCCTTAGTATATATTTGGGATTACACACACATTAAAAAAAACTTTTAATAAGATTATACCTTTTAATCTGATGTAATTTCTGACAGGTGTCATAGTGATTTTATATGTTAATCAATATTCACAAAATCTTGTGTTAACATTTCAAATATATGTAAAGAAAATTCCTTCCTGGGATTAACCTACATGAGCTAAGCCAGAAGGAGAAAGATAAATAATGAATGATTTTTCTTATCTTATCTTTGGACAATAGAGAGATCAGATAAAGACAAATTTTGAAATCAACCCTTGAAAGCTAACAGTAGATCCAGGCACCCATGAGGGGAAAGATGTGGAAATGGGGAGGAGTGAAGCAACAGATGGTGGGGGAGAGCACAGTGGACTGAGGTGGAAGACTATGTGTACTTTGGTTCTGGGAGAACTATGGCAAGTACACCTGAGGGGAGAAATCTTATATTGTGAAAAAATTAACATGAATCCAAAATAATGGAATTTCATGTAAAAAGTCCCTTATCAAATTTTCTATTTAACTATTGCTTAAACATTCCTAATAAATATATATGTATATTTTAATTTGAATTAAAATATATGTAACAGGAAGTCACAGATGGTAGTGCTGAGACTTAACCTCAAGGTCATCAGTGAGGACCCCAAAGAGTCTCTTCATTTTCACTGCAAAATTTAACATGCTCCTCATTTCTTTTTGAACCGTAACTATTACTGTCTTTAACGTTCAGAGTTCTATTACCAGATAGCTCAAAGTGGCTTTGGCTTTCTGTTTCAATACTTCTACACCATCATGCATTCTGTGAGACCATAAACTCTTACCTATAGTTCTTATTTTTTTTAAGATTTATTTATTTATGCATGCAAGAACTGGGGTACAGGCCGGAAGTGCGGGAGTGAAATGACACATAGATCAGGTGGGATCAGTTTTTCTCAGTGTTTTGTTGTTATTTTTAATTTATCACTCCTTTAGAAAACTATAAAATATGGAGAGGGCCTCCCTGTTAGTACAGCAGGTTGAGCACTGCACTGTAAAGCATCTGCAGCACAGCACCATGAGTTGGATCCCCCACCAGGGAGGGGACCCACATGGCCCAGTAGACCTCTTCTGCCTCACCCACTGCTTCCCTCAGCAGTGTATTTCAGTCGATTTGCCTGTTCTGCTCCCAACTCTGTCTCTGGTGAATCCTCTCACCTCCCATGCCTCTAATCTATACCCCAGCTCTTATATGCATAAGTAAAAAAATCTTTAAAAAATAAATAAAATATGGAGAATAAAACTTCATATTTCCATGCATGCACATGCCTCACTCATGCTCACAATAGTTACAGTGACTCTGTCCTTCCCTTTTGTCCCCTACACTCCACCCCCCAGCATCCATTCCTGCTGGTAAATAATCTATTTTTCATAGACTCTAGTATTTATTTATGTTGTGATTTGCTAGTTGTTTTTGTATTCCACAAATGAGTGGAACCATTTAGTAACTGTCTTTTATTTTCTGTGGCATAATTGCCTCAAAATGCATCCAATTTGTCTCAAAAGGCACTATTTCAACATTTTAAATAGCTAGGCAGTGTCCCATTAAATGCATATTCTACAATGTCTTTATCCAATCATCTGTTGTTGGACATTTAGGTTGTATCCATGACTTCAATATTTTGAATAATGTTGTGGACATAGGCATACATATATTCATATTAATGTTTTGATGTTCTTGAGTGAATATCTAGCAATGGTATTATCAGATTATATATTTCAATTTTTAAGGAATCTTCCACTATTTTTCAGAGAGGTTACCACAAATTGTCTTTTTCTATACATCCTCACCAACATTTGTTTCCAGCCTTTCTTAAAAAGACTATTGTCACAGAGGTGAGGTGATAGCTCATTCTGATTTTAATTTTAATTTCCCTTAAAAAGTGACATTGAACATTTTTCAAGTGCTTATATAAATATCTTCAGCCAATCTTTGTGTTTGTGGTGGTTTCTTTCAAGGTACACACATTTTCTGTAAAAGTATTTAATATTTAGGACTTTGCAGGTCTGCTCTCATCTACTCAACTCTGTCATTTTTGTAGCAAAAAACTGTCATAGACAATATATAATAAAATCAGTAGGGTCTGTTTCAATAAATTTTACTTTTGAGAATAGTCTATAAGTCAGATTTTGCTTGTGGCTCATCCTTTGCTAACTCATATTGTTACAGGGCAACCTTAATATAAAATGGGTTTCCCTCACTGGGTTTTTCACCCCTGTGCTTAGAAGACTTTTAAAAAGTCCTAACTTCAGGTACACGTGGCAAAAGTTATTAACAGGTTTTTTTATTTTATGAAAGAAGGGGAATAAAATAGTAATAATACCAAGGGGAAAAGAGAGGGATACAAATCCACATATACCCTACCAGATTTAAGCAATGGCACATTGAGAGCTGGCTCCGAGTCAAATGAGATGGCTCTAAAGGAAGAGAGATTTCTTCCGAAAAAAGGGGTCTGGCTCCTTGGTAAGAGAGTGAGCCCCAGGCTCACCTCTAGTTTTATAGCCAGCCTGGCTGCTTAACTCCACTCTCAAATCCCAGTAATTTACTCTTTAATAATTATTTTATTAAATTTGTAATTCTGAAACACTAATAATCTAGAGTGAGGGTTGGAGTCCACACACCCATAATTCATTCAAAACTACCTTTTCCCCCTAACAATATCATGGGATGATGTGAACCCTCATTGTCTCTGCAATATCATTTTCTACTATTCACTCTGCACAAACTATAGTGGTCTCCCTTATATTCCTAGATAACAACAGATGTAAACCTGATTTAGTACCGTTGGGCTTTTTATTTTTGCCTGGAATGTTCTTCTATATACCAGTTGGCTAAATCCTTCTTTTCAATTCTTTTTTTTTTTTAAAATATTGATTTAGGCATATCAGAACTGGCTTTCAAGACAGAGGCATGGGGCGTGGTGTGGGGGTGGGGGAGAGATGACAGGATTCACCAGAGACAGAGTAGGGAGCTGAACAGGCACATGGATTGAAATACACTCCTAAGGGGAGCAGCGGGCAAGGCAGAGGAGGTCTGCTACACCATGTGGGTCCCCTCCCTGGCTGGCAGCAGGGATCAAACTCCTGCTGCAGTGGCTGTGGTCTGCTTCATAGTGCGTTGCTTAACCCACTGCACCATCAGGGAGCCCCACCCCTTCTTTTCAATTCTTTACTGACATTTAACTTTCTCAATGATACCCTGTTTCATTGCATTATTTAAAATTTTCAACCCCATCATTCCCCCCCACAGTCTAATATTTTTGTATTCTGACTTCCATTTTTTCCTTTTAGACCATTTGTTACCTCATGATTTGTTATCAAATATATTTAATGTGTATTACACCAATACATAACTTTTTGCCATAATTAATACATTTTGAAAACAGAAATAAGAAAGAGAAGGGGAAGATGGAGAAAAGACCGGTGTTTCCAATTGTCCTGATAACCAGTGTTCAGATCCAGAACTACTACATATAACACTTAAATAGACTGAGGCAGATTCTATAATAATTCAACAAAATATGAAGAGAAATAGGAAGTCACATTCACCACTGATATTGAGCAAGATGATATTGTATTTTAAAGTGTATTAAATTGTTGTAGGCAGATGTCTTACATTGAAACATGTTCATTTGCCTTTGATCACTTTTTGACCTTCATTTTATGTTAAACCACACAATTTTGAATGGATGACTCAGAGTGGATTTCCAAATTGATAAGGTAGTGATAATATTCCATGTTTCTACAAACAACTTATCACTCAAAAATACATCTCTATAAATAATCCTCTGAAATCTAAATCAGTACTTTTATATCATGAATATTCTTTTATGAATGCTATTGAATAAGAAATAATAAGACTACAAAGATATTCAAACACTAATTCTTAGCTTGATTTTCAAAATCATGGAAATTCTCAGAGTAAAATATTTCATGACTTATTTTTGGATAGTTGCATAGCATGTTTTAAACTTTAAAATTCTTCTGATATTCAATCCCTATGTTGTATCACTTAAAAAAAGAAACATTACTATCAAGCTGTGAAAGTCAACATTTTACTATAACATTTTAATAAGAGACATACTGCCTTCTAGTATGTCTATTTATTATTACTTATTAAAGTATGCATTTAAGAAAGAAACAAAATGAAAATGTATTTATTTTGTGCTTATGTATATGTTTATGATTCATAAATATGTGAATATATAAACTGCATCTTAATATGCATGAATTCTGTTTATCACTCTAATATTTAAAGAGTTTAACTATAAACTTATTTCAATAATGTAAAAAACCTTATAAATCTTGAGTTAAGAATAATGAGTTTAAAAGTTTCTAAGATTACTAAGAAATATTGTTTAAAAAAGTCAAGAAATGAAAAATACATTTATTTCTCTATATTCTCTTTTGAGTCAATTATTATAGAACCATGGCCTATTAAATAGAAGGCCTATTATAGAACCATGGCCTATTAAATAGAAGGCCTATTATAGAACCATGGCCTATTAAATATACAGAACATTCACTTACTTAGCAAGAAATTGGGGATTTTGAAATTAAAGATGGTTGTAAAATTAAGTCATACATATTAACTTCATTTGGATGAATTTTTCTCCATTCCCATTGGTCATATCAGAGGGCTATACTCAATTAACCGAGTATTCCTCAGCAATTCTATGATTTTATGTCAACCGAAGTCAAAATTTAAATCACATTCATAAAGACAGGTTTTCTTATGCCACTACTACATCATTAAGAAGAAAACTGGAAGATATATGCTATAATAAACTATACCAATATACATATATGTATGTTTAATATGAATTCTCAGCTCAAGCTTTATTTTTCTTTTATTCACTGTCAGTTGGGTGACAATAGCTGCCAAATATTTTATGGTCCTTGAAAATATCAAAAAATGACAAATTATCCATTTATATCTTTCCATTATCTCTTTTATAATTCCATATAAGTCTTTTATTTTTATCCTAAAAACAGTTTTCATAAATGATCAATCTTTTTTATGAATGTATCACTTGTGCTCACCTTCATGTTTATACACAAGACATATCACAGTCTTATTTTTCACACTAGAGTATATCTAGTTACAAATAATGTAAAAACATTTTCTGCCAACTCAGTTTCTCCTTATATGTCATCTAAGGCACATAGCAGTAATGAGAGCAATGCCAAATGTCAAATGATTAGAAATATAGATGATATTCAACGTCTTTCACAAACACTGTGTTTAGAACAAGACAGGAAACTCAACAAAATATGTTAAATATTATCAGTAGCTAAAGATTGATTCCCTTTGATCACCAAAGAGCAGTCAATTGGCAATCAATGAATGCCATTTCTGTTAAAGACTGCATCCGTTGTTTCTTATTATTTACATTTGTAAACACAATAGTTTACAATAGTAATAATAATGACCATTTTTCACTAAAATTACTATGTTACAAGCACTCTACTTCATTATATTTATTTATATTACATCTGATTTGAACACAAATGATATGATTTCAGAATTCATTTTTTTTAATTTACTTATATATATTTGACATCAATTGTGGTCCTCATGGATATCCCACCACCATTTCACAGGTGCACCATCACCTCAATCCCTTGAGCTCTTTCTGCCCTCAGCCCATTCCCTCCCTACTTCCCACAAAGTGTCCCCAATTTGTCCTTGTCTTTTTGTTTTTGTTGAGTTTTTTTTTTAAATTATTATTATTGTTATTATTCTTTTCCTTGGTCACTTATTTGGTTCCCTTATATTCCTCCTAGGGGTAAAACCATACGGTGTTTATATTTTTAACCTCTACCAGTTATCTCTACTATCCTGTTTCTACATACATTGGGAGATCAACTTCATTAAGCAATAATGCCCATAAATACTTTTTATAATATTGGAATAGTAATATATTTTTTCAAAATCAATTAATTTATTTATAAATTTATTTTAACTGACATAACATCAGGGTTGCCCCATCAGGTATTACTACCAAAGTACACCACCACTAACTTGGCCAAACTCCATCACCACAGACATTCATGTCTCCCTCCCTCCCTGCCCCCAACCTTTGCTTGGTTTCTCAGGTGTGCTATTGGGAGTTAATTTTTCAACTTGTTTTTATCTGACTATTAATTTAGTTAGTTTATATTTTCACATTAGTAACACAATCTGGAAGAATATGTGGTGTACATATATATATACAATAGAATGCTACTCAACAATCAAAAAAGATAAAAACATGCCATATGCAACAATACCAATAGAGCTTGAAAGGATCATGCTGAGATAATTCAGAAGATAAATACCAGATAGAATATTAAAATCAATTTCACTGTGTAATGGACAAATAATATACCAAATATGGTGTCTGAAACAGAGTAGATGATAGAAAAATGCTAGATTCTTTCCATTATCAAAAAAATTATGTATACATCAGCTTCTGTTGATGCTAGCAGTATGAACCTATTAAGATTTAGATTTAACAAGATCATTACCACTGAGTTTTTATTTTGCTCTCCTTTTATAAAGAGGTGCTATTTTCAATATTTTAATTTAATACCACATTAGAAAAATATCAAAATAGCTGAAAGATTATATCTATTGAGCTTTATGATGAAACAATACAATAGTTGTTCCCTGTAGTATCAAATTTAGTGTTATATAATCACAGGCAATTTGCTATATATATATATTCATTTCATAGCTCATTAAAGAGAGGGAAAACGAGGCAGGGGTAATTTTATTAATTTACATAAAAGCTCATTTCTAGAAAAAGTGAAAGATCAAGAATTTAAATACAAGTCTGTTGCCTAAACCAGGTTTTTAGCAACTAAGGTTTTCCAGTTCTCTAGGAAGAGAAATTCTGTAAAATTCTGTTATTATACTTTTATTTTTATTTCTTGATTTTAATGTTACTTCAATAAAGATATTAGAAATTAGTTTGAAAGAACATTTCATTTTTAAAAAGCACCTTTGTGGTTATAACTGAATTTGAATATACATTCTAAAAAATGTAATTAAATTTCTCTTAATTTCATTCAATTTTTTATACTGACAAAGTACACCAGAATGAAACAAAAGAATATTAATTACCTGAATCATACCATTTTTGTGCTTTTAAAGCTAGCATCTATTCCCAATATTGTAATAACTGTGACTAGATTGGTTTCCAAGTACCCACTGGCTGGTATGATTCACTTACTTTGCACATTACTAACATCAGTGATATGAATACAAATGGGTCATTTATTCCCTGAGAATAATTTTTCACACATGTTGTTGAACTCTAAGCACTTTTTGCAAATTAATTGCATAAGAATCACAGCAGTTTGTGAGAAATGTCCAGAAAACCATGTAGCTTTTAAATGTTGCAGCTTTAAATTATTTTTTTTCTTTACCTCCAATCTCTCTGCACTTTCTCTCTCATATATGCTGCATAGTCTTCTTTTTTTAATCCTAAAAATGTTTATCATCTGCATCCTTTCACAAATTACATTGTTCTTGCTGCCATCTTTTTTTATTATTATTATTGATGCAGTATTTTCAGCTTTCAACTTTTCAAAATTCTGAAATCATATAATCTACTTGCGTTCAGTTTTATATTCTGGATCATGATGATTTAGTAGAATTGGTCGTAATCAATGTATTAAAAGTCCCCACTTCCCCTACAACCATGATGGGAGTGTGTTCATAAAAAATTCCTACTAGGACATAGAGTTTGCATTCATAAACAATATGACTACATTTATTTGGTTGACACTTAACACTTACAGGGAGTTTCTATATGCAGCCTCTTACTGCTTTAATCCCTTCTGGAGCAATGTAAAATATAACAAATTAAACAAAATATACTTCAAACAATTTTACTTTATCTTCCCATGAAGTCTCAGAAGAGTGCAGAATGGGTAAAAATATATACATTGGGCACATGAGAAGCTTGAGACTCAAGCTTATTTTGTTTTCAGATTATATTTTGTTTTCAGATTATATATACTTATATATATAAGTATAAAATATATACTTATCTGAATTCTAGTTAGTAAATACTGGAATTCAGATAAGTATATATAGTTAGTATATATATTATATATTATATATAATATATAAATATATATATAAATATATATAGTTAGTATATATATAAACTATATATATAAATAAATATATATAGTTAGTAAATACTGGAATTCAGATAAGTATATATTTACTATATACAGATAAGTATATAGTTATTAAATATATATAGTTAGTAAATACTGGAATTCAGATAAGTATATATTTTATACCCTAAGCAAGTCCTTAACTTCATGTTTTGTCTTCTCATTTAGAGATACACTGTAGTTAAGAATTTGAAAGCTCCTGAAGTTGAACTGCTTGAGTGCTTGTTTTTCTTTTGCTGACCTTCCTGGCTATTCATCTGGGAAAATATCTCAACTACTCTGTGACTCAATATTTTGTAAAATGTATGTTGTTTTTCTTTGTGTGGGTGTGAATTTTACAGGGCGATGATTGGCATTATTATTTGTACATATAAATTATCAACAGTAAACCCTGACCTATCTGCCCTAAGGCATTAATTTTCTGAGTAAATTAATGTAATATGTAATGGTAAATAAATGCCTGAGACACTATGGGGTTGATAAAGCCTGAGGAAAGATGAATGTCTTTTGCTGACATCAACTCCCAAGACCCAGCACTGGAGTGAAAGTGTCAAGAGAACAGGGAAAAACAAAGAAAATGCCTTAAAGATAAATGAAGAAGGTGAGATGGCTATTGGGTATCTTAGATAACGCCCCCCAAAATAACACCCTTATACCCAACACTTCATGAACAAATTTAGGAATAACACAAAAGAGTGATAATGGAGATCAAAATGACAGTTTCTTAGTAGTAAATAAACAAACATGAGGTCATAGGTAGGTATAAAACAAAATAACTCTATTAACTATATCTAAAATTAGGCTGATTTACAAACTTAAAGACAGATATGTCCCCTGGGGACAGGTACAGCATATCTACCTCCAAAAAGGCATAAAAACTATTGTTTTCTATATGCTATTGGAAGGGAGAGAGAACAGGGTTGACCAGCCTTGCCAATTTATTCCTCCCGAACATATTGATGAGAAAAAATAAATCACTCTGTGCACCTTAGATAAAGAAGCAGGCAATAAATAATAGACAATATCTGGGGTGGTAAAACGATTTCCCAGCAAAAATAGGAAAAAAAAATGCAACCTCCACAAAACAGAGAAATATAATGTTGGAGTTTAAGTGCAAGGAAAAAACAAAAACACAAACGAACAAAAATCATGAATTCCTACAAGGAAAAACCAGGGACACAATTTAACTTCAACAAGAGTAGAACTATTAGAATATGTTGTGTTCCTTCAACATTTCAGACTTGCTAGACATTCAGAATTAAAATTTTCTTTTAAATTCCCATTATAACATTGTGCAATAGGTCTTACTTTACTCAGTAATGACATGGAAAAATTAGAAAAAAATTCATCAATACCCAAGTCACTAAACTAACACATAAAAGACTCAGGAATGGAATCCCAAGTAGTAAAATTCTGATTTCTCCATAGAAAATAGCAGCAGGAATCTATTCTGTCATCAACGGTATCACAATGTTATCAAAATTTGCTTGTAAAGCAAAAAATAAAACCAAAGAAAATCTCATGAACTCAATGGGAAACAATAGGCTATTATCCTCTCCATTGTAAGGATATAGTGAAGTACAACTTGCAAAATACATGAAATCAGTGCTCTCATGCAAATGAAAAGTGAACTCATGTAAAATATTGTATTTTGGTTATTAATTAAACCATCAGTAGCATTTTAAAATAGTTCAAAAAGCTTTGAGAAAACAGGTGCATATAGGGAAATTGTAAATATGATATGAGATAAACTTGCTTGGTTAGATTCTTTATTAAGTGGTTAATATCTAATTGTCCCACAGACCACAGTATCTGTTTTTTAATTTGTTGCACTTCATAGAAGTTATATGTATCCTTTCTGGATAACTATATGCAATGTGACTTTTGTCCTGTTCTTATGGATGTGAAATTGTCTAGTCAATTAAAACTCAAGTCCTCAACTGAATAAAAAAAAACCTAATACTAAATTTTTCTTGCTTCCAAATTTCAAATAAACACTTTAACAGATGACTGTAACTACTTGCTATTTACTAATTTGGATCACATATTTATCTTGGTTACTCAAAGCTGCCTCTGCCACCTGTTTAGTAGAAGAGACATGCATAAAATTATTCATCTTTGGTCACTTAAAAAATATATATATATTGTTGTTTCAGTCACATTCTATAATGTCACCTATTGGTTGTACTTTCTTATACATTTTCTCCAGGACTGCTTGACTGGGCTGCTGTGATTGGGTTGCAAATTAATCTAGTCTATTAACTGGGTATCTAAATCAAAATAAAAACTGAAAAAGTAAAACCAAGCAAATGAGAAACATACACACATTTTTCCCCCAGGACTTCATATCATAATCCATAAATCATCCAGCGCCAACACTCAATATCATTGCTACTGATAGCAAACACAAGAAGTCTCAGACTTTTTCCAGTGCATAAATGATATCAGAGATGATCATAGGCCGCTTCTGGATGTCTTCTTGGAGAACTAACTTAGAGTGACATTCAAAGTCAGATAAAATCTGAATACTTCTTACCTTATGAAGAGCTTTTTTTTCCCCCTTGTATTTTTCTTACACTTTTATTTTTTCAACTATGTTCATGTTGTATCTAGAAATTCTTATTTCCCATCTTATCTGTGTTATAATCATCATTGTGATCAAATGTCATCTCACTGTGAATATCCATTATTCAGAATAGTTCTTCCTTTGCTCATAGTTGTGAATGTTCCTGTTTATAATAATAACTAGGTGTTTATGTATACTTCCTCAAAACCTAAATGCAAGACATGTACTTAATATGAAATGAATAAATGAGTAGAGACACAAAACTTATTAGGGAAATATATTTGAAAATTATCACAATTATATAGATAATATGTTATGACTGACATTTGAATATTAATATAAAGCTTTTATGTCATTTGGTCCAATTCCTTGTACTGTGGAAGATTGTATTCAGAGCTGACCTCCTCTTTTTTATTTCTCTTCCAGGGGAAATACCTTTTATTTGTAAAGATGATGGGGTTGGTAAGTTAGTATAATATGCCAGAGGAGTGGTGAAAAAAGGAGCGATGGTAGGTTAGCAAATATAACAATTTATATAGAAAATTGTTAATAAAAAATTACTTAAGAAAATATTACCAAGTGTCAACCAGGTGCATTGATTTTGTTTAGAAAAGCTTAAAAACAGTTCCATTTTTCCTCTCAAAAATCTCATAGTTCCTAATGGTAAATTCCTCTCTAGTAGATACTACAATTGAAGGAGGAACCATCTTATGAATTTCACATGATGAAAGAAAAATAGTATAATTTCCCAACTCTCCTGCAAAGCAAATTGATGGATATTTACATGCCCCATGAACTAATGTGAGAGAACTTTCTACGGGCTATAATCCTATCAATTTCTAATCCAATTTTTCCCATAAAATATTAAGGAAATTATTAATTATATATGATAATTCAAATGCAGATTTTCTGCTGAAAAAAAAGTCAATCAAATAAACTTGTTTTCAATGCTATTAAAAGTTACAACATTTCTACTTGCTTATTAAGTACTTTGCATTCTGTTTCATGTGGTTTTAAGATTTATCAGTTTATTTTAATAGAAAAATCACATGGTTAAGACTGGTATATCAATAAGTACTCATTATCTGAATAACCAAACCTATATAATTGAGAAATTGAAAAATTATATTACCCAAAGCCTGTATGGAATATATTAAATACATAATAGAACAACAAATCACATTCCTCTTTTAGTTTTTCTAATGTCTACAGTTAGAACTCCAGTTGAAGTAGTTTATTGTTTCTCTGAGAAAATTGCCAGGTACATTTCATACCCAGACAACTGTTTTTTATTAGTTTGGGGTGTCATTTTGCTTAATCATTTTTTCAGTTCTTACCTCATTTTATTTAGACTTCTATCATACACACTTTAATCAAATGTGTAATATAAGAAGCTGTACTTAGAAGAAAGTGATAAAGATTTATGATGGAAACAGAAATGGACACAAAGAAAAACTCAAAACTATGATGAGTTTAAATATTAGAATGGTTTCCATCTTTTTTGTCTCAAATTTCATAGTTCAACCTATTTTAATTTCTTAGGAAAAAATATTCTTAACATGGTTCTTCTTATTTCTGAAAGAAACAGTAGTTTGTGAATATCTTCTAGTATCCCTCTAATTTCACTAAAGAGCAAAACTGAGGAATATTTATATTTTGGCAACTAATAAAAAGTCAATAAACATGAATCATTTTAGCTTCAGTTGTTCTTTAGAATTTAAAATACAAAATTGCAAAGCAATAAATAAAAAGTAAAATGATAATGAAATAAAATAAAAAAACAAACTATAAGAGCAAACTGGTGTTCAACAAGAAGGAGAAGGGCCAATTAGTAAAGAGGATCAACTGTAGGGTGGTGGATAGAAACTAGGTGTTTAATGGTGATCAGGGAGTAGTGTACACAGATGTTAAATATAATTTTGTCTAGTTATGTAATTTTTTAAGCCAATGTTAGATAAAAATTATAAAATTGCAAAATAAGAATGCAAATTATTTCACTCTAAGAGTGAAATAATACTGATTTACTTATATTTTTTGTTCACATTAAGAATTACTCAACAGTTTAAAAATTCTGTTTCATTGGTAAAAAACAATATGAATTTACACATTTGAAAAACAATATCCTTTAATATTTTGGTTCTATAAATATTTTGGTTCTATAAGGCAAAACAATAACAATAGAGTGCCAGAGAAATAAACAAAATGTGTTTAAAGTTAAGAATATAACTCAAGAAGACTTCAAAATACAAAGTTAGCTATTGATAAAATTAGACAGCTGCATGCAAACAAATGAAAGTAGATGATGATCTCACATCATACACAAAAAAATCAACTCAAAATGGATCAAAAATTTGGATTAAAATCTGAAACCATAAAATACATTGAAAAAAAAATTAGGCTTACTGAGGCTTTTAGGAATCATTCCCAACAGTAAAGAGATAAGAGAACATAAATAGCTGGTATTACATCAAATGAAAAGCTCCTGTATAGTGAAAGAATTCATAACTAAAATGAAAAGGCACCCTAATGAATGGGAGAATATATTAGCACACTATATATTTGATAAGGGGCTGATATCAAAGATATACAAAGAACTCATAAAGCTTTACAAAAACAAGACACATAACCCAGTTGAAAAATGAGCAAAATAACTAAACAAATACTTCTACAAAGAAGACAGTCATACAGCCAGCAGGCATATGAGAAAATGTTCACAGTCATTATTTAGTTTTTTAAAGATTTACTTTATTTATTCATACAAGAACTGGGGTGTAGACCAGAGATGTGGGGGATGAGAGAGTTCACCAGAAACAGAATGGGGAGCAAAACAGGCAGATCTACTGAAATACACTGCTGAGGGAAGCAGAGGGCGAGACAGAAAAGATCTGCTGTGTCATATGGGTTAACACCTTGGCCAGGGACTGAACTCGTGCTGCAGTGTCTGATGATAGCTTGATAGCGCTGAGACTAATTCTTGTGCCACCAGAGAGGCCCTCATAGTCATTTATTATTAGAGAAACGCAAATCCAGAGCACAATGAAATACCATATTGGAGAGCCCACACTAAAAAAGATAAGAAACAACAAGTGCTAGAGATGATGTGGAGAAAAGGGAACCCTGCCACACTGCTGGTGGGAATGCAAACTAATTCAACCCTATGGTAACCAGTATGGAACTGTTTCAAAACATTAAACATGGATCTGAAATATGGGTGAGTTGGTGTTAGGTGCACTATGATGGTAATACCTGAAGTGGGTACCCCAATATTACTTCAGTTTAAAATAAGTTAATTAAATAATTAAATAAAGAATTTCAAAATAATTGCTTGAAATCTGAATAATTTGTTTAGGCATAAGTATAAATTTAAATAACCCATTAGAATGTAGTGTTTTCAATACATTTTAAAGTTTAAACATTAAAGCATACATCATTTAATTTCCCAGAGTTGGTGGCAAACAATATATAGTGAATGCCCACTGAACATACTGGGCTATAATGATAAAGCAAAAATGAACTTATGATTTAGTAATGGAAGAATGATACATATCTAAAATTATCAACAAAGGTCAGAGATGACAATTGTCATAACATATTCTAGAACATATTTCTATGGGACAGACATGAAGGATGAGGGCTTATAGTCAAAGGAATCCGAGTCTTCCCAGAAAATGAACCAAAAAAAAAAAAAAAATCAAAGCAAAATACAAAATATATTTGTGCTGTACTGCAAGAATTAAGTTAAACTAAAATAGTTTAAAGGTTGAGAAATTTCATGTTCAAAGGAATTATAAACACACAGAAACTTGAGGTTAGGAATCACACTTAATAAAGAGCACAAAGAATCTTCTTGGATAGTATGGAGGTTTCATGCAAGGAATGATTAGCAAGTAAGCTGACATGATACTTTGAAAATTCTGGGATGCGGTGCTATATATCACACTTAAATCCACTAAGCATTTAAGGTCCTCTCATCCTCTGCACCTCTGGTTCACATCCCAGTTTAAACATTAAAGCATACATCATTTAATTTCCCAGAGTTGGTGACAAAGAATATATAGTGAATGCTCACTGAGAAACAAACAAATAAATAAGAATATTCCAAAATATGAAACACAATAAAAACTAAACATTAATTTTCTTGAGGCACTTATGATCCTTCTAGTCTTAAAATGAAAAGCAGAATATAACCAGAGAAGTATATAAGAAAGTAGCACAAAGTACCACATTAATACTATTGCAGAAGTGTACCATTTAAAATTAATTTCATTTGAAAAACATTTAACCTACCTACCTGGGCATTATATCCAAGAAGAGGAGTGTGATTTGGAAATGTGTGACATTATTTTTTAAGGATTCCAAATATTACAGTTTCTGAATTTGAGTTATTCAGCAACAACAATTTTTACTTAAAGAAAAGCATGATAAGAGGAAAACAACTGGAAATTAAAAATTTAATTATTGAAAAATCTATGGGCAAGGATATGATTAACAAAATTCATATCTGCAAATGTTATATAAAATATGATTTTTCTAAAAGGTAAATTATATATGTACATATAATATATGTGTGCATATACATGTATATGATTTGCTCATGGTATTTATATGTGTGATATACATATATATAAAACAGACTCACAACTTAAATAAGACAGGGATGGTCATTATATAATGATTGCAGGATCACTATATCAGTAAAGACATAATACTCAAATGAAGCATCATAAAAACAAATGAAGCAACTTTTACCAAGTCTAAAAGATGTTGACAGCAAGATTTAGTAGTAAAGGACTTGGATATCCCACACTCATCAATTGACAGATTAAACAGAGAGAACTATACAAGGACAAAGAGCCTTAAGTGGGGAATTAGAACAGATGGTCTTAATGGACATTCATTAATCACTGTACCCCACAAAATCCTGATTTATTCTCAAATACACATGAAATAATCTTCAAAATTGATCACCTTTTAGGTCACAAAGCAAGCTTAAATCAATTGATGAAGTCTGAAGTAATATCAAATAACTCCTCTCATAACAATGGTAACAAATTAGAAATCGAGTTAAAGGAAAATGGGAACACGAACTGCCTAAAACCTGGGCGCGACAAACACAGAACTAAGAGGGTATTATATAGCAACATGGGCCTACATCAAGAAAGAATTCTACGTGTTCAAAATCATTCTGATATTAAAAGCAGACAAGTTGGAGGCACCGGAGGTGAGAGGACTCACCAGAGACAGTAGGGGAGCAGAACAGGCAGGTCTACAGAGGTACACTGCTGATGGAAGCAGCAGGAGTGGCAGGAGAGCTCTGGCAGGCCATGTGGGTCCCCTCCCTGACTGGGGATCAAATTGATGCTGCTAAGGCACGGATGCTTCACAGTGTGGCGCTCAAGCCGCTGAGCCACCAAGGAGGCCCCAGACTTGGGATTCTTAACTAAAGCAATTAAGCAAAAGAAAAAAATATGAAAGGAATTCAAATTTTAAAAGGAGAAGCAGACCTATAACAATTTAAAGATGACATGACAATATACAAATAAGACAATATACAATATACAAATAAAATATACAATGTCACACAAATAAAATATTAGCATTAACAAATTAATACAACAAAGTGTAGGCTACAAAATCAAAATAACAAAGCCTGTTAGTTTCCTATATGCAAATAATGAACTAGAAGAAAAAGAAAATTTTGAAAGTCTCAACATTACCACATTAAAAAGAATTAAATATGTAGAAATAGACTTAACAAAGAGATAAGGGAACTATATAATGAAATTAAAAAACACTGTTAAAAGATATAACACACAATCATACACAAATACACACACAGAGGGAATGGAAATTTAGCCATGTTCATTGATTGGAAAAAATGGACATTGTCAAATGTTCATTTTACCCAATGCATTATGAAGACACAAAGCAATTCCTATCAAAATTTCAATATATTTCTTCAAAATATAGAAGAAACAATACTGAAACTTTTATAGAACTACAAAAGACTTCAAATAGCCAAAATAATCCTGAATATAAAAAGTACAGAGGTATCACACTTTCAGAGTTCAAGCTATATTATAAATCTATAATCAAAATAGCAAATTATTAGATGAAACATTAGACATATATACCAATGGAAAAGAATAAAGTCCAGAAGTAAACTCACACTTATACACACATTTAATCTATGACAAAGCAGCCAGTTGTATACAATGTAGAAGTCAAAACCTCTTTATCAAATGGTGTTAGGAAAATCAATATCTATATGCAAAACAATGAAACCACCCCACCAAAAAGCATAGTCAAAATGCACTAGACTTGGATGCAAGACCTAAAACTACAAAATATACACAGGAAAACAGGTAAGCACTCCATAATATTGTTTTAGGGGACTGGGCACCAAAAGCAAAGGAAACAAAAACAAAAATGTGCAAATAGGACTACATCAAATAAAAGTTGTGTACAGCAAAAAGAACTGTCATAAAAATAAAAATTTTTAAAAAATGGTCAGAAGATTCAAATTAACAGTGCTCCAAACATGATATATAGATGGTCTATCGGCACAGGAAAAACATATTCATCAACATTTATCAACAGGGAAATATAAATCAAGACTACAGTGAGTTGTTTACCCTCACCCCTAAGACGGGTCCTTATCCCAAAAACCAGAAATAAGTCATGGTGAGTACATGGATAAAAAGAAACCTTCATAAACCGTTGCTGGCAGTGTCGACTTGTCAAGTCCCTAAGGAAAGAAGTATGAAGATTTCGAAGTATTAAAAATAGACCTACATATGACCAGTAATTCTACCCAAGGTAACTACTTGAGAGCTGTGAAAACAATAATCTAAAGAGATATATATACTCTTATGTTCAATGCAGTGCAATTTACAATAGGTGATGTATGGAAACAACCTAAATGCCCAAGGACAGATCAGTGGATTAAGAAACTGGTGCATCTATACAATGGAATTCTATTCAGCTATTAAAAGAGATGAAGTCTTGCTATTTATGAAAGCATAGATGGAATTCGAGGGGATTGTGCTGATTGAAACAAGTTAGATGAGAAAAATAATCACAAAATTATTTCACATATATGTGAAGTATAGAGAAGTTAAACAAAGGAACAGGCAAAACTAAACCAAAAACAAATCCTAGAAATATTATTGTGGAACTGGAAACTAACAAGAGTGGGAGGGAGATGGTGGGAGGGGGCAATGGACTATTGTGAAGGACTATAGGTATCTAGGGAGTAGGTGTGTTATGACACACATGTGAAGAGCTAGGGACCTGTACCTCAGAAACATACACAGTGTAGTAGCCAAGGTTACTAAACAGCAAAATAAAATAAAAGTAAAATAAAAGCAAAATATACTGCTACTAGATTAAAAAATGACACTCCTTTCAACAATAATGTTCATAATGGAATAACAGGATCTAACAGATATTTTCAAGTAGAAGGTAACTAAGTCTCACCACTTGGCTTGGCAAGTTCCTGGGGATTTTGTGCTTAACATAGGAGACGATCCCCCAACTTAGAAACAAAACTATTTATACATTAAGGAGAAATATCAATTCATTTTAATTTTCAAGTACATCTAATTTAACTTTTATGTCAATAAAGAGAAAATATACATTTCATTGTATATGGGCAAATATTTTAACAACGCAATTTCTAATGATTCCTTCAATGTCACTAATCTTTCATATTTTGATTATTCAAAACTTAGTGTTGTGCCTCCCTGGTGGTGCAAGGGGTTAAGTTGCAGCACTATGCAGCTGTCTGCAGCTAATGCAGCACAAGTTCGATTCCCAGCCAGGGAGTTGACTCAGATGGCACAGCAGACCTTTTCAGTCTGGCCTGCTGCTTCCCTCAGCAGTGTTTTTCAGTCAATCTGCCTGTTCTGTTGCCCCCACAGTCTCTGATGAATTCTCTTAAACCCTGCACCTCTGGCCTTGACCTCAGTTTTTGTATGTATACATAAAAAAATCCCCAAATAACATTAGTGTGAATAGAAACTAGAATTTCTGCTGGTTTTAAATAAGGTCAAAAATGTATATTCTTTATTTCACTAATGTTTCACTTCTCTCCTTGACAATAATAAAAGTATTTTAGCATAACCTTATTTTTCCATCAGAAAGTTCTGATAATTCAATTTTTACTAAATGATTTGAGTTGGTGGAGACCAGATTTTGAGAAAGCCCAGTGGGACCTGGAATGGTCAGAATAATCACTTCCATCCATGAGCAGTGTGGTCCATTTACACCCAAGGGTCATACATACATACATATATATTTAAGATTTATTTTTATTTATTTAATGCATACAAGGGCTAAGGTCTAGGCCAAAGGTACAGGAGTTGAGAGGATTCACCAGAGACAGAGTGAGAAAAAGAACAGGCAGATCTACTGAAATACACTGCTGAGGGGAGCCGTGGGTGTAACAGGAGAGATCTGTGCCATGTGGGTTAACTCCCTGGCTGGGGATTGAACTCTGATCATAGCGGCCATAGCATGATAGCTTAATAGTACTGAAATATAACACCTGAACCACCAGGTAGTCCTTGTCATATATATATACCTTCCATATTCCTTCTGTCCTATGAGTGAAATTCTTGGGAAATCCTGCCTTAGGGACTGTTTTGCCTTTAGAAATTTAATTTAGAAATTGAAACTCCTCAGTGAGCAGTATAGAGCAGGTGACATTTCCAGAGCTTTGTCAATCAGGAAACCACTACCTCAACTTCATACTCACGCTTTTGACTGTGTGCACTGAGCCAAAATGCATCATAAAATGCACAGAGAATGAATTTAAGAACAAGTGCCTCTAGGGTATGAAAACATTTAGCATGTCATTCTTTTAAGATTTGTAGACTTACTGATGATGATCCCTGCTAGTATTTAAAATCTACTAAATTAAAATAGTCAAAACATAAACCTCAAAGCATAATCAAATGTTAAATGATTTTTATACTAATATGGCATTTTGACTTTGAGCTTTATATTACATTTTATTTTGCTTTCTGCTTTCTAAATAAAATGCTTTTCAAACTTTTGATGTGAATATATATTACTTTTATAATCTGAAAACATAAAAGTGCACTTAGGAAAAAAATACTTTGCCTCTGAACTGATAAAATGGAAAGATTTTACAAATATTCCACAAAATTAAATGGAATAAAGTTGTTATTAAATGTTCACATTTGGCTAGAATGCAATCAAAATTTGCCCACAAGCATAGTGAATAGCAATGGCAATAAACGATTAAAATGCAAATACACTCATCTCCACCTTATACACATCTATTCATATTTTCTTTTGCGGTGAGGATAACATCAGTATGTTACGGAAAAATTAAGCATAAGTTAGGTTTATTTCTTAACTCTTTGAGGTTTGAAAATAAGCACTATATCTTTATATCTATCCCTTCTCAATAGATTAACTTATATAACCAGGGGGAAAAAAACAAAAACAAAAGTATCAACCAAATGAGGGCTCCCACTTATTTTGTGGGGTAAATTCTTTAATATTTTTCAAGTAGATTTTATCAGTGACGTTAGTATCTCTTTTAAGTAACTTTTATAAACTGCCTGACTTAGAATTGCCAAATCAAGTTTCTTCCTCTTCTAAATGCCATGATAGTACTTCTTTGCTAATCTCAAGGCAATATTTGCAACTGATCAAAGACTACATCTGTCTATAAATCATATAATTTATTATTATTATTATTTTACTTTTGCATAGAAGAAATGGAGTGTAAGCCAGAGATGCTGGGTGGAGGGAGGACTCACTGAATTAGATTGGGGAGCAGACAGGTGGATCTACTGAAATACACTGCTGAGGGAATAAGTGGGGGGGTACCAGACAGGAGAGGTCCCTTGTTCCACGTGTAGGTTAGCTCCCTGGCCAGGATGGTACTCAGGGAAATGGTGCTGAGACTTAATACTTAGGACAACAGGGAGGCCTATATAAATAATGTAATTTTTTTTAAAAAGTAGGAATTTGGAGTGACAAATCACATAAGATAGTGATCATATCCCACCTTCATTTATGTAATATAGTTCTTAGAGAATTGCTTAGCTCATTTTAAAGTATGTGGTTTTAAAAGTTATATCAATCCCCACTGCCTATAAACATATATAAAGCATGGTCAGTTTTAAATGCATCACTTAATTATATGATACAAGATTAAAATGATAGAGGGAATTATTAAAAAAAAAACTTTAGGCAAGCAAAGTTGGAAGTAATTTGTGTAATTTTAAAGACAATATCATTATAAAGTTGGTTCTGTGAGCATAAGTTTCTATTAACATCATATTTCTATATCCTTTTCAAATAGAAACCCCAGTTAGCTCAGAAAGTATTTGATTAAAATTTTAACTTTGATACCAAAAACTTGTTTCAGATCTCTTAATCCTTGCTAAAGCAGAGAATACCTTTTCTGGGGGGAAGCTTCAGGAAGCCTTTTCAGATCTTAGAAATTTTATAGCTGATCACTCCTAATTCCATTTTATGTCTTTTGACCTGTTGTTAGGTCTTATCGTTTCTCTCTTTGGATTTTAAATTTTTTACATTTTCACATAATTCCACAGTTACAAACTGCATTTTCCTTAATGTCTGAATGATCACATTGCTTGATGTATATTTACTAATGGGTCTTCTTTCTCACAGTTACATGATTACTGTACCAATGACCCAAACACTGAGGCACAAGCCACCAGGCATGACTGGTTTTGCATAACATCCCTTCTGGAAGATCTGAGGCTCTGGGCTGAGTGGCAGTGGTGGTTTCTGGCCTTGTTTTCACATGGTTGGTTTGTGCTCCTCTCCCAAACTGGCAGAGAGTTGGGAGTTCCACCAATCCCCCTTGCATGGTGCCTCAGAGTTAACCAGATTTGAATCCTGGATCCACTAAGGCACCTACGGTGGCAGCTGCCACTCAGAGCACTAACTCTGAACAACATCCAGACTTCTCTGAAGGGGGAGGCTGCTGAAGAACTACAGGAAGGCCCGCTTTGCCAGATGAGGCTTGTTACTCTGCCCCTCACTGGCTAGGTTTCAGTGCAAGAGCACCCTCACTTAGAGTTCTGGTGGCTGCCCCAGAAGCCCTTTGCAGCAGTAGCAGGCAGCAGCTGATGATGGGCAATTTACTGCCTACCACTAGTGGCTCCAATCAGGCTCAGGCTGCTGGCAGAGCCTGGTAGCAATGGTAGGGTCAGTGGTTCCTCTACTAGGCCAACAAGGGCATGCAGTCCCACTGGGGCTACAGTGGCAAGGTTGCCTTGTGCTGTAACAAGCTCTGACACTGCCTCCTGGTGGACAGTGATGATCAGCCCTGCTGGCCAGTGACGGCCAGCAATATTGGCAGGTGACCAGCACTCTGCGTCTGGGTCACCTCTGAGAACTGTCTACTGCTTCTCATCATCCAGTCATTGCCTTCTGGTGCTGTTGCCTCCATTGCTATCTGGTTCAGTCCTGCTTTCAGACTGTTGCTGTGGCCACTGTGGTGTCATCTCAGCAACCCTACCTGTGATCACCTCCAGTTGCAACCATGAGTTGGATCCAGATCCACTGCTTGCTGGTGTGCCACAAACTTTAGGCCCTTGTTGATAGGATAAGGCCATCTTGGACAAGCAGTCTTTTGTTTGGGACTCCTGGATATTATGGACATAATTTGGGGTGAGATAGCCTTCCATTTGTAGCCTTAGAAACTCTTTTATTTCACCTGTTTTTTAAATAAACCCCATTGTTGCTATTCACTGAGCCTGAGTGGTCTTGAATGTGTCCACAATGGGAACCCACAGATTGTGACCTGTCCTCTACTTTGGCACTGTCCTTTGATGTTTGTAACAAATGTCCTTTGATATTAGTAACTAATGGTTATTAATAAGACTAAGCATTGAAGTTTGATATATAATGTCTTTTATTACGGGTCTCCCTGGTCAGCACAGCAAGTTGAGCGCCACACTGTGAAGCTTCTGTGGCTGCACAGCAGTGGTGCAAGTTCGCTCCCCCGCCAGGGAGGGCAACCACATGGCACAGCAGACCTCTACTGCCTAGCTCACTGCTCCCCTCAGCAGTGTATTTCGGTAGATCTGCCTGTTCTGCTCCCCACTCTGTCTCTGGTGAATCCTCTCACTTCCTGCTACTCTTGCCTGTCCCCCAGCTCTTGTATGCATAAATAAATAAATCTTTAAAAAAAGTCTTCTATTATCAAGTAGAGATATTTATCAGTATTATAGCAATAATTCAAATAACACAGATAACAATACATAGAGAAGTCTGAAACTATTAGAGCTTTCCAGACTTTTTCTCACCAAATTAGAGCTAATTTTGGATATAACTTATAGTTGAAGTTCAAAATGAAGCATATGGGACAACACTTGTGCCAAAGGAGGTACTTCAGTCATAAATCAATATATTTCAATAATTATATAGAAAATATATCTGTCTTAGCACATAATGACCCATAACTCCATAAATTCTACATTTACTTACCATAAACAAGCTACAGAATTTAGTCATTCCTGCTAATTATATTCCATAGATGAGGATCATTCATTATTTTTCTGATGTCAAATAACTTTAGATATTTTACATGGTTATTTATTTTCTTTACCTCCCAGGGACATTAATTCCCCCAAAAAGTGGAGGGGGTTTCAGACAGTCACTAACACTTTAGGTTCTAGTTTAAAAATACTTTATCATCATATAGCAGTGTGGTTTCTTGAGTGGACGAGAAAGAAGCAGAAATAAAGGAAGAATAACCTGGGAATAAAGAAAACCCTGGATTCAACCATTATACTATACGTGAATATCTAGTCACATAGTTTGCTCAACATTTGTGGCCATCAGGAAAAAAACAAAACTGACAACTCATGGCTCTCTAAAAATTGTTGTAAATTTTCAAGCTCTCAAAGTATACACATTTAGTGGAAATATATGAAATTGCCTGATATGGTTAATACAGTTTTTCACACTATTGGAGTATGAGACATACAAAAGCGTTCATACTGCACTGATAAGAATTCAAGTTAAAATATGTCTTTGCTGGCCACCCAAATTATTTCTAAATAATACTTATATTTACTTTTTTTTTAGTATGACAAAGTATTGCAATCCTTAGAAACACTTTTTCCTTGATCATAAATCTTCATTAATTAAGCATAATTTATCCATAGATTAAATGTATTAATTTATTCTGGTATGTAAAATAAATAAAACATGATCACTCATAATAATATAAAGTTATTCTCACAGGATTAAGAAAAAACTAATTCTTTTATGACCATGATAAAATAACTTATTTCAAAACTGTTTAATCAATGAATGGCATTTTTATTTTGTTTGTTCTTTAGATTTGCTGTTAGTTGAGCAATAATCAACAATGGTTTTTCACTCTGTTGTTATTGTGCACTTGTTTCTGAATTTATTATATTGTACTGGGTCATAAAATGAGATAACTATTTGCATAAAGTCATTGAATTAATTTGCTGTGACTACTGCAATAAACTAACACAAATTCAGCAGTTTGAAACAACAAAAAAAATCTAGTTATCAGTTCTTTATTTGAGAAGCCAAAAAAGTAAGATGTCAGCAGGTACAAATTGACAAAATCTTCCTAACGATGCACCTATAAATTTACCAAAAGAGGTTTTTCTTTTTATACTGTACTTGGAATTAATGATTGATAAACGATTATCAAACATTTTCCTAACCCCTTTTTTGTTGAGTAAGCTAAGAATCATTCATAAACTTGAATTTTTAATAATATTTAAAAATTTTTTAAACTCTTGTTTAAATTAGTATGTCAATATTTAAAATGTCTGGAAAGTGTTTTTATAAGCTTTTTATAAGCTTTCACCATAATCAAAAGTTCTGAACTTATCTTGGTAAAAAGTGATTTTTTTTTTCCTTAAAGTAGTAGTGATCAGTATGGGAAGATTGTGTCTATCGCCGTTATAGTTAAAAAATCAACAAATGCATTAAAGAGTAGTTCTAGGAAAATTAGGAGATGAAGTTCAAGATGACTATGTAATCAAACCAAAATAATTCTCTTTCAAGATATTCTGTATATTCTCTTTCAATATATTCTACCCTCATTGAATTGCTTTCTCTCAACTCCATCAGCAAAACATAACTATACTTCTTCATTTTACCCAGATGTTGGTTTCTCCCCCAAATTTGACCAATAGGTGTCAGATACCTGTGGGGTCTCACAAGAAAAAAAAAAATCAGTTTGCATATTGTTACACCAAAAATAATTTATTTAGTAATTGAATTTAAACTCTATTCTGGACCTAACTGAAGTGCTTTAATAAAGATTTTCCTTAAATTTCAAAAAGATGGATAAAGAGAGAAAAATATGAAAAAAAATTTAAAATAAGTATTGTAAGGATTGGTATAAGTTCAAAGGACATGATAAAAGTTTGCCTATATTTTTTTAAAAATGCATTAAAATGGCACAATATAAAATAAACTATTAATGTACATGTCAAATGTTCTTCAATTCAGTGCATAAGCTATAAAATTCAAAAATTAGGATAAGTAACTACAGAAAGTGTTCATGTAGTGTTGTGGATTTAATAACTGAAGTAAAGGGAGCTCTGAACTGTTTACAGAAATAGGGAACTGAAAAAAGAAAATTATATTAAAAATTGCCAATTTGAAAAAAAAGCCTTAATATAGAGCTAAATGGTTTTTAAGCACTCTTACAAAATAAATAAACTAATCAAAATAAATTTGAAGTACATCAGATAAAACAACCAGTTACTGATATATAAACAAGAACAAAAATTTATCTTTAAGAATTGAGGGCCAGTAGATAAAGAACTCTATAGATAATACAAACAGAGGTCCAATGTCCCATGTTGAATATGAAAAAAAGGAAAAAAAGCACATAAATCTGCCAAATCTGCTCTGAAGAAAACATTAGTACTGAGAATTTCCCTATTTTTTTAAATTTTTTAAAATTTCCCTATTTTAATCTAAATTTCCAAGTGGCGTTATTTATGAATAAATAGGAAACAATTTAATTTTCTTGTTGGCAGGGTGTCATTGTATAGAATTCAGATTTTCACAGTACATTAAACAAAAAGAGGCGAATGAATTAATATGAATAATGAAAGCTAACTCAAATGAAATAAGTTACAATTTCTGATTGTACCATAATATACTATAATATAGTAAAAGATGAACTTGAAAGTGGATAGTGTTTTAGAAGGGCCTCCTTCTATCCACATCTTTCCTAACATTTGCTATTTTTTATGTTTTGGATAATATCCACTCTCCCAGGTGTGAGGTAATATATCATTGTTGCTTAAATTTATATTTTCCAAATAATGATAGATGGTGAGCATTATTTCAAATGCCTATTAGGCATCTGTTTATCTTCTTTGCAAATGTTTCTACTTAAATCTTCTGCCCATTTTTAAATTGGGTTGCTTGTATTTTTGTTGGTGAGTTTATGATTTCTTTTTACATTTTGAATATTCACCCCAATTGTTATACATATGATATGCAAAAATATCTTCTCCCATTCAGTAGGATGTCTTTCTGTTTTCAGGCAAGTTTCTTTCACTGTGCAGAAGTTTTATAGTTTAATAAAGTCCCATTGGTTTAATTTGCTTTTGTTTGCTGTTTTGTTGGGGTCAAGTCCTTAAGGATTGTATCACCTATGCTAATTTTTATGTATTTTATGATTTTAAGTTTGGTCTTTTTTGAGATTGATTTATATATATATGTATATATATATATGTGTATACTGGATTGTAGGCCAGAGATGCAGGAGGTGAGAAGATTCACTAAAGACAGAGTGGGGAGCAAAAGAGGTGAATCTATTGACGCACACTCCTGAGGGGAGCAGCGAGTGAAACAGGAGTGGGTTAGCTCACTGGCCTGGGATCTAACTCATGCCTCAATGGTTGGCTATACATATATAATGCTGAAACTTTAACCCCTATATCATCAGGGAAGCTTTTGGCTTCAAATTTTACACATGGATTTTTTTTTTAATTTATCTATTTATGCATACAAGATCTGGGGTACAGGACTGAGTTGTGTGGGGATGAGAGGATTCACCAGAGACAGAGTGGGGAGCAGAACAGGCAGATGTACTGAAATATACTGCCGAGGGGAGCAGTGGATGAGGCAGGAGAGAGGTCTGCTGCGCCATGCAGGTGCCCTCCTGGGCCGGGGATTGAACTCTTGCTGTTGTGCCATGGATTCTTCACAGTGTGGCCCTCAACCCACTGCACCACCAGAGAAGCCCTACATGTGGATTTTCTAAAATTCATTTTGAATTAGTATTTTTGTATGTTATTAAATAGTTGTCTATTTCATTGTTTGCAAGTTACCATCTGTGGAAAGATTTACCTTTCACCACTATTTGCTCTTGGCTCTTTTGTCAAACTTTGTCCATTTACGTATAACTTTATTTCTGTATTCCCAGTTCTGTTTCTTTGATTTCTCTATGTGTGTGTGTCTTTTTTGATTTTTGTTTTTTTTTTTTTAATTTTCATAGCATGATTTTCTAATTACTATTGCTGTGCAGTATCCTTTGCACCTTTGTGCACTGTGGTGGCAATATAAATTGGTGCGCACATAATGGAAAATATTATAGTGGTTATTAAAAAATAAATAAAACTAATTTTCATATAATCTAATTATCTTACTTTGGATATATACAAAAAAAGAGAAATATATACATCCACATATTTATTACAGCAATATGTACAATATCCAAGAGCTGGAAACAACCTAATTGTCCACTGACAATGGAATGTGATAATAAGATATAGCATATATATATAGGGATATTATTCAGCCATAAAAAATGACAAAATAATTTTTAGCATGGTTGGACTTAGAGGATATTATGCATAATGCAATAAACTAGGGAGGGAAAGAGAAGCAGTATGACTTCACTTATGTATGGTAAATAGAAAAACCAAAATGTATTACTTAAATAAATCATCTATAATTTTAGATTTTAAGACCAACTAGTGATTACCAGCAGGGGTAGGGGAAGAGGTTAGATATTTGGGTAAATGGGTACAATTGTATGGTGAAGTATAGAATTAAAATTTTAATGTTGGATTTAATGTAATACAAGCACATATATAATTACGTTGTAGATATATATTGACTTTTAATAATAGCCACCTGAACTTATCTATTATTATAATGAACATTTTATTCAATAACAAAAATTTAAATGGTAGGTAGTGATGGGTAGTTGTAGAAGCCTTAACAAGAAAATGTACTGTTTGCCTTGGTTGATAGAAAGATTCAAGAAGATGGAAATTCCAACATTCTAAATCCTTTCTAAAATCCAACCTCTAATATACTTGATGAGCATTATAAAATAGAAATATATCTTTAACCTTGTTTTGAAAACCACAAAATATAAAAATATGGGACTATTTTTAGTTTGAAAATCAATCTTCCCAGTATGATCCTAGAGGAGATTTTTTTCTTATACATTTTATTTCCGTGAACGTATTATTGCTGCTCTTGACATTTTTATACGTACACTAGGTATGCATTAGAAAATACATTAAAGAGAAAAATTTTCTATGTCCTTATAATTCCTAAGAGAAAAGTCTCCATGGATACAAATGAAATATGTGTAGTAATACACAAGTCCAGATAGATTCTTCCAAGGTTGTCATAATCTGTTCATGTGTAAATTCAGGTTATACTCTAGGATTATTAACAGCATGACACACATCAATCACCTGTCTTTCTCACAGACTGCTTCCTCATATAGTAACCAACCTGTTATTCTCCTTGCCTCAAAGCAATTTCATTTTTAGAAAAATTAACCACAGAATCTTCAACATCAGATAACCATTAAATATAGTGGCACCACATATACTATAAATACTATTGCTAAATAAAGAAAAGTGATAGTCCTGAACTGAAAACTACAAACATATATGCACACATACATTACATACATGCACACATACACACATGCATACATAAGTGTGTGTGTATTTCTTTTCCTGAGGTGCCCTGGAGGGACACAGCAGTTCATTTTGGAAGTGCATCATCTCTCTCAGCCTACAGGCTAAGCCAACACCATGAGCACTAAGGAGCAAACTTTGTTGTTGTTTGTTTTTTCCTTTTCTTCTCTTCTCTTTCTTTCTTTTTTTTTTGAAACACAACTTTGAATGAGTTCAACTTGCACCCTAGAAAGAGCATCCTTTTCAGTGTCCCAGCACCACGCAGCAAATCAGACCAAAACATCCATGGACAACTCTTCAAGAGTCCTGAGTCCTGAGCCACAATTTCTCTTTCTCTTGCTCTCTTGTTTCTCTTTCTCTTTTATTTTTGATTCTCCCTCTTCTTCTCTTTATTCCTTTCTTCTCCTCCCTTTCTTTTCTTTCTTTTTTTTTTTTTTCATTTTTTAAATCTGTCTTCTTTCCAGAGCCACCACCGAGAGGAAGCCTGGCAGTTCAACACAGAAGTGCATCCCATTCAAACTGCAGTCACCTCCCAGTGGACTGGGTCCCAGCCTGGGTCTTGCAGTTCCATATCCACATCAGGGACTCATGGCTACCCCAGGTGAGTAGCACCAACTGCCAGCTCCTGAGCCACAGTGTTGAAGGATCTAGGAGTTTACAGTATGGCCCCAGCCACACCAGGAACTATATCCCACTCCGGCTGACAGCACCACCCACAGATATGGGCCCAGATGAAATACTGTGGTGCTGTGCCCTGAATTGGGGACACTCAGTTACCACCAGATGAGCACCATCTTCAGAACTGGCTCCCCACTCCTCTGGAATGAGGAGACATAAGCTGCAAACTTGCAGGACCTAGCTGTTCATTATAGCCCTCTGACGTACTGAGAAGTACATCCTACTCAACTTCCTGGGTCCTCCTAGCAGACTGGAACCAGCCCATTCATGGAGGTGTCATGCCCTGCATCAGGGACCCTCAACCAGGAATCCTCCAGAGATCTTCAGCAATCTCTGAGCCACAGCTCTGGGGAATGGTGAGGTCTCAACAACTCAACCTCTGGACTCAGTGACCACCCCTGCCCATTCAGTCACCATAACAAGGACAGTTTCAGCTGGTTGAAATAGCTTGTTATGAAAAAAAATATATATATTTCTTGCATTCCTTATACTACATCCATCATCTCTAGTATCCCTAAACAAAGAAGGAATAAAACTCCATAACTGTTTCTGAGGCTTCAGAAGTCTTCACAGAGACGGATATTCTCAACACTCTTAACAGACTCAAGAAATAATTTTAGCTTTTATGCTTTACCTTGAAAATTAAAAGTGACAATGTAATCTTGAAGTCAATTAGCTTATCTCTTGCCCTTTTTTTTATTAAAAAAAATATTCAGGGTCACCCTGGTGGCACGGGGTAGGGCACTGCACTCTGGGGCTTCCGCAGCCACTGCAGCATGAGTTCCATCCTGGCTAGGGAGGGGACCCACATGGCCCAGCATGCCTCTCCTGTCTTGCCTGTGGCTCCCTTCACCCTCAGCAGTTCATTTCAGTCTATCTGCCTGTTCATTTCCCAGCTCTGTCTCTGGTGAATCCTCTCACCCCCCACATCTTTGGTCTGAAACCCAGTTCTTATATGTATGAATGAATGAATCTAAAAAAAAAAAAATTCTGCACAAGAAGTGAATAAAAAACAATCAGTTCCAGTAGCCACAATTGTGATACTTTATAGACTATGTCAATTTAACAAAATAAAAGTATAAGTATAGGGCATTCCTGGTGGCTCAGGGGTTAAAGATGCAGCACTATCAAGCTGTTGACATCCACTGCAGCATGAGTTCAACTCCGGCCACAGAACTGACTCACACTGTGCAACAGACCTCTCCTGTCTCACCTATTGCTCTCCACAGCAGTGAATTTCAGTAGACTCGCCTGTTCTGCTCCCCAGTCTCTCTCTAGTGGATCCTCTCAACCCCCTCAACTTTGGCCTGCACCCCCGTTCTTATATGCATAAAGAAATCTTTTTAAAAGGTATAAATATATAAACTTATACAGTTATATATAATATGCATACATAATTACATATATAATATGTATATAATACATGTATACATACATGCATGTTCATGCAGTTTAGGAATTGGATGATTATTAACTGATGCTTTGATACAACATAAGGAATTTTCACAATAAGTGTATAAAGGGAGAGGCAACTGTAAAAGAAATATTAGCAGATCATCATGCTAAGCAGATATTTATTATTAAATTTGTATTTAATATAAAAGAGAGACAAACCCATATAGAAGTTTAAGGAACTTACTATATTTATATACAGTATTTGGCATCAAGTATATAAAAACTTGGAGAAGTTTAATGAGAATAAGGTAGAATGAAGTCAGACGGGCAGTTAGTACCAGCTAACTTCAAGTTGGTGCTTGATATTCTTCACAAGACAGTATGTCTATAATTGGTATGAACTGACCATGATAATAAATTATGATAAATCATGATATTAAATAATGAACTTTATTTTTTATTGAACTAGCTTTGGTTTGCAACTCTGTATGTGATTGATTAGTATAGGATCACATCTCTTCATAAGTATGACACCACATCAGGTCTACAAAAAAGGCAACCACAGTCCTCCACCATAACCCATTGTGCCCCACAGTGCAGTGCTTAATCCCTTGCACCAGCAGGGAGGCCCTCACTGGATCATTGTTTTGATTACTAGGCCTTTGTAGCATAGATTGAAGTCTGGAAGTGTGATACCAACACTTTCTCTACTTTGGTTCCTCAGGTTATGTGCGTGTGTATTTTTATATGAGTTTCAGTATGTTTGTTTGTGTCTTTGACGAATACCATTGAAGCCTTTGTAGGGATTTTATTGAATCTGTATATGCCTGGACTCTTTAATAATGCTAAATCTTCCAATATATGAGCAGGGAATAGATTCTTTTTTATTTGTTTGTTTGTTTGTTTTGTATTTTCTTCTACTTCTTTTAACAATTGGTTAGCATTTTCATTTTTAATTCTGTACTTTTTTCACCTCCATTGTTAAATTTACTCCTACATATTTATGTTCAGGCAATTGTGAATGTGATTCTTTTCCTGGTTTCTTTCTCTTCTAGCTTATTTTTTGCATATAGAAATAGAACTGATTTCCATCAGTTGATTTCACCCTACCATTTTACAGGTTTATGTTTTACTTCAATTATTATTTTTTTTTAGTGGACTCTAGTGTTTTCTAGTATATTGTCATTTGCAAATGGTGATAGCCTTAGTTCATCTTTCCCAATCTGTATTACTTTTATATATTTATTTTGCCTAATTGCTCTACTTAATACTACCAAACTATGTTGAATAGTTTTGGTAAAGTGAACAACCTTACTCTTATGGAGAGTAAAAGTTTTCAGTTATTGACCAGTGAGAATGATGTTTGCTGTGGATTTGTCATATGACTTTTATTATGTTGAGGTGTGTTTCTTCTACCCCATTTTTTGTGAGTTTTATCACAAATGATTGTTGGATATTGTCAAATACTTCCTTCACATCAGTTGAAAGATCATTGATTTTTATTTTTCCTTTGTTAGCTTTGGTGAACTACATGTGGTGATGTGGTAAATTACACTGATTTTTTTAGATACTGATTCATACCTCTGTCCCCAGAACAAATTCCACTTGATCATGATAAATGATCCTTTTGATGTATCCTTGAAATTTGTTTGCTAAATTTTCAGAAAACAATTATCTTATACTTAGAGACAGGAAAACATTGTGTGGCATTCACAATGCAGGGACACAAAAATATGTGTCTTATTTTACATAACATTAAATAATTTAGTCTTTCTGGTTTAAAGGAAGAAATATTGATTTCCTTGATGAACAACAATATAACCCTTTTTCTTTTGGTCAGTCATAAGAAATTGACAAAGATGTTAATACTTCATGTTGTACATGGGTTAACAGTAGAGATAAAATTAAACTCTACCTTATATAAAAGCCAAGTCAATCTGATTATTTAAGATAGACTTAAGTCTAGGGAATGTGTTTGGGGAGGATCATACTTACAGAGACACATCAAGTGCATTAATTCTACATGAGAATTCTTAAATTTGTTTTGTATTTATTATTCAAAGAAATGATTTGACAAATCATTAAAATATAAAACTGAGATGACATAATCTGGATAACATAGGATATTAAAGTCCCTTCTTTTCAAAAGGAAAAGAGAAAACAAGTATTTAACTTGGGAAGTCTCATGAAATTAGGAACAATAATCAAAATCTAATTAATCTTTGATAATCATTCCTGAAACTTTGACTAAATAAACATGAAAAAGGAAAAGATGAGATTAAAAAGAAGCTTCTCTATCCCTGGGAAAACTGAATGTTATTTAGCCACAATAAATACCCACTACAACTATTTAGATGCTAGTTTAATCAGTAAATCACACATCTATATTTTTAAATTTTTTATTTATTTAAAGATTTATCCATTTATTTATTTATTTATTTATTTATTATGCATAAAAGAGCTGGGGTACAGTGGCAGGGGTGATGAGAGGATTCAACAGAGACAGAGTGGGGAACAGAATAGAGAGACAGACTGAAATACACTGCTGGGGAGCAGTGGACGAGGCAGGAGAGGTTCAGCACGCCATGTGGATCACCTCTCTGGCTGTGAGCGAACTCATGCTGCAGTGTTTGCAGATGCTTCAAAGTGTGGTGCCCTACTCCTTGTGCCACAGGGAGGCCCAGCACACCTCTATATTTAGAGAACTACATCTATCCAATGTGTATCTGAATTTTATCAATGATGTAATTTTTCTCAGCAAACAAAAAAAAAAACAAAACTTTTGTATGCCAACCAATCAGTAACAACACCTCATTAGATAAGTTTTAAATCAACAAAACAAAAATGGGTCCACTCCAATGAATTGGTTCCTGGTGCCAATCTGTCTGTAACAGTGTCACCTGGATAAAAACTTCTATAGCTACTAACTCTCTGAATGCCATAAATGACCTTGAAAAACATTTGTGTTTCTTTGTCAAGTATCATGGTGTAAACGTTTTTTATAAATTTCATTTTAAATATAAGAGTGACATGTGTATTTACTAACAAAGTCATTTTTGAAACTCAGTGGTGACTATGAAAGAGAAACAAAATGGGAGAAAAAAGAAGAATGTGAACTGATATTGTTACAACAGAATATGTAAATTCATTAGAGTTTAAATAAAGCAGTAGGAATGAACATAGAATGTGGTCTACTTTTAAAAGAAGATGGTAAGTGGAGTTAATGAATAATTGTTGTGAACTTTTTAAAAAATATTTATATTTTTTTCATTTTACTTTTATTTTTTATTATTTTAAATATATTTTACATCATTCTTCATTTTTATACAGTGTATACTTTCTCCTCTAGTTCCCATGTAATTTCTGCCACCAATTCACCTATGCCCCATCACCATAGTCCCTTGTGCTCTTCCACCCATTTTGTTCCTTCTCCCTCCTCTTCCCCTTGAGAATGTCTCTGATATATAGTTGTCTGTTGATTTTGCTCAGTGAAATAAGCCAGAAAGTAAAAGAAAAATATTGGATGGTTTCACTTATAAGAGGAATGTAGAGGAAACAAGATCAGGGGAAAATAAATCATAAAAAATTAAAATTAAATATTTATTTTTTAGTTATTTATGCATGCAAGAACTGGGATCCAGGTCAAAGGTGTGGGTGGGTGAGAGGCTTCACCAGAGACAGAGTGGGGAGCAGAACAGACAGAATAACTGAAATACAAGGCTAAGGGTAGCAGCAGGTGAGATAGGAGAGGACTGCTGTGCCATGTGGGTTAGCTCCTGGCTGGGGCTCAAACTCATGCTGCAGTGGCTGGTGACAACTTGATAGCACTGAAACTTTAAACCCTGTGCCACCAGAGAGACTCTTTGTGAACATATTTTAAATTTTTCTGGAACACCTCCCCCTTGATCTAGAAACAAGGGAACAAAGCCATCCTTATTAACTTAAAAGTATGAACAGACTCCATCTTTTAACCTAGGCAATAATTCTGCCTGAATATGAAGTCAGTCTTTTCAGACCAACTGATGAGCAAGTAGTCAGATAAAGAGGGGGAGGGTTGAGGGAAGATGGGAACACGAGGGACTGAGGTGATGGTGCACTGGTGAGATGGTGATGGGGAATACATGGGGATTACAATTAATGGCAAGTATATGTAAATTTTAAAATATTTTAATAAAAAAAAAGAAACTTTAACCATGGATACCAATCAGTAACAACACCTCATTAGATAAGTTTTAAATCAACAAAACAAAAGTGGGTCTATTCTAATGAATTGGTCCCTGGTGCCAACCTGTCTGTAACAGTGTCACCTGGATAAAAAACTTCTACAGCTACTAACTTTAAAACCATCTATAACTTTAGGGACTTTTTAGAACTACAAACCCCTCCAATTAAGAATAATTATGAAAAACTATTGAAACAACACAAAAGACTCAAAACAGAGTTCAAACAGATCATTGCCATTGGGTTCACATTTGTATGCATATTTGCAAGACAACTGAGGCTAAGAGCTCAGCAATAGGATTTATTTAACAAGCAAGGGATTTGAAAAGGAAAGAGTTTTTGGAGCCACAAATGATCATCTGTCTAACCCCAGATAGTGTCCCAGTGTAAAAAAGTTCCAAATAAAGACTTCTCATGGAGGATGAGGTGACACACTGCAGCAGCCCATGACAGAAGTGTGAAGGCTGGACCAGAAACTGAACTGGATAGTGACAGTGTTGACAATACCAGGAGGTGGTGCCACACAAACAGAGACGGAGGTCAGCTCTTTCAGTTGCTAGGCAGAGCTAGGTGATGTGTCTTATAGACAATATCATAGGCAAGGTCAGAAGTAGGTTCAGTGACCAAGTTTCTCAAAGATGTATAGAAGTGTGAAGATCTATGAAGTCTATGATGTTTAGGAAACTTACAAAAGTTTATAAAGTTTGACAAAGGTCTACAGAGTTTATAAAAGTAAGTTGAATCCAATAAAAGTCAACTATTCAATGTGGCTCTCTCTTCAGAGGCTGTGTCCAGAATCCTCCTCAAAGATGGTCTGATGAATGCATCCTCTTTGAAGGTGAGCTTCTGACTACATTGAAGGTTGCCCACTGAATCCTACTCTCTTCAGAGGCTGACTGCACACTCTCTTCTTAATGAGTGGTTCAACAATTTCTTCTCTCTTCATAGGCTGACTGCATATTCACTTATTTAAAGGTGGTTCAATGACTGTCTTATCTCTTTGGAGCTAGAAGCAAAATGACTCTTTTCTTCAAGTGCCACCTGTGAGCTGATTGAAGCTAGCCCTCCTCTGCCTTATACTCCCTTATTTTCTGCTACAAGACTAATTGGACAATTTTCAGTGCTAAGCCCATGACTGGACTGGTTAGCATCAATCAGCTAATTTTCCATTTTTCAATCTGAATAATTAACTAATTAAGTGAACTTGAACCTGACTGATCCATTTAGCTCACTCTTGATTGGTTCATTTTTCTAAATCAGACTCAGAAGAAATTCCTAGCCCAGTCTGCACTCAGCTCAGCTCAGGGATCTGTTGATCCCAAGGAGTCATGGACAGGGCTGGTCTCTCTGGGCTGAAGGAAGGGAAATGTGTACAGACAGTTGGTTGAAGCTGGAATCCCTCAGCTCCAACAAAGCCATCCTGCACCACTGTCTCTGGTGCAACCACTGTCACCAACAAGTCCCCCATAGTCCTCTGCCAGTAATAATTACATTCTTAATATCAATGAGTCATTTCTCCTACCTATAGAAATTAAATTCACATTTGGGATTTTGGAAAAACTCTCACAGAATAAGAACAGTTGGGCTGATGCCAGAGTTTGAATTCTTACTTTGATTATGGAATAAACTATCACTGATACTTTATTTCCAGTTATCATTAGAAAAGTTTATTTTATTCAGATTTTATCAAAAGAGTAAGGTAGATAAAAAACAAATAATAAATTTTGTTTCAGGTCTTCTGTTAAGTTTAACTTCTGAGACAAGAACCATCTTAGGGGTATTAGTGGTCACTTATTCTGTAAAAATAATCACTAATCATTAATTTTAACTACAATTTTAAAAACATTTCTTAGAGAATGGCACTTAAATTTTCAAGACTTGGTTTAAATTAAGAGTCAAGTCTTATTATCAAATGAGAATTCATAAGGGTGAATGAGTAAGACTAAGCATAGTAACTCAAATAGTTCTACTTTCTTGATCTCAAACCAAAATTAATAAAACAGTTCCTGTTAAGTGGTGTGTTTTGCATGTTCATTTTCACTTCCTTATAACCAGACTCTGAGATAACATAAGTTTAATGATTTCTAAAGCCTGTGAGTTTGCATTGCTATTTCTGTTTATTTCTTTTACCTTCTATTTTTATTACATTAAAAGATCACTGTCTGATTAATGGGTTATATTAACACCTACACAGCATCTGGTTATCAGTGAAAGCTTGCATTCACAATTGCTTTGATGAAGTTGTAAGTGGATGAAATAATTCACTCTGCATAGCCAACGTATCAATCTAGTCAATCTACAATTCAATGTTTTTCTTTTTTTTTAAGATTTATTTATTTATGCATACAAGAGCTGGGGTGCAGGCCAGAGGTTGGGGGTGATGGCAAAAGGACTCATCAGAGACGGAGTGGGGAGCAGAACAGGCAGATCTACTCAAATATACTTCTCAGGGAAGCAGTGGGCTAGACAGGAGAGGTGCTGTACTACAGTGGCTATGGATAGCTTCACAGTGCTGCAGCTTAACCCTTTGTGCATCAGGTAGACCCTTCAATATTTTTCTTTAAGTTTTAATCCCTTTTCAAAAAAATTAATTATGTCATTTTTGACCATTTTTAATTGTGATATTAGATTATGCTTATCATATACTGCCACTGTAATATACCCCCCAAGTTACCCATTGTTCTTTACCATAATCCACTGTACTTTCATTGTTCTTTATTCTTTTTTTTTTAAAGATTTATTTATTTATTTATACATACAAGCACTGGGGTACAGGCCAGAGGTGTAGGGGGTGGTGAGAAGATTCAACACAGAGAGCAGGGAGCAGAACAGGCATATCAACGGAAGTACACTGCTGAGGGGAGCAGTGGGCACAGCAGGAGAGGTCTGCCGCGCCATGTGGGTCCCCTCCCTGACCGGCAGCAGGGATTGAACTCGTGCTACAGTGGCTGTGGTTTGATTCATAGTGCATTGCTTAACCCACTGCACCACCAGGGAGGCCCCATCGTTCTTTATTCTTATACTTTACTCTCTTCTTCCACTCTTTAGACCATTAGTGTGATTTCTATATATTCCACAACCCAATATTTTTCTTTCTCCTTTTGACTTATTTTACTTAATATTATACCTTCCAACTCTATTCATGTTGCCACAAATAGCAAGAGGTTGTCTTTTGATCATTGTTTAATATTCCCTTGTGTATACTGCAATTTCTTGATTCTCCCATCTGTTTTGGGACATTTAGTTTGTTTCAATATTTTGGCTATTGCAAATAAGAGTTTAATAAATACAGGAGTTCAAGTTTCCTTTAAAATTAATCTTTCTGAGTTTTGGAGGTAGATGCCTAGATTAAATCAAATGGCGTATCCATTTTTAATGTTATGAAACACCTCCATACCAATTTCTATGCAAGTTAAACCAGTCTGCATTCCCATTAACACATAGGAGATTTCTGTTTTCTCTACATCCTCACCAGCACTTGTTATTTCTAGTCTTTCTGATATAGACCATTCTCACATGTATGAGATTGTATCTCACTTTAATCTTGATTTACATTTCCTCGGTAAGTGATAGTGAACATTTTTTTCATGTTCCTGTTTACAGTCTGTATATTTTCTTTGGAAATGTATCTATTTAGTTTGCCTGCCCATTTTTTAACTGAGTTGGCCTCTCTGGGCTGAGGGAGAAGTGATTGAGATTTAAAGTTTTGTTATTGCTTTTTTCTCAGTTGTGTGACGTTTTCGTAAATCTTGGATATCTGACCTTTATCAGATGTATAGGTGTTCAAATATTTTCTTCCACTCAATAAGGTGACTTTTTTATTATAGTTACAGTTTATTTCACTATGCAGCCACTTTTAGCTTTTTGTACACTCAGGCTTTTTTTTCAATATGTTCTTTTGTTTTTGTTGCTGTTAGGTATGAATCCCTAATGCTATCACTGAAGCTATAACATGGAGTACTTTGCCTATGTCTTCTTTAGGTCTTAACTTCCAAGTATTTATCCATTTTGAATTTATTTTTGTATATGGTGGAAGATAATTTTATCTATTTTCATTCTTTTGCAGCAGCTGTTCAGTTTTTCCGCCACCATTTATTAAAGAGGTCATCCTTGATCCGGTTTATCTTCTTGACCCCCTTTTTCATGCATTAACTGCTCACATAGATATGGGTTTACTTCTCTGTTCTCAATTCAATCCCATTGGCTATGTGTCTGTTTTTATCCCAATATAAGGCTGTTTTAATTACTATGGTTTTATGACTGTTTTGGGGATATATGGGGTCTTCTGTGATTCCATATAAAAATAAGAGTGTTTGTTCCAGGTTTTTGAAGAATGTCATTGATATTTTTATTGGGATTGCATTGAATCTGTATTTTACTTTGGATAGGATGGCTATTTTGACAATGCTCTTTCTTCCAATTCATGAGCAGGGAATTTTTTCCATTTCCTTGTGTCTTCTATTTCTTTTTACATGCACTGTGTTCATTGTATAAATATTTCACCTCCTTTAGTTTGGTTTATTTGCAATTATTTAATTTTTGGTTGTGGTTGAAGCTGAGATGGTTTTCTTAATTTCTTCCTTCTCTCTTTCATTGTTTGTATATAGGAAGATGAATGATATTTGGGTATTTATTTTACACTGCTAACTTGATTGTTTCAATTAGATTTTTTCCATGTACTCTTAAAGTTTCTCTACATATATTATCATGTCATGTGCAAATAATGATAATTTTACTCTTCTTTCCCAATATTTATTCTTTTTCTTTTGTCTTTCTATTGCCTTATTGCTCTAACTAAGACTCCCAATACTATGCTAAATATTACTGGTGGAGTGCACCTTTGTCTTATATTAATGAAAAAGAGTTCAGTGTTTCACCACAGACAATAATATTGGCTGAGTTCATAGTTAGTATATGACATTATTATATATTGTCCATTTATACCCAGCTTTATGATGGTTTTGCATCTATTATTATGCTGTTTTTTAATCCTTTTTTTCAATATATTGAATTATATTAATTGATTTTCAGATGTTCATCCACCCTTATGTCCCTGATATGAATAGCAGTTAGCCATGCCATGGTGTATGATTCTTTAAATGTGTTGTTGCATTCAAACTGCTAGAGCTTTACTGAGGAATTTTGTGTCTGTGTTCACTAGGGATATTGGTCTGTAATTTTCTTTTTCTGTGTACTATCTTTCTTGTATATGGTATCAATATTGACTACATAAAATGTATTTATGTATTCTATCTTTTCCAAATTTTGGAGGAGCTGGAGCAGGATAGGTATTAGTTCACATTTGAAGATTGCTAGAATTGAATTGTCATTTCTTTTGGCCTTAGAATTTTGTCTTTTTGGATGGTTTTGATTACTATTTCAGCTTCCTTGTTTGTGATTTTTTTTTCTTCAGAATTTCTGTTTCTTCCCTGTTCAGTCTCAGATAGTTATGTAATTTGTCTGTCTCTTCTAGGTTATTGAATTTGTTAGCTTAAGGATGTCCATCTACCTATCTTCTGGATTTCTACAGTGTGCTTATTTGGATGACAAAAATCTCTGCTTCCACTGAGGATACCAGCATAATTTAAAATACCAAATGTTCTACATATGATCAATAAATTGCATAGAAATATTTAATTATTATATATTGTTATTAGGCAATATTGACATTAGTAATTTAGAAGACAATACTTCCTAGAAAGAGCTGATAAAAAATAAAATTGCTTGTACAATATGACATTAAGACATTTTCATAAAATAAATCCAACTAACTCTCAGTGATGATATAACTGTCATATAATAATAAAACAAACCAGTCTGTGAAAGTCATTGTATTAAGGTCAACATGAGACAAAGTTTACAAGGATAAGTGTTATCTATACCAAAACTTTAAAATGATGTTAACTGGGTGCCTCCCTTATGGCACAGGGGTTAAACCTCAGAACTCTCAAGCTATCATCAGCTACTGCAGTCTGGGTTCGACTCCTAGCCAGAGAGCTAACCCATATGGTACAGAAGCTCTCTTCTGTCTAGCCCACTACACCCCTCAGAAGTGTACTTCAGTAGATCTGCCCATCCTGCTTCCCACTCTGTCTCTGATGAATCTTCCCCCTCCCTACACCCTGTACCTCTGACCTACAATCCAGTTCTTATATGCATAAATAAATAAAATTAATTTCAAAAATAAAAATAAATAAAATGATATTAACTGAATGAAGAATTATTTATTCTTTATAGTGTATGAATATTTATATTTGCCTAGCTTGTTAGTTCATTGTCTGAATCAATATTTTTGTAGGTTTATTGCATCTAATAGTCACTTGAATACATTTTTATTTATTATTTTTAAAGGTATATGCTCTACAACTAGAATTATTTTTCAATTGTAGGAAATGAATATAAGTATCATGAAAAAAGTTCCAAACAATGCTACTATGCAATCACAATTAAAACCACTGGACCACTTACATTTATCATGCACCAAACAAATTAAATAGATATCCAATAGAGTCTGGCTACTATCTTCCTGAGTCACTTCAATTAATTATAAAGATAATAAAATTGGAATGATCACTCCTGAAACCAACCATTGCATAATAGGTAGTCCTATTTCTTATACATGTCGAAAGGAAGCATTCTCTCTTTCACAACCTCCCAAAGGATCTCCCAATACTACTATGGATCTTCTCCCTCTAAGACAATTGAGGTTCAGTTCAGTCTCGTAATTAACTGTGTATTTAATTTGGGCCACATTTTAAAAGATTTTCAAAATTACAAATTATGTCAGCTGTAATTTAATTTATTGCTGTAAGTGAAACACCAATATAACATTAGAATAATGCGTGAATTATTATAAATATCTATCTTTGGGTCAATTATTTGGGGCTTTTGAACATCTCCTTTTTCTGTTAGAATTGCTCTGAGGACTGATTCAGAATTGTACATCTGAAAGACAGTCCAAAAACAAGGTCCAAAATATAAACAACTGATGATAAAGATAAGGTCCATTTGTATGACTATCCTCGAGTCCAAGAACCTCAAATTATCCTGTAGCACCTGTACTTTCATCCTCAAATGACTTTTTACTTACACTAAACCTTTCTCTTTTTCCCTATCAATTTTTCCAAACGTTTTGTTATCTCTGTACACTCATCATTCTTCATCAACAGATCTCTTTTTCTATAAAGCATTCATCATCTTCTCTGATAACAATGTTTCTCCTAGAATCCATCTCAAAAAATGAATATACTCTTTCCATTAAGCCTGTAATAAGTATCTATTTCAGTTGCTTCCTTTTTACTAAAATAAATAAATAGATAAATAAACCTCTAACTTTGAAACTAGTATGCTAGTACAATTTATCCTTCTTATAGTAAACAACATATTCCTTTGATCACCTTCTCATTCTTTATATCCACCCCAAACTCTATTTTACCAATATGATCCCTGCAATAATTAGCATAATTCTATTGTTTATGTAGAAGATATTTTTTTATCAGTCTCTCTTTTAATACATATATATTTTATTAAGGTAACATTTATTTACAACACTGTATATGATTCAGAAATATAGTAACCCCACTCCATAGGTATATGTTATCACACAACAACCACTACCAAGACCCATACTCCTCTACCACAGTCCCTTGTGGTCTTCCCCCCCTTTCCTTTCCACTCCTCCCTCCCTCTCTAGTAGTGTGAGTTTTACATTCAGATTTCTGTGGGTCCTATATTAAGCTATTTATTACACATAGTATGGGTTATACCTTGTTACTACTGACATTCTCTTTATTTTAATTTCAGTCATGGTCTTTGACAAACACTTCATATTTCCACAAAATATTTTCCAACACCAAGATTCTAATGTTCTTGTATTCAACCAGAATTGAAATCCACTGGTGTTACTATGTTACCACATTTTTATTCTTTCATTTGCTGTTTTGCTGAACTTGTTTTCACAAATTTGCCTAAATTATCTTCACTCCCATTATTAATCTTTTCATGTGAACTTAACTTTCATCCATTTATGGCACTCATCTAACAAAACAGCTACGCTATTTAAATCCAACCTTCTGCTTCCCGGAGAGCCAACAACTACAGAAAACCAATTAAAATGGAAAACTGATTTCACCTTATATTAATGATTAAGCACAGTGACAGCATAATAATGTCAGTCCTATACTCTCCTCCACCTGTTCTTTTTCCAGTGCAAACCGTTGTTTTCTGTACTATGCTAAGGTCATCCTTTCAAATTATAAAATCTGATCATTCTGCTCTTCTCATAAAACATTCCAAAGCTTTAGATTTCTGTTTCAGAGTAAAAGGCATATACTTTTCAATTAGCCCAACATTAGTTAAGGTAAAGCAAGCTCTTAGATCAAGCATATCAGAAATACATAATGACAAATATGATAAATATTTATATTTCATTCTCCTAAGTCTAAACACAATTTTCTAATTGAAAAGTAGTTTCTTGGGCCTCCCTAGTGGCGCAGTGGGTTAAGCAACGCACTGTGAAGGAAACCACAGCCACTGTAGCACGAGTTCAATCCCTGCCGCCGGCCAGGGAGAGGACCCATATGGTGTAGTAGACCTCTCCTGCCTCGCCCAAAGCTCCCCTCAGCAGTGTGTTTCAGTCAGTCTGCCTGTTCTGCTTCCCACTCTGTTTGGTGAATCCTCTCACCTCCCTGGACTCTGGCCTGTACCCCAGCTCTTGTATGCATAAATAAATAAATCTTTAAAAAAAAAGTAATTTATTCCCCATGATTATTAAAGTTCAAAAAATAAAGGTTGTGTCACAATCCTATTTTTTTTTAAGATTTTATTTTATTTATGTATACAAGAGCTGGGGTACAAGCCAGAGGCATAGAGGGTGAGAGAATTCACCAGAGAGGGTGTGGGGAGCAGAATAGGCAGACTAACTGAAGTAACTGCTGAGAGGAGCAGCTGGCAAGGCAGGAGAGGTCTGCTGTGCGATGTGGATCATGTGATCTTCCTGGCCAGGATCAAATCTCCACAGTGTGGTGCTCAAACCCTTGTGCCACTAGGGAGGCCATTTTGGTGACTGTACTTACCTATCTAAAGTCAGAAAGTAGGGAAAGAACATGGTGGCTAATCCTGGGAAATTTTTATAGACTGAGGCTAAATAGAACCTAAAACTGCAATTATGTTTGATTGGGTATAACTAAATAAATACACATTGGCAAATACTCAGTGGCAAAGACAATTGAAATATGGAGAAATTCACATTGGTAAACAGTATGTAACAAAAGATAAAATGTTTTACATAACCTGACTTTTTTCTAACTCTGATCTGACTTCCTACAATGCTCTACTTTAAACTCAATTCCAGGATCTAACTTGTGGTTGAAGGGATTGAGTGCTGCACTGTGGGGCTTCAGCAGCCAAGGCAGTGCGGGTTAAATCTCAGGATGAAGGGAGTGAACCACATGGAGCCACAGAACTCTTGCTTCACTGGATGCTCCCCTCAGCAGCATACTTCAATCGATTTGCCTGTTCTGCTCCCCATTCTGTCGCTGGTGAATCCTCTCACCCTTCGTGCCTCTGGTCTGTACCCCAGCTTTTGTGTCCATAAATAAATAAAATCTTTAAAATAAAAAATAAATAAACTCAACTCCACCATATTGGTCTTTTCATTTTACTCAAATAATCTTAAATGTGCTTGATGATTGCATTTAATGTTCCCTTTATCCTAAGTATTTGATTCCCAGAAAAGTATAATAGCACACTCGGCCCTCTGTACATTAGTCAGATGTCATTTAATCAGAAATATATTCTGATTCTCTATTTACTATATAATAAAAATTATAGCCATCAACCCTACTTACTATCTTTCATTTTTTTTTTTCTCTCTGGAGTGTATGTCCTCTATCTTTATTGTTTTTACAACTTCTGTAGAATTATAGTAATCATCCACTAAATAGTTAATGGTTAATATATGTATTGCTTATCTGGTCTTGGAAACCTCATTATATTAACTTGGATATCTCAGTATTCCATTACAAAGATCATATTGTATCTCTAAATAGTCCTTATCTCTATATACCTATTGATCAATATGGCAGCTTCTGTTCCAATTATTCCTAAAACAGCTAATAAGGGAGAAGAGTAACTAATTTTCATCTTAACTGAACTGGCTCAGGATTTAGGATATGTCAATAAAGTTGAGTTCAAGCATATTTAATGGATGAAAATAAAAGTTATTTTTAATAATAAAGTTCCCCAAATTTCACTGTAAACCATTCTGATTTGTTTCAAAAACCAAGAACATGATAATCCAAATAAAACTGCAAATATACGGTATATATATCTGTATGTAAAAGGGTTATATGTACGAAGGTAGAGTGATGGATTTGTATTGTTCATATATTTGTCTAAATTGAGATAGAGGATTATATTTTAGTTATAAATGTTTGTTGAGATATAAAGTCACAGTTTTATATCACATGATTAAAATAATTGGACCATGGTGTATTGAAGGGACCATGTTTTTTTTTATATTTACTATTACACAGAGAAATCAGAGACTAATGAATGACACAGAATATCACCTAATCATTATTTATAACATTTATTATAATTTCTCGATGAAATTGGCTTCTAAATTATTGTTTCTTGGAACCATAATACAGTATATTATTACATTGTGCTTCATCTGGTCATGTGAATACCTCATTTCTCAAACTCTCAAATTTTAGCTTGCTTGTTTTATTTTATAACCTTTCCTTACTTTCTTCAATGACAGAATCCCTGAGGATATGTATCAGTATAAATCTTCATGACATACACTCAAAAATTAACTAATGAAATCACAAAATTTTATTTGTGTGCATCCTAATATTTTTTCTATATTTTCTTAAATTCTTTTTTGTCTCTTCATTCTTGAATAAAAATATATCTTAAGCTGTACTTATGCATTGTTTTGAATTAAATTTTAAAAATATTAATATTTTGATATCCTATAGTTTGCGTATCCCAAATACTCAGGATAAAGGGAACATATCCAATATGTCAACAGACAAAAGTTTTGGTCACTAACATTTCTAAGATCATTGTATAACAAATTTATGAGGAGTCACTGACAAATTTTAGAAAGAGGGTGACATGCAGAGATTTGAATTTCAAAACATTCTCCTTTTTCTGATTGAGCCTATAGAAAAGACAGTCGGGAGGTACTAAAACCAGTTTTGGTGGTGGTGTTGAAATAATCTAGATTTTAAAAAATGACCTTTTTATTTTAAGCCACCTCTCTTGTGGCTCATAGGGTTAAGTCGCAGCACTATGAATCTATCTTCAGCCACTGCAGCACAAGTTCAATCCCTGGCCAGGAAAGTGACCCATATGGTGTAGCAGCCCTCTCCTGTCTCATCCGCAGCTCCCCTCAGCAGTTTATTTCAATAGATCTGCCTGTTCTGCTCCCCACTTGATCTCTGGTGAATCCTTTCACATCCCCACACTTCCGATCTACATCCTAATTCTTGTATGCATAAATAAATAAATCTTTTAAAAAATTGTAGTTTCTCTGATAATTTTCATTTCAGTGGAAATTGAAGTCTCATAAGGTATATATTAGTAGAAGAGAAAAAGTGGGAGACTGATTGGATAAGATTTACCGTAGTAACTACTAGCCAGTTTTCATGGTCCCTGTCTACCTGCACATCAGGATTAATGTGGCAGAAACGGTTTGTCAGAATTTTGAAAATATATCCTTTTATATCTCAAGTACAATTTTTTCAAAAGTCCAGAAAGAAGTATTTTTTCCTTATTTAAATTATGAGTCATTTCATTTTCTATTACACAATTGAACGTTGTCCAAGGATTGACAATGGGAACCTTTACTAACTTAGAGACCTTCTCTCTGCTCACATCAAAAGCTATCATGTCCTACAGTCCTCAGGACTGAGGAAATCAGATTAATTGACCATATGCTTTCAAGATTGTAGATTACTAAGTCTCAATGAGACCACACATAGCATAGCAACAAACAATTCCAGATAACACTGTCAAGTTCAGGACAGTTTTGTTTTGTTTTGTTCTAAATTTACACTGGCAAGCAATGAAAAGACTAGCATCACATAATCTGTACTGTCACAGGATAGCCACACTTAATCTCCTTTGACCAAGTGCTTACATAAGCACTCACTTATCTAAAGAGGAAAAATACTGTGAAGTCAAAACCAGTGTACATCTAGATGTGGGAGAGGGAAAAAGTCACTCTATGTGTACAATGTATACTCATACTAAAGATACACCATACCCCAAATCCTACACAAAAGGCACTACGTACCATGTATCTCAATCTGAATGAATTGAATTTGTGTTACATATGAGTTATATCAAGAGTAAAATTTCTATCAAATGTTCTGTTTTTTTCTAAATTTCCCTGATATATGTAAAAATAAAATATATTAAAAATTTTATACAATGCTAAGAGTTATTTGCCCCAAATGTAAAAATTCCAAGGCTGACCTCAATATGCAGAACTATTTTTTCTTTCAAAATTTAAATTTCTATTTTATGCCCTAGTCTATACCAAACACCCCATTATATTAATACATTCAGTTTGATTTCCAAAGAGACCTTAGTAGAACTCATGCTATCTGTCAAAGATGTCCTCACACATATATCAAAATATATTTGTAACATTTCTATGAAGACATCAATCATTTTTCCCTTTTAGGGTGTCCTTTCAATAAACCTAATTCAGTTTCTTCCTTCCAACACTAAGTAAGAACACCCCATTCAGTCTACACTGCAGATTTTTGCAATCAGTTTCAGATATTGCACACATGATTCCATTGAATAAGAGCACAGATTTTTAGTTTTTAAAAGAGGACCTATATTGTCATGCTAACCCCTAACTAGTCCAATTATCTCAATTTATTCAGTAGTTTTACTTATCTTTTATACTGTTAGTTGAGTTACCTTAGGAAAAGCTGTTGAGACTTAAAATGTTTTAACTCTCATGATTGTTATTTCCATCTCCCCCACCTATACTTTACAGAATAATGTTCAGAGTTTTCAGGATAAGAGATAGATATTGCTTTGTGTCACATAAGGAATTGTGGACATTATGGAGGTGATGATCACAGAACAATATTATAATCATTCTAATATTTTCAAAACATTCTAGGTGGCATTAAGGAACTATTTATAGATCATTAGCCTGTGATTCCTCGGCAAATGCAGGTACCTTTCCTCGTATTCTTTATTTATACCACATACTTTTAACTAGGCCAGACTATCCCACATACCTGTCTTCAATAAACTCAGATTTTTACTGTCTGTGTGCAATATTCTGGTAGATAAGAAAGGAAGCTCAGTGTACTAGGGATGATTAGGAGGCAGATGACCAATGGTGATGATACCTGATGGAAAGAACTTTAATGTCACCACAATTAAAATAATTGACCTCTCTGTAACTATAATAATGTTTCATTTTTGATTGAATTCAAATGGCTTTCTGTCCCTATCATAACCCACAATTTCAGAGTTAGAATTGATTTTATATTTTCAGCAATTCCTTATTTAAAAAAAAAAATCTGCCTTCAAGTTACTTAGTTACTTAGAGGTACTTGTGTAGTTGTTTTCTATTTATTGATGTAATGTTTTGACTCCCTGAAATATATGAAGATTTGTGAAACACTCAGTCTATGGCACAAAGCCTAAAATTCCCCAGGAAAAAAAAATTCTTGACATTAATTTGTATAAGAGAAGTATTTGAGTTGATAGAAGAATTACTTTTTTATCCAGAAAAATTTGGTAAGATTTCACTTACACACACACACACAATTCTCTTCTCTGTTCTCAATTTTCTCAGTTCTAATAGAGTACCTTACAGCGTTGACATAAGGTTAGTTAGTCATACTCAAGTTCATGTAAATTTCATGGCATGCACCATGCACTTTGTGGCTTTTCTTACTATTATTAATCTTTGCCCTTGTAAATTATTTCATTTTGTATTTTTCAGTTTGTCTCTTAAATATTCCTTATGATAGGATGGTATAATTGACCTATTATTCAATAAGTTACTGATTTATCCAAAATAAGTTAAAAAATAAAACCCTGTAAAATGAAAGCACTGTATATGATTGGAAGCTATGTTGCCTGATGGAATGAATAAAAACTGATAGAATGCCAACAACAAGATGGAACAAAATTTCAGTTGTTTGATAGTTACAGATCTCTATGGTAAATTAAGGAACATTTAAAGAGCTTTATTTTATTATTTAAGATACTTCCAATAGCAAATAACTGAAAATACAATTCAAACTGGCTTAAATAATCAAGTGAACTTAGGAAAGTGTCTGGGTAAGCTCTCAGCATGTTTGATCAGGCACGAAACCAGATTCAGTTCTTGGCAGTGTTATTTGTTCTGATCTGTTTTGTGTATCAGCTTCTAATGCAACTTGTTTTACTTCAAAGAAGCAAAGAATATGAGCCAGTGTTACATCTGTATTTAGATAATGTATTTTTAAATTTATATTTTTATAAATGTATTGGCTAAAAAAGTGATACATTTTTATTATATGAATATATTCAAACATTGTAAAACTTGAAACTCATAAACTTAACTACTTAATAAATCAGTTGTAGAACCAAAAGTATCTTCTTATTCATTTAAAGAATTATTTTCTCTAGGTAAATAAGTGCTTGCTCTCAAATTATCTTGTTTTATTTGGTCTTTTTATAATTTTTCTGATCTTTCTTGACTGGGCATGGTAGATCAAGCTTTATTTTAAAAATAACATGGACTTTAACAAAGAAATATTTCCACATTTATAATGACAAATAAATGAGAGGTAAGCAATATGGCACTGCTGTAAGTAGTATTCAAGGTGAATAACATTAGTCCTGATCCAAGTCAGTCTGTGACACATTGACACAGTGGCATTGATGTTGTCAATTTTTATCATCTATGAAGTCTGTACTAATTTTACTCATTGGTTTTCATTAATTAGAGATTTTCTGGTCTTATGTGTTTGGATTTCAGAAATTAATCTTGACTAGCATCTTTTCCATAAAAAGTTTACCATCATCAATTTCAAAATAATATATCCTTTTATAAAGAAGATAGTTCAATCACAGTGTTAAAACATCAAGTTTGAAAAGGGGTAAGAGAAACTCCGCACTCAGATAAGACTATGAAATTTCGCCCACCCATAGTTCCACAGGAACAGTGGTTCTCTTCAATGGTAAATAAAATACGATTTTCTTTGCTTTCCTGTTCAAATAATTATTCATGCTTTTATATTCAAATTACCTAAGATACAACATTGTCTGTATTTTTCAATGTCTGTAAGTGTCAATTAAACTAACATGCTATGTCCATTGTAAATCAAGGCCCGGCTGGAATAAGACTATACCTTAAATATTTCAATGATAACGCAAATTAGTCTATATATAAAATCTTATTTGCTTATCTGAAAGCTAAGGTAAATAAATATTATTTTGATGTAGTAAATGACTGGGGGAGAAATATAAATTTTCTACTCAACTATGAAAGATCCTAACAGTCTCTCAGTAAAGGAGTTTCTCAAATGTCTAATTATTGAAATTGTATCCATTCATTAAGGTATATATTGACACTTGTTCTCAATAGAAGGTAGGATTAAGTTGATTGAAATTGAAGAGATTTTTAAATTTGTGTGCTTTGTATATGTATTTTTGACAGAAATTTTGGGAAGGTTTGGTTTTGTTGGGGGATGGTGTTTGTATGCACAGTGATATTACAAAAAATCTGGAATCTTTTAGCTAAAATGGACCTATGAAATAAGCATCCAGCAAGAAACTTTGTACAAATTACATGTCATTATTTAATTAATGAAAATAATACAGTAATATGGTGCTACATGGGAGGCAAAGTAGTCCAGTAACTGTTGATTCAACAATTTGTAATTAACAAACTCCACTAGAATTATTTTTTTTTCTCAAATAAGTTAAGTCACAGTATTTCTTTCTATTTGTGCTTACCTATTTGATTGTAGAAAGTCCAACTGCAATTCTGTGAATACAATATAATTGGGGTTTCTGTGGTAATAGTTGGACAAAGCAATGATTTTTGTTAATTTATTGGCAGTCTTTAATTCTATGCAAAGCTATTGTGAACATATCTTATGTCAGTGTGTCCTAGTTATGAAGATTAACAAATTAGTTCACAACAAAAACTTAAACTGCCTGTTTGAATAAAGAATATGTTTAAAAGCACTAACCAAGAAGTGTCAGAAGGTCAGAAATGTAAACAGAATGAAAGTAAGAGTTTTTCAAGTATCATTTAAATTGGACAAACTCTCCTTCTGAAAGCTAGAGTCAGACAGTGGAAAAGGATTTTATTCAGTGTACAAACTGTAAAAAGTTTTGCTATCACAAGTTGTGGATATGCACAACCTCACATTATGCTACAACCTTCACTTCCATCATAACTGTCTTTCTCTTCCTTTTAAAAAAACTAATTTATATATATTTCACATAATTGTTCATTCTCCTCTTATGTGTAATCACCATAAAATTTCCACAACCAAGACAACCATGAGCCATCACCATAGTTTTTTATGTTCTTTCCTTTCCTGTTTTGATCCCTTGTCCTCCCCATCCCCAGATGAGCATTTCCAATTTAAAGTTTGCCTGCTAGTTTTATCTTTCTTATTTCAAAAGAGTGGTATATATACACAATGGAATATTATTCAGCAATCAAAAAGATAAACTCATGTCATTTGTAGTAACATGCATAGAGTTGAAAGTGAATATGTTCAATGACATAAATCAGAAGGAAAGAAAAAAAAATCAGAGGGTTTCACTTATAGGAGGAATATAGGGCAACCAAACAACAAATCAGGAAAAAAAAAAAAGACTTTCTCTTCCTTTTCTCTCTTCCCTCCTCTCTGTCATTACCACCACTACCTTAGTATAGGTAGTGAGGTATGGAAGGGAGAGAACAAGAGCCAAAGAGAAAGCCAGAGCTGAACACTAGATGAGCACTGAAGCATTTCTTTCTCACATGGGGAAACAGACATATTTTGGAATATGCAGCTCAAGAAAATGAAGCTTCTTAAGTTTCAACATCTGATGGATTGAAGTCATTAGGAAAGAGAAAAGCCAGAGACAGAAATAATGTTTCAAAATTTCCACTTAACTAAATTCAGATGTTTGGATAATTACATGTCAAAGGAGGTTTCTGGAGAAAACAATATAAGGGAATTTCTTTTTTGGCATGATTGGACATAGGGGATGGAAAATTTTGGACCCTTTCAAAGCATTATATTATCTGACATAAGCAGGAAGTAAATTCTAAATAAGTTAGGACAATATTAAAGAAACTTGAAGGATGTGCCTGTTTCTTGGAAGAAAATTAGTCATGAATGATCAGTAATCAATAAAGCATGAGTTGAACCGAGCAAGGTGATATGTATCTGACACTAAGAGAAGCAGGATCATAAGATCTACTACCTTCTAGGACATCATGAGTCACTTCTGGACAACCTGTGTATTCTCATGATATAGCTACATTCTGATACAGGTAAGCTTATAACGTGTATATTATTCATTTAGAGTAACTTCAGTAATGGAACTATTTGAATTTTACAAATCAATGATTTCATCACTTATATCCTAAATTCATTTCTCAGACCACGCAAAATATGAATTGCTAAATGCAGTTCTCTGAAGTATTACTGAGTGTTGCTAAGTGTGAACCTCATTACAAAGCCACATACCAGATCATTAATCATGCTGCCATACATGCTCTGGAATCACCTTTTTATGAACCATAGCTGACTCAGTATTATACATTGCACCTGTGGGCAAACAGTGATGTGAACCAAGATCAAACACATAATGTGTTCCCGTCATAGTTTTGAGCTACTTTTTTGATGTGTAATAGTAACATACTGAATTTGGACAGCTAATAGACATGACAGCTGGGCAGGCAAATCAGCAATTCTGGCACTATCATATTGCAGGTGTAGGAATGAAACTCAAACACTTGACAACAGTTGCCTTTGGGCCAGTTATGAACTTGACCTCATTTCAGAGAGCAGCTTTTACTTCTCACCCACAGCACAGCTGAAGTCTAGAATAGATTCATTCAGCTCAACTTTCAAAAAGAGATTGATGCAAGGCCTACTTTTCCAAACTGTCATGAGTTTTTCTTTGTCATTTAAGAAGTTTAGAAAGAATTGATTACACAAAGTTTTATTTAGTAAGTGATAATAAATTCCATTATTCTGTTTCTAATAAAGTTCTTATTTATATCAGGTACATTGAATGTTTTGTGAATTTTGGAAGCTTTTGCTTAGTATTCTTTTTATTTTGATAAGCTGTTCTTTAATTACTAAATGATTTGATGTATTTTTGTTAAGATTTGTCCTGATAATGACCTGATCACTTTGTTCCTACTCAAGACATTATTACATTGACTTGCTCAGTTCAAAGTGTGAATCCAGCAGTTGTGATAGTTTATATTATTATTTTTGTAAGGCATCTGGTCACCCCTCCAAAATTAGAAGTAACATATAAGCATTAACTATGTATTTAAGGGGCCTCCCTGGTGGCGCAGTGGGTTAAGCAACGCACTATGAAGCAAAGCGCAGCCACTGCAGCATGAGTTCGATCCCTGCTGCCGGCCAGGGAGGGGGCCCACATGGTGCGGCAGACCTCTCCTGCCTCGCCCGCTGCTCCCCTTAGCAGTGTACTTCCGTTAATCTGCCTGTTCTGCTCCCGCTCTCTGTGGTGAATCCTCTCACCCCCCACACCTCTGGCCTGTACCCCAGTTCTTGTATGCATAAATAAATAAATCTTTAAAAAAAAAAACTATGTATTTAAACATAGGAGAAAATAGAACATCCACTCAACTCTAAATAATAATAATTTGCTAAACATACATCTTATTTGATAAAGGAGCCAAGAGGTACTCAATGATTATTAAACCAAAGATTGTATATAATTTACAAACAAAAATAATCCTAATAATGAATAATAATTCTAGATCAAGTTGCTTAATTCATATCCTGAAATGACTACATAAAAATGATAATGGGAAAATTCTGAAATGCCGTGGAAAGTAGTGTGCTTGGATAAAATATAACATTATAGTCATGATTCTACCAAGTGAAGAAGTAACTTTTTGTTAAAAATATATTTAGAAAATCTTTAGCTTGTTCCTTCTGATCTTTCCTGTATGGAGAAGTTTGGATATGCTAGAGAAGACAGACACCATCTTACTCTTTATATTATTCATTTATACTTCTATTATTGAAGGAACATAGCATAGTGTTTATTATTTAGAGGTAAGGATCACTTAATTTATATTTTTAATTTATGTGGCACAGCTTTTCATATGCTTGTTAAAATTATATCCAGGGGCCTCCCCAGTGGCATAGTGGGCTAAGCATCGCACTATGAAGCAAACCTCAGCCACTGCAGCATGAGTTCGAGCCCTGCTGCCGGCCAGGGAGGGGACACACATGGCACAACAGACCTTTCCTGCCCCACGGGCTGCTCCCCTCAGCAGTGTGTTTCTGTCAATCTGCCTGTTCTGTTCCCCATTCTGTCTCTGATGAGTTCTCTCATGCGCCACACCTCTGGCCTATACCCCAATTCTTAAATGCATAAATAAAATAAATCTTAAAAAAAAATAAAATCTATGGCCATATACATTAACAATGGTTTCCTCTTATAAGATAACCCATCCATATGCCCCAGCTCATACCTTTTACTACCAAGATAGCTATCATCCACTGACACTGGTCATGTCTGTGTTATTAAGTGAGGAAAATTTAACCCTGTAAAAACTTTTAAGTCTCCCAATTGTGCAAACAACTGAACAAGAACTTGTTTGTGATATGAGAATGATTAAGTATAATTCCTGTTTTAAAAGTTATGTTCAACTAAAGAGAATGTAACAAATATAATTCAACAACTGACCATTTAAGGGAGCAATAAGTTGGAGTGAGAATCACAATTCTGGCATATAATGAAGAATTTTGATGTGAATTAGGTCTGAGTGGCTCTGTCAGTATCAACCAGGAATTGAGATGGAGGTGTAGGAAGAGCTATTCCAAATAGAGAAAACATGATCAAAGTAGATCAGTGTTGTGCAACCATCCCAGGCAGGGGAAGTTCACTGTCAGTTCTCCCAGAGGAAAAGAAAATTTGGAACCATTGGTGCATTTTTTTTTAAGATTTTTTATTTATGCATACAAGAACTGGGGTACAGGCCAGAGCTGTGGTGCAGGGGGGTGGGAGTATTCACCAGAGACAGAGTGGGGAACAGAATAAGAAAATTGATTGAAACACACTGTTGAAAGAATTAGCAGGTGAGGCAGGAGAGGTCTGCTGTGCCATGTGGGCCCCCTCCTTGTCTGGGGATCTAACTCAAGCTGCAGTGGTCTCAGAAGCCCCACAGTGAGGCCCTGAACTCCTTGCGCCACCAGGGAGGCCCCTGTTGGTGAATTTTGTAGGCCTTTAATGCTGAAACAGAAAACTGTATGAATACCACAGAGCAAGACAGGTAGAGCAAGAAAGAGACTTTAACACTGAGACAGAGCAGCAATTTTACTGCCTAGCCCCCTTTACAGTGTTGAGTTGTAGTTAGTTGCAGGACTGATTCATTGTTGCAAATACATGATCCAACTGTTGTCTGCTAGGTGTACAATGGTGGAAAACAGCATTTTAATATACTGGCTGTCTCTTGTGTGGAAGGTGAAAAGCAACCTTATTTTAACTCATTTTCCTTGCACACAGATAGGTAAATTCTTACACTACACAAAAAAGAAAAGGTTTTCTGTACTTGCTAATATTTTCATAAATCGTTACTCCAAGGAAGATTCAAAAAATACACACAACCAAGACAACTACATATTTCTATCATAATATAATTTTGTCATGCTATTATCACATATAATTCACTTGCTAATTGAATTTAAAATGTTAAAAGGATGATGTTTGTGATTTAATCATCTCTGTATCTTAAACCCATAGATCAGTGGCTAATACTTTGTAAATATTTGTTGAATTTATGATTGAGCAAATGCTCAAATTATTTATATTTAGATGCATGTTTGTATTTGTCAACTCATTTAATTCTTGTAGCATGTTTTAGAGAAATGAATACATTTTATATGTCACACTTAAGATTTTAGAAAATATTTTGCTTAAAATAAAAGTATCTTTTTTAATCTGAAAAATAAATATGCTGTTTTATAGTCATATCAAATTCTTGTATACATATGATTATAGACTATAAATACAATAGTAAAACAATGCTAAAATACATCTTTATATGCAATTTTATTTCTAAATGCCCACTCCACATAAACATTCCTTTGTGATGAATATTACTATCATTTCAATAAATGATAACTTAAATTATATATTTTTGCCATATATCCCAAAAACATTTAATGCCACCTGACAGCTTATAAAAATATTACTTTTAAATATTTTTTTAAGATTTATTTATTTATACATACAAGCACTGGGGTACAGGCCAGAGGTGTGGGCAGTGAGACAGAGTAGGGAACAGAACAGGCAGATCGACTGAAATATACTACTGAGGGGAACAGTGGGCAAGGCAGGAGAGGTCTGCTGTGCTATGTGGGTCCCCTCCTTGTCCTGGGGCAGGGATCAAACTCGTGCTGCAGTGGCTGTGGTTTGCTTCCTAGTGCATTGCTTAACCCACTGTGCCACCAGGGAGGCCCTACTTTTAAATATTAACCAATTTTCATTTATAAGTACTTCAACCATCTTCTGAACATATTTTTTATTTATATTTATGTAGAATTTTATTTGACACATTTTAATAATTTCTGTATTTAAAATATTTTGTATATTTGTCTTGAGATTTTGTACCTTACTTTAGAAGGCCGTTTGCTCTCAGATAATATGGTATCGATTTTGTTTTACACTATGATTCATTCCATTTGAAATTTGCTTTGGAATACTTATTTTTTTTTAATTCTCAAAGGATAAACAATTGCTAAAACACACTTGTAATTTAGTCTATTTTTTCATTATACTCTAAAATTATTAACTAAATTAAAAAATAAAGAGATATTATTTTCTCCTTAATTGGGGAAAATATATGAAATCTCTCTCATAGCAAACCATGTGTTTTGTTTTTTTCATCAGTTCTAATTTTGGTAGTATTAGAGTTTTATATACCAGTTGTCAAATATTTTTTTAGACAAAACACACAACACACATACATCTTTCCAAAACTTCCTATACAAATGTTTATTTTGATTGTTTGTATTTAATATCTCTCTTTGGACATAAATTGAACTAACAGTTTTTAACCTGCTATAGAACCCATTTATAGGTTAAGTTATTCTGACATACTGTGAACATTAATTTGTGTTCACTTAACTCTTTCATTTTATATGTTATACTATTTCTGTAAGATTTACAAAATGTTAACCCTAAACTCATTCCCATATTTAGCCTACATCCCAGATCTAGCCCTAAACAAGACAACAATATTAATGTTTTTTTACTTGATTTCTCCCTCTTCCCAAATATCTTAACACTGTTCTTGCAAACTCCTTGTAATTGAGATGTTCTGTTATAGTCTACCCACATTGCTGTCAAGTTGATTTTTTAAAAAGTAATATATTAAAACATGTTTTAGAATAATTATCTTTAAATGAAATATAAAGCAAAATATTTAATGTTGCAATGCTTCATACCTGTTACATCTTATATATCACATTCACTGTTGTTTTATTTTCAATTTTACTCAAGTGTGATCTCTAGAAATTGGGCAATAATGTTTTTCACACAGAACATGCATTGTTTCTCTACTGTACTTTTGTACTTGGCAATACTATTTAGAATTCTGATGATAATATAATTTTCACTTTTAAAGCAAATTTATTAATTCCATCTGGAAATGTTTAGGATTTGATTTTCAGTACTCTGATATTGGTTCCAACATATTTAGAAATTAATCTTATTTAAATTCATTTTGTTATGTCATTAGATCATTTCAAATTAATGACGCAAGCTTTATCTCAGAATGTGAGATGTTATTATAATAATTATTATTGAAATGTTGCTTCCTTTCTTATTTATTATTTTAAGAAAATTCTCTTTGATGAACATTGTTCATCTGAACTGTTCCATGTCCTCAAATTCCCTTGCATTTTGCTCATCTGAGTCCATTATTTCAATTTACTAGTTAGTTCTAACGCTCATTCTATTATTCTTTTGGCCCTTTACCAGACTTACAAAGTCTCATCACTCTTAATGTTCACCACATTCCAGCTGGTTGGTATATTTAAAGGACCAGCTTCTATAAGTGCATCACGCTCTGCTTCCTCACAACACTGAATCCTCCTGCACTCAAGAATTTTTTTGATTCCATTACCCTACTTTCCTAAGAGAACAGAAAGCATAGGCAGAATTAAAAAAAAAAAAAAAGAAGAAAGTGAGATAATCATGTGTCTATCATATGAGTATGAGGTATATATTTTATCCTAATTTTAATCCCATTCAATTTGACAGTGACCCTTGGATAATTCTAAAAGGTAGTGTGAATTTTGCAGACATGTGCAGAATGAAAGTGTGTGAAAGAAAAGTGCCATGAAGTTGCAAATGTTGGTGACAGTAAGTGACAGAAATTGGAAAGACTATTTGATTGTACTTGAGCTAATGGTGGTATTGATTTCATGCTCCGATAGACCCTAAAGGATAAGGCAGTATAATGGCATTTCATTCCCATTTAACATTATGCATGTAACACAAGTAAATGTACTTCTCCTTTTGAATGTCTTCAATAAAGTAAGGTGAATTAAAGATATGGAAAATAAATGCATAGAAACAAATTCATATTTGCTTGGGGTGTGAAAATACTTCTCTAAAGAATAGTCATATCGATTTACTGGCATTATGATTAAAAGTACTTAAAATAATTGCTCATTAAACCTCATATCAAAAAAGAAACTTAAAATGAACCAAAACAAGCAAACAAAAATATACAGGCATGAAATAACACTGTTAAAACAAGAATAGATATTATCAGACAGCTAACCTTTCATAATACAACCAAAATAATTACTTAAGCTATTATGTTTTGGGTACAACAGAGTAAATAAGAACAGAAATGGCTATTCTTCTCAAGAAGCATTATATTAAGAGAATCGCCCATCATGAACAGGTGGGAATTCTTCCAAGGATGAAATGTCAGTTCAACATATACAAACCAGTCAGTCATTCACCACACCAATAAAATTAAAGGTAAAAATCACATGATCACTATTTCAATAGATTATTTAAAATGATTTGACAAGTTTCAACATCAATTTATGCTAAAACTCAATAAAAATGGGAATAAAAGAACATAACATAATAAAGGTCAAGTTAGGCAAACCCCAAACCAATATTGTACTCAAATGTAAAAAATCAAAACCATTTCATCTAAGATCAGTAAAAAGAAAAGAATTTCCAAATGTCACCACCATAATTCAACAGTGTTAGAAGTCCTAGCTGGACAATCAATTGTGTTAGGAAACATTGAAAATCACATATAAATAAAAATTAAATTAGAACATTAAATATTTGGATTAAATATTTGTATATAACACATGAAACTATACAACACATTATACACTATAATATACTTTTTATATTGATAATCATATATAATGCATAAGTGATAGACTCATGGACATCAATTACAAAGGTATAGTTAGGGACTCAACTAAAAATGTACCTAGAAGAATTCTCATATTAGAAAATGATCTAATATCCACATTACAAACCTCATCATTCACAGAGTTATGGGTTTTCCTAAAAATTTAATTTTAACATTCTTCCCACAAAGGACATAATCTCATACTTTTATTCACAAGTGAACTTTACAATAAAAAGATAAATTAGATTCTGATTTCCCCAGGAAAATTTCAAGTGTGTTTTTTGATTAAAACAAATTTCAGCTTATAAAATTAAAATTATTTGTATCAGAGATATTTTACTGACATTAAGTAATAGACTAGTATAATTAAGAATGAAATTACTATTTATTGAAGGCCTACTATGAGAAAATAAAAGGCCTGAGCACTTCAAATACAATATCTGATAAGCAGAGTCGAATTCTGAACTTTTATCAACTTTTTTGTTACACAAAAATTAATTTAACATTAACAAGAAAATACACCACAGATAATGAAAGGGGGGGTACGTTGGGATAATTTTCCATTTCCCACCCTTCCCTATCCAAAATAGTTAAACACACACAAATAAACACACACATATTATCAGTTTTCTATTTTAGCTTTACATTCATACATCATTTGTGGAATGAATTGGCAATTCACCAACCATATAAAGTAAATGGAAATTCTATCCCATTGAACATCCGACAACATTCCTCTGAGAAATATGAATTTTAATTCCAATGTACAGATAAGGAAACTGAGACACAACTATATAGTAAATGATCCTCCTATAATTATCCAGCAAGTGCATTTACAGTGAAAATTTGAACTCAGTTTTCCATGCAACTTGCTCTTATAAAAACTATAATCCATTGTCTCCTGCTAGATACCTCCATGAATGATAAACAACATGGACTGTAGGCTCCTTGGTTCCCTAAGAGATCACCTCCCTCCTCCCAAGAGTGAAGAATGGTGTCCAAAGAACACAGTCAACTGAGCATCTTTCTGTAAATTATATACTGTCAATTATTTATATATCCTGTCAATTATTTATATTTCCCTAATGTTTTTTCTATCAATTTTATAACTATGGTAACACTATGTCATATAAATTTAAAATATGACAATGAATAGTCAGCAACTAGAATTTAAGTCTGAACACCATGTTAAAATATATATAGCTCTTCCTTTTCACTATTCCATATAAGACTGAACCTGGAAAGCAGACCACAGATCTAAGACATTAAGGTGTGGAGGGGGAGGGAAAGGAGCAGAGTAGAAAACATTAGGGAAGGAGAACACAAAGTATATGGAGGACTACCTGAATTTTGATGGTATGAAAACTGGTGATCAATCTTGAGAGGACAAATCCTATATAGTAAGAAATTAAACAAGGATGTTTTAAAAAATTAAAATTAATTAAAAAGTAAAAAAAAATAAAATTTAATCAGGAACAAAACTGCATTTCTAATTCATTCTATTATTAAATTTGTTTTAAAATTTTCACTGAATATTTGTTTTCTTGTATAATATTTTACATTCAATGAAGCAGGAAAATTTGTATATGGACATTTTTCATACAGAACACTATATGTTTTACCATTTTCCTACAATAGATATAGTCAATTTGTTACAGAACAGAGAGAGGGGGTACCCCAAAATCCCCAAACCTACCTGCTCTAAATAAGTTCTGCCATTTACTGCAGCAAGACAAAACATACTCTAGTGAGTAAGACCTTCAATGGAAAGGGACTTTAATACAATTATTGTGTAATAAAGAAAAGGAAAGGAATAGGGAAGAATATAGTTTTCAAATCAAGTACCCAAAGCAACCTATCCTCTAATGGGTAAATGCCCAGTCAAACAGGGTTGGACCAAAGCAGGGCCTCTGAGACCCAAAGCCTGCCACACGTCTAAGCCACTTCCTGGTGGGGACCCACAGAAAAGGGGCAGAAACAGTCAGACAAGTCTGGGAGTGAACAAACAAAATCAAACGCAAGATAAAATATTGTTAAGCTCCCCATGGGTCTCTCACCTGCATCTGTTTTATCCAGTCCACGGCCAAGAAGCAAGTGCAGATTTTTTACGTCTCTCTGCTCCATGTGCCTCCTCCAAGTCTCCTGACTCTCCATCCTTTTTCTCCAGTCTCCTCTCAGCTTCTTTTCCAATCTGCTCAGCTCCATACTTCTTGGGTGGGATAGGGAACCTGGAACTTCCCCTTTTTCAGGTGACCACCCTGTCATAAATTTAAGGGAGATTTTCTTTTATTTCTTGAGCTGTTTCAATAGTATAATACACATACATATTCAGATTATATTCACTCAGTATCTGTGGTGGTTTGGTTTAAGAAATTGATATGCATACATTATATTTCCATATGATTAATGTGAGTTGTTTTTTTTTTTTTTACTCTTTGGGAAATAATATAATTTAAAAATTACTACACAATAAGATTCTGTAAGATTTAAGATAAATTATTATTATAGGTAAATGGAAATACGTTTTTTGTTTGTCTTGTTTACTAAAAGTTTCAGAGAATTGTGGAAGAGTCTGAAATGACTCCCGTTTCTCTCTTCTTCTTCATACTCACACATTGTTCAGTCCTCTCATTTTCATGTAGATGACACCTGCTATTTTCTTCTAAGAAATAAAATACAGTAAAAGTTACAGAATATCACTCCAGTGATTGTCCTACATAAGATTTCAAAGTCTGTCATATGTGATGCTCTCCTTTGCCGTATAATAAATAAGTGACCATCTTGGGAAAGACTAGGTGGCAAGGTAAGTAGAGTGGGTTCAAGGAGAGAATCAGACAGAAAGTGAGGACAATCCTGTTTTATATCCTTTTTTTATAGTTACCTTCTCTTTCCAAAATTTGAACATCCTGACTTCTAAATCTGAAAAAAAAAAAAAAAAAAAAGGCAAACAAGCAGTTACCTCAAATGGACACTAAATCTTAAATTTAAATCTAGTTATGTTTGATGCTGAAATCTATTATTTAATCCTAATTCATGTATGTTGGGCTTCTGTAATTGCAAAATGTAAAATGTGCCACTGTAAAACATACTAGACATTGTGAACTGCATACTGGGGTCTGAAATCAGATTTCTCATATCATGTTGTGAGTGGTTATATAGATCAATAATTCGATAAATATGATTGAGCATCACCAGTTCAGGTACTAGTTTGGATGTAGTAGATAAAAATGGCAAGATATTGTCCTTCGAAACTTACATTTTACCGGGCACAAGAAGAAAATAAACACAGTGTGTGATGAATAATGCAATGGAAGTAAATACAGTCGTGTGATAGGATATAATAAGGAGATGTAGAGAGGGATGAGTAAGGTGGCTATATTTGCAAAGACCCACATCATGTGCCAAACTGAGATGAAGCACTGTGGAAAAGAAAAGGTGCTAAGTATATAAAAGTGCCTTGTTTTCTCTAAGAAGCTAGAACAAAACAATCGGAGTCCAACCAAAAAAGAAGAGGAATTGTGGAAAGCATAAGAGATATAGATTGAAACTGGAGAGGATGTGAAGATAAAGGAACTCTCTTAAAGTGCTTGTGGGAATGTAAACTGGTCCAGCCACTATGGAAAACTGTGTGGAGTTCCTCATAACACTACAAATGGATTTACCATATGATCCAACACTTCCACTCCTAGAAATCTGCCCAGTGGACACAAAAACACTAATTTGAAAGGAAACCTACACTCCTGTGTTTATTGCAGTACTATTTACAGTAACCAAGATATGCAAACAACCTAAATGCCCCCAAATAGATGAATAGATCAAAAAGTCACAGTATATTTATATGATATATATATATATATAAATCAAAAAAGACAAACCCACGGATGTAACTGGAAGGGCTTATGCCAGTAGAAATTAGTCAGAAGGAAAAAGATAAACACTGCATGGTATTATTTAGAGGTGGAATATAGAGAAACTAAACAAAAGGTCAAGAAAATATCAAAATTAGCAAGCTGACCATAGAAGGTAGGCACATGGCAAAGGAGAAGTTGGGAGGGAGTGCAAAACGGGAGAGAAGAACACAATGGAATGGACTGATGGTTCATGGATGACAGGGAGGGAGGTAAAACTATGAGAACTACAATGATATAAGGAAAAAAAAGTAATTAATAAAAAAGAGGATTAAAAAGGGGCCTCCCTGGTGGCACAAGGGGTTAAGTCTCAGCAGTGTAAAGCTATCAGAGCCACCACAGCTCCTGTTGGATCTCCAGACCACCCACATGGCACAGCGGATCTCTCCTGCCTGTTGCTCCCCTCAGCACTGTATTTCAGTCAATCTGCCTGTTCTGCTCCCCACTCTGTCTCTGGTGAATCCTCTCACCCTCCCCCACACCGCTGGCCTGCACCCTAGCTCTTATATGCATATATAAAATAAATATTAAAAAAAAAGATCACTTATATGTGGAACATGGAGAAACCACACAAAAGATCAAATATTAAAAACAAACATTAAAACCTACCCTTGCAAGCTGATCATACATCTGAGGTATCCAGAGGGAGAGGGGACAGGAAAGAGGGATACAGCACAGTGGACTGTGGTGCAGGACTATGGGTACTCTGCTGTTGCTGAGCTACAGTCACTACACCTGAATGGGGAAGTTGCATATTATCAAAACACTAACAAGGATGGGAAGCAATGGTACTTCAATTAAAAAAAAAAATGAGTGCCTCAAATATGGGATTATTTTTCTCAAGTAAAATGTCCAGAATGGGGCCTCCCAGGTAGTGCAACGGGTTGAGCGCTGCACTGTGAAGCATCCACTGCACAACAGCATAAATTTGATCCCTGGCCAGGGAAGGGGCCCACATGGTATAGCACACCTCTTCTGCCTTGCTCACTGCTCCCCTCAGCACTGTGTATTTCAGTGTTTCTCCCTGTTCTGCTCCTCATTCTGTCTCTGGTGAATCCTCTCATCTCCTGCGGCTCTGGCCTGTACCCCAGCTCTTGTATGCATAAATAAATAAATCTTTAAAAAAATGTCCAGAGGTTAGCAGTTACTTGCTATGCCTTTGGAAAATAAATTTTGATCGTTTTTAAACATGAATATAAGCAAGTAAAATTATACTAAAGTTATAATTTATGTAAACATGATATTTAAAACCAAGCTTTAACCACTTATGTTTGTTATAGAAATCATTCATATGTCATGCTTGTGATTGGAATACCTAGAGCACAGATGAAAAAAATCTGTTTGATTAAAAAATTAAGAAAAAAAAAGACTTATCAGACTTGGGGAGATGCCTGGTTCTAATTCTATGGTTTTATTTAGCTTTGTGACCTAAGTCTAAAAAATATATAAGTCTAGACTTATATTTACAGTTGTGTGAAGAGAGGGCTATTACAGAGTGAGAAAGAAGCAGGGAGTCCAGTGAGGAGAAGGTTAGAGTGAGTAAGGCAAGAGCTGTTGAGGCATGGATTAGGGTAGTGGCCTAGGATGCAGGAAGTTAAATGTTGAAGGGAAAGCTAATGGAATAGCCACCTGACTGGAGGGAGGTGAAGGGAGAGGAATTAAGAATAAAATTACTAGAGGTGCAACTTTCAGAAGTAGCATTGTCATCTAGTGAAGTTTACATGTCCCAGGAGAGGAGTCATAATTGATACAAACTATAATTTCCAAATAATCTGCCCTATAAATTATCATGGAAGTTTTCTTTTCACTTTTTTAAATTCATCAATTTATGCATACGAAAACTGGGGTAGAGGCAAGAGGTGTGGAGCGTGAGAGGATTCATCAGAGACAGAGTAAGGAACACAACAGGCAGATTGACTGAAACACACTGCTGAGGGGAGCAGTGGGTGAGGCACAAGAGGTCTGCAGCACCATGAACATCACCTCCTGGCCAAGGATCAAAATCATGCTGCAGTAGCTGTGAATGCGTCATAGTGCGGTGCTTAACCCCTTGCACCATCAGGGAGGCCCTCCGGGAAGTTTTCTTACTGGTACCATTATTCTTAATCACATTAATATTGATAGGCTTTTTTTAAAGATTTATTTATTTATGCATACAAGAATTGGAATACAGGTCAGAGGTGTGGTGGGAGTGAGAAGATTCACTAGAGACAGAGTGGGGAACAGAACAGGCAGATTGAAACACACTGCTGAGGGGAGCAGCCAGAAAGACAGGAGAAGTCTGCTACATTATGTGAGTTAGCCTGTGATCGAACTTATGTTACAGTGGCTGTGGATAGCTTCATAGTGCTGCATTTTAACCACTGTGCCATCAGGGAAGCCCCTGATATGCTTTCTTAAAGGAGAGTGAAATATAGAATTTAAACAGTAGAGTACCCTACACAAGAGAAAGTCTGAATGTCATGTGTCTGTGCGTGTGTGTGTATGTGTGAAATAAACACATGCACAGAGACACTCACACACACATAGAAATAAAGAATGAAACAGAAACGGAGAAAGGAGAGAGACTACTGTGACTATGAATTATCTGCGACTATGAGACTGTGTGTGTGCGCACATATGTCTGTGTGTGTGTGTTTGTGAGAGAGAGATTGAGAGTGAATTCTAGGAAAAGACTGGAATTTTAGCAAAAACTAACAAAAATGTCTCAAGCAAAATGATCAGAGAGGTTTGAAAGATCTAGGACTACTTTGAATGCAGTTTTATTAAACACAATATTTCTGTCTTGGTTTGAAATATGGTTTGCAGTGAGTCAGAAGCACAAATCAGTCTCACTACCTAAACATCATTTTGACTGATGTTTAAGATCTTATGCTGAAATAAAGAATAATAGTTTATGGGTTAGAATATAAATTATAGGTTGATGATAACTTCCATTTACAAAAGAATTAAGTGGTGAGACTGGGAACAGACCTTGTAAATGAACTTTTGATCATTTTAATATTTCTTGGGATGTTGCCATTTCAAAAGGTCATTAGGCAGCCTAGACAGAATAACTTGAGAACACTGGTACCTGATACAGGCAATGCCAGGCGTATTATGAAAATTAAGTAAGGCTGTAGCATAAATGCTAAAGACAAGTGTTCTCAGTTTAACTCAAGAGTGATTATTATCTATATTATTTGCAAGTAAAGTATTCAAATCAAGTATTTCTTTGGAAACTACCTAACCACAAATCGATTTAACTAAAAATTGGTATACAAATATAAAACACTAAGCCATGAGTAAACCTATACTCTTATACTAACTTTAAAATATGAAATTACAATAAAATCCATTTTACATAGAGTAAGCCATTGAATTCATCATCTTCTTGTGAACAAATAGTTCCATCTGGGTGATCACTTGGGTTATTTGAGTTCCTCTTTTCACCTGCTTATGAAGACAACACATGGCTGCCTGACTTTTTCAATTCAGGGAAACATTTTTTTTTTCTTGAAAATTCTTAAACTTTTCAGTAAGTCAAATTAACCAGTTAGTTAAATTAAATTATCCACCTTTACTTTCCCTGAAAAAAAATCACAAATGTACCACAAAGGCATTTAATGCAAAAGTCTTCTAAGGCAAAACACACAGGCTATCTTATTGAAGAACACTTGGGTATCCTGCAGGAGGTCAAATAGAAGTCCTTTGGAAATGACTAATCAAAACCCAGTAGAAGACAATGTGCAGCAATTTCCTAAGAACATTGATTTTCCTCTGATAGTCATAAGGTTAAGCCTTCTTCATCTGATGTGACTGAGAATGGCTCGTAATTATCCCAAATCGCACAGTGCTAGAGTTAAAAGTCAATTTAATTAGCATTTTTATCTGACCACTTGGACTTTTATTACTTTAGAACAAGATTTTGAAAAGCAGTGAATTCTTCTGGAAGTTTAAGAAATTCTTTTTTTCTTTCTGCATGTTTTATCAGTAATTATTTTTTTTTAGTTTTCAGTTTTTTCTTCTCAATGTTTATCCTGTACACTGTGTGTGTAAATAATATTTCAACGGGAAAATCTGTACAGGTCATATTCCACCTTCTCTTAAAGGATATTAAAAAAAATGTTTATTTTTTTCACAGTACAGGAGTTTTCCCCTCAATGTGGTCACCATAGTTTTCCCACCACCAGAGTGCCACACTCCTCCATAATCTCCACCATAATCTCCTCACCATCCACCCCTGCTGTTTGTTGCCTGCTCTCCCCCTTCCTGTCCCCTCTTGAGGGTCTGTCTCACAGTTTGTCTTTGTCTGATCCTTTGTTTAGTTTCTCTAGATGCCACATACACATGAAACCATCTGTTATTGGTATTTAGCTTTCTCTTTCTGGCTCACTTCACTTAGTGTAATCCCTTCCAGATCCATTTATGTCGCCACAAATGGCATGTGTTTATCTTTTTTGATCTCTGAGTAGTATTCCATTGTGTATATATATCACATCTTCTTGATCCACTCATCTGTTCTGGGACATTTAAATTAGAACAAAGAACAATTTAAGAATCCATTTCTTGTCATTTCTCCTGGCATGTGATTCCCTAAGTTAATTATTTAAGTAAATGTATATCTCTAAATCTTTTGATTTCTCCATAGTGAAATTCTTTGGTAGTTTATTTATGCTGCATATCATAGACTTCCTTTTGAAGAGTTCTCATAGCAGATATTAAAAAGATAATAATTCTAAATATGTTTGTCCCACTCTGAGAAAATTATAGAAACAAAAATATAGGGCTTTCCTTGTGACACAGGGTTAGTCTTAGGGGTATCAAGCTATCTTCAGTCACTGCACTATCACTGCTACTGTCTAAGTCCAATCCCCAGCCAGGAGCTAACCCAATGTCCTGTCTTGCCTGCTATATTTCAGAGGATTCACCTATTCTGCTCCCCACTTTGTCTCTGGTGAAGTGAATCTTCTCACCACCCATCCTGCAACTCTGGCTTACACCCCACTTCTTATATGCATAAATAAATAAAATAAATCTTTAAAATAAACAACAAATATTATGAATCCTAGATATGGAAAGACGTAATGCTGCTTGATTTTTAACCATAAAATGTATGTTGCTATAGCTTATAATCTTAAAGTTATATTTTCAAAACTTCATAAAAATATTCTTTATTATTTGTGTAAAAGAAAACTCAAAATTCTTTGGATAACAAAGAGCAAGGAAACATAAACCTATACTGATGAAATAATTTGTATTATTAAAATGTGCTTACTGTCCATTGAAATTGAAATCAATGAAACCTCTATCAAAATTCTGATAGTGTTTTTCATAAATAGTACAAACAATACTAAATTTTGTTTGGAACTACTAAGACTTCAAATAGCCAAAGCTATCTTAAGAAAGAAGAATAAAACTAAGGAAATAGGGGCCTCCCTGGTGGCGCAGTGGGTTAAGCAACGCACTATGAAGCAGACCGCAGCCACTGCAGCACAAGTTCGATCCCTGCTGCCGGCCAGGGAG
>JAGFMF010011830.1:18042373-18108999 GCA_019455555.1 Galemys pyrenaicus
GCTCCCTGCTCTCTGTGGTGAATCCTCTCACCCCCCACACCTCTGGCCTGTACCCCAGTGCTTGTGTGCATAAATAAATAAATCTTAAAAAAAAAAAAACTAAGGAAATAATATCCCCTTATTTCAAACTATATCACAAATCTATGATTATTAAGATCAGCATGGTATTAGCATAAAAATAGACACATAGAATAGGGAACCAGAAATAACTGCATGCCTATGGTCATAGGTTTCCAAAATTGTCAGTTAATTATTGTAGCTGATTTACTACAAAGGAGATAAGAAGATAGAATGGAGGATGAATAGTCTTCTCAAAAAATTAAAACAAATGGATTAAACTTGAATATGACACCTGAAACAACAGAACTCCTAGAAGAAGGCATATGCTATAAGATCCTTGAAACTTGTCGCTACTGTTCTTGGATTTGACACCAAAGAAAAGGTGACACAATCACAACAAGGGGATCTCCCTCAAGCTAAAAATGGGAAGGTCAACTAAGAACTGGAAGAAAATATTTGTGAATCATAGATATGAGAAGGGGCTTAAAACTTATTTCTAAGTCCCCTACCATTTTTATTAATATATATTTATTACACCATCTTTCATATTTGTTCAATGTATGATTTTCCCATGAAATTCTGACCACCAATTCAACCATGCACCACCATGGTTCCTTGTGCTCTTCCATCCCTGTCCTAACACCTCCCCCTTCCCTTCCCCTACAAAATATCTCTGATCTATATTTGCCTGATGATTTTAATTTTTACTTCATTATAGTCACATTTTTCCCCTGATCCCTTATTTGGTTCCTCTCCATTAATCCTATAAGTGAAACCATTCAATATTTTTCTTTTTATTTCTGGCTTATTTCACTGGGATTGTAGAGTATGTGTTTATTTTATTTTTTGTGTACGTGTGCGCACAAGAACTGGAGTGTAGGCCAGAGGTAAGAAGGGGCAGGGGCAGGGGGAAGGATTTACCAGAAACAGGATAGGGGGCAGAGTAGGCTGACGTACTGAAATACACCGCTAAGGGAACACAGGGTGAAAAAAGAGAGGCCTGGTGCAACAAGAGAGGTCTGCTGCAAGGAGAGGTCTGCTGCACATGTGAGTTATTTCCCTGGCCAGGAACTGAACTTAGACTGTAGCAGTGATAATGCTGAGACTTAACCCATAGGCTACCAGGGAAGCCCTCACATTAAGATTATTTGAAGCATGAGTAAAAGTCATCCTAAGCTTCTCTACCTTTTAACTTTTAGTCAATGTAAATGATCTTTATTTTGAATCTAGAGTTGGCCAAATTATTTTTGGAGTTTTGTTTCCTTAGGAGTAGGAACATTTTTAGATGGCAGGGAACTGCTGTCTGTGTTTGTTCTTAATAGAAGTGATGATTTTGATGTGTAAGAAATCTCCACTGAATTATAGGGTCCAGGGGGCTACATATAAGACACTAATTTCCAAACATATGCTTCTTTTTTTCTGTTCAGTGTTACAAGGACACGCTGGGGATTTCACAACTCTGCCTCTAAAAATATTCTTAAGCAAACATGCTTGAATATCTATCAGGCACATATGAAGTTATAGAGGATACCAAGTTCTATACCAGTTTATTCCCATCTTTATAACTAGAATTTTTTTTTTCAATCTTATCGTCTCTTACCTTTCAGTTTAAACATCTTATAAGTGCTCATCATTTAACTTCAAAATGTTTCCAATATTGATAAGTACATCTACTGCTTGAAAATTCTTTCTGACTAAAAGCAAAATTTTGCATTAAGGAACAACAGCATAGAAGGTTATCTCAACTAAACTATTTTATGGGTAGTAAGGTTGTAAAGGCAATGCAACTTTATTAATAGATTTTCAAATGTATAAGGTAAGGGGAATTTTAAAATCTTTTCATAATGATTATCTCTAGCTACACAGACTTTTTTACATTCCTAGATACTAAAACTGTAATTTAAGAAAACTGCTTAATTTTTGCTCTTTTTCATTAATTTTTAGCATCCAGACTATATAAAAAAAACCTCAAGTCCATAATGATTATACTATTTAAGGTTAGATTTATGTCTCCTAGAATTCATTTTTTTTGAGAACACATACATAAAAATCCACGGTATCTTCCTTCAGTCTCTTTTATGCAAATTAAACTTCTTTGATCCAGTTCTATTTTTTCAAATTTGTATATATTGAAAATAAATTATGGCCACTAAATGAAAACAATTCAGAGCTTGCAAGGGAGTCAGATCCATCACATCTGCTGGCATGCAGGGCTGTGGGAAGTTTTATTATTAAAAAAATGAAAGGACTTGGGGGCATCTGACAGGAGACTGCAAGGGGAAGTTGGAGAGTGGCCAATTGGAAGCAGGAACTTCTATGTGGTTATTTGGAGAATATATTTGACTTTCTATGTTGGCCCTGAGATCGAAGCAGGGAGACAAAATAGGGAAGCTGGAAGTAATTGACCAAGTCCTTTCCATTTGAGGCTGATTTATACAGAGATTTGTGGTTTGGCTTCTAAAACTAGTTGTCATAGTTGTTGGAGGTCAGGCAAAGTTTTATTTTCCTATTCAGTCTGGTCATTTTTTTGTTTGAATATTTAGTCTCTTGCGGTTATATCTAAAATATAAGTTTTAGTTAGTCAAAAATACTTTTGCTTTTTTGATGCTATAAAAATATATGTTATGGTTGGAGGCATTTCTTCATGGTCCCTTGTTTTCTTGTACATCTTGTTGTAAGGCACAGGTATCTTCTGCCGCAGATTATTTTTCTAGGATATTTATATAAGGAACAGCCTTGGAAGTTAGAGCCTATGGAACAGAGTTGAAATGTGTTTTCTGTCTAGTATAGTGAAGATAATGTCCTTCCCCTTACACACTCATCAACCCCAATGCCCCAGAGAACAATGGAGAGGTTTGTTTTATAAATACTTGAGTAGCATAATTTTAAACTTCTATAACTATAATGTTAAACGATGTTGTGTGTAACATACACTGAAGGCACTTCATATACCCTTCTGGGACTGAGAGTACCCTTCTATGTGAAGCCAGGAGGGAAGTGAAGTGAAGCCAGGAGGAAACCCTAACTTCTTGCTATGGTGAGAGAAATAAAATCCTTTGTATCTGACCTACGAGTGCTAAATTTCCTACCAATATTCATGAAACTCGTTAATTTAAAGTAGACTAAACAGGGGCCTCCCTGGTGGCACAAAGGGTTAAGCATGTCACTGTGAAACATTCTCAGCCACTGAAGCATGAGGTTGATCCTTGGCCAGGGAGGTGATCCACAGGGTGCAGCAGACCTCTCCTGCCTCACCTGCTGCTCTCCTCAGCAATGTATTTCAGTAGATCCATCTGTTCTGCTACTCAGTCTGTCTCTGATGATTTCTCTTACCCTCCACACCTTTGGCCTATACTCCAGTTCTTTTATGCATAAATAAATAAATCTTAAAAAAAATAAAATAGACTAAACAAAAATAACTTGTTAATTTAAAAGTGGACTAAAATCTCAGATTTCTCTACTGTTGGCAACAACTAGGTATTAATACCCAAATCAATTATGTAAGTGAATACTATTTCCTTTTTCTGATTTAGAAATGGAACCTGCATTATAATAGTATTATACAAAATGTAAAAGTACCTTGGGGAAAACCCATACAAATTAATTCAAATTGTCTTAGTAAATGGAAAGCAATTTAATACTTTAGGACAGGTGGGACTAATGAAATAAGGCATATGATTGTGTTTTTCAAGATATATGCACACTACTATTCCCCAGGTGGCTCATATTTAAATAAGGCCAATCATCAAAACTGTATCAGAATGAAAAAGATATAGAAAATGTTCAGATTTATGCTAAATACTTAATATCCCATCTTTCTCCAAATCTCATAAAAATAATTACCAAACAAATGTACCAAACATGAGAAAATATCTGTGCACCTGCCATATTTAAATCATTTGCTTATAAACTACCAGAATTTTCATCTCCATGAATATAGAGCTAACTAGACAAATTCATATGCTTAAAACACATCTAATAATAACCCATGAATTAGAAAAATAGTTTTTTCAAAATATGTTAAATCAAATAATACAGCTTTTAAGTTAAGTTGTAATACAGTGAAATGTATATGTCTACCCAGCATTTCACAGAGTCCTATTATGTATAACTGTGTTCTTGTGCAAAGTTATGATGTATAAGGTATTTACTGGCTTCATTTTTGTTGTTTGAAAAATTTTAAATAAATTATTCTAATGTATCCAATAAGAAAACATGAGGCTGCTTAAATTACATGCTCTTTGCAGAACAACCTAAAGCTTGGGTTAGAATATTTAGTTTCAGATTTTACAGTAAGCTGTTAAACTAGAGAAGCAAGAGCGTTTCTAAATCTACCACAGCATTTTATTTTCTTTTTGAAAAGTGAGTTCAACATACTTTCAACTTTAAAGTCAGTTACTTTTAAAAATAAAAACTAAGTAATTGAGGGATGTTCTTAAAAGTGACCATTGGATAATATTTCTACTTCTTAGAAAAATATACATACATTATAATTATTTTTTTTAGATTTTTAAAAATTTATTCATACAAGAACTGGGGTACAGGCCAGAGGCAGGGTGGGGCTGGTGAGAGGATTCACCAGACACAGAGCAGGAAGCAGAACAGGCAGATCCACTGAAAAACAATAATGAGGGGATCCCCTGGCCGGGGATTGAACTTGCACTGCAATGGCTGTGGAAGCTCCACTGTGTGGCACTCAACCCCTTGAGCCACCAGGGAGGCCCAGAAAATATATTTTATTTGTGGTAGAGATTACAATAATCTCACGAGGTAGGGACAATTTCAGAAAAAGTAACATTCCGAGAGCAAAATGGGCAGTGATTATATAAATCAAGTTTATAAATGTATTGGTACCCAAATATCTACCAGACCTAGTCAAGAAAACATGGTTGTCACCCCAAAACTCTGTTATATTACAATATATGAGTTAAAAGCTATGTTGCCATAAAATTTCTGATATAATTTAAGTGAAATCTAGAATAAGAAAATTAAAAGTTGTAGAATTAGTTTCTTGTTGTGTAGCACAGAACAAAACAAGTAATTATTTCTTATAAATAAATCAGGATAAGTGACCCATGTCTTGATATATCAAACTAAAAAGTTTTTGTACTGTGAAAGACTTCACCACAAAAGCAAAAAGACAATCTATGGACTGGGGAAGATACTTGCACAGTGCAGGTCTAACAAGGGATAGATTTTCAAAATCTTTAAATAATTTGTATATTCAACAATAACAAAAAGCACAGCCAAACAAGTACTTTTTGTTCAAAAGGTGATAAAAGACCTAATTAATACTCCTCCAAAGAAAATATTTAATGGTTTAAAGGGATATGAGAAAAATGTTCAATATCACTTTTATAAGAGAAAAGCCGCAAGGATTATCACCTCACCTGTGAGAATGGCCTCTATCAGAAAGACTGGAAGTGACAATATTAGCAAGGATGTGGAGAAACTCATCCACTGTTGGCAGCAATATAAGTGGGTTAACCTCTACGGAAAACAGTATGAAAAGTCCTCAAACAAAAGTGTAAATACCATATTTAAATACTAATTTAAAAAGATGAAATAACACTTTCTCAGACACATGAATGGATCCCTATGGTGATTATGCCAAGTGAAATTAAACCAGAAAGCAAAAGACTATTAGTAGGTGATCTCACCATTTGTAAAATATAAACAACTACTGAAACTGGCAAAATAGGCCAAAATTGATTTTTTTATATATATTATAGCAACTGCTTTTATGTTATTATATTTGTTTGTTTATCTTTAGTTGAGTTAACATTGGGAGTACCACCATACAATACTACCACAATTATGCACCCACCACCAACTACCCATAGTCCAATAGCTTAGATCATTGTGCTTCTTTCCTGCTTGTTTTTAACCTTCTCCATTCCATATTTCCTTGGTGTCTCAGTCCTATAGTCAGCTACTGAGGGTTACTTCTTCAATTGGTCTTTATATGACAATTAATTTAGTTACTTTATAGTCCACATGTCATAAGTTTATCTTTTTTGATCATTAATTAGTTTTCAATTGAGTACATGTACCACATCTACTTGATCCATTCATCTGCTCTGGGGCACTTGGGTTGTTTCTGTAATTTAGCTAGAGTGAACAATACTGAAAGGAGAACCTGGGAGTGCAAGTTTCCTTCTGAATAGGTGTTTCTGAATTTTGGGGGTAAGTGCCTAAGACTGGAATTATTGGGTCAAATGCAAGATCCAATTTAATGTTTTGGACCTCTATTCTGCTTTCCAGAAGGGCTGTACAAGTTTGCATTCTCACAAGCAGTGTAGGAGGGTTCCCTTTTCTCCACATCCTCACCAGAATTTGTTTTCAGGCTTTTTGATATGGGCCATTCTCACAGGTGTGAGATAGTATCTCACTGTGGTCTTCACTTGCATTTCTCTAACAACAAGTGATTGTGAACATTTTTTCTTGTGCCTGTTGGCCATTTTCATGTTTTTTTTTAAGTACCATTTGCTTGTAGGATTGTTTTCTAACCTTTTTACTTGGAGCCTATGTTTGTCTTTGGAGTTCAGGTGTGTCTCTTAAAGACAGAAGAAGGTTGGATTCTGTTTCCTGATTCAAGTCTATACTCTGTCTCTTTTTTTTTTTAAGATGTATTTATGCATACAAGCACACTAGATGGAGTACAGGCCAGAGGTGCAGGGTTGAGAGAATCCACCAGACAGAGTGGGGAACAGAACAGGCAGATCTAGTGAAATACATTGCTGAGGGGAGCAGTGGGCGAGGTAGGAGAGGTCTGCTGGGCCATGTAGGTCCCCTCCCCATTGGGCGGCAGGGACTGAACTAATGCTGCAGTGGCTTGGTTTGCTTAACCCACTGCAGCACCGGGGAAGGCCCTACTCTGTGTCTTTTAATTGGTGAATTCACTTCATTTATAAAGTGATCACTGATATGTGAAAAGTCCATCTACTTAACTTCAGAATTTTAAGCCCTCACATCATCTGTCCTCTCTATGTAATCCTGAGAAGCTCTAGAAAGGTGACTTTTATGTACCCCATGCCCAAGGTCTCCACACTCTGGAATAAGAAACTGAGGCCCTGCTCAAAAAATCACTGAGAAGTTCTTTGTTAAGAACCAACACTTCTGGGTTAAATGTGGTGGGTATATCTATAGACCTTGTCTGCTCTGCTGTTGGGGATGATTAATGACTTGACTCACTGTTTTACTTTTCATGGTGAATATAGCAACTATTTCATATTAACTTCCCAGTATTCAAGTCAGAATTGGGGAGGCAAAATATCTGAATGTAACTTATGGCAAAACTGAGATAAGCCATTTCTCTCCATTGGGTTGCAATATTATTAACAGATTCCAAAGGAGGAGGTACTACATCCCAATATGTAGCTTAATTTTGTTTTCATTTTTTCTTGTAGACAGTTCCTTTCCTTAGGCCTTATATACCTAGTCTGAGAATGCATTCAATTTACAGACAGTGTGCTTTGTACAGAATTCCCAGTACCCTCAAGAAAACAAAAATTAATTATAAACACTCAATATGCTAATGTCATTTCCTGTGTGCTCAAACAGTTCAATAGTCTTGCTATCCATATTCTATCAATGAACTACTGACTTAACAAATCAGATGTCCAATTCCTGGAATTTGTGATACCTTGAGTTAATAAGGAAGGTTGATTTGTTGTCAGGCTACTGATTAGACATTAAATAAACAGGAATTTCTTAAATATATTTGACTACAAAGGTTGTCTAATTTACATATGTACCTGTATCACAATTTTAAAATTAAAATATGATTGAGGGAATTTAAACAACTTGTGCAAAGTCAAATAGAAAGTAAATTAAGGTTGAGATGGAATTTAACCTGGTGTTTATTCAAGTTCCAACTTTATGATCTTTCTATAGAGTGCTACGGTGATTCCCCATGACATATTTTTTTTTCCTACTATGGAGTTAATTTACTGTAACTCAAAGAAAAATATGGAAGCAATATTAAATTTGACTTATCAGAAAATTTATTTATATTGTGAATTGCATAATTTGAAATGTTTCCTGGGGATACAATATCTGAATATCATCAGGGCATGTGAATGTCATATATTACATATTTATGAATGTGAACTATGAAAATGAAAAGTTGACCATGAAAATATAAACATAATTTTGATAATTTATCATGAAAATGACTTTTTGATGGATGGAAAGATGCTTAGAATATAAACTTTACCTACATAACGCCATTTGAGCTTGCACTGTTGATTAAGTTAATTCCTTCTGATGTGCTGAGAGCAAATGTAGACAGTCAGTTTTGTGACACAACACATTAGAAGAGTCTAACTAACGTTTTCACCTGATTTGAGCAGAATAAATTACAATATCACTCAGTTTTCCCCTTGGAGCCTTTTTGATAGGGATTTCACAAACTCCAATTAACCCTAACAAGAGAGCCAAGCTATTAAAAATGCTGCTTGTCTGAAATACATTCACTGTTTTACTAATTTAGTGCTTAGAGCCCAGACTACTCCTCAAAGTCCGTTAGCCCTTCTTCCTTAGAATCAAAATCCTGACTTCATTCCAGGTAACAATTTTCATAGCTAAATGACTACAGTTCCCAATCTCTCATGAAGATTCTGTAGGTTACTGCTGAGAAATAAGTGGCAGCTGCAGGATAGGATTGGGGAAAGCACTTACAGAAGTTAATAGTGCATTTATGCATCCCCTCATTTATTTCTGTAGCTTCTCTGAAATACAGATATGATGACCAGTATTTCAAAAGCCATTTTGGATTTGGGAACAAGCTTAATGATCAAAGATCCATGCAAGAATGGTAAAGAAGAAAGAGAGAAAAAAATGTAAACCCTTGATTGAATCACCATATAGCAATCAAAATAATTATGGACTACCTATTTCTAGTCTTTCTGCATGAGAAAGAGAAAGAAACATCTATCATATTGATGCCACTCTCATCTCTGGTCTTTGTTACTTGCCACAAAATGTACTTTGGAGATGATTTAGTGTCCTTTCTTTCTACTGCCAGCAGGTACTCTATTAAAAAAAAAAAATCATCTAAGCAGTAGTTACAATGGTATGTCTGGGAAGTTAACTTCTTCATCCTTAAGCTCTAATCTTTTATCTCTTCTATCACAATTGTTTATTACTGAAGATGACTGACCATCATTTCACAAAGCTATATTATTTGAATAAGGAAAATAGAATCAGATGATATTAGTTCTCAGCATATTATAATGGAAAGGGCTTGGCATTTAGACTCAGGGAATCTTGATTTCAATTTCAGCTCTAACAAGTATTTAACATTGTATACCTTATGGAGAATTTAGCTGGTTTTCTTAGTGGTAAAAGAATAATAAGAGCTAATTCATGGGATATTTTAAAAATATATTATTATAAAATATCAAAATAGTCAATAACAGCATATAATATTTTAATATTTAATCCCTATAACAAATTTATCCAAACTTTTGAATAATTTCATAGCTTCAATAAAATAAAATTATCAAACATTGCTATTAATCAGATTGCATCATTTTTTCTTCCAACCTTGTATACTTATTTCCTTTTATATTTCATATGTGTTTGGCTTTTCCTCACAGGCTCTAATCTATTTATATCTCTTTACCAGCAGCCCTTCTAAAGAGTGACTAGTCAAGAAATAAATGAAACTTCTGTTCTAATTTTTATCTGTCCTCACAAACAGCAGAAAATATAAAAGAAGTAGGGTTGATTACAGCAATCAGAATTCATTTATTTCTTTACCAGTATATTGTAAACTCTGAACCAGCAGCATTAGGGTAAAGAAGGTCTTTTTGAACAACTTACATTATTTTAAATGGTCCTAATTAATATAGTGTAAACCTTATGCTTTATTCCCAGTTTATATAATCAAATTTATCAAATTTTCTGCATTATTTTGTTAGGACAATTTTGCAAAGGTTCAGTGGTTGTTCCCATGTAAATTTTAGCACCAATGAATCATTCTATGAACAGTGTCACAGCTTCTTTCATGGATTTTTTTTAAGATGGATTTTGGTAGCATGTTAGAAAATGAGCAAATATAATTTTATTTTGATTCTAAGTTTCAGATTAAATTCAAGTTGAATTGTTACTGCTAACCCAACTAAAACATATGCCATTCTCCTTCATCAGTGGTACATAAAAATATTTCAGTTATATCTATCTATATATATTTTTTTCCTTTTAAAAGATTTTATTTATTTACACATACGGCTGATGTACAGGCCAGAGGCACAGATGGTGAGAGGATTCACGAGAGATAGAGAGGGGGGCAAAACAGGCAGACGGACATAGACAGCTGAGAGAAGCAACCGGCAAGGCAGGAGCAGTCTGCGGCGCCATGTGGGTCTCCTCCCTTATAGGGGATCGAACTTGAGCTGCAGTGGCTGCGGAAGCCCCACAGTGGCACTCAACCTCTTGTGCCACCAGGGAGGTCCTTCAATAATATATTTTGTGCCGTTATAATTTTAGCATAATTTCAGCTTCAGAAACATAATTATGTTATTAGTTGTATATATTTATTACTATACATTATTAGCATGGAGAAGTTTTAAAAGTTATACAAGTCAATCTGTATTTAAAGTCAGAAATTATTATAGAAAGGTTTTCAAGGGTATTTGTGGTATTAACTTCCCATTATAAAAATTTTTCAAATATAGGAAATTATCATATGACAAGCAATGGTAAACAAGTAATTATAAAATTAAATACCAATGCTAAATTTTAATATACTAATTCCCCTCATCAAGATATTGTTCCAAAGTATACTGGTGGAATGTCAATTTCACTTTACACCTCACATTAATTGTGTCTTATCACTGACTGTAATCACTTAAAACAATTTGCCAAAACCATGGATGGTTATACAAATAGAAAATAAAATTAGATTCTTTTATGAATAGATGTTAATATTTCACACTGATCAGGCTTGCTTACACCTTTCTGTATAAAATTTATCTTACTAATTTCAAATAATATACATTAAAATCAAGTTCTAGGAATGTTAATATTACTACATTTCATACCTAGAATGCTTACCGTTTTATCAGGGATAGTTATAGTACAATGCAGGAAATTTAATTTTGTTTATGTATGCATACACAATTACAAGTACATTAAGACATATATACACACATACACAATTTTATGTACAAACCGATGAGGGATAATTTTCCAGCTACAAACTTGAAGGAAAGTCTTCTAGAGGATATAAAACTTAAGTAATCAAACTTAGATTTTTCTATGCATATCACTTATTTACATTTTGAACTCTGTTGACTCTTCAATTTAATACAATTTCCATTGACAACATAAGCAAGATTCATCCAAGAAAAAAAAGTGCAATGTGTACAATGTCTATATAGGTATCCCTCATTAACCCTCAGCCCTCACTAATGCAGTTCCTAATCATTGTCATCTCAAAATTAAGGAAAAAACTAACAGAGAACATAATTAGAAGGAATAAAACCACCTGAAGTAGGATTATGATAAAATTCAGAATTTTTCCTAGGGAAATATTGGACTAAAACCTACTAAAAATAACTTACTTACCCAGAAAGCTATTTTTCCCCCATAAGCTGCTGAGGTAAAAGATACTGGAAAGATACAAAAAATAACTCCTAACATGTTTTGAGAGCAAGCCAAAGATGAAAGAAAAGCAGCCATTACATTTAGAATATTTTCTTTTGTTTGTTTTTTCCAGAAATCAAGGAAACAATTGTCTATAGGCAAATTCTTTGGCCACTAAGTACAATTCCTAGTGGAGTTACTGAGAAAAATATATTCTTCATAAATTGCTAAATTCTGTGAACTCTAAGTATTATTTTCTTGTTGTTGTGTGGTTTTCATTTTGCTATGATTCTTCTTAGAGCAGTTTTAGGTTCACTGCAAAATTAAGGGGGCAGTACAGAGATTTCTCATATATCTCCTATAGCTATCCATGTAGTCTTTCTCAATTGTCAACATCCCTTACCAGAAAAGTGCATTTGTTAAATTTGGAGATCCTTTACTGACACTCAATATTTACTGCAATTCCAACATTTATGATAAAGTTCCCTCCTTGGCACTGAATTGTATCTTCTACGAACTTGACCAAATATATAATTAGAAGTATCTATCATTATGATGCCATCTGGAATATTCTGACTGCTTAAAAAAAATCTTCTGCAGTTTTTCTACTCATTCTTCCCTTACCACTTCTACCGAGATTTCCTTGTAACCACTGATATTTCTATTGTCTACATAGTTTCACCTTTCCCAAGATGTTAGTTATATACAATCATACATTAGGTATTCTCAGATTGTGATTTTTTTTTTCACTCACTAATGTACTCTTAAAGTTCATCTATATCTTTTGAAGCCTTGATACTTAATTTCTTTATAGCACTGAATAATATCTCATTGTCTAAATGTGCCAGTTTATTCACCTATTGTTTACTGAACAATGTCTTTGGTGATTTTAAGTTTTGGCAAATATGAATTAACCTGATAAAAAAACATGCAAAAGTTATTGTATGAAAATAAGTTTTCAATTTCTATGAATAAATACAAATGAGCACAATTGCTGAATCATATATATGTTGAGTATGTTCAGTGTTAAAAAAATATAATAATACACTGTCTTCAAAAGTAGCTCTATGCATTCCCAACACCAATGAATAAGAGTTCCTAGGACTCATGTATCTTCACTAACATTTGATGTTATCTGTTTTCTCTATTTGGGTCATTTGCATATGTGTGTGGTGATTTCCCATTGTTTTATTTTTATTGCTTTGATGGAATCTATCTTTTTATTTATTTATTTTTCATCTGCTTATCTTCAATAGTGAGACAGCTGTTTTGACTTTGGGCAATTTTTGAGTCTCCAATTGTAATAAATATTTAATAAGAACATACTTGTTATTTCTTTCATAATTGAGTTTTGCAAGGTTAATAGTAAAATAATAGAATCAGAAATGAATGAGTACAAAGTTAGAACAGACATCTCAGAAATTCAGAGGATCACAAAAGCATTCTATGAACATTAGTATGTTACTAAAGTGAATAGCCTAGAAAAGACAAAATTCTTACAAATATACAATAAGCCAAGACTGTTCAGGAAAAAATAGAAATACTAATCATATCAATTACAGTCAAGGAAACTGAGACAATATCTAAAGTCTCCCAAAAAACAAAAGTCAAGACTAAACAATTTCACTAATGAGTTCTACCAAAACTTCAAAAATGATATGATACCTATCCTTCTCAAATTCATCTAAAATTTATAAAACAGAGGATAATATATTTCATGAGTTCAAAATTATCCTAATATCAGAACCAGAGAAATAACCACAGAAGAAGTAAATCATAAACTGTTCCTCTAATGAAGATGGACTCAAAAATCCTCAACAAAACCTTAGAAAATACAATTGAAAAACTCATATAAAATGTTATATAGTATGATCAAGTAGTATTAACTTCAGGGATTCAGGAATGCTACAACATCAGTCAGCATAATTCACCACATCAACAAAAGAAAAAATAAAAATTGTATGGTCATATCAGTAGATAGTGACAAAGCTTTTGATAAAATACAACATGCATTTATGACAAAGACCTTCAAGGAATGGTGATTGGTAGAATATATCTGAACATAAATAAATTACAAACCCAGAACTAATATAATTCTCAATAGTGAAATACTTAAAAATTCCCTCTAGTATCTGATGCAAAAAAAGTATTTCACTCTCATTACTGCTATACAATATAGTCTTAGAAGTTCTAAATAGAGCAGTTAGCAAGATAAATATGCAAAATAAATCCAAATTGGGAAAGAAGGAGTACAATTATCATTATTTGCAAATGACAAGATAATATACATATAAAACACTACAAACTTCACTAAAACAAACAAGCAACAAAATAGTTAAAACAATATTACTTCAATTACTACAGTAAGATTGTGTTACTCTATCAGTATTATAGCAAGTGGCAGATTTTAAAGTCAGCACACAAAAATCAGTCATGTTCCTTCATGCAAACAACAAGCTGGAAGGGAAAAACTCAAGAACCAAGTCCCAATTATAGTCACACCAGGAAAAAAAAAAAAAAGAAAGAAATAGAGTTACAAAGGAGGAGGTAAAGGACCTATACAGTGAAATTTATAAGACATTTTTCAAAAACATAGAAGGAATCACAAATGAAAAGATATCCATGCCTATAGATTGCAAGAATTAACATTGTTAAAATTTCTATCTTATCCAAAGTAATGTAATTCTTAGAAACATTTCAATTGTGTCCTTCAAAGAAATAGAAGAAATATCAATGAAATTCATATGGAACCACGAAATAACCTGAATATTTATAGCAACACTGACAAAAAAGAAGTATACTACAAACTCGAAAGTATACTACAAAGCTATAATATCAGACTATCAGAATAATATCAGAATATCAGAATAGTATAGTATCAGACCATGAATAGACACTCAAAACAATGTAAAATAATTGAGATAATAAAACCACACATTTATGGACAGTTAATCTTTGAAAAATATGCTAAATGTGTACATTGAACAAAAAAAGAAAAAGCTTTTCAACAAATATTAGGAAAAATGAACTGGTATTTGCAAAAGAATGAAATTAGACCACTAGCTCACAACACACACAAAAAGTAACTCAAAGTGGATAAAAGACAGATGGAAGACTTAAAACTATAAGGTACATAAAAGAAAATAGACAAAATAATCAATGAGATAATCTCCAGTGATGTTTCTGCAAATTTGTCTACAATTAGCAAGAAAACAAATGAGCATATAAACAATATCAAACAAAATAATGTGTAATGTGAAATGAACTATCACTAAAGCAAAAAGACAGCGTACTGAATGGGAGAAAATATTGGCACATGACAACTCTAACAAAGGACTGACATACACCAAAGATCTACACAGCACTCATACAACTCAACAGCAACAACAAAAATAGCCTAGTTAAAATCTGAACTGAAGAGCTAAATAAGTACATCTCCAAAAAAGACAGAAATTAGCCAAAAGCACACCCACAAAACAAATGTTCATCTTCTTTTATCATCAGGAAAATGAAAATGAAAACCATGAGATACTACCACATACTTTTGAGAATGGTCCATATCAATAAGATCAGAAAAAAGAAGCAATGGTGAGAATATAGAGAAAAAGGCACCCTATTTTACTGTTGGTGGGAATGTAAACTTGCTTATTGTTAGTGAGAAAGTAAATCTGTCTATCCCTTATGGAAAACAGTATAGTGATTTATCAAGATATCACAATTTTAGTATATGTGCTGCCAAAGTTAGCACTCTCAAGATATTATAAATAGAACTACCACATGATCCAACAACTCCATTTGTAGGTATCTACCTAAATAATGCAAAAAAAAAAACAAAACTAACAGGGATGTATATATGCACTACTATGATCATTCAAACACTATTTATGATATCTAAGCTATGTAAACAACATAACTGAATATGTTCTTCTTAAAATGGTAAAGAAATAAGGTTCATTTTTAAATTATAATTTTTTTATAATTCACAGAAGTTATTTATTCCCATGTTGAGAAATTATGAATGAAATGTCTTGTTCCTGATTTTTATTTCATATATTACAATCACAAATTAAATTAATTTTTTTTTGAAAATTTTGAGGCATGTATCCAGCCTCTTCAATTACTTAATCTAAACTCTGTGTAAAAATAAATAAATAAACTTTCACTTTACAGATATGCCTGCAGATATAATAATGAATGCATAGAGGTCATTAGCATTTAACTGTTTGAGTTTCTTTATATCAATAGATCTGAACAAATTATTTTATGGTCAGATTATTATAAGAAGGATAGACAACTTGTGAGGGATAAATTTGTGTTCATGATCTATTATCAAGGAGTTTGTCACAGTATAATTTATATTATTATTCCATTTGCCAACTTCCATGACTTTCAGAATAAAACCTAACTCTTTCTTATAACATACCATGATTTCCCTTGGTGTACTAGATCTATCATTTCATGCTCTCAACTTCAGTTTCTCATTGCCTGAATGAAAAAGCAGCTTTTTTTTTTTTTTTAAGATTTTTTTTTTATGCATACAAGCACTGGGGCACAGGCCAGAGGTGTTGGGGGTGGGGTGAGAGGATTCACCACAGACAGAGCTGGGGAGCAGAATAGGCAGATCAATGGAAGTACACTGCTGAGGGGAGCAGCGGACACAGCAGGAGAGGTCTGCCGGACCATGTGGGTCCCCTCCCTGGCCGGCAGCAGGAATAGAACTCCTGCTGTAGTGGCTGAGGTTTGCTTCATAGTGTGTTGCTTAACCCACTGCTCCACCAGGGAGGCCCCGGAAAAGCAGCTCTTTCTCCTCCTAGATCACCCTATTCCTATCTGAAAATTTGAGAAACTCACCTTTACTAAAGGAATAAACTGAACCATTGCATCTCAATCATTTGTTCTAACTTCCTTCCCTCCCAAATCCTAACAGGAGTAACTGTATTGGTACCTAAATTCCCACTAACTTTTGTTTTTATATTAATATGTATACCCCTAAATTCCTCAAAGTTCAAAAGGATGTAGAGTAGTATATATATATCTTTGTATATCAACAATAAAACCTGATATCTTTATTGAGTGAATGAAATAGAATGCTTTCCACTCTGAAGAATGAGTGTAACTCCTCTTAAAATACACATAAATATTTTGCTGGCACAAATGTAATATAGGAAACAGACTCTTTCCAGAATGACTTTAGTCTCTTAAAATTTCATTTCATTGAAAAAAAAATAAACTTTCAATACATTAATACATTTTACCAAATAGAATTTTTTAAGACAGACTATGCATTTCCAGAGTACATTTGATTAAGAAAAAAATAAAATTTATAATGAACAAAGAACTATGAACTTTTATTTATAATGAACAGACAATGAACTTTTTAAAAATAAATTCCATCTCTCTGTGTATATTTTCATATTTGGTATTAGAAATGTGGATAAACTTACCATACTTTTTGTAAACTGTTTTTATTTTATTATTTTATTTTATTTTACATAGAGCTTGGGTGTAGGCTAGAGGTGGGGGTGAGAGAATTCACCAGAGTCAGAGTGGGGACCAGAATAGGCAAATTTACTGAAATACACTGTCAAGGGAACGACAGACAAGACAGGAGAGGTCTGCTGCACCATAAGTGGGTCAGTTCCCTGGCTGGGTATTGAACTCAGGCTACAGGGAAAATAGCAATGAACTTACCCCTGGAAACCAGGGAGACCCTGTAAATTGTTTTTAATTATCAGAAAATCCAATAATTTACTCTTGATTAGGAGTTTAAATATGAATATCATAAACATTAATTCTATTCTTTAGAGAAGAGAAATTTGCTGCATTATTTATCAAACTTTCCTTTAATCCCTCAATCCTGACAAATTTAAACATTGTTTATAAAAACTTTTAAAAATAATGTTTGTTATATCTGTCAATACACTTACCTTCCCTAAGCTCTATTTAAGCAAAGAAACATTTTTGTTGTGGTTGTTAAATCAGTTAATATTTTTCAAGTTGTCTAATAGTTCATATATATTAATGTTGTGCTGTATAATGCATAGGGGTAGAATTATTGTGGAAAGACAATATTTACCAAGTATTTCACATGATTCTCACATTAACCATAAATGTTTACAAAATTGTAGTTGTAGTGTTTAAATACAGAGATATCCCACTGTACCCTTGAACAGAAACATTATTAACACCAAGATCATGCCATATTATGTTAGAGTGAACAGAAATGGTAATCAGAAAATAAACTATGACTATTTGTGTCTTATTTTAGACATAAAACTATATAAATTTTTATCCCATATGTTTCTAAATCCACACATTTATCATTCTGCTAAAAATAGCAAGCAAGTAACACTTGTATTTCTATCTTGGTCAAAAGATAAATTGTTGAGGTTATTTCTATTTACCCCTTACCACCTCTTAATTCACTCCTTTTTCATTTATGATCTTGTACTGAAAAGTTTATATTACTTCAAGTTATTGGTTTCTTGCATATTTTAACACTTTCAATTTAAGTTTGGAAAGTTTTCCTGTCGAATTCAGTTGAACCAGATACCCTTTTTTTCTGTATCAGTGATAAGATAGCAGCACCTTTATCCTGCACAATAAAAGGAACCCACAATCAAATAAGTATCATTTACTCTTATTCAGAGGGAGAACTCTGAAAGTTTAGACTGTCTTTCACATTCCAGAGCAGCAGCAAATAAACAGAGCAGATTAAATGTTTCATACTAGCTTTCTGAAAAGAGAATGCTTCAAAGATCAAAATGACAGTTAAGAGTATAAATTTTATGTGATTTGTATATAATAATAGTATGTAAAAACATTTGTTAATCCCTTAAGTAAAATAGTTAAAGTAAATTTTAAATTTTTATTTCCATTAAGTAATGCCACAAAATAAGAAAATTGAGAGGAATAATAAAATATATCTAAATATAAGATAGATTTGTAATGTTTTCACATTAAAGAACTTTCTAAAATGACTAAGTATATTTGATTTAAAATAGAACATTCAAAAATATTTCCTTCCAAAACATGTTTTATAATAGCCATGCTTCCCAGCACCACTTACGTAAATTAATTACTTCAATTTTTGTCAAAATGTCCAAATTTGTAAGGGTGACTTGTTGTGATAACCAAGAAAATACTATTGATAAATTCTCTAGCATAATCAGTGATAAGTATGTAAACACTATTACCCAAAATTAAATTAAGTTAATCATTACAAAATATGTTGGTTACAATTCCAAAATTACACCTTTTATAATAATCATGTTTATAAATTATGGCAAATTTACTTGGGGTCAATTCATGTCCTGAAAGAATTATTGGAGTCTATGTGCACCTTTCAGTTATTTCATTTATGATGCTTAGATATTATGAGCTCAATTAAGGTGTACTGCTTCAGACCATGTTGGCAATGATAAATTATATATGGTATATGAGTAATTGTGAATTTCTAAAATCCAAAGTCCAGAAACACATATGGTCCAAAGGTTTGAAAAGAAGCTTGAAGGACTCTGCTATAATTATAAAATAACAGTTTGGCTTGCTTTATGATAAAAAGTATGTTACGATACATATTTCTACAGTTTTAAAGAATTGGACATATTTTTTTCCCCAGGTGTATATTGAGAAACTACACAATTAGGATTAAAATAGACAATAAAACTTTACTACGTCAAGCCTCTACAAGTACACACTTTCACACCCTGCCCACCACCAGTGCCCCAAAAATTCACCAAGTTCTACTGGGCCTTTTCTCTTTCCCCTCCCCCACTACACTACCCACCTCCACTGATTGCACCAATTTAGGGGTCAGATGTTAAAAGATGTAAACCTAATTTACTTTAACAAATGTAGTTTAGAGAAAAAATAAAATAAAATCTGTGTAATGTAGATTTTGATTTTATAAAAACACATACCTGAACTTATATACTGTTATAATGCATGTTACTTGAATTAAAAGTAAATATAAAAATATAGAAACATGGATCTCCAGTATCAACACTAAATATTAAAATATCTTCTCTCTATAGAGATTATAGACATATGAAAGATAGACATATAGACAGACAGAGAGTGAGAGAGCAACAGAGACAGAGAAATAGAGTTGGATTTGTATGTTAAAATCCAATTTATATTTTAGAAGTAATTATGTCTAACTTAAAGAAAACCTGGGTTAGAGAAGAAAATTAAAGATAGTTTTCTTGTGACTCAGTAATAATCTTAAAAAAAAAAAAAAAACTAGATAATATTGGAGGAAAAAAATGGGTTATAGTGACATCACTTAGTGTTAAACTTTTACAAAGCAAATGTCTGGCTCTTTTCTTAATTTGATCAATGAAGTATCATACTGTTCACAAACCATTAAAAAAAGATCTACTAACATTAGGGTTATTAGCAAGAAAAGTCTTCAGGACCCAAGGAATATATTCTAGGTTACAGATCTGTTGTCCATGTTACAGAGACAGGAGAATTATGCAAAAGATTGTCCTAAGTGTGCACTGAGCTTTGCGAGGCTGGAGCAGAAAGCAGTGGTAATGATGTTTTTCACCATTATGGAGGAACTTCCTGTTTAAAAATTTGGGTAGAGTATAATTAATAAACTAAAAAAAAAAAAAAAAGGCGGGAGGGTTGTATAAAAATATGTGCATAAAATTTACTAGGTATTAAGAGCAACAGCTATACTCATTAATACTAAGTCTGTCAAGGTAATAATTAAAACACAATTCATCTCTTTTACCTCTTATATTCTACTGATTTGTCAAAAGAGATGCTCATCAGAAATAATAGACCAGGAAAAGTTGGAAGTTCTCTCTCATGGTGCACAGAATTGTCTTGGAATCAGAGCAAAGCAAGCAATATATATATTTTTAATGACTGTAACCCACAGTAAAGAATCATTTAATTAATCATGAAGAATCTAAACTGATACCAGTCTAGATGATTTCCAAATATTACTATGATGAAGATTTCTTGTAATGATTTCTGTTCTGCCAACCACTATCTTCAAATTCTGAAGTCTTCTTAAGGTTCTGACTCCAACCATCTTGGTGGGATTGTGTTCTGTCATCACAATCCAATGTAATAAAACTTCTATATTTAAGGAATATTGGAAGACAATGCAGAAAATGAAGAAAAGCATGAAAAGATTTTTCCAATGGTGAAAATACACTATAGTGGAGTCACAATTGTTCTAGGACAAATTTGTAGTTATAATTATATCTAACAACATGGAATGGGTGGTGTTATAAATAAACTTTTCTAGAAAAGAAAGAAAATATCGCTTTATTTCCAACTGTGTAATAAAGAATTTGACCTTGCCCCAAGAGAGATTCAACCTAGGTGTTTGACTTCTGGGAAGTAATCTATGCTATAATTAATGGGAGTGTTCTTTTTATTGTCAGAGACTGGCCACAAAGGTGGGGTCAGCCACATGTGATAGGATGGGCAGGGAAGGCTGTGCCAGAAACACCAGCCATGCAATTTAGGATGGAGGTTTTAGGCTACTTGTATAATGAGATAAACTGTGTGGGTAATCAATTGATCATGCATAAATAATGAGGCCAAATAGGGCACCAAAGCTTGGTTGAACATCCTTGATTGGCAGTACACCATGGATGTCGTCACACATCATTTCTAGGAGAATCATGCATCCTTACTCCATGGATGAAGTCAACAGAAACTTTGCATTTAGAACTCTCCTAGACTCTACCCTTTGAATCACTTTCTTTGGCTGATTTTGATCTGTGTTCTTTTCTATAATAAACCATAACCATATTTATACTAACTTAAAGTGAGTTATGTGTTCTAACAAATTATTGAACCATGAGGTAGTTTGGGAAATCTGCAAATTTGCAGTTAATGTAGAAACTGAAGGCAGATATGGGAACTTTGCCCTAAACTTTTGAAATTTGACTAAGAAGAGCTTCTTCGAAAGTCCAGCTCATAGAATTGTGGAAAAACCCATTTTCCCATTGTTTATGTAAGATACTTTCATAAGTTTGGCTTAAACAATTAATTTTTGTTGTCAGAGAACAGGTGAACTTTCATGAAATTTCAAGTAGATTAAATGTACCTAAACCCAAAAGTGTGCATCTTCTATTAAACTAAAAAAGCATGACTGCCCAGCTGTCTTTAGAGACATTTTCATCAAAATATCAGAAACATGAAAATAATGTTTCAAGATTTAGAATGAACATAAATCAAAATATAAGGAAAGAAAACATGCTGTTGTTTTTAATAGTTAATCACATATCAGTGGTTGTTAGTTGATTTATTTATTTTTTATTTTTTTAAATATTTTTCCTTTATTTATATATATTTGACATTAACTGTGGTCCACATTTCCTAGCTTGTTAATTGACTTAGAGGCATTTTTTCATTCAGTGCCTTATGAGAAGTTATTACACATCATACTCACATTTAAAAAAATTTAGGACTTGAAAGATCCTGTGGCTCAGCAATGTCATAAAATCTAAATGTCATAACAAAGAATTTAATGCCATTTGCCTAATTGAAAGACCAAGTTCTTTCCACATCACTAATTTGCCTCCATTAGGTGAAAAACTGAAACACGATTGTAGAGGAATATTTATTTATTTATTTAAATTTATTTAATTATATTTGACATCATTTGCATTCCCCAGGAAATACCCACCACCATTCCACCGTGCACCATCACCTCAGTCCTCTGTGCTCCTTCTGTCCTCATCCCCATCTTTGCCCTTCACTCCTTCCCCTCCTCCCCCATGGTCCCTTTGGTTTATCTTTGACTTTTTGGTCTTGTTGAGTTTTTTGTTTGCTTTTGGTTATAATTGCCCATTTCCTTGAGCTTATTCTTCTTTTTGTTGTTGTTGTTGCTCTTTCACATTCCTCCTAAAACTGAAGGCATCCGATATTTTTCTCTTGCCTTCTGACTTGTTTCACTGAGTATAATTCCTTTTAGCTCCATCCATGTTTCTATACATGGCCCTAGTTTGTCATTTTTGTTTGCTGAATAATATTCCTTGGTGTAAATGTACCACATCTTCTTGATGCAGTCATCTACTTTTGGGCATTTGGGTTGTTTACAGGTCTTACCAACTATAAATAGTGCTGCAATAAACATAGGAGTACAGGTGCTCTTTTGGATTGGTGTTTTTGTGTCCTTTGGGTAGATTCCTATATATACAAAGAACTCATAAGACTCAAGAAAAATAAAGTAAAAAACCCAATCAAAAAATGGGCAGAAAAACTTAAAAGACACTTCTCCAAAGAGGACATACACATGGCCAACAGGCACATGAGAAAATGCTCAGCATCCATCATAATCAGGGAAATGCAAATTCAGACCACAATGAGGTATCACCTTACACAGGCAAGAATGGCACACATCAAAAAACCAACAACAGCAAATGCTGGTGAGGATGTGGAGAAAAAGGAACCCTAGTACAGTGCTGGTGGGAATGCAAGCTAATCCAACCATTATAGAAGGCCTTATGGAGGTTCCTCAGTCTACTAGAAATGAACTACCACCATATGATCCGGTAGAGGAAATTTTAAATTGCAGAGAGGGTTTCTCCTCTGGTAATCACTGAAATCTTACAAACTTTATTTGCATATAGGGTTCTTCTTTTGTGGAAACAAAAGAATTTGTTTAAGTGCAAAAGAAATATAGCCAAACTATTCATAAAACAATGTTGTATAGTGACACAAGCAAGCTAAAAATACTTGTCAAAGGGTCATAATTCAACAGATGTATTTTCGTTAGATTTTAGAGCTTAGATTTCTACTTTTGTTTTTACATTCAGAGTGGGAGTGGGAGCAGCTGCATTAACAGCAGGGTGAGTTGCAACTTTTTAGCTTAAAGGGATTCTAAATAAAAATACTCGTTTATCCTCCTAGGCAAGGATGGCATCTTAACATAGAAAGAAAATAATACCTGGATTTTTCTCCATAGTAACCTTACCTCTTTCAAAACTCTCCCTCATCCTAAATCTTAATCCATTTTAGAATATCAGAGCTGGCATAAGATTTGCACTTGAAAACTGAAGATTACAGACAAACCTTTGTTTTCTTATTGCATGCAAACTGACCTAGGAGGGGAGGGAGTGATTGATGTATCTTGTCATGTGTCTTTTACTAGACTCTTCTCTTAGTTCCCACATCCATTCTTCCTGTGGTATGTTAAAAGAACAACCATAATTTTTGGTACTTGTAATTGATATTGAGTTTCTCTTTGTCAAGCAGAAATTTCCACTCTCTTCCTAATCTCTCCAAGAATGCAAAGCACCACATAAGTCTTTCAATCCCAAACAAAATTGCACTGATGCAAATGCCAAGGAATCAAATAGCTCAAGATAAAAATGCAGACTATAAAGGCACTTCTGATATAATGATTTGTTGATGTTAGTAAATCATGAAACATACATAAAGTTTTAGGGCCAACTTAAAATTTCAAGCTTCAAAATCTCTGAGGCATGGAAAAGGTTTCATCATTTTTTATTTAAGAACTAGGTTAGGCTTTGTAAACTATACAATAAATAATTTGGAAGAGGGACTGGTTCCCAGAAAAGCCATTAAGAGTGATAAACCTAGAGATCTCAGAATTAGATATCTGATTAGATAATCAGAAGACACTAAAAAAGAGCTTGACAAAATCCAGCATCTATTCCTGATAAAGATTGTTAGCAAAAAGAAGGGAATAGCCTCAACCTGATAAGGGATGACAATGGGAAACCTGCATCTAGTCTTTAAATTTCTTCCTAAGCTCAGAAGAAGACAAGGATTCCCATTCTCACCACTCCAATTGTTAGGAGAAAAAGTAGTCCTGAATGGATTACACAAATAAGCTTATGGACTCCAACCCCCACTCCAGGCCACCAATATTTCAAAACCACAAATCCGACAAGATGATTATCAAAGAGTGGATCACTGGACCCAGTCAGTCAAACCCATTTTATATTAAGGGTGCTCTGTAACATTATCAACACTGTATTAGAGTTTATAGTCACTGCAATCAAGCAAGAAATAAAACACATACAATTTGAAAAGGAAAAAAAGTCTATAGTCTATTCTCAGATGATATGAGTATGTATATATCTGTGTGTGTGCACAAATTCTATGAAGTCTTCCAAAATAAAAGGTACTTTTTGGACACATTATAAATATTTATTAACTTCTCTTTAGAATTAGTACTAGAGGAGGTATCGTTTTCTGCCCAAAACACACTGTCCCACCTCACAGCCTCTGTACAACGTGCTCGCAGGCAGAACTCCCCCAAGAAACACACCTGTAACTGAGCAGACATATTGTGAGAGAAAGGTGACAATTTGTACCCCAATTTGACGGCTGAGTGTGGGGATTACGGAAGAGGATAATCAGTAGAGGCAAACAATGCATGTTTACTTTTAGCTTGTTTGACAGCAAGTCTGGGTAGATGAGGGTTCCCTGAGCAGAGCTGACACCCCGTGTTCCACTCCGACATGAACAAAGTGGTGTTGGTCCAAAGTGGTGTTGGTGGTGGTCTAAGACAACCAGCAAGATATAATCAGCTAAACACACACTGATTTCAAGGCTTCATGTTCATATTACTCTTGGACTTTTCTTAATATTCTTTCCAAAAACACTAAAGGTAATATATTTATTACCTTTATAAAGGTGATAATTTATCGATTATTATGCATTTTTATCAATTTATCATTTTATCAATGCATATTTATCAATTTTTATGCAAATGCATAAAAATTAATCTTGTTTCAGTGTGTGTATAACTAAATGATCTGAATTGAATGAAAGCAAATATGCCATTTAAAATAATTTCACAAATATTAAATCATTTAAAATAATTCTAGCTAAAATAAACAGAATCTGTATATTTTGACCTTGGTAACAAAATGTTAATTTGATTGTTTCCCAAAGAAATTATCATCCTTTACATTCCCCATGCAAGGTAGTTTGCAGTTTTTGACTTCTTTGATTTTCACCTCTGAAAATTGGGGATAAAGCATCATTTTATAACTTACACAGCTGTTATGATGGCCCCATGGGTTAAGATCAGTTTGTCTTTCTTCTTGACAGTATCTGGTACAAAGTAAACATCCCAACTATTATTATTTAAATTAAGAAATTTGAATTAATGTGAAATAATGCATTATCAATCTTCCATGAGAAATACACTTGCTCTTCAGACCACTAGAATATTTCTTCTACCTTCATCACTCATTCCTAAAAATAGAAAGGAAAATACAACTAATGTTTTACTAAATCCCTTTTACTTGACTTCTCTATGACATTTAATTTTACTGGCCACTCCCCTCTGAAAGCCATCCTCCCATGTTTCCATTGCACCACAGTTTTCTAATAGTCAAACTTTCCTTCTATTCATTTTCAGTTTATACTTTCGGTTTTAACTACTTTGCTCAGCTTTCGGGATCATGAGGTCTCCCAAGGTTCTATCCTTTATCCTTTACTTTTTTCTTCTTACACTTCGCACTCTTTTATTGGAATCTGTTTAATGCATGTGTTAAATTTCTACTACATTGTAAATTTTAAAAAAATCTGTTCATAGACAGATATTAGATATTTCTACCTGAAATCTTGCTTCATCTCTCACTTTATTTCTTCCTTTTTTGAGTCCATACATCCCTTTAGCATGATGGACTCCTTTGCTGATACTCTATATTCTGGCCTATGTGATGAGCACAGTCTTGATAGAAGAGTTGGTGCTCACTTCAATTTTTCCTAAAAGCTTGTGAGATGGGGAGAAAAATAGAAGTGGGAAATAATATAATTAACAGGACAAAGTGAGGAAGATTGCAGACTTGTAAATGATAAGTAGGAGTCTTTAGAGAAAATGTAGTAAATTAGTGTGACATGTGACTGGAGTATTGGAGTTAACATAAACAGAAAGGACGCTTGATCTAAGTTGATTAAATAATTGTTTTATATAACATACAGCCACATGGAAAATTGCTTGTGTTATAATGTTGTTAAACATATAAATGTATAAGTGCATTATAATATCAATTACGATGTTTTGAAACATTTTTGTGAAGAAGGAAATTAATCAAAATGTTTATAGTGATTAAAATGATGATGCTACAAATTATTTTTTATTTCCTTCACATTTACTGGACATTTTTGTTCCCCACTTTACATTAACATGATAGATAAAACAAGGAAACAATTATATGTACAGTGTCCAGTGCATTTACACAATGTTGAAATCTACTTCCAGCAATTACTATGATTTTTGTGTATTAATTCGGTAATTACTTGAAACACAATATTCTCCAAAATGATAAAATGTTTTGACAGTTAATTTGAAACCATTGTCCCATCTATAAATTAATGCATGTTTTAAAAATTTAAGTGTTTTTTTCCTTCAAAATTTTATTTTCAAATCAAATTGTGAAAGTCACTTTGATGGATGTTTAAGTCAGTTCAGAAAGATTTCTTGGAAGCATTTTGATATGAGCATAGTTGCTGTTGTATGATCTCCATGGAACCCAACCTCCACCTATTCTAAAATGCTCTAGCAACACACAAAATAATATACTTTCAGCTTAGCATTGTTATATAAACAATGAACTAAATTTATTTACTAGAAATAGTTTAAGTGTGTGTCCTGTACCTGTCTGGCGTGAAAAAAAAAAATACTATGTTCTTTCTATTTCTATTTATTTGAAGAGATTATGAGATAAGAGAATCCTAGTAATGTGGCACATTGTTCTTCCTGTGTGAAATACTAGAGTAAAATCAACATAACTATCCATTAATATTTTCCTGGCTAGCATAGATTGGTGTTTTACTATGAAACATAGTTTGTGGCACCATATATTTGGATATCAGTTCTCTCTCTAGAAACACAATGCCTCTCAGTGAGTTTTTATAGCAACTGTTTAAGCAAATTATTAAAGATGCCAAATTAAATGCTAATAAAAAATTATGATAGTAAATGCATTAGTTTTGTTTTACTGCTACAATAATAATGGCTCACACACTTAGTGCTGTAAAACAATAAAATTATCATCTTACAGACATGACCTCCTGGCTAACATCAAGATGCTATTAGGGCTTTGCTCCTTCCTGAAGAATTTTTTTTTTATAAAAAGCAACTTTTTTTTTTAAGATTTATTTATTTATGCATACAAGCACTGGGGCACAGGCCAGAGGTGTGGGGGTGGTGAGAGAATCCACAGACAGAGCAGGATGCAGAACAGGCAGACTGACAGAAACACACTGCTGAGGGGAGCAGCGGGTGAGGCAGGAGAGGTCTATGCCATGTGGGTCCCCTCCCTGGCTGGCAGCAGGGATCCTATTCATGCTGCAGTGGCTGAGGTTTGCTTCATAGTGCGTTGCTTAACCCACTGCGCCACCAGGGAAGGCCCCCTTCCTGAAGAAAGATTTTTTTTTTCTTCCTTTCTCATTCATATTGCTGGCAGAATATAGTTCCTTAAATTTATAGTATTTTGATCTTTAGTTTTTGCTGGCTGTCTGTTAAGATCTCAGCTCAGTGGTTACCTGCATTCTTTGATTTATGTTTTTCTTCTTCAATTTTCAGAGCCTGGAACAGTGTATCAAAATTTTTGCATGCTTCAAATCTTTCCTTCCTGTTGTGCCTCATCTTTCTAACCCCCCTCTTTTCTGCTGCTTTTAAAACATTTTAAGGTTTTGTCAGCAGTAATCACCCATCTCAAGCTTTGTAGTCTGAGTGCCCTGTAAACTAACATATGCTTACAGTCTGTGACCATAGAGGTTATAGTAAACACCAATAATAATATATACCAACTGCTTTTCAAATGTCTTACCTATAAGAACTAATTTAAATTTTATAGCAAGTCATGAAGAATATATTATTGCTATCTTCACATTGAAAACGCTAAAAATGGGGCAAAGAGATAACTAAGAGTCTCCATGTTAAAGGTTTTCATGTCTTTCTTTTTGTGGTCGATTTCTAGTTTGATAGCCTTGTGTTCAGAGAAGATACTTGATATGATTTCACTCTTCATGAATTTTATTCGTTTTTTTAAAGATTAGTTCTTTATGCATACAAGAACTGGGATACAGGTTAGAGGTGGGGGTGGGGAGTGAGAGGAGTCACCAGAGACAGAATGGGGGAGAGAACAGACAGATCTACTCAAATACACTGCTGAGGGGAGTAGTGGGCAAGATGGGACTGGTCTGTTGTGCCATGTGGGTCAGCAACCTGGCCTGGGGTCAAACTTGTGCTGCATTGGCTGTGAATAGCTTCGTAGTGTAGAGACAAACACCTTGCACCACTAGGGAGGCCCATTTATGAATTTTATCAACACTTTTTTTGCAACAAAAAATGTGAAGAACATTCAATGTGTGTGTCAGAAGAAAATATGCTGAGCTTTATTTGGGTAAAGTGCATGGTAAGTATTTAACTAAGCTCACATGGTCTAAGTCTTTGTTTGAGGCTATTGTTTTCATGTTGATTTTCTGTTTGATTGATCTGTCCACTGATGTGAGCATGTCTTGCTATCAATGTCTGCTTACAAATATATTAGTAATCACCTTATATTTTGATGCTCTTCACTTGATACATTTATGGTGATGAATGTTATATCGTCCCTTAATTATTACGCAATTTCCATTCCTGTCTCTTCTCATCATTTTAAATTGAAAATCTATCTTTCCTGATATGAGTATTCTTGGCCTCTTTTTGAGTTCCATTTGTTTATAGGATTGTTTTCCACCCATTTCTTTGAGCCTATATTTATCTTTGGAAACCAGATGACTTTCCTGGAGATAGCGAAAAATAGTAAACAAAGGGGAGAGGGAACATAAAGGTGGAAGAGACCTGGTCAGCTCTAGAGAAGGAAGGTGTCTTGGTGGTAGGTATGCTTTGATAACATGTATCTGGATCATAGGTATTGTTAAAAATACATTAGAAGTATTCTGTTCTATTTCACAAAACATCTCTTTAAATACATCTGGAATATAAATTATTACTATTAACATTGAGATACAAAATTTTCCAAGGTAGTCTGCATGTGTTAGCAAGTGTATAACTACACAATAATATTAAAATCAATACAACCATTAGTTTACAGGTTAATGGTGACATATTACACCTTTATCATTTGTCACTACAGTTTAAAAAATGCTGTGTTATTTTAATTGTTTATATATAAATAGCGATGAAAACTTCATTACGTAGAATAGAATATACCCATATGAAAATCAATGAAGTTAGTACAGCTTCAAAAATAATACCCTTTGCAAATCCACTTAAGTTGCAGTACATAAATCATATGTTCTCAGTGATATCTAACTAGATTTCTGTTATTATGTTACCAGAATTTTTATATATTTGAAAATACTCCAAATATTTCATTGTTTTCTTAGCTAAAACAATGGTTGTTTCTTGACCCCCTATTCTTTTCATTTATACTAAAATTATATTAGCTATATCATTCTTGGGAAATTAAATATAAAGACTATAATAAAGAGTTTGGACTAAAAAAGGAAGAGAAGCAAAGACTGATGTTGATAAACATTAGTCTCAATTTCATTTAAACATAGTATCTTACATTCTATTTATTAGCAGGGATAAAAACCACATATTGTCAGTCCATGTTATAGTATATTCCCAAAGAATATTCTTTGTAGGACTTAGACAAATAATCTAAATGTTAAGGCATATATATAATAAGTTCTGACTTAATGACACCAATATGTTCTTGAAAATTGGGAATTTTACAAAACAAAGCAAATTGACAACAAAATAATCCTCTAATAACATCCTTTTGTTTAGCAATAGCCAGGATATTGTTGTTTTCTCATAAAGTTATAATAAAATAATGTTGAATGGAATATTATTGTAGGATCTGCTGTATTTCCAAGGATAATTTTACTATAGTAAGGTCTGTAAACATCTGAATTATGTTTATGTAAATGGAAATATTCACATATGAATTATGTTTATGTAAATGGAAATACTCACTTTTTTATCTGGTTGCAAAGAAGATTCCAACTATTCCTCCTCTGCAATCTTATTTTAAATATCTGTTCACATCTAGAATTTTTATTGCTTTTTTCTAATTTATTATTTTTGTAAAATAACCAGCAGGCATTTTATAATTCTGTATACAAAGAGGAAAATATGATTTACAATTATTCAAACTTGATACCATAGTAGCATTCTCCAGAATTCCTGTTACAGAAAAAAAAAAACAAAAACTTTTTTTCCTTTACTTTTTATTTTAAAAATAAAATCTCACATGCTACCAATATGAGCATCTCTGAATTGAAAGGTCAAGTTATTAGCAAGTGCTGAATACTATAAACTTACTTTGTCTCAGAAGAAAAAAAAGTGAAATGACCCCTGGTGTTATTCTTAGGGGGATATGACCTTCGGAGGGTTAAGAGACTAAATTTAAAAGGTCATAATATTCTTAGGGATGGTGAAAAAGCAATGCTGTATAAAGTTTCATCTTCTACCCAGCTCAAGCCTGTCTATAAATGTATTTGCCTAAAGGGAAGGTTACTTCAGCATGTGAATGAATAACAACCTTTAAAAAAATCTTTCATGACCTGGGAACTTATTAGAAGAATAAATATGGAATTCAAGATAAAATAGAGCTCAGTATTTCAAAGAATTGTGTGGCAATGGAAAAGTTATTTCTCAGCATCAACTTCTTCATAGAAAATGAAAATTTGAGATCACCTATAGTTTCTGAAACAATAAACACATTTTCATCTCTTCTTATGTTTGAAATATAGAACTATAGAATACTTTATAGTTTACACCTTAAAATGTTAGAATAATGAATGTCTCTCTACTTCAGTTCTTCTATGTTGATTTTAATTTTCAATAATTGTGTGTCGAATGACTTGACAAAAAAGGCACTTAACTTACAAGGCAGAATTGCTAGAAATACCAAATTATATAATGATGTATCTCATCCTTAAGAAATATAGAATCTGCTAAATGAAGACAGACAAATAAATAGAAAAATGTATATAAATTATAGGTGCAGAGAGAACTATTCAGTTAGAATTAGGCAACTATGGAAGAAAGCTAGATTTACTTAGGGATTTTGAGACAATAATTCATAAATGTTACATTACACAAGTGATATTTGATATTGGAAAGATGATAAGGGATATTTAGAAGAAAGTTATCCCTAGGAAAAATAATATAAAATTAAAAGCAAAAAGTCTCCATGAAACAGCTGGATATGCTCTTAGCAGTTAATTATAGCTCAATAGTGGTAGGGTATAGATTATGAGGGTAGACACAGCAAGACAATATGTTAAAGAGTAAGGCAGAGGTTAAATTTTGTGGCTGAAATTCTTAATATGGGTTTTATATTGTAGACAGAGGACTGTTTAGGTAGTGGCAATGTGGATAAAGTATCTGATTTGATTTTAGAGAAAGTCCTTTAAGGAAGCATTAAGAAGATGTTACTGGTTAATTTATGTATTTAATATCATTAAGAATAATATTCAAAGGACACACTTGTAAAACTCAAGCATACACACAAAAAAATAAATGTCACAAATCTTCTGTTCAATCAATTAATTAGTAAGGAAACCATTAACATTTGGGAAACTACTTATAAGCAACAGGCAATTTATTAAAAAATGTTAAGGTTGTTTATTGATACTTTAAAAACTGGTTTATGCTCACAAGTACAACAAACTGTAACCTTTATTTATTTGTTCCATCAAATGGGAGCAATTTAGATTTCTAAATGACAAAGTTCAATGAGCTATAAAACTTAACCTTAATAAATTTGAAATTTATCAATAGCAGGCAATGAAATGAAGAGCTCATTTCCCTAAATTTTGTGTGGATCCAGATTACTCTATAAAGAGAAAATACATTCTGTCCACCACTTTCTTGCTCTATTTCCAACTTTTGGATTTTTATTTATTACCTAGGTAAACTATATAATCAATATTTTAGTATGTGCTCTCCATTCTGCTATATTTGTATGCCATGCCTTTGGACAATTTATTTATTTACTCATTCATTCATTCATTAATTTATCTATCTATCTATTTATTTATTTTTAAAGATTATTTATTTATGCATATAAGAACTGTGGTCTAGGGCAGAGGTGCAGATTATGAGAGGATTCACCAGAGACAGAGCGGGGAACAGATCTAGTGGATTGATTGAAATACACTGCTAGTGGAAGCAGCCAGCAAGACAAGAGAGGTCTGCTGTGCCATATGGGTCATCTCATTGGCCAGGATAGAACTTGTGCTGGAGTGACTGTGGATTGTTGTGACTTAACTCTTGTGCACCAGAGAAGCCCCCACTGAACAATTTTAAACATGCATTCATAAGGCCTTACATCATTCAATTTAAAATGTGAAACTAAATATAGCATTTGAGAAAAGATTTCTTGACTCAAGAAATATTTATGGAGAATGTTAATTGATGGCTCTGATTATCATTTCTAAAAATTTTTTCAGGTATATTTGTTTTCTCCAACATAGCAATCTATCATACTTTTAAAAAGGCTATTCTTTGTTCCCCTATCATAAGCAGTTCCTTCATTATGCATATTTTCATTAACTAAATTGCAATCCTGGGTGTTTTTATTTTTTTTTAAAAATATGTATTTATTTATGTGTACAAGAACTTTGGTACAGGCCAGAGGTGTATATGGCTGGGAAATGAGAGGATTCACCAGAGATAGAGTGGAGAACAAAACAGGCAGATCAACTGAAATACACTGCTGAGAGAAGCAATGGACAAGACAGGAGAGTTCTGTTGTGTCATGTGGGTCACCTCCCTGGCTGGGGATTGAACTCGAGCTGCAGTGACTGTGGATGCTTCATAGTGTGGAGCTTAGCCCCTTGCATCACCAGGGAGATCCGATCCTGTGCTTTTTATGGCCAATATGCTATAAGAGAAGCAGGCAGGCATTAGACATGACTTTTCTATCATTAACATTGTTCTACTCATTTCTAATTCTTAGATTATACTGAAAGTAAGAAGATATGTGACTTTCATTGGAATGTGAACTTGGATGTGACCTATGTGACCAGCAATCTAATATTTAACTTGATGTAAAGCTCACTACTGACCCTGGTTTTAGATGTTCATCCTGAACATCCCAATACATTTATCTCATAAACCAATTTTGTAAACTCAGTGTCTTGACAATATCTGATCTGATTATGATAATATTTTATGAGAAACTTTGAGTAGTCAGTAACTTTAGTTCACTTCCACATCTCTCAATAGCAAATATGAAGGTAAGTATATTTTATATGCTGATATAGTTTTATCATTACACATTAAGTCTAGGTGATATGGGAGAAAAATATAAATTATCCATTCAACACTATGTAGAAGTTCAGAGAACAGCTATTCTACACCCCATATAATTGTATTTTTGACAAATGTTTTTCGAGTTACTTAGCTTGCATATAAAGCATATATGTTATACAATATATGTGTACATATGTCTTCCTAGGTGTTTTTCTAACCAAATTGCTTTGAAAACTGAACTTGTGTTACATAATCAAAAGTTAATTCTATTCACTCATATAACAAATATTTACTGAGATTTTCAAAATTTTAGTATCCTGAGTAAATTACATTTTATGAATTTCTTCAGACATATGTAGGTGTTGCTTCATGACTTTCTTTCAAATATCCCTATATGTTAGTAACCATCTTAGTACTAAAACCTATGCTTTCAAAAGTCTTACAGTGGAAAAAGTCAGATTATGAGTAGATACATACTTATATAAATAAATAAGAAAGTTTCCTGTGGTGACAAAACTTTGTATAAAAGTAAAAGAGATGCATGTGCTATTCAGTGAGCAGTTCTCTAAATTAAGGGGCCAAGTTTAAGTCTCTTTGAGTAAGTTAATTTTATCATGGAAGGTTGATAAAAGGAAGTCCAGCAAGAAAGGATAAGGGAAGAATATTTAAGATCAAGGGAACAAAGAAATATGCAGTAGATGTTCATCCTTTAAAAACTGGAAGAAATGAAATACATGGTTAAAGAGAACAGTATAAGATGCTGCTGATCATAAATGTTGCACAGATAGTTGATCCATGGCTAAAATAAATGCTTTATCTTGTGAAATTTGAGAACTGAATTTTCCCATTTCTATTATCAAATCCAAATTTATACATGAAAAGATAGCATACAGTTTTTTAAGGTGCTCTGTTGGGAAGCTGGCTTAGCTTTTATCTGAGCAATTATCTTGTCCAGAGCTATCATTTTGGTGAAATGGAGAAGAGTACTGTCCATCATTATTATAATAATGAGTGAGAATAATAGTAATTGCAGAATCTTGCTAGAAAGATATGGATTCTATCTATTGTTCACACAAAAATCTATTCATGCATCCTATTTCTCTTCAGCACCTTATCTTCTTGAGCACCTGACCTTCATCCTTTCATATGTTTCTTCCCATAATCAATTCAAACACATCTCAATTTCATTGACCTGAAATTAATGACCACTGTACTACCTTTAATGGCTATCCTGTTGAGAAGTGATTTACTGTTATGTTCTTGATGCAAAAGAGAAGTTAGTAGAGGAGGAGCTAAATCCCAGGTCTTGCTATTATCCATTGACTTTCATAAAGAAATGAAAAGTTAACTTTGAGAGATAGAAAAAGAAAAGAAATTGATCTTTAGATGGAACAGTACTGATTTAGTAAGAGAGCTCTACTGAACCTGGGAAGAGAAACCAGGATGGGACCAGATTTTACTTTTTGCTGATCGTTTTCTCACATGATAACATATTCCTGTATGATGACTGCACTTCTCATACATTCATTTCCAAAATCTATGCATTTCTTGTCATTCTAAATTCTTCAAATTATTTTTATCATATGGGTTGGTCCTAATTTTCCTTTTATTAATTAACATAACTGGATATTTGTGCTAGTGTCTTCACACTCACATTATTTCACAGCACAAACCATTTGTAAAGAATTTTTTCTACTTCCTTATTTTACTTTTCTGTGCTGAGGTAAATTTTTATTATCTTCTGAAAAATATAATATTTTTGTTCATCATTTAAAAATTATTAAAAAAACATTTTAAAATGATCTCAAGGTAGTCTCCTTAGTTCTGATATAGTGATTTTTTCTTTCCCTTGTCTCAGACATAGACTAGGTACTCAGTGTATGTAAAATATGTGGACTTGTCAATTTCTCTTTTATTTCCCCTCCATTTCTATGCACAATGCAATGGAAGGAGGGAGACCCTTCAAAGAAGTATATGCAACCTCATGTTATATTTCACAACACAGATTTTGCTAATTACCCTGTGTTATGTTTCCACTATGTAATTGGCAGAGTATTATTACTGTTGAAAGGCATTTTTACATTTCAAATTTTGTAACTCAGAAACATTTCTTTCACAAGAACACAAGATGCTATCTTATTATTGTTATTATTTTTTCTTTCTTCTGTATAGCTCTTTCACTATAACCTCAGTACATAATGAAAAAGATGGAAATATATACTTGGTTTCCTTCATATAGCTATAAAAATTAATTAGGATTACCTGTGTTTGTTAACCAACCAACCTGTCTTCTGAAAGCAGAATTAAGGAAGTTATTGTTCTTTCGTGCTGACTTTCTTTGTTGAAAGTTTATGGACTGACTCTCTGAATCCACTGTCAAATGTTTCTGTAGTAAAAACAGGAAAACTAATTGTAAATGAAAAGAAATAGGAAAGTTAGGTGACTATAAGATAGGAAAACTGCCATATAATTAATACTGGGAGCAAATAATCCAATTTTATTAAAGGAACCTTTCTTAAATATCACATTCCATTTTATGCACTAATTCAGGAACTGCTATAATTTCATTTTAATCTGAACCACTAGTTCTCAACTCTGTCTGTACATTCAAATCACCAAGAGACATTTAAAATGGAGCCTCTGCTCAGGCCCAAACCTGAACTGAATGAAAATGACCTTTGGTAAAAGACCTAAAATTCACATGTGTTCTTAAACAAGGGACTATGGTGATGGTGCATGGATGAACTGGTGGTGGGAATTTTGTGGGGGCTGTACCTGAGAGAAGAAAGCAGACATTGTACAAAAATAAAGAATGATGTAATATATATAATAAATATTTTTTTAATAAAAAAGATTCATATGTGATTCAGGTAGACATAGAGTATTGGGAGTCACAAGAGGACATGAACATTAAAGCTGTTGATTTGATTATGTTTTAATAAACTTTGAATATTGCTTTTTTCTACCATACCTGTTTTATTACAACACTAAAAACTTTCCATTACTAACAAGATATTTTGCCAAGAAAAGGTAAACTTTTCGTCTAAGAAATGAGAAAATATATATTAGTCATTCATAACAGTATTTCTTAGTAAAGCTACTATTATCTAAGAACAATTATTTCACTGACTAAGTATATTCTGTTGGACTTTCCTATTATAGCTATATAGTTACAATGTTACAGTGGTATCTACTAGTATTTATAGCTAATCTCTTCAAAGTCAAATCAATGTTATGTGAAGATATCAGGGATCTGTCCATGAATCAAGCAAATAATTAAACAGATCAGGTGGATTCATTGAAATGCACTGCTAAGGGGAGCAGTGAATAAGACAGACACAGTCTGCTGTGCCATATGTGGGTTATCTCTCTATGTGGGGATCAACTCAGGCCATAGTGATGATAGTGTAATAGTGCTGAGACTTAATGCATAGGCCACCATGGATGCACCAGCTCCACCAACTCTTTTTTTAAAAATCTAATAAATTATTTTGAATTTAATAAATTCTACTAGCAATGGTATTTTCTTCTATCATGCTTTTCTTTAGTAAAAAAAAAAAAATAATCATTCATGTCCTTCAGATTGTAACTATCAATGTTATAATTTACTACAATTTTAGTCTGAATATTATATCCTGAATCAATCTAAATATTGTGAGATATTCAGGAAGCATGCTCTGTTATTTGCTTCTGTTACATCATTTGGATCTTGAAAATTGCATAATAAAATGACTTAATATAAATTTGGTCCAAGAGATTTGCTGATGAAAAAGAACACAGATTTAATTGAGAAGCAACAATACAAATTCAATGTAATGGTAAAGATCAAAATTTGTCACCCAAAGAATAATGAATGATATTTGCTATTTGATTCAATGGCCAATACACGTCCTTTTCTAAGACCATACACCCCTTACCAGGTTTTAAGGGTCTAAATATTAAATCAGAGAGTTTATAAAACAAAGATATCTGAAAAACCTGATGAAATAGTTTAGTCCTTTGAGTACTCTTAGATCAAATATTTCAAATTTATTAAGTCTAATTAACAATAATTGCACTTTTCAAAATTCTACAGGTCTACATACCAAAGTAAAGACATTGCTTCAAAATTCTTTCCTACCTAAATCTCCAGATGTTTGTAGCCATTCTAGCACTGAAATCTCTTGCTGAGAAGCATTTGTGTTTGTAACCCATAGGATTTAAGAGCAAGCTTACCTAGGATTATAATATTTATTCATAGCTCAATATTACATACCTTTTTACTTTGCAATGACCTAGTAAAATTATGAAACTAACTACATCTTTCTCATAGGCACCTGTGCTTGAAGTAGTGTTTTTACTATTATTTCTTTCAGAGTACATTAATAATTTCAAAACTATAACAACAATATCAATACAAATAGAAATGTACAAAAATATTTTCTTCAGAGGGCACCAGCCTTAAGGTTTTTAAATTCATTCTAATCATATCCGAATTACCCTCTGGCAGAGAAAGTTAAAACATCACAGTTAAAACAAAAGTTACTTAAAAAAGCAAATAACGGCTTTAAGAAATATGCACATAAGCGTTCCAATGTTTAGAATTTTTTCTGGTTATACTCTTGCTGATATCTTACATTTACTTACCTTTGTTTTTGCATATGTTTGATGCAGAAAATTCCTGTCTTTGTATATCAAGTGTAGGAAAGAGATAAACTGATATTTTGCATGTGATTAATTTTGGTTTGGATCAGAAAATTTGTATAGGCCCTTTTTCTACCTACTATAGTAGCCCCTTCATCAGCTCCTTAATTTAGAAGATAAGTAGCTTCCCTTTTCCATGGAGGGTAAATTTAAAGACTCTCAGTGATGTCTGAAACTGTTGATAATTTTGAAACACACACACACACACCTGTATACACATATATATTTGAAACATATATATAAAACATATCTAAATGGTATCTATATATGGGTATATATAGATATAGATATAGATATATAATAATATATTTAATTTCGGGGGACTAGCTGGTAGCCAATGGGTTAATTTTCAGCATAGCACCCTTATGGCCTATGTTCAATTCCTGTCCAGGGAGTATATGGTGCAGTAGACCTCCCTTGTCTTGTCAACTTGCTCCCTTCAGAAGTGTCTTTCAGTAGATCCACTTGTTCTGCTCCCCATTCTGTCTCTGGTGAACCCTCTCAACCTCTGCACCTCTGACCCACACTCTAGTTCTTCTACATACACACAGAAAAAATAAAATTAAAAAAAAAAAGAAATGACTGCTTTTTAAAAAAGATAAAGCTTAATTTATAAATTAAGCATAGCATATAGTACTGAAATATATATCAACATATTTCATCTTATACAGATTATAATAAAGTTTAATTTTTAAATTAGACACAGTTGGAGATTAACTAATAATTTATAGCAAATTATAGACTATTTTAACAATATACTATAATAAAGTTTATGTGAATGTCACCTTTTTCTCTCTCTCCATTAATATTTTCAGACCATAGTTGATGCTGCTACTGAAACTACAAATAAAGGGTATTACTAAATCACTGTTATAAAGTTTTCCAAAATATCTAAGTAAAATAAGCCAATATTGATCTTGTTCTTCAGGAATGCTAAACTTTATCTGAACAGAAAATCTCATTAAAGCTTTAGCAGCTACCTTTTGCTGCTATTGTTATTTTAAAAGGTCTGTTGTACAATACTTTCCTTTCCCATTTAAATGACCTCTAGTGTGGCACAATCAATGCATTTATCCAATACTTTTGGGAAATAAAAATTATTGTGTGACAACAAAATAAACTTCATTACCATACTTTTAGTTACTGGCAGGAAGTAATCTTCAATTTTTACTAAACTATAGAAAAATCCATAAGATACAAACTATACTTAGGTTCATTTTTTTTTGCTTCTAAATGGCAGTTTTTATGTTCTAAATATATGCATCTATATTTCTGTTCAATATAGCTTCACTTAAAGTCTATGAAGCACATTCAAAACAAGTTAGACAATAAATTTTGATGATAGGAGCTTATTTTAGGAAATAAGCTTGATGTTTTATGCCAAATATGCTTTTAAAAAATCTATTCTTGTACGAAATAAGAATAATTCAAAGTAGCTACAGAGGATTCATTTATTCATTTCTTTTATGGCTATAACTGGAATTATAGCTATCTTTGCATTGAAATACATTTTTTAATTTGCAGTTAAAGCTATGAGACTACTTTTTTTTTTTTAATTTCCATAATATAGAGCCGTCTTTGGGGAACTTATCTGAAGGAGGAGCCCTATATAAGGGTTGAAATGAACAGTTTGTTACTGAGGTCAATCCAGAACAAGACATTAACTCCTGGGTATGGGGGCACTGTTCAACAAAATAAAATAAACACCTTGTAAGTATATCTGTTAGGTAGAGCAACATTTCATTCACACTGAATTATTACCTGAAAACATCACCTGGACCTCCCAGAAGCAACTAGAGTATTCCAGGTAGGCAAGACACAGTATAATCCAGCATCATCAGTTGGTGTCTATGCTCTTGCACCCATCACTGTTTGTGAGGATACCCTGAGGAAGTAGCCAGTTTTTGACTGTCAGCATCAATTCTCCTCTAGAAAGTATGGTTTTTGGATTACAGATTGCATTTTGTATGTATCAACACAGAGCTAGCAAAATGTCTAGTAGGCAAACATGTTTACTAATAAATTTCACCACAAAAGACTATCTGAATGAGAGATTTCTGTTTTCAAGCAAAAGTGGATATTTATGTGTGTGAATGTGTGTTTATGTGTGCTCGTGCATGCTAACAGGCACAGGCTCATATGTGACACAAACAATAGCCAAAGTAAAAGAGTAAATCCACACTTACTGCCTTGTTTGTTCTTACTGTGAATCAACATTTTATGTAATTTTCTTCTGAATAACATAAAAGACCTTATTAGTGGAAAGCAAATGTGCAAAATGTCACTTAAGATATTCGTTGAACTGTGACTTTCTAAACCTGTAGTCTTTAAAATTCAGTACATACAAAGATACACAAAGTTTGTCCAGCAGGAACATAGAGATAGATAACTTCTAAAAAAAGTCAATTTCCAAACCCTTAAATTCAAGATGCGACATTTCCTAAACTCATTCTGCCAGAAAACATCTGTTAATTGCCAACTCTTTTGTTGTGCTTGTGTCCCATTTCAATTGCCCTTTTACCAGTATACAAAACCTAAGGAGTGTATATTATCCAGCCTGCCTAATCCAGTCCATTGCTATAAGGTAAAAATATATATAAGCACTAAAGGACTATTTTTGATACATTACTTTTAAAATTAATTTTTAATTGAGGTAATATTGGGGTCTTCCCATCTTACATTATCACCACAAAATACCCACCATCAGTTTGCCCATACTCCACCACCACACACCATCATGCCTCCTTTCCTGCCTGTTCTTTCCCCTTCCTCACCTTCTCCTCCCCTCTGGTTGTCAGTTCTATAGCCAGCTATCAAGTGTTAGTTTCTCAGCTTGTCTTTGCCTAACTATTAATGATACATTATTTCTGAGGAAAGTACCAAGAGGGCAATCTAAAGAGAAGAAAAAAAATTTAAAAGATTTATTTATGTATGCATACAAGAGCTGGGGTACATGCCAGAGGTGTAGGGGTGAGAAGCTTCTTCAGAGACAGAGCAGGGAACAGAACTGGCAAACCGACTGAAATACACCGCTGAGGGGAGCAGCAGGGAGACAAGAGAGGTCTGCTGCGCCATGTGGGTCATGCCATGTGGGTCACCTCCCTGATGGAGGATTGAATTTGCGCTACAGTGGCTGAGGATGCTTCATAGTGTGGTGCATAACCCCTTGAGTCATCAGGGAGGCCCAAGAGAAGAAATTTTAGAGAAAACAACCTACTTCATTCAGATAACAAACTAAGGACAGACTTTTCTGTATATTTGGTCTAACCTATTTATCTTCGAATTTGGATATGAGCTTTGTCACAGAATTCAAATTTAATTACATATAAGTTTAAGTTAAAACAAGGGTAAATGTTTTCATGAAAATTTAATTTATTTTTGTCTATAAGGATTACTGTTGCCATTAAGGTTATATTATAGGTATTTCCCAAATTAAAGAAAGAGTTCATATGTTGGGGTATTGAAAATAAACACAGTAAAATCCCACCCTACCACTGCAGGTAAAGTTTAAACTCTTTTTAATAAAATTTTATTAATTTATCTTTCCTTGCAAATATTTAAAATACACTAAAATCAGGGTTGCATGATTACAAGTTTAATTAAATGGCCAGAGTTAAGTTGTTGTGGTAGAAACTGAGTTTCTGATAGCAATGAATTTTATTGACTTTTAAAAGCAGGATCCGGGCCTCCCTGGTGGGGCAGTAGGTTAAGCAACACACTATGAAGCATCCTCAGCCACTGTAGCACAAGTTCAATCCTCCACCAGGGAGATGACCCATATGATGTGGCAGACCTCTCCTGCCTCACTCGCTGCTGCCCTCAGCAGTGTGTTTCGGTTGGTCGGCCTATTCAGCTCCCCATTCTGTCTGGTGAATCCTCTTACCTCCTGCGACTCTGGCATGTACCCCAGCTCTTCTATGCATAAATAAATAAATCTTTAAAAAATAAAATAAAAATAAACACAGGATCAAATTAACAAAATGCCAGAATACTTTATAATGTATAAATTTATGACAACATATTATTATTGATGTTAAATTTAAAATGTGCAAGGGTATAGAGTTTATCCAAAATTATTTTAGTAGCTATAAAAGAACAAATTTGAATATCATTGTATCGTGTTCAGACTGGTCTCCAAATTTATTTTTCTATTTGTGTGTGGACTTACAATTTTTCAAAAGTCTTGATTTATATAAAATATGACTTTACCTCCCCTTTACATGTCTCTCCATAATCTGGAATTCAGAGAAGGAAATAGGTTAAGGAGAGATGCATTTTACTGTAGGATTCTTAGAGTTCTAGCTAATTTTCTTTAGCAAAAATTTACTTAGATTTCCCAATAGCTACCTTTAATTAATGTCTGGATATGTTGTGAAAAGAGGATTTCTGTTTTGCATATGGTTATCGAATTGAATTTTTAAGTGTGCATCTATTTATGCAATATAAGTATGAATCTATTTCTGTATTTTCTTTTTTTAAAAGATTTATTTATTCATGCATACAAGAACTGGGGATATAGGCCAGAGGTGGAGGAGGCGAGGATTCACCAGACAGATTGGGGAGCAGAACAGGGAGATCCACTGAAATACACTGTATTTAGGGGAGCAGTGGGCGAGGCAGGAGAGGTCTGCTGCACCATGTGGGTCCCCTCCCTGTCCGGGGATGGAGTTCATGCGGGTGTGCCGTGGATGCTTCACAGTGTGGTGCTCAACCCTATTTCTGGATTTCCTGTTCTATGTTTTTATATTTTTCTCTATTTTTCACCTATAGAACATTGTATTAATTATAATATGGTTGTGGTAAATTTTAATATTGCTCAGTATGTATCTTACACCTATAATCTATTTCAAAACCGTGTGACTCTTTCCAAGTCCTCAAATTTCCATTTAAATATTTGAATAAAATTATCAAAATTTTCAAAAGCAATCCATTGTTACCTTTACTGAATCTGTAATGAATATGTGATTCAAATTAAGAACTGACATCTTGACAATATTTGATTTTTCAACTCATGAAGATGGTTTATTTCTCCTCTTATGTTATCTTAACATTTTATACTCGTCATCAAAGAGGTTTTGGATATTTGTTTTACTCATTCTTAAAAGTTAACTTTTTTTATTCTACTGTAAATTATAACCAGATCCTCATGGCCTCCCCAAGACTGGAACAAAGTGACTTTGTTGGGGCTGGGTTGCAACAGCCTCAGTAGAACACTTGTAGATGTTTTCCTCCCCAGCCTCAGGGAGGCCAACTCTTGCTATAGCTTCCTGAAGCCAACAGGCCCACCAGTCTGCCCTGACCTGAGTGTAGTCTGGATTAGGATTTCCCCTTTTTATATTTGGGGGTTTGCTTAAAAAAATGGACCAGGGCCTCCCTGGCGGTGCAGCGGGTTGAGCGCAGCGGTGTGAAGCATCCATGGCACAGCAGCGCAAGTTCCATCCCCGGCTGGAGGGGATCCCCCATGGCGCAGCAGACCTCTCCTGTCTAACGGCCACTGTTTCCCTCAGCCCTGTACTTCTGTCAAGCTGCCTGTCCTGTTCTGGGCTCTATCTCTGGTGAATCCTCTCACATCCCGCGCCTCTTGCCTAGACTCCTGTTCTTATATGCATAAATAAAAAAAATCTTAAAAAAAATTAAAATGGGCCAATCAGGTTCAAGTTCACTTCATTGATTATCATATTAAAAATGGAAATCAAGCTTACTGATGCTTACTGGTCCAGTGAGACACTTTTCATCGAAAGTGATCCTATCAGGCTTGTAGGGTGAGGACTCTGAAGGAAATATAAAGAAGGGTAAGAGCCAGTGGGAGTCAGTCTGCCACCAGCCACTGGAGAAAGAATGAAGGTCATCAGATCATCTTTGAAGATATTAATCAGCAGCTGGCCTTTGAAGAGGATTCATTCTGCTCAGGGCCCCCAAAGAAAGGAGTTTGCAGCCAACATATGAAGACGGAAGAATTTACTGGACCACCTTTGAAGAAGGCAGTCTACACAGATCTCTGAAGTAAGATGGATTCTGCTCCCAGCCTCCAAAGTAAGAGTCTGCTTCCAACCTTTGAAAAACAGGCATTCATGAGACCATCTTTGAAGAAGACTTCAACAGAGGGTGTCGGAAGGGGGAGAAGTTTCAAGCACCTCTACGGGATTCAGTGAACATCCATGGACTTCCAGACCTCCAGGGACCTTTCACTCTGTGCTGAACCTGTCTCTGGTCCTACCAGGCTTTGCCTGCAAGGGGCACTGTATAGTTCAGCCCACTATTTCAAAGAGCTGACCATAGCATCTGCTTCTCCATCACCACCTCCCAGTACTTCTGAGTCCATCATTGTATGGTCTGGCATCTGGTCCTGCCTTCAGACAGCTGCTGTGGGCTGATGTGGTGTCACTTCATCTTCCACGAGTTGTTTCAACATGTGTTTTGGCTTCCTAAGGAGCTCTCCCCACAGCTGTTTGTTACATGGTAGAATTCTGTGCCCGTTATCTCTGACACTATCTTCACAGTGCCACTAGGAGTATGGTTGCCACTGCTGCCTGTGACTTTGCCACTCAGGAGAGTATGTATGATTAGGCCATAATCTTTAACAGTTCCTTGGTCCTGTGGTGTTCGCAATCGCACATTTACAGAATTTCTGAAGGGCAGTGGAGATTATTGTCAAACACAGAATGACCTCTATGCAGACAAGTTAACTGTGGAATGCATCATCTGTTCTTCCAAGAAGCACCCACAGTAGTTAACCTGTATTCAGAAGTATTGAAATGAAATCCACAAGGCATTTTGCAAGAATCATGACAGGATGGGGCAAACCTCCATGCTTTTCTATTACCTTAGTATTACTAGGTTGAAAAGCTACTGCTTCTTGTTAGGAAGTTTATTTCATTTACCATATTCCCAATTTCATTACTCAAGGCACTGAGAATTTCAAGTGGAGTATATTGAAGAAGGTTCAGATTCTTTGCATTAATTAAATTACAGGTACAGTGTTTTTTAAATAAATTAACGCGGCTCACATGAGTCACCCAGCTCCTATGGAAGTGTGATACAAGCACATAATCTTGTGAATGTGACCTTAGACAAACTCATAGTGGGACTTACCACATTGTTAGAATGCATAAAGTAACTTATGACACTACTTTTGTGGAGAAAGAAAGCATGGATGTTCTCCATTGCTCTTTTAATGACAGTGTGGCAGCATCAAATTGTTTGTTAATGACTAGCTAAAACTTGTAAAAATCAAATTTTGTGAAGAAACTTAGTTATTGTATTACTGTTCATTGTGCTGCAGACTTTGGGAGAGCATTAATGGAAGTTGAATGAAACATAGATGTAACAGAGTTTGATAGAACTTTTAACAGAAAGTCACTTTTGTATTTGGAGAAGTATTGTCCTAAAATGTGCTGTACTTTAAAGACTACAATGGGCATAGAAACAACTTCTGCATTCTATATAATGGGGTTGTGTGATACCATAGCTTTGGGTAATGGTATTTCAGGCAGGATCTAAGTTGCCCTACATTGTAGTCAATGCAGTAATTTCATGAATAAATTTAATGAAGACTCAATGGGAGGTTTTATCACATCACACAGCTTGCTCTCAATTGTAAACTGTGTTTGGATTACAGTCAACCTATTTGAACCAGTAGCAAAGATTCTTGCTGTTCAGCATTTAAAATGTGCTTATCTGTCATTTGTCTCAATTGACCTTTTTTGGAATCATGCAATATTAAAAAATGGTCCAATCAGACTTCTGGGTGGGGCACCCTGAAAGAAGATATAATCCAGGGTCAGAGAGAGCTGAAGTACAGGTGGTCCCAGCCTCCTAAGAAAGAGGGAGAGATTCTGTTCTTGTCCTCTGAAGAGAGAAGAAAAGAAGTACCAGAAACTGAAAGAAGAAATAAAAGAATTATCCAGCAGCCAACATCTGAGGAAGGGAAAGAAGCTGAAGACCAGTGAAGAGGTGGCCTCCAGTCCTATCTCTCCATCACCTGAAACGAGCACCAGAGGCCTTGGGCCCGGTGTTTCAAAGAGTTGTTTGTTGTTGGTGTAGCCAACAAACCAAAAAACACAAAACAACAACCCAGTCTCCTCGGTCCTGGTGGAGTTTTTATGGCTTGAGGGCAATTGGATTTCTTTTAGGACATGATTTGAGGACGAGGACCCTGCAGTTGCTTTCTCTTGAATCTGTAGTGGGCCTAGGGTTACAGCTCTCACAAAGAGCTGTTAATACTTCATGACTCTGACACTGCCTCTTGGGGACTAGTAGTGATGGTCACTATTGGCTAGTGCTGTCCAGCACTCTTAGTGACCAGTGGTGACTATCACTGACACTATCTGGGTGTGACTACAGTAAGCTTTTTCTTTTCCACTGTTTGTAAAATAAACCCTATGGTTGTTCCTGGAGCCTTAGTTCTCTTGCAATCCTGCATAGGTGAGAACCGACAGAGAGTGATATGTCCTCTTATTAGGCACTGTCTTTTGTTTGGTTATAGCCCATAGGACCCTATTGTGTGGTGTTATCTTGCTATAACCTTTGGTTCTGGTTTTCAGCCTTTTTTGGGCTTTTTGGCAGGTCTCTTATCTTAGAACCTGAGCAGGTAGGTGACTGTTCCGTCCTACCATCTGGCCTTCTCTCTTGTCTGCCCATTTCAGTTAGAGACCCAAATCATGTCAATGTATAAAAAATAGAAAAATTAGGTGTCAAAATACCTATCAGTATACTTGTATATTTTTGTATCATACAGAGCTAATATCCTAGGAACTATGAACATTCTGGACCTTATATGGTTTATTCCTTCAGTCATTTTAAACATAGACAATAAGATCTATATGGTTTTTTGCTTGTTTACTTTGCAGTGACATCTCCCACATTTGTGGTGTTAACCATCGGGTTTGTGCAACCCCCTCTCCCTTTATAACCAAGTACTAAAAAGATTATTTAATTTCTATATAAGTTGTTTTATTATAGAAAACCCCCATTTTGAAAACATACATAAGCACATATTTAATGTCTCCGGAAAGAAAATCCTTACAATTACAAAATACTTACAATAATTTAATATTGGCATTTGGAATACAACCTAACAAGGAATGACTGAAAAATGAAAATGGACTTTTAAGTGTTTAAGTGAAATGTTGCATTTATGTTTTGCTAAACAAGTAAAATATAGTTTTCAATTTAATAAATATTTAAAATAAATATTTAGAGAAGTACTGTTATTGTATCTAAAAAACTATTATTCTTAAAATTTATGAACTTTTAGTTTTTTCATACTTATCTGAAGTTGTTTACCAATTTATTGTATTATTTAATTTATTTATTTGTTTTTTGGAGTGTGATTTTTTTCCCTTCTCTATACACCTCTCTTACATAAAAAAAACGGATTTATGATAATGAATTGAACAGATATCTAATATTTTATATGCCTTTAGACTAATGTCACTTAATATTTGTATTGCTGATGGTTTATTTTATTATGTAATTAATAAAATGATGATGTGCATTAGTGTTAGCTAAACCATATATTATAATGTTTGGGAATGTGCAGTGATGCCTTTATAAAAGGAATATTTTGTCATTTTTTATCAACCCATAAAAGTCTTATGTGCGAGCTTAAACATCTAAATAAATAATGAAATGTAAAAACCAATCAATAGATCAATGGCAGAAAGTAAGACAACAGGCAGTAAAAGTGCAACTTGTAAAACAGGTTCAAATCAAAATATTGGCATGTCATTTTGGTTCAGAGCATTTGCTTTATGTATGCAAAAAGTCATTAGCCTTGAAAAAACAGTATAACTCACTCTACTAGCTCTCATGAAACTACTAAGTGAACACAACTACACTTGCAACACTTAAAATCATATATGCGCATGCCTATGTGCCTAATATAAAGTTACATATATGTACATAAAATGCATACAGAAAATCCAAAATAATTTAAAGAGAATTATGATACAGTTCTTAAAAACTTTCAGTTTATCCTATGCCAGACATTCACCTGCGTTGACAGAATTTCTCTTTCCAAGAATTCTATGAAATATGATTAATATCCCCATTCTGAAGATAAATAGAGCAAGGCTGTATGTTTCAATATTTAACTGTATGGTTTAATAACTTGCAGAAATTACAGCGTTAAAATCACTACAAAGCTTTGATTACAATAAAATAACACTTTTTATTGTCTAATCTCTAGAATTTTTATAATTTGTTTTAAGAATCTGTGACTTAATCCCCTGACTCCATTTTTATTGTTTTTACAATTAACGCCTTGTTAAGTGTGGACAGGTGTTTCCCAATGGGGGACTGAGCTCCAACCAGGTGTTAATGAAAGGAAACAAGAAAGTTGGGTTAATAAACCTGGGAAAATTGCCATGTATCTGAAATAGAACTCTAAATTAGTTTGTTCTGTTAAGGGATGGAAATATTCTCCTTGGAAAGCATTTTCAGTTTTCTACCAAATTTCAGGAAACTTTAGCAATTCTCTGTCGTTATTTTTTTTAACTTTAAGTTAACATAAAATTTGTTAATTTTATCTATGTAAATATAATTTTGATCATTAATTTAGCATCAAATGAGCACTTCATGAATCCACAATGAAAATTCATTGTCCGATAATATACATTGTAATAAAGAGTGATAACAATGGAGGATAGAATGACATGTACTAAATTTTTTGTGACAAAAAATGACTTATCACAGTCTAAATTGAAATTGTTCCTTTAAACTTTATATATATATACATAGATATAGATATAGATATAGTGATTTAAACTTCAGTGACATCAAGTTCATGAAATACTCAGGATTTTATAAAGGAATTGTACTGGCATTAATGGAATTACCTTAGTTATGACAAAATGAGTTAGGTTAGGCCTGGGAAAATATATATAAAGATATACGGCTATATATCTACAACTATATATATATATAGACAACTTTCCACAAAGATGTAAGTAGATACTTTCTCCCCCAAAATCCATATTAGGAGTTTAAATAAAATGGAAAATTATCTGATAGAATATGGAAATAAGATAGCATTCCATTATGACTATAGACTTAAACATTCAAAGTATTCAACAATTCTGTTAAGCATAATGAAAGTTGCAGAAAATTGCAAAATAAAGAGATTTGTAGGGCAAGATAGTGAAGAAAAGAGAAGGTGTGGCCATATTTTAATATGTACCTTTAATAGAATATTTGTTACATGAATGTACCCTATGAATTAATCACATGCATTGAAAAGTCTGTATTTAAATATATATGTGATTAAGTACTGTAGAAGTGAAGTAAGGAACATTTATAATTTTAAAAAAGGTTATCATGGCAGATTTCACTGCAAAGATAACACTTGAAGGAAGATGTGAATAAGGTATTTTCAGGTTTTTTTTTTTTTTTGAACACTTACATTATTTAAGTAGCAGAAAACTACTTAAATGTGTTAAGTATCAGTAATCAGTATTTTATTTATTAGAAAACTGCTGAAAATTGAAGGACAATGCTGTTAAACCTAAACCAAGATTTTATCCATTTATTGCTATACCAAGATTATCATGTATCAAATTCATATATCTATGTATCTATTTCAGGAACTTAAAAAAAAGTCATGTATTTTTTTCTATTTTTGATCTAAAAGGAATGTATTTAATTACAATTTAATTTATAATGTATGTCAATATGGTTTATAACTTAAAAATTTATGTTGTAATATACATTATAATTATATTTTGAGGTCTGATATAGTAGGTCTCCCTTCTTATTTTGCTTTTTTAAAAATGTTTTAGATTGGATTTATACTTTCTTGTACTTATCAGAAATATATGTGTTAGGAATAATCTGTAGGTATGGGGATATTATATTGAAGTAATAGATCATTTGGGGGAGAACTGATACTTTGTATTCAAATATTTATATGCCTCCTTAGTATTAATTTATTTAATGTGTGTAACTTATTTCTAAAAATTCTTATTTCTCTTAAGTTTTATTCTTTATTACTTTTAATTTTGAATACAATCTTTTCTATTATTTCTTCATTAGTTATCAAAGATTTATTGTTTATGTATATTGATGTGTATCCAGCCATATTGTAAAACTTTTTTACTAGTTATAATAATTTGTCCATTAATTTTCTTCAGTTCCCTGGAGAGACAGTTTTAGTGCCAATAAATAATGAAAGCTTTCTTTTTCTTTTCTTCTTAGTGAAAATTTGTTGGCTTGATTAAAAACTTTAAAGCAAAGATGGCATTTTATTCAGTTCTTGATTTTTATGGGAACATTATTACATTTAATCTGTTAAGTATAAAAATTGCTGTAAGTTTAGAGTTTTTATCAGATGAAAGAAGAGCCCACTTTAATTTTATCAGAAATTGTGTATAAATTGTATCAATTTTTTTCTGCAATTGTTGGTATGCTTTTATAATTTTGATTTGTTTATAGTTGTAAATATTAATATATTTCTTCAAAATAGTTCATAATCTTTTTGTTTATTATTTTTAATATTATTTTATCATATTTATTTACTTATCTGTTTATATTTAATTGAGGTACTATTAAAATATCCATATCAGATATTGCCTCTATAGTGCACCCACAACCAAATCATCTACAGTCTACCACCATAGTTATTGCACCTCTTTCTTTTCTTGGTATTATCTGCTCTCTACCCCCAAGGCCTTCTGGATGCTTCAATTTTATAATCAGTTTTCAAGCTTTTCTTTATGTGACTACTATATTACACATATTATTAACACTGTTAGATATTTAGCTGTATTCTTGTGGCTTCTTTCACTTAATGTTACCTTTCCAGCTCCGTCCATGTTGTCCCAAATGACATGAATCTAGTTTATAACTTAAAGATTTATGTTGTAATATACATTATAATTACATTTTGAGGTCTGATATAGTAGGTCTCCCTCTTTATTTTGCTTTTTTTAAATGTTTTAGATTGGATTTATACTTTTTTTTTCTCCCCACTGAGAAATATTCCATTGTCTATACACCAAATCTTCTTGATCCACTTAACCATTTGAAGCATTTAGATTGTTTCCATTAATTAACTATAGTAAATAACATTGCAATAAGCATAGGATTGCAAGTTTCCTTTTGAATTAGTGTTATTGATTTTGGGAGTAAAAGCCGAAGAGTAGAGTTACTGGGTCATATGGAAGATGACTATTTAATGTTTACTGCTTTCCATAAAGGCTGAACCAGTCTGCATTCCCACCGACAGTTTAAGAGAGCTTCATTTTCTCCACGTTCCTCTCCAGTCCTTGTTTTTGGCCTTTTCAATATGGGTCATTCTTACAAGAGTGAGGTAGTCTATCATTGCATTTCTCTATAAATAAGTGATAGTGACTATTGTTTCATGTGCCTGCTGTCGATCTGCACATCTTAGCTCTTCTGCCCATTTTTTTGAATCGATTATTTTTTTCCTATGGTTTTTGTAGATCTTTGATATGAACCCTTTGTCAGATGCATGGTGGGGACATATTTTCTCCCATTCAGTAGGATTTCCTGTCATTTTAGTTATAATTTCTATCACTGTGCAGAAGCTTTTCATTTTAATGTAGTACCAATTGTTTATATTCTCTTTCACTTTCTTTGCTGTTAGGGACATCGTCACAAAGATACCATTGAAGCTTATGTCACAGAATATTTGCCTCTGTTTTCTTCTAAGTATTTTATGTTTTCAGGTCTTACCTCCAAGCTCTTTTTCTGTTTTGAGTTGATATTTCTATGGTGTTAGATAGTTCTCAGGTTTCATTTTTTGGCATGTGTCTACCCAGTTTTCCAAGCACAGTTTATTGCAGAATTACTCTTTGTGGAAAATTAACTGTCCTCGCAGATTTGGGTTTGCTTATGGGGGTCTCAGTTCTATTTCATCAGTCTGTGCATCTGTTTAGTTCCAGTACCATGTTGATTTAACATAACTTTGTGTGTAATTTGAAGTTGATGTGTGCTGATACATTTTTTTCCCTTTTTGTAAGGATTGCATTGGCTATTCCGGGATATTTTTGTTTGCTTTTATTTCAGTATTATTTGTTCCATTTCTTTGAAGAAAATCACTCAATTTTTTATTGTGCTTGCTTTAAATATGTATATTTGTTTTTTGTATAATGGCCATTTGGTAATGTTGATTCTTCCAAACCATCAGCAGGAAAATTTTTCCAGTTTTTTGTGCCTTCTATTTTTTTCAAATTGTTAAATAGTGTTCTTTGTATTGGTATTTTAGATCCTTTGTTGAGTTTAGTCCTAGTTATTTATCTATTTATTTGTTTGTTGTGATTGTAAATGGGTTGTTTTTCTTAATTTCTTCCACTTCTATATAATGGTTTGTATACAAGAAGGCAACTGATTTTTGTGTATTGACTTTTATACCCTTATACTTTGTGATTTATGATTTCAATTAATATTTTAGTAGATTCTTTAGGTATTTCAATGTATATTATCACATCATCTGCAAATATTGATAGCTTTATTTCTTCTTTCTCATTTAATACATTTTATGTCCTTTTCTTACCTAATTGCTCTAGCATGGAGCAGTTGAACAGTAGTGATTAGAGTGGATATCTCTATCTTATACCAGATGTAAATAGATCTTTTAGTTTTTCACCATTGACAATGATGTTAACTGTGGGTAGTGGGTATAGTATATGTGACTTTTATTATGTAAAGATGAATTCTACTTATTCCCAGTTTTTCAAGGGATTTCATCATGAATAGGTGATGAATCTTAGCAAGTGATTTCTCAACATGTATTAATGTAACCATTTGGTATTTATCTTTCTTTTTGTTGATATATGCTGAATTGTGTTGTATGATTTTTGGATGTTGAGTCACTCTTGTGTCCTTATTAAAAATCTGACAATGTCATAGTGTGTGTGTGTGTGTGTGTGTGTATCTGATTTCATTGTTGAATTCAGTTTGCAAAGATTGTATTGAGGAATTTTGCATTTGTGTTTGTTAGGGAAATTGGTATATATTTTCTTTTTTGTATGTTATATTGTCTGGTTTTGGTACTAGTTTGCTGTTGGCTTCACAAAATATTTTTAGAAGTACTCTTTCTCAATTTTTGAAGTTTGAGTAGGATGGGCATTAGTTTGTCATTGGCAGTTTGGTAAAACTCACTTGGAAAACTGTTCCAGGACCTGTTTTTTGGGAAACAGAGTTTTGATTATTGTTTTATTGCCTTACTTGTGTTTGGTCTCTTCAGGTTTTCTATTTCTTGCTTATTCAGTCTCAAATTGTTATGTTATTCTAGTAATCTGTTCATTTTGTCTATTTTATTATACATATTGGCATATGGATGTGCAAAGCAGTCTCTTATTATTCTTTGAATTTCTGCAGTGTGTGTTGTAATTAATCCTACTGTATTCATGATCCTGTTTTAGTTTTCTTCCTTATTTATTTTTTTAAAGATTTATTTATTTATACATACAAGCACTGGGGTACAGGCCAGAGGTGTGGGGGTGGTGAGAGGATTCACCAAACAGAGTGGGAAGCAGAACAGGCAGACTGACTGAAACACACTGCTGAGGGGAGCATGGGCGAGGCAGGAGAGGTCTGCCTGTGCCATGTGGGTCCCCTCCCTGGCCGGCAGCAGGGATTGAACTTGTGCTGCAGTGGCTGCGGTTTGCTTCATAGTGCATTGTTTAACCCACTGCGCAACCAGGGTGGGCCCTCTTCCTTATTTTTCCTATCCAGAGGTTTGTCCATTTTGTTTATTAAAACCATAAACTGTTTTTTTTTTAATTTTGAACTTTTTATTTCCATTTCATTGTTTTTTTGCTCTATATTTTATTATTTTCTTTCTTTGGCTGTCTTTAGATTTTTTATTCTTATTTTCTAGTTTCTCAAGGTGGGGAATCATGTTATTTATTTGTGTTCTTTCTTGACTTTGATGTGGACCTGATTTCCTTTATACTTTACTTTTAGTACTCTTTTTGCCATGTCCCATAAATTCTTAAAGTTTGCGTTTTCAGTGTCTTTTGCCGCACAGTATTTTTTTTTATTTCTACTTTTATTTCCTCATTAACACAGTAGTCTATTAATAGGTGTTGTTCTGTAGTGTATTGGGACGTTTTCCCTTTTTTCTTTTTGTAGTTGATTTCTAGTTTGATTCCTTTGTGGTCCCAAAAAATTCTTTGTATTATTTAAATCTTCATAAATTTTTTGATACTTCTCTCGTGACAAAAAATGTGATCTGTTTTGGAGATTGTCCTATCGCAACTGTGAAAACTGTACATTTACCTTTTAGGGAGTTCAGTGCCCTAAGAAATGTCTACTAAATCCATGTTGCCTACTTTTTGTTTGAAGCTATTATATCCCTATATAGTCTCTCTCTAGTTGATCTGTCCATTGGGGAGAGTGAGGTATTGAAGTCTACAACAAATGTATTTTTTCCAATATCTGTTTTCAGTTTTGAGAGTAATTAATGTATTGTGGTGTTATTACATTTGATGAATATGAACTGATGAGTTCATGTCTTCCTGATGTTGTGCTCCCTTAATCATTATAGAGTGTCTATTTCTGTTTCCTGTTACCTTTTACTACTGGAAATCTATTTTGATGATATAAGTATGGCTTTCCCTACCTTCCTTTAGGTCTTACTTGTTTGCAGAACTGTTTTCCAACTCTTTTTACTGAGTCTATGTTTATCTTTGGAGCTTATATGCATTTTCTGGAGACACTGGAAATTTAGATTCTTTTACCTAATCCAACACATTCTGTGTATCTTTTAATTGATAACTTCAGCCACTTTACATTTAGAGTGATTATTAATATATGAAAGTCACTTGCTACCATTTTATTTATATATTTCGTGGGCCAATTGTTTTTTTTTTTTTTTCTTTCAGTTCTAGAGAGGGTGTTTAGTGGTTGCATACTCCTTCAGTTTCTGTTTGTCTTACAAAGCCTATATTTCTCCTCATAAGAGAATAAGAGCTTGCAGGGTAAAGTAAGTTTTATCTTTGCTTATATGGAATGTGTCATTGCATTTTCCTTGCCATAGAGTTTCTTGAGAGAAGTCTAATTCTAGCCTGTAATGCTTACATTGTGTGTTATCTGTTTCTTTGTATTTAACTCATGGAAATTTCACTGCTATAAATTTTAGTGTAGATTTAAAAACTTGGTTTTGATATCCTGTATTCTTTTATCTTACTGGATTTGTAAATTTCATCTCTTCTCTAGTTCAGAAAGTTTTCCTCTGTTACTTTTTTAAATAAATATTTTCTGTTTATTTCTCTCTCTCTCTCTGATATATCCATTTTCTTAAATTGACTTTGCTGATGGAGCCAGAAATATTCTCTATTTGATTATTTTCTTTGTGACTCTTTCTTTCATTTGATCTATTCTACAACTTTCTCCTGAATTTTTAATCCCTTGTACTTTTCTTTATGTATCCAGAATCTACAATTTTCTTATTGAAAGCTTCATTTTTGATCTTATATTAATTGGTTTTATTTATCATAAGAAACTTCCATCTTTGTGGTTAGGTTCTGGAGATTTTTTTCTCTCTCTGTTGTATACTATCCCCCAAAGATTTATGTGACATGTTTTTTATTTCTTCTGTGTGTATGTATAAACTATATATATATATATATTGTATATATATAATATATATGTGTTATACATATTTGGTGCTACATTGTTGTGTGTAGGACTTGTGTTCAGTGTGTCAGTGTGACCCATTCTCCTGTGCTCACCAGAGACTTTATCTGTTGGTTTAGAGGTGGAGTTGAATTTTTCTCCAGTGTTAGGCTGAGTGCTAACCACTTGGTGTTCCATGCATCATGGAAGGAAATAGGTATGCAGATGGGCAGTGCAGAGGCAAGATCTTCCTCCTCATGTAAGACCCGTGGAGCACACTCTGGGAAGTGTAAGGAGTGTAGTGGGTAGGGCCATGTCCCTATTTCTTGACCAGTTGTCTCTTATCAGTGTTCAGTGTCTAAGTGAAAAGTATGTGGTTGATAGATTTTTTTTTAATCCATGCAGAAAACAAGTGTGGCATGAAATAGACTGGTATATGGAAAGTATAATGAACAGACAAGTAAAATCTTTAAATTTTTATTTAAAATATATATATATTTTAGTGTATAGCATAACTTTCACTTAATCAGGGCACATATTTGTGAGTGGGCCTTTGATGTGTTTCAAAAAAAAAAACAAACTTCAAACTAATTACTATACTGAAAATAATCCTCCAAAGTTTTAAGTCCCTGTCATTTCTCTTTCATTTGTCTGAAACTGCTATTCAGGATTTTAAATAATTCATTTACATAAAAATTCTTTTCTTAGCTCCAGACAGTGTGAATATTTCTTTGCAGATTATTATGTATTCATATCAAAACTTTAGGAGGAAAAAACAGAAAACAAATTCCCAGAAGCCAAGATTAGACTAAATAATAAGCTGTAATAAATTCATATTTTTATAGCTACTGCAGAAATGTTAAAATGTCATCATCCAGTAGAATATGATATTTTGGGGGCCTCCCTCGTGGCACAAGGGATTAAGCACCACACTATGAAGCATCTGCTGTCACTCTAGCACAGTTTCAATCCCTGGCCAGGTAGGTGACCTACATGGTACAGCAGACCTCTCCTGCCTCACCCGTTGCTCCCTCAGTAGTGTATTTCAGTCAATCACCTGCTCTGTTCCCCACTCTGTCCCTGGTGAATCCTCTGATCCCCCACACTCTGGCCTGTACCCCAGTTATTGTATACATAAGTACATACATCTTTTAAAAAATAAATAAATAGACTGTCATATTTTGTATGTGTTTATTGTTTCTCTTCATTTGGGATAGGAATTTAATATTTTACTTATCTCCTACAAATTATTACACATTACATAAAACTTTGAATGCCCTATTGTGCAAAGACTATCACATAAAATATATGAAATATCAAGTACAGGATGATTTCCCACCAGCCTAAAAATCCCACTAGCCAAAAACACACAAAAAAGAAAAATTTGTAGCAAATTTGAAACATGTTCTATCCCCTTAAGCACTTTAGTTTTCTAATGAAGGGAACATCTCCTGCTGAGTTTAATGTCAGAAAATTCAATAAAGTTTTCATTAAAATGAAAAGCAACAGAAAGGAAAGTTTAAAGGAAAGTCTCTGTATGGTTTAATAAGACATTTTCCTAATAAAAAGTCTATATGTCCTCTATTACAAAGATCAATAAGACAATAAAATATATAGTCCATCACAATACCCTTTAATTAGGCTTTGAAGAATTTGGAGATTATTGTTAAGTCTAATAGACTACATTAATACAATCTTAAAATAAATATTGACGTCACTTGGAAGTAACTTTAGGATGAATAATGGTTTCATTATTTAATAAAAGCACATAAGGCTTTAGGCTGAGTATATAGAACCAACATCTTATCAAGCAACTATGTGAGAGAATTCTACAAGCATAATCTACATACTCCTTAATAGGACTTGATTTTGTTCATTGACAAGTGAAAGCTCTTCCTTTGTGACAAACAAAATATTAAGAACAAAATTTGATTTTGAATAAAGCAAGCAGCATTACTATTAAAGCTTTTACAAGTGAAAAGAACTCAGAGTCCCACTCTATTCTAGAGGTAGAATTTGGAAAATGTGCACATTATTTTTTGAGAAAAGCAATATTTGTAATTGATAACCTCGTACAATTCTATTAACAGTAAGTGTTTTGCCTAAGAAATAAATGCAAAACAGTTAAATTATTTAGAAAACATGCATAATTTCATTTTCTTAATATGGAAACCTTTCAATAAAAACTAGGTTTCCTCAGTTAATAGTTTTATAACTATTACACATTTTTTTTAAAAGAAGTTTTTATATAAACCATGAGGAAAGAGGAGCAAGTTTTCAAAGTAAATAAAAAATTTTGTTCATGGATAAAAATCCATGAATAAGTGGATTTTTAATTTTAAGGGTTTTTTTGATTATGAAACTTAAAAGTTGCATACCTCATTGGGCATTCACTGACATGAGATTTACTGTGCACACTGATATTAATTATCTTGAAATAACTAAGTACTTACAATATCTCCTTTTCAACATATCATCCTATAATTTCTTTTTCTTTTAGAGATTTAGTTATTTATGCATAGAAGAACTGGGGTACAGGCCAGAGATGTGGGGGCTGAGGATTCACCAGAGACAGAGTGGGGAACAGAGCAGGCAATTGACTGAAATACACTACTGAGGGGAGCAGCGGATGAGTTAGGAGAGGTCTGCTATGCCATGTGGGTCACCTCCCTGGACAGGGATTGAACTCATGCTGCAGTGGCTGCGTGTGCTTCATAGTGCAGAGCTTAACCCCTTGCGCCACTGGAGAGACCCGTGATAACTTCTTTTAAAATTAAGGGAAGATTCATAGAATATATCAACATGTAATGTGCAGGTCACAGTTACTGAAAAGGCACACAGTGAGAATCAATAGCTTTTTTTTCCTTGAATCAATTCTTTCAACTTATGAATTATGAGTATAAATCATATTCAATGCATACCTAAAACCATTTCCCTACCCTCTATCTGTTTTACTTGTATGACACGAAATCTGTCAATTTGTAGGCAAAAAATCACAAATACACCTGTATTTTCTTCCTTCCTCTTCAACAAATACCTTTAAAAAAATTCCTTTGTTTCTTTATTTAAAAGCTGTTTTGACTACAAGGGCCTTCTACTCTCATCTCTTCCTTTAAGAAAATCAATGGATTTTTTTTAAAAAACATGGATTTTAATTTAACTAATCTTAGCAGAAAGGTGCTGAGGTCCAAACCTTTGGTAAATACATTGAAAATCACTGACGGTTAACTGGATTGCTGGGGGACACATTAAACATAATCAATGGTGACCCTTTCATTTGCCAGTGAGGAAATTCAAAGTTCAACTTGGTTAGAAGTCTTATAATTCCTAAAGAGAAGAAAGGACTAATGTTTTAGGTATGGTTCTGAACTCAGAGATTTTTACAAATATATAATGAAAAATTATTATGGGGATTATTAGTGTATATATGTACCAATCAGTATCTCTGTTTGTTTTATTGTTTTTGGATGCTATTGTCGAGCCACTTACTCATAAATAAGACTGTGCTAATATAATCTGGTTATTTGGATCAGTGTTTCTACCCAAATTTTTTCTTCACAACATTTTATAATTTTCTATGTGACCAATCATAATAAAGTAACACTTCTATCTAAAATTTATAGTGTAAGAAAATGGAACTAGAAGGCAAAGTCAAATTCAGTAGAAGGAAGGAACTGATTAAAAAAATAGAACAAAAATAAATGGTGTAAAAATAAAAAAGACTGGAACCTCTCTGGTGGTGCAGCAGGTTGAGCGCCTACTGTGAAACATCAGTGGCACAGCACTGTGAGTTCGATCCCTGTCAGGATGGCCCACATGGCTCAACAGACCTCTCCTGCCTCCTCCACCACTCTCCTCAGCAGTGTAGTTCCTTTGATCTGCCTGTTCTGCTCCCGATTCTGTCTCTGGTGACTCCTCTCACCTTCCATGACTCTGGCCTCGACATTGGCTCTTGTATGCATAAATAAATCTTTAAAAAAAGGAGTTTAAAAAAAAAAAAAGACAACTAAAAGATCAAGAAGAGGTAGTTATTTGAAAAAAGAAATGAAACAGACAAATGTCTACACAGACACACAAAGAAGAGAAAGAAAACTCAAAAAATGAAATAAAAGAGAACACTGCAGAGACCAGAATGATGTTAGGATGAAAACATACATATAGATCAATGGTAAGTAATTTAAAGTCCAGAAATAAACCCACATTAAAAACAACTGATTTACAACAAAGGTGCCATGGGGTTACAATGAAGCAATAATGGTTGAGAAAACTGCTCATCCACATGCAAAAGAAGAAATGGGATCACTCTAATGCCATACAGAAAAATTAATTCAAAATAGAGTAAAAACCTGAAACTATAAAAAAATAACACATTTTTAAAAAAGCAACATGTTACATTAAATAAGCTTTGGGTTGTCTTTGTGAACTTGACTCCAACAGCAAGGGAAACAAATGCAACATATAAACAAATGAGACCAGCTCAATTTATAAAGTTTCTACATAGCAAAAGAAACTATCATAGAATGAAAATACATTCTATTTAATGGGAGAAGATATTTGCACATCACCTATGTAGTAAGGGGTTAAAATTAACATATATTTTAAAAATCTCTTGAAACTCAGCAGAAACAATCCAATAAAATAATGGGCAAAGAATTTAAATAGACACTCTCCAAAATAAAACACACAGATGGCCACAGGAGCTTGAGAACATATTCATTATCACTTATTTTTAAGGAAATCAAATCAAAATGCCACCTTTCAACTGTGAGAATGTTTATTATCTAAAACACAAGGAACACCATGTGTTGGAGAGAATATGAAGATATGGCAACCCTTGCACAGTGTTGTTAAGAATGAAAGATGATGTAGTCTTTAATTTCAATGTGGAGAGTCCTCAAAAAACTTAAAAATAGAAATACCATATGATTCAGTTGTACCAGTTCTGAGTATTTACACATTTATTTAAAATAATTCAAAGATATATATGCACTTTCATTTTCATTGCAGCACTACTTACAACAGCCAAGAGCTAGAAGCAACTAAGTGTCCATCAACAGATAACTGGATAAAGAATATGTGGTATATATACACCATAGAATATCAATCAATTATAAAAGAAAATGCAATCTTTCCAATTGCTACAAAATGGATGGACCTAGAGATATTAAACTTAAGCAGAGAGAGAAGAATCAGTACCTTATTATTTTATTCACATATAACACAGATAGAAACAGAACAAATGGCTGACCTAAATAAATCAAATATACATGTTTATATTGTAAAACCAAATTAGTGGTTATTAGAAAGATAAGGGGAAGTGGATGGGTAAATTAGGTAAAGGGATCATTTGTATGTTGAATGATAGAACTGTACTTTTATTACTGAATTTATATAGTATATACAAAAATAGATTGAAAATGTTGCATAACTGAAATATATAAAATGTTATAATCTGATGTTATTTAACTTAAAAAGGACAATTGACTCAGCCTGAATTTTCCCAAGATGCTAAGACTAAATAAAAGCCTCATAGGGGCCCTCCCTGGTGGTGCAGTGGTTAAGCAACGCACTAGGAAGCAAACTGCAACCACTGCAGCTTGAGTTCGGTCCCTGCCACCAGCCAGGGAAGTGACCCACATGGTGCAGCAGACCTCTCCTGCCTCACCCACTGCTCCCCTCAGCAGTGTATTTCAGTCAATCTGCCTGTTGTGTTCCCCACTCTGTCTCTGGTGGATCCTCTCACCCCCTGCACTTCTGGCCCGTACCCCAGTTCTCGTATGAATAAAAAAAATAAATATTTTTTTTAAAAAAAAGGCTTATAGGCGGTTTATTCTTATAATGTTTGTAAGGAGTAAAAAAAAAAGTCCAAATAAAGTGCAGAAGGGTAATACAAAGAATCATTAGCAAAGTAGTCAATGCTGTTAGCAACTGGAGCTATCTAGGTGTTATGTTTATGGTAATGTGCCAGCAGATTCGAATATTCTCCTTTTATTCAGTATACTGGCAATAGCCTATTTTTCACTTTAGGGAAATATTTGGGTATTAACTAATGTGTGTGTATGTGTGTGAGTATGTACCAGGTTCTTTTTTAAGAGGGCTCTTCTTAAAGTTAAACTGACAGATTTAATGATTGAGAATTGGATAAATGTAGAGACTGAAGATGGTATTAAGATTTTAATTGTTTTATGTTTTATAGAAATAACACTGTATTACAATAATGTATATGATTTATGGGGTATGAATTTTACATGGTAATGGCTGACACCGATTTCTGCTAGCCAGCTCTTTTCTGGTTATATATTTAACCTAATTTGGCATTCTTATTTCTAAGTATATAGTAGCATATTAGCCAATACACAGACCCCTGCATATAAAAGGAATTTTGCAGCAATACTAGCTTTACTGCCTGCTCTTATAGTTATTTTCTCATTGTCATTGATGATTAAGTGCCTCTTACATTAATGTTTTGCCACTAATGTTCTGCAATTCCAATATCCTCACTGGTTCTAAGGACTGCAGTTCTATTACAATATCTCTTACTTTCATATCTGGTCTACAGTGCATAACCTCAATATTTCTAAATATGTGGTTCATTTATTACTACCTTACTGAATGGCATTTAATTTCTCATGTACCTTATTGATAGAATTTATTCTTCTGTAAAATTCACTCAGGGTATAGTTTCTCTGACCTAAAATAACAATTCCATTATATCACCTCTGTCTCCATGAATCTTTAGACTTCACCTCAATTCTGGTAAAAGTATTTCTGGCATTTGCCCTGTAGGCCACTGTCATGTTTAAGTCTCAAGGAGTCAGCCTAAGATTTCATTAGTACTGGTTCCAAGAATCCTTGTCAATACTTTAAATTTTGACTTGGAAGAACACTCCCATGCAACCCTTTTATTAAAATTTCTAGTCTTTTATTAAAGCCTCTCTGACCTAATACCCATAAAAATCACTCCCATTTATATTCCCATGTTACTAGTGTACCTTCATTGAAGTCTTATAATTATTTCTATGACATAAGGACTATACTTCCCTTGCTCAAGTTGTGCTTTAATTTCTATCTGGTTAGTCATTGGAAGACAATGAAGGGTGAGGGACACTTTGTCTGAAGAGAGAAAACATAACCTTGTGAGATATCATTTTGAGTTGGAGCTTCTGTAGTATTGTAGTATCTCCAGTCAAAATAACTGGACTCCTCAGGAAAGGAGGAGTCCTTTCCTATCTCCTCAGGAAAGGACTCCTGAGGAAAGGAGGTTTTCTTATTGGCCTGGAATGTTCAAATATTGGAGATTCACAAATGAGATCACACAAATGTCCAAAGGAGGTTAAGGTGTCACTCTTTCTCAGTCAGGCTGATTTTGTCATAGAATACCCATAGTTGCTGTTCATAAGTCTCTTTTTGGCCTTGCCATTCTTAAAATTATATTATAGATCTGATTTATAATCTAGTTTTCCTGGAATTTCAGAAAATTACCTCACTTAATACTCACATGGAAACTTCTTTGCTTTCACAGTGGACGTTGAGGTGACAAATTTGTAAAGACAAAATAAAAATACAGTAATTTACCTAATTACTAAATCAATTAATTTTCATCTTTTTCCAGTAAAATGTTATAGAATATGATCTAAACTTCATAAAATAAAAATAAAGATTATGTGTGATCCCAAAAAATGGAAGATAAATCCTTAAAGTGGTGGTAAAGAGAAGTCCCATTACAAGTGCTTTGCAGCAGGCCTAGTGCCAAGTCCAGTTTGGCAAAGGATGGGGGATTTGGGTTGAACAGATAAGTGTCTCTCTATACATAGACAAATAAGTGTCTATACATATAATTCTTAATATATTTCCAACTATTAACAATTGTTGACAGTGAAGGGAATCAAGTTTTCATATTTTTTGTAGAAAAATTAATAAAATATATAAAGGTGAAAAATAAAAAGTAAGTAGCAGAGTAACAATGTTTTCCTAGAAGTAGGTGTGCAAATACTACAACCATTAGCTAGCAATATAAAACATATAATCACTGAAAATCAGAAATCTGATGAGGAAAATTGAGACAGTTGTGGTTTTCCTTATATTTATTAGAAGGCTTAAAACAATATTGTAATGAAGTTTTGAATATAATTATTGAGACAAATTCAAAGTTTAAAATATGAAAATTAAAAAAATAAGGAAAACACATCCTTGTTTTAGTAAAGAAAGGAGTTTGGTTAAAATTTCACAGAATATTCTATACTTAATCTGATTACCAAAACAAATTGTCCACTTTATAGCAATGAAACCCATAAAAATGGTAGTGCTAAATAGCTAGAAAGACACAATTTGTAAAATAGATTTTATTATCAACTGTGGCATTTAAAATTCCTTGACCTTGAATTAATCACTTAGTTTCTCTAACTTCAGCTTCTTCATCTGTGAAGAATGTCACAAAACTGGTTTGAGCATTTAACAAAATAAACTATTTAAGACATATACCATCAGTCCTGACACTTAATATATACATAATACAATATAGCCATTTATTTTGCTTTAAGAATCAGTTGTGAAAAGCCAAAGAACAACAAAATTACAAATAATTATATTGAAGTTGTTTGTTCTCATGACTCCCAAACTGACTTCAATCAAAGTATTAGTCATGTTGATATTTTTAAGCTAAATAAGGCACTGGTCCATACATGAGAATAACTAATGGAACACAATTATCGGGGATAATTCTAGAAATATCCACTATAGTAAATTCCTTCCATTCGTAGAAAAGACAGAATATCTAAAACACTTCTCTAAACAAATTGATGTTTCTTTCGTGCCTCACTGTCACTCTATGTAGGTATCATATGTCAGTGGTTAGGAAGTGTCAAATAGAAATATTATTGTGGTCTTTGGACTTCTTCAATGCAAGTAAGAGATAAGCAGGAAAAATGCACTCAGTGTCAGTGCTCCAATGTAAGTTAGAAGCTAGAAACATAAAAATGCTAGTGGGAAATATAATATATGGAAATTGGTTTCCCTAACCATACTTCCTGACAGAGAATGATGGTTCTTCACCAGTTATCTATTTGATATAATAAACTACTTATTTCAGCTGCAGGGCTGATATCACCTTCCATGAAGCAGATGGTGAATCATAGCTAAATCGAAAACTGCAACTGTTTTAAATGTAAGGAAGTGTATTTTGTTTCCCAATGAGGATTCTCTAGCAAACATGCATTTTCCTTTCTAGTGACATCTGAGAGAAGTTATCTTTAAATGTGTTTAGTTGAGATTTTCATTATTTCTTTAAAAAAATACTATTCTCAACTAAAAGAGAAAAATGGATCTTACCTATTCAAAGTTAAAAAATTGGCCATTTATACATTATTCTATAAAGTATGGCAATTTTATAAGCCTTAGGGCACATTTTAATTATCTATTTTTGTTAGTTAAGAAAATACTTTATATTTGGAGGAAAATATTTCCCTTTAGAGTTACTGTCATTTGTCACCTAAATATTTCCAACAGCATAAATAACTTTTTGAAGGATGATAGGAGGGTAAGAAAGACTAAAATCAATGATTTTGAACTTAGAGAAAATTTTAAGGAGTTGAAACAATAATTATGCTTTCATATAAAAGAAACTACTGTGAATTAATGAAAAGCAAGATATTGCATAGATGTTATATAAACAGTATAGATAAGTAAGGATGAATCAAAGAGAAGATGGCAGGTATTAGGAAAATTAATTCTTGAAAAGAGTTTATAGGAAAATATTTTCAAATATTGCATCCATATTTTATTTATGAAAATATTAAAATAATTTAAAATGTATCATATTTTTTCTCAATTCAGATCACAAATCCATTACCAACTTTATAGCTGATAGGGTAAACGTGTTTAACCTACTATCTGTAAAAGATTATCAGTTTAACTGATATTCCATAGAATTGTGTATTTATCAACTATATAAGCAAAAATAACACAATATTTTGCACAATACACTCAAAAATCATGTTTTTGCTACTTTTTCTACTTTATCACCTCCACTGATTGGCTACAGAAGGTATCATATATGTTGATTATATGCTGATTATATGAAAAATGTTTTAAAATAATTTTAAATAAAGATACACAATTCATAAAAGAAAACATACAAAATACTACATAACATTCACATCAGTGATGTATTTGAGAACTCATCTCTAACTTCAAGGAACAAAAAAACAAAAATAAACAAATGGAAGTATATCAAAATAAAATATATTATGAAAAAAAAAAGAAACACTATCATTAAAATGAAAAGACACCCACTGATTGGGAAAACATATATGCACATTATAACTCTCATAAGGCACTAATATCTTTTTTTTTTAAAGATTTATTTATGCATACAAGCACTGGGGTACAGGCCAGAGGCGTGGGGGTGGTGAGAGGATTCACCACAGAGAGCAGGGAGCAGAACAGGCAGATCAACGGAAGTACACTGCTG
>JAGFMF010011830.1:18118095-18172476 GCA_019455555.1 Galemys pyrenaicus
CCAAAAACCTGGCACACATCTAAAGGACCTTTCAGTAGAGACCCATAGAAAAGGGTCAGAAAGAGTCAGACAAATCTGGGAGGAAAAGAGCAAAATCAAAATTAAGATGATAGCTGCCATTGTTAACATCCCCAAGGGTCTCTCACCCACATCTGTTCCAACCAGTCCAAGACCAAAAAGCAAACGCAGTTTCTTCATATGTCCCTCTGCTCCACGTGCCTCCTCCAGGTCTCCTTGCTGTTCTCCATCTTCCTTTCTTTTCTTCCTTCTCTCTTCTCTGCAGAAAATCTTCTTTTCCTCCTCAGCTCCACCCACTTAGGGCGGAACCAAGATTTTGGAACTTCCCCTTTTCCTGGGACGACCCTGTTACACATTCACATATAGTTCAAGAGAGAGAAGGGTATTTGTAGAGTTGTTAAGGCAGTGATTAGCATATAAGAAAATCACCTGTTCCTCATGGCAATCCATATAAGAAACACTTAAATGGATCTCCTGAGAAAAATTGCTCTATATTCCTATAGTTGAAGTACAGATCATATAGGCTACTGTCAGCAAAACATTTTAGGATGAGGGTTCCTTATAAGTAAGATGTGGCCATGTCTGAAAATGAGAAACTACAAGTTTTAGTGTGCCAAAGTTACATCAGCAGGCAGAAGCTAAAAGTATTGTTCCTTATAAGTAAGATGTGGCCATGTCTGAAAATGAGAAACTACAAGTTTTAGAGTGCCAAAGTTACATCAGCAGGCAGAAGCTAAAAGTATTGTTAGATCCCTAGGCCATAGTTACTGAATATGATCGCCTAAATTAGAAATGTTTTCAGCTGGGTGAAGGGAACTACAGGTGAAAGAACCCTGTGAAAGTACAACTTTAAATGCCTTGATCTCACATCTCCAGAATCAAGGAAAATGAAGAAGATAAGTAGATGGGACTACATAAAAAAAAAAAAAAAATTTCCTCTGCATCAAAACAGACAGTAACGAAAATGTATGGGAGAAAATATTTGCACACTATATGCTGATAAGAGACTGATATCAAAGATCTATAAAGCAAACAACTAAACAAATCAAACAACCCAGCTGAAAATGTGCAGAAGAGCTAAAAAGACACTTCTTCAAAGAAGAAATGCAAATGACCAACAGAATATGAAATAATGTTTAGCATCACTTATTATCAAGGAAATGCAAATCAAATCCAAAATGAGATTCCAGCTCATACTAATGAAAATGTCCCATATTAGAAAATAACTGGATACAACAAATACTGGAGAGGATGTGGAGAAAAAGGAACACTTTTACATTGCTAATGGGAATGCAAACTTGTCCAGCCATTATAGCGAGTTGTGTTGAGGTTCCACAAAACAGTAAAATTGTATTTTATTAGATATCCAGTGATTCCACTACTAGGAAGTTACCCAAAGGACATAAAAACGCTAATTTGAAGGGAAAGATGTACCCTTCTGTTTGTTTCAACACTATTTACAGTAGTCAAGTATAGAAACAACTTAAATGCACCAAAATGCACAAACACAAATGAGTGAATCAAGAATATGTGGTATATATACACAATAGAATGCTACTCAGTAATCATAAATGATAAATCCATGCCATTTATAGCAACTTGGATGGAGCCAGAAGGGTTTATGCTAAGTAAAATAAATCAGTAGGAAATACAACTGTTGCATGTTTTCACTTATAGGTGGAAATAGGAAAACCAAACAAAGGGCGAGGAAAAAGACAAAACTTGCAGGCTGACCATATATCTGAGGCATCCCACCAGGAGATAGGGAAGCGATGGATTAAGCTAGGGGAGGGAAAATCACAAGGAACTTTGTTGCTGGCTCATGGTGGTAGGAGAAAGACGGGGACTACATGTAAGAGAGGAAATTAAAGAAAGAAAATGTAAGAAAATAAATAACAGCAATAAATATAAATAATAAATATAAAGTAAATTTTAAAAATAAAATGAATTAAGAAAAATAATTGACTACAGAGACGCAATCTAACCATAACCCAGACCCGAAGATGTGCCCAGGTCTCAAGAATGATCATAATAGCAACTTCTTGCCCTCTCTTGTTTCATGCATCTCATATTCCATGAACTTTCCTGAGGGAGCTAAAACCATAAACAGAAAGATGTGAAATATGGGACAAAATGTAAGGTAAAAATATACAGGTATATGCCCAGAACCCTACTACAAAATTCCTGTTTGTGATAGAGCTTAGATGATGAAAGAATTAAGACAAAATTGAACCAAAGATTTTGCCTAGTATGGGGTACTGGGTATTTTAAATATTAATAAAAGAACATAGCTCGTATCAACTGAAATGAATATAAAAATCACAGGTCTTCCTCTAATTTTTAAGTAAGGACCAGAAAAAAATTGCTTACCGAATGAGTTTAAAAGTTTATAATGTTAGGGCCTCCCTGGTGGCGCAGTGCATTAAGCAATGCACTATGAAGCAAACCGCAACTACTGCAGCACAGGTCCGATCCCTGCCACTGGCCAGGGAGGGGACCCACATGGTGCGGCAGACCTCTCCTGCTTGCCCGCTGCTCCCCTCAGCAGTGCATTTCAATAGATCTGCCTGTTCTGCTCCCCACTCTGTCTCTGGTGAATCATCTCACTGCCCTGGATTCTGGCCTGTACCCCAGTTTTTATATCTATAAATAAATAAATCTTTTAAAAAAAAGTTTATAAAGTTAAAGCTATCTTATTATTTACCCTCTAGGCTATACTTGCTCAAATGATAATTTATCTGTTTATTATTTATATCCATGCACATGTCATTTGTGGACTCAAAGAAAAATAATAGCTATAGTTTATAACAGTAAGCAAAAGTAATTTAAGTGAATTTCATACAATGATTAGGATTTTTAAAATAAGTGCAAAATTATTTACCAGTGAAAAGTTTAGTTTAAAATATCCCTACAATTGGCTAGACCTGTAATGGAAGATTATTATTATCTACCTCATTAAATGAGTTTGTGACCTTTGGAAATACTGAGGAGAAAGGAATTAATTCATTGGAAAGTTGGCCTGTATGACCCAAGGTAATATTACTTTTGTTCCTTCTTTTTTAACTTGAATAACCCATAAGGATGTAGATTTTACTAGATAGACAAAGGAGAAGGAATTCCTGGCAAAAGCAATGTTCTATAAGGATGCGATACATAAAGTCTTATTTGAAGAATGGAACATAATTCAGTAAATAGGGGGTTGAGTTGTGAAAAGTGAAGCAGAAAGAGCTCATCTTCAAAGAGTGAGTGATTTGAAAATTTGTCAAAAACAGTAATGAAATAATTATATCAATTTAGAAGGTAACTGAATACTATGGAAATATTGGATTAAGGTGAGAGACTGAGTTATTCAAGATTGATAGGCTGTCAAATTTTATGAAGATGATAAAATAATGTAGAAAAGCAATCTTCACAGATAAAGAGTGGAAATGTAAATTTGAGACTGAGGATAAAGATATAGGTGAGAAAAAATAGCTATCTGTTATAACTAAAGCAATAAATATCACTCTCATCAGTCAGAATATGTTGTGGATGTAAACAGTGATGAATGTAATGTAGTAGTTTGGGAAGTACTAGCACACACAGTACTGGCAGGAAAAAGGATGACAAAGATTAAGGAAGGGAACCAGGAAAAGCAGGCAGTCAGGCAGATCCTGTGAGAACATCAGAATCAAGATGACAACAAAGGAGCTTCCTTGCTTTGATAATTGCAATAATAACCTGAAACTTAACCAGACAGAGGTCTGTACCCAAAGGGTTCTGTGACTTGGAGTTTAACTTTGACATTGGAGATCAGCACCTACAGCACAAGAAGGGACACTGAGAGATTCATTTTTGTTAAACAAGAACTGGGGGAAGAGAAATGCCAGGAAGTTATGGTCAGAGGCAGGGGGTGTGAAACACAAACTAGGTGCTGCTATGAGGGCAGCCAGGTGGCCAGTGTGGAAGGGGAGGGTGAGTGATTAAAGACACACAGCCCTGACCAGTACTTACCCACAAGCTGCCTAAGTCCTCTGAGAAGCTGGCTGAGTCTCCAATGAGAAGAAAAAGGAAAGTGCACTGGACTGCACTTCACTATCCTCACCCAGTGGAACTGCTACTGACTCATAAGTGCATTGATAATTGCAGAGAACAGAGACTTAAATCTGGAATTCTGGAAAGGAGAGAAATAAGTGGTACCACAAACAAGCAGTCCCATTCCAGCACATTTCTACCAATCACAAAGAGAGGCCCATAGCTAATGACTTAGCAATTGCAAAACCAGTTCTCTTGAATTAATCAAATAAAACCACAACATCTCCTGCTGGAAAAATAGCAGCAGTGCATATATGCTAAGATGCTGATAAAGACACTTTAAAGTAGCAGAGAAGTTAAAGCAAAATTGTCAGATAGAAAAAAACAACACATGGCATCTTGAGACCTCAAAGGGATAAAATATCATGAGGAAAGAACAGCTATCCAGTTTCCAACAACAAAGACAAGATTTTGTCTTCTTATCAAATAGAATTTAAAACTGAATGAAACAGAACTTCAAAAATATGGAAGAAAAAGCAGAAACCAAGTCAAAGTGAAACATGGAAGCTCTAAAATGCTAATCAAGGAGTTGCAAGAAAATTCAGAAATAAAATTAATGATATAAGAAATAAAATTTATGCACAGAAAACAGAAGTTGAAGCTTGAAATAGAGAAATAACAGCTATTTTTTTCAGAGTAGTACAAAACAACTCTCTTGGGCCTTAAGCCCTCTTTGTTATTGGATAGGCTCTTAGCCACTAAAGAAAATTTAGGAGCGAAATTTTGGGCTTTTTTGCCCCTGGGTCCATTTGTGATTCCCTGTTTTGGCTCTGCGGAAACTCCGGATCAGGGAAAGGAACACTTTATCCACAGTGAAAACCAAGCACCTCGTCAGCCCAGAGGCCTTGGATTTCCTAGATAAGCTAATTCAATGTGACCACCAGTCATGGCTTACAGCAAGAGAAGGAAGGTGGAACCTCTGTTTCTGAGAGTCCAACTGGCTAGTCCATATACTTGACTAATCCATAGTAGAAATTTATTTATCTAAGAGACGGTGACTACATCCATCGAACAAATCCCACATGGCCATGAGATATAATCATCCTAATGCTTTGTTTAATTTGTTTTGCTAAGAATTCGAAGAGCTTTTGAATCATGCTTATGAGGACTTGGTCATAGTTATTCCTTTTTTGTGTGTGAAGTTGTTGTCTGTATTTGACAGTGTCCTGAAAATATGTTTGGAAACATTCTATTTTCTTCAAGATTTTGGAAATGTTTGTTTGAGAAGGATAGGCATTAGTTCATCCCTGAAGATGTGATCGAGCTCATTAGAGAAAATATTTTGGTCTGAGCTTTTGGAGAATACATACCAAAACAAACTCTGAAAATATGATTGCAGAACTGAGGTTACTGGACAGTCAGAGTAGCACTGGGAACTAAGGGTAGAGGGCCCAACGGTCCAGGGTAAAGGAACACGGGTGCACTAGTGATCAATTTGGTGTGGCTATATATTGATGAAGAGGTAAATTCAGTCACTAAGTCATATATAATATGATAACCCAATGTTATTCAATTATGACAAAAAATAAATGCATAAAAAGGAGAAATTCTAGGAATTTAAATAGTGATTGAACTGTAATGGTCCTCTGAGAAACAACAATTCTGTTCCCTTAGATTTGAGTTTTGAAGATGATTGGAAGTATGGAAGGTATTACATTTACTTCTGTGGCAGTAGTGATTTATTTCAACTTTCAGCATTCTAGATATAACTACTGACCAAATATAAATGACTGTGAATGCATTGCTAAAACAAATTTAAATTTATATAAAGCTATTTGTGGCAGTCAGGTTGAAGAAAACGACACAGTTACTCTGTTTACTTGAAACATCCAATAGTCTAGTTGGATTTTAGATTTTCCTTTTTAAGATTTTTTTATTTATGCATGAAATTGCAGGGGTACAGGCCAGAGTCCAGGGAGGTGAGAGGATTCACCAGAGACAGAGTGGGGAGCAGAACAGGAACATCGACTGAAATACACTGCTGAGGGGAGCGACAGGAAAGGCAAAGAGGTATACCTTGTCATGTGGGTCCCCTCCCTGGCCAGGGATGGAACTTGAGCTGCTGTACCGCGGATGCTTCACAGTGCCGCACTCAACCCACAGCGCCATCAGGGAGGCCCGGATTTTATAGTTTTTAAAAATTTTTGTGTAACAAGTTATACGAATTAAGTATATCTTAGTTTAAAATAGTATTTAATAACTTTCTATAAAGTTCTTCTTTACCATCATTGATTATGAGAAGCAGTGTTCATTAAAAAAAAAGCGCAATTCAATTCCCAAAGTTGTAGCTACATAGTTCTCATGTTTTTTGAAGACAATGCAACTATTTATTATTTAAATTGTAATTCACTCTGTTAAGTCAAGAATGCATTACACCATTCTCTATTAATAATCTGATGCTTCCTACTCAGTTTAAGAACTGATTTTTCTTTATAAAAAACTATAATTATTCATCAGTTGTCTTTGATATTTTCATAAACCTAATATTTGTGGTGTTTAGCATATTGAATGACAGATGAATTTTAAATATTAAAATCTTTCCAAATTAGAAGATCTCTTTATTATTGGAATAATTTATTACTGACTTTATTCTGATGCGATTGTTTTTGGCAATTTCTAATGTAGTTTTCCTTTTAAAGTAAAGATTTTTAATAAGTTATCTTATTAAAAGATTAAGATGTAAATTTAGTTTAGCCAAATGGATTACAGGAATAAACATGTAGTATTGTATTAAAGAGCGCAAAATAAAGATTTTTTTAAATGACCCTTGAATTCTAATCCAGGAGTGTCACTTAATATTGCTGAATAAAATTTATATCCCCAGGTATGACTTCACAGATTATTTCATGTTCTGTTTGATCTATAAAAATCTGTTAAAATTATATAAATTAACCACCAAAGTAAAAGTTTGTTTTTAGAGTTTAGCATAAAGTCTAAATGAATTTTTTGAAAGATATGAAGATACATTTTTCTACTACTTTAATGTATCTATACAGAGTAAGCATCAGATAATTTTCAAAAACAGTTGCTTTATATATATCGATATATATGTGTGTGCATACGTATATATTTATATACTAAAAAAAAAAGCAATCTACTATCTTTATCAGTAATCAGGATAAAACTATCTACAAAATGTCTGGGGTCAAATAGAGTAATAATCAAGGACATTTAAAACAAAGCCTAATGACTAGCCTTTGTATCAGAATGGTTGATCCTGCACTGTCTGTCAAGAAAGAGATAGATTTTGACAGATGAGCATTGTTTTTTAAAACCACATTATTTATAAAACATGCTCTAATTAGTTAACAACATTTAAAATTTATTAACTTTCACATAAACATCTAAGTTTATAACTTATTTGAAAAATTGGAATAGGGACCTCCCTGGTGGCAAAGCAGGTTGGGCACAGCACTGTGAAGCTGCTGGTTGCACAGCATCATGAGTTTGATCCCCGGCCAGGGAGGGGACCCATATGGCGCAGCAGACCTCTCCTGCCTCGCCCGCTGCTCCCCTCAGCAGTGTGTTTCAGTCGATCTGCCTGTTCTGCTCCCTGCTCTCTGTGGTGAATCCTCTCACCTCCCATGACTCTGGCCTGTACCCCAGCTCTTGTATGAATAAATAAATAAATCTTTAAAAGGAAAAAAAAAAAAGAAAAATCATAATAGTGGTGAGATCACACTTCTATTTGCTGGTACTGGGAAGGCAGATATTTTCAAGTTTATAATCCCCACCCAGTCCAATTTATTGATGGACTTTATGAATGTAAACTAGCCAGTGTAAGGCATTTAAATATCAAAATTTAACTCCCAATCAAAATTTGCTTATATTTCCTTTCAATCCAGCTTTATAATTAAAAGCTTATTCCTGTTTCAATGTAAGAATGTGCCATTTAAAAATGTCTAAGAAGGGCCTTCCTGGTGGTACAATGAGTTAAGTCACAGCACTATGAATCTATTGGCAGCCACTGCAGCAGGAGTTCCATTCCTGGCCAGGGAGCTGACCCACATGGTGTAGCAGACCTCTCCTGTCTTGCCCACTGCTCCCCTCAGCAGTGTGTTTCAGTAGATCCACCTGTTCTGCTCCTCACTCTGTTGAATGTGAATTCTCTCACCACCCAGCACCTCTGACCTATACCCCAGCTCTTGTATGCAAAAATAAATAAAATGTTTAAAAAGTAAATAAACAAAATTATCTAAGAATAGAAATAAATAAACTTAATATAACTACTACATTCAAATTTCACATAAATTCGACCTTTCTGACAAATCCCATACTAAATGTGTCTTTGTTGGGTGAGATTTCTATGAGTTCTGTTATGCAGTCTTTCTTGTTGTGACATGTTACAAACCTATATTTAATTCATTTTCAGATATATATATTTTTTAATTTTCTTATCCAGTGAAGAAGTACATGATAAAGTGCTGTAAAAAAATGTTACTGGGGCCTTCCCTGGTGGCGCAGTGGGTTGAGCAACGCACTTTGAAGCGGACCGCAGCCACTGCAACACGAGTTCGATCCCTGCTGCCGGCCAGGGAGGGGACCCACATGGCGCAGCAGACCTCTCCTGCTGTGCCCGCTGCTCCCCTCAGCAGTGTACTTCAGTTGATCTGCCTGTTCTGCTCCCTGCTCTCTGTGGTGAATCCTCTCATCCCCCTCCCCCACATACACACCTCTGGCCTGTACCCCAGTGCTTGTATGCATAAATAAATAAATCTTTAAAAAAAATGTTACTGGACTGTAATAAAGTCAAATAATTTTACTGTTAAAGTATACTAGCACGTGGAGAAAAAAGTGGTTGTGGATAAAACAAAGGAAACTGATAGATTTTAATGATATATAATTATGCTATTTTCACTTTTACCCTTTTGGTAATATGTTTTCTTCAACAACCTGCCTCAAAGAACATAATATTTGGGCCTCTCTGGTGGTGCATGGGGTTAAGCACCACACTATGAGGCATCTGCAGCCACTAAAACATGAGTTCAATCCCTGGCCAAGGAGAGGACCCACATGGCACAGCAGATCTCCTCTGTCTCACCTGCTGCTCCCCTCAGCAGTGTATTTCAGTCTGTTCTGTTCCCCACTCTGTCTCTGGTGAATTCTCTTATCTACCACACCTCTGCCCTGTACCCCAGTTCTTGTATGCATAAATAAATAAATCTTTAAAAAAAAGAGCATAATATTTAAGTCAAGGAAAGAAAGTACGGAGAGAGTAATTGCAATAATACTGTGAATAATTTCAAAAGCTTTAAATGCCCTGATTCAAAGTTCCCTCTAGAAGCAATTTGCTAAGAACCACTTGCAGAAAAATGCTTTAATAGATATATTTCCTTGTGGAAAAGTTTAAAGAAACGTAATTATTATTTTTTGTCAATCACAATAAGCATGAAAGAAATTTTTTCATTATTGATTTGGGTTTTATTTTTTTAAAGATTTATTTATTTATGCATACAAGAACTGGGGCACAGGCCAGAGTTGTAGGGGGTGGTGGTGAGAGGACTCACCAGAGACAGAGCAGAGATCAAAATAGACAAATCGACTGAAACACATTGCGGAGGGGAGCAACGGGCAAGGCAGGAGAGGTCTTCTGTGCCATGTGGGTCCCCTCCCTGGCCGGCAGCAGGCATCGAACTCATGCTGCAGTGGCTGCAATTTGCTTCATAGTGTGTTGCTTAACCCACTGCAACACCAGGGAGGCCCCTGATTTGGGTTTTAAAGGATGGTATTCTACCTTGAACCACAAAACCTTCAGTAAATTCAGCAGAAGTTCTTTTTGTCTCACTTTTTTGGGAATATCCTGCTTGACCTGGTACCTTACATAAAGCCCACTAGGGACAAACCTGTAAGGTCCATTAATATTAACGCTAATAAGCAATATACACTTTCTAATGCTAGAGTGTGAACTATATCCTAACAGCAACCATGAGATAGATACTATTCCTATTTCATAAATGAAAAGTCATACCACAAATGGAATACTACTCAGCTATTAAAAAATGAAATCCTTTTACTTGCAGCAACATAATATACCTAGGCATTATTATACTTAATGAAATAAGCCAAATGGGAAACACAAATACTGCATGATTTCATTTATATGTGGAACTCAAAAAAGCAAAGAAAATGAATGACCTAAATGTAATACAAAGTAATCTTTGAACTATAAAACCAAATTAGTGGTTGCCAGAGGGAAGGGGGGAAGAGAGATGGGGAAACCAGGGAGAAGGACTCACTTGTAAGATGAGGGATGGCTATGGAATTTTACTGGAAAACTCAATATATAGAAAGATGCTGATTTATAATGGTGAACACCTAGAATTTATGTAATGTTATAATGCAATGTTAATTCAATAATTTTCTAATTGCTTTACATAGGAATTATGTGATATTGATTAAAGAGCCAAGTATTTGTTTGTTGGTGAATTCACAGCTGATTTGCTTTGTGAAGACTGACATAGCAGCATTGGCCAGTGGGTGGGCAGAATTGCCTGACAACGTGTATTGACATGGAGTGAATTGGCATCTAATTTTCAAGTGAAGATTTACAGATGATTCCTGTCTTAAGTGAACTAACAATAAGACACCCTTAGTGAAATCTAATGACTGAAAAAGACTATTTTAACATCATATTATACTGTTGTCTCTGAAATAAAGAATTATGTGTAAAATGTCAAAGATATACTTAAAAATTTGGGTAATGAAAATTTGAATTTGTGTTTAAAAGGCATTCATGTTAGGAATATAGAATTTAACAAAGATTCTTTAAAAAACTCATATTTCTATGTGGCAACAGAACAATAATCGGAAGACAAGTGGAATAATTATTAACACTCAGAAGTGTCTTGATAATTAACTAATAACAGAATTTTACAGTCCACTGAGAATTACGTTATGACATTTCACAAAGTCTTCTATGGGTAACTTATTTAACAACTTTAATCAGTCTGGATAGAACTGGATAAATCTGTACTCTTAGAAGCAAAAGAAAAAAATGAGAAAAAATAGTAGCAAATATCAGTCCAGACTTTAACACAAGCACGTTGCTTAAATGTCAAATTAAGTGGTCCAAAAATACACAACCTTTGCAACCATTTAACATGATGATCTGGTGTGTGAAAATCTCTCCCTTGGGAAAAATACTTTAATTATCTAAGGTTCAAATACAAAAAGGAATAAACAACAAAGCATCACTATGAAATTCAACAACTAAATGAAGAAGTCTTTATGTTCGCCTCTCTTTTCTCTGTCCTTCATTACATTTTTTTAATAAAATGTATTAACCAACAGCAATAATTGGAAATGAGCTTTTTTTCTTTGATCTCTTAACCAACACTACTGATTTCTCCATTACACAATTCTATAGCATCACAAAATTTCAGTGTCTGTTGAAAATACTTAAGCTTGCTTTGATAGATAATCTGGTACTGTGTGAGGTGTCATAAATTTTGAAGTTAGCATTGGTAAAATTAAGAAAGAAATATCTGGTGGCCTAGGGGTTAAGTCAGCGCTCCACTAGGAGGGCCTACCATGTTGTCGTGAGTTCCATCCCTGGCCAGAGAGGCGACCCACATGGTGCAGCAGACCTCTCCTGCCTCACCCGCTGCTCCCCTCAGCAATCTATTTCAGTAAATCTGCCTGTTCTGCTTCCCACTGGTCTCTGATGAGTGTTTTTGGTGAGTCCTCTCACCTCCCCACACTTCTGACCGACATCCAGTTATTCTAAAAAAAAAAATAAAATCTTTTAAAAAAAGAGTAATATCTAACAATTATTGAGTGTTAAGAACTATGGTAAGTACTAGAGAAGTGCACATAACTTAAACACAATTCTAACATTTAAAGCTCTCCAGAAAGTTCAGGAAAAATCAATTTTGCTGGTAAATTATGCATCTGAGTTCATTTATACACAAGTTCTGTACTCTCTCTAACAGCATAACAGTTTACGTTCGCCTTCACATGATACAGTCAGAGAAGACTCAAGAACTGGCAGTAATTAAGTTTGATTTTTTTTAAAAAGATTCATTTATTTATGCAAACAAGGACTGGGGTACAGGCCAGAGATGCAGGGGATGGGAGAGGGTAAGAGGACCCACCAGGGACAGAGTGGTGAACAGAACAGTCAGACTGACTGAGCTACACTGATGAGGGTCCAGTTGGCAAGGCAGGAAAGGTCTGCTGGTCATGTGGGTCACCTCCCTGGCCAGGGATGGAACCCATGCCTCACTGGCTGCAAATGGCCCACTGTGCAGTACCTTACCCCTTATGCCACCAGAGAGGCCCCAGCTATTAAGGCGATTTTGATTATGAATTGGGATTTTCCAGAATAGCAATGACCTGAAAAGACAGAGCATGCTTGGGCAGTCATGATCATACTGTAGCCGCTGAGCCATAAACATTACATGAGCAATGAGCCTGACCTTGAACTTCTCTAAATGTTTACTTCTATTCTACCAGACTATTCTTCTTGGTCTCCTTCCTACACTATGTTCTCCCATATCCCTAAACATTTGTTCACCCTGCTTGGAATCTGATTGGAATACTCTCTACTTCAGAAATGCCTAGTGAGCTCTTTGTTTTTCATGAGTCAGCTAGAAGCAAGCAATTCTGTACCAATTTTCCTACTCTGGTCCATGCAATTTAAGATAGAAAAAAATTGGTTTTATGATCAAACTGAATATTATCCTTATCTCATTTTTTATTCATTTATCCAATCAATCATATCTTGTTTGTTCACTCACATGTTCAAGATACATGTGTCACTCTCCTATTATTTACAACACCAATTAAGCACTGACAATACAGTTAATGGGAATGAGGGAGAAGTTTAACATTAAGTTGAGGGGGAGGGGCCTCCCTAGTGGCACAATGGGTTGAGAGCTGCAAGGTGAGGCATCCGCAGCTCAGCACAGCAACAGAGTTTGATCCCTGGACATGGAGGGGACCCATATGGCACAGCAGACCTCTCCTGCCTCATCCACTGCTCCCCTCAGCAGTGTATTTCAGTTGATCCACCTGTTCTTCTCCCCACTCTGTTTCTGGTGAGTCCTCTCACCTCCCCCGATTCTGGCCTGTACCTCAGCTCTTATGTGCATAATTAAATAAATCTTTAAAAAAGATAAGGGGGAATTTTAGTAGCATAAATAGAATACAATTTTTTAATTATTTCTCAATATACAAGTACATAAATGTAAAAAAGGCTGAGAAAGAAATGCAGAGCTAAAAGGAGTAAGAGTAACACTGGTAAGAAAGGGTAGAATTTTTAGGGAGCATGGTCAGATGTAATTTTCCAAGTCAGATCTTTGGAAGAGATATTTAAGCTGATGCCTTAGGGATATAGAGGAAAGAGAAAAGCACTTAAATTAAAAAAAAAAAATGTTCTAAAGCAGCAATATTTTTGATGGGTTTAGAAATAGAATTTAAGCCCTTCTTATAAAAATTGTTTTCCTTACCAGTGAATTCTTATTATCTAAAAAAAATGAAGTCTAATGCATAATAGTTATTCATAGGTTAAATAAATAATGAGAATGAAGATTGATGGTACTAGATTTAGGGAAAGGAAAGCAAAATAAAAGTGGAAGATTGGTTAGGGTAAGGTCATGGGAAACTATACAAATAATCAAGTGTCTGCGGACTAGCTTAAGACAGATGGTGAGATGCTGAAACTAAACAAGAAAATAAAATCTTATGCTTATAAATTGACCAATATTTTCAATGTTAACACTTGGGATTGGCAAACATGTGGTAACAAGGTGGCTCATAAATCCCTGATGCAATTAGTAAAAAAGTTTTGCAACTGCACTGGATTTGAAAGGTCAAAAGCATATGGCAGGACTTCCCTGTCCTTAAAGCCTAGGCATTAAGTCTCAGCTCTATCACGACTACATCCATAGTTCATCCCCAGCCAGGGAGCTAACCCACATGACACAGCAGACCTCTCCTGTCTCCCCTGCTGCTGCCCTTAGCAATGCATTTCAGTAGATCAACCTGTTCTGTTCCTTACTCTGTCTCTGATGAATCCTCTCACCCCTGCATCTCTGGCCTATACTCCAGCTTTTCTATGAAAAAGTAAAAAAACAAAACAAACAAAAATACCTACAGGACAATAAAAGGATTAGCGGTTGATAGAGGTTTGGAAGGGGGAGGAAGAGATGAATAAGTGGATTTTAAAATGTTTTAGGAGAGTTATTCAATACGATGCTGTGACAGTAGATAAATATCAATGCACATTTGTTAAACATTTATATTTTGATCTATAAATATCAATATAGAAAGTACAAGACCAACACCAACAGGGAACCTTAATGGAAACTATGCCCCTTAATGTGACAATATTGGTTCACTGATGTACTACCATAAATGCACTTTTTTGATGAGAAATTTGATAGTGGGGAAGTTTGAATTTGTAGGTGAAAGGAAAAAAAAATCTATATATATATTCTGTTTACTTTTATTGTGAACCCTAATTTTCTACACAAATAACGTCCATATAAAACATTGTTGAAAAATTTTTATTGTTGTTATTTTAACATTGGACACCTAAAGTAATTAAATTATTCATATATTTTATTGGGGAATTTATTTCTAAATAACCTTCCCACAAAATAATCAAATAAGTACACAAGTTATTTTTAGAAGTTTTCATCTTGTGATTATTTATAATAAACTTTAAAACACCTTTAACTTCCTATGAAGCATAAAAAAATGAATATTCAAATGTCCATATATTTTCCACCTTCATTATAATAATGTTTGAAAGAGTACTTTTGAGAGAAATATATATAAAATGTCTAGTGGAAATATTGCAACAATGTGGCACATATACATTCAAAGCTACATTAAAAATAGGTATAACTAGATGAATAGCAGAGAAAAATATTAAAGATGCTGTATTTGTGACCTATGGTGGGCATGTTTTATATTGAGTTTCATTTTCTCTTTCATAGTGGTACTTTTATAAAACTTAAAATGTCAAGTATTAAAAATTAAAATAGTGTAGATTAATTCTGTTAAATTTTTTATTAAGTAAGCAAAATAATTTGTTGGGGTAATGAAGTTGAAAATTGAGTAAAGGGCAAGTTACAACTGCTTTGATAATTGCCTGAATAGCACATTATTTTATACATTAGCATATACCATACTGTGTTTTCTGCAGATCTAGCTCTATATAATTCTCATCGGGATGCAAAAAAAATCAACAAAGTTAGGAAATACTAAGTAGTATTTGACCCTCTTTTGGAAACTAGCAATTTATTCATTTTAGTTAAGGCTCTAAGAAGACTTTCATTTTAGAAACTTGTTTAATTTTATTTTACCAACATTAGCAAATATATTTGGTTAAAGGCATTTTAAAACCAATTGAAGTAAGAATTCTGAGGAATACTCTACAGGAAATGCTATTGTGCACAGTCACAGTGAACAACAGTTTTGTTTTTTATTTTTATTTTTTAATTTAAAATAACCCCAAACCAATAGCCCCAAAGAAAGCTTGCATATATAATGATAAATTATATATCAAACATTTTGAGATAAGTCGCCATCCTCATGTCCTGTCATTGTGGAGTCCTCATGAAAATATTTACATATACATTCAATAAACTATAATATTCAAGGACCCCCCCTGGAAGGGCAAGGGTTAAAGACAATGCTATCTAGCTATTGCCAGCCACTGCAGCACTAGTTCCATCCCCCACCAGGAAGGTGACCACATGACACTATAAACCTCTCCTGTCTCACCAGCTGCTCCCCTCAGCATTGTATTTCAGTTGATCTGCCTGCTCTGCTCCCCACTCTTTTTCTGGTGAAACTTCTCCCCACTCCTCTGGTCTGTACCCCAGTTCTTATATGCATAAATAAATCTTTTAAAAAACTAGAATATTCTCCAACATAACCATAAGAATACTATCAAAATAAATAAATTAACCTGGATACAAATTCAATAAAACCCCATATAATTTTTCAGACCCTTTCTAATATATCAACCAAAATATAAACTAGTCACATTTTCAGTCAGTGCAGTTCTAATTGGATGGCTATCTGTCAATAATGATTCTTCAAATTTCCATCCTGAATGTTTTTCGGCAAACTTGAATGGTTTTATTTTCTTCTACTCAGTGAACCCTTCTCAGCTTGCCTAAACATGCTTGTATATCTTATATATAATGTAGAAGAGAGTGTGTTAAATGTAGCATAACAAATGTTATATCAGAGAAAATGTCTGGGTAAAAATAAGTTCAACCATAATTGCAACCTAGTTGGGGACTTTTTTAAATGAGAAACATTAATAAATGAGTATATACCATTAACTTTTAATATTACATGATCTTGTTATGAATACCTGGTCTGATCCTTTCTAATGGGATTGGAAGGATTTCTCTTACTGGTTGCATTTCTAGAATATTTGGTGTATTTGTCTCCTGAAGTGCACTATGGAAGGAACCCTCTACCAGTTCAGTGTTATTAGTGAGAGTTTTAATAAAGTTCTAGTAGCGGTAAGAGATGTCTGCATTTAGAAAGAAAAATTGGTTCATAGTCCCTTTCATACTAATCCTTAACTTTCAGTAATATTGCAAAAGAAAACAACTGTGCTTTCCAAAATGGAAATGGATTGTAAGCAGATTCAATTACAGAGTCATCAACAAAGATACATTCTATAAATTTGGTGAGTTTTTTATTATTCTATTAGTACATTCTGTTAACAAAACACAGTTTTATTGTCTACTGTGACAAACTGCACATATTTGTCATTCAAGTTATTTAAATATCAATGAAATAAAAGAGTCTGAACATACATACTTTGTGTAAAAATCAAAATACCCCCAAAGTAACAAACACCCCCCAGAGTAACAAATTTGTTATGCCAAACCAAAAATATAAAGACCTAATATTTTCATTGTTCCAATATTTTAACTTATATTTTGCCAACACTAACACTATAGATATTTATAATAGAATAGCAAATAGTTCAATATAAATAACAGGCATAAAACAACACAAACTGATGGTTTTAAATACTTTATAAGTAAGAATAGCTCACTCTTCTAAATCTTAATTTTATTTGTCAATAAATAAAATGTACATGTACAATATTAGAAATGTACATATGTGTACATACAATTACTTACATATATCCATATATATAAATTCCTGGATTATTTAAAGACCATTTCTAACTTCAAAGTTTCATTCAAAACCATAATTTCCCTCATATCACATTACACTTGATGTAATGAAATTATGAATTAAAATGACAGAGCAATTCCTAGCTTAAAGTAAATGAAATAATATAATTTTAGTAATGATTTAAATAAAAGTCATTAAAATATTATACCAGGACAAGGCCTCCCTGGTGGTGCAAGGGGTTGATGCACTGTGGGGCTTCCATAACCACTGCAGTGAGAGTTCCATCCCGAGCCAGGGAGGGAATCCACTCAGCACAGCAGACCTCTTCTGCCTCCCCTACTGCTCCCTTTAGCAGTGTATTTCCACTAATCTGACTGTTCTGCTCCCCCTTCTGTCTCTGGTGAATCTTCTCACCCCCTTTGCCTCTGCACTGTACATAAGCTCTTGTATGAATAAATAAATAAAATCTTTTAAAATATTATACCAGGACATATGTATTTTAGAAATTTTCATATAAATTTACATAAATAAGGGTTAGTATCACTACTTCCATGACCATGCCTCTTTTTCAGCTCAAGAAAAAAGTAAACAGTTTAACAGCTTTTTGCTACAGGGAGAAAAAACCAAATATCTGACATAATTACAATGTGTGCTCTAGATGTATCTCAGAGTTACTAAGTGAAAGAACTTCACAATTTGATTTAGGGAATTTTGTCAAAAAAAGTTAAAAGATTTTGGATACTTAGTCAAAAAGTGATCACAGATCATTATGAGAAAAACATAATTATTTAACAAAAGTGACAATGAATATTGAAAGATTTCAAGATGAAATATGAACTTACATGGTTGCAAACAAAATTTAGCTCTCAAGACCAGGATAACTAACTTTACTTGAGTAATTAACAATCTGATGACAAAAATTATATGGAACACATGAAATTATTTTGCTAACATCTAATGCCTTTGTACTTTTTACGTAAGCATAGACAAAGAAAAATATTTTATAATAACTATCAAAAATGAACAAATGTGTGCATTTATTTTATTAAAGAAAACTGAGGTTTAATTTTCTATGAATCTACTATTGATATTAAAATTTATATTTAAATGTTATGACAAATGTATTAAATCTTATCCAGGTTTCCAGGTTGACCATGCATAATTTCTTTCCCCAAGACTCCTTTCTCATGAAACTTTTACAACTTTTCTTTTACTGACTCATTGTGTCTTGTCTTTTTTTTCTCAGTTTCAACTTAGGAAAAGAAAAATATTTATTTTACCTGGATAAAAACACACCTCTATTGCTTCCATTGTCACATTTACCAAAAACCTGGTTTACTTTTTTTTTTGCCTACAGTGTTGTATACATATTATCTCTATTAGCTTTACTTTTCTGTTAATTAGTATTCTTGATCCTCAAAGCCATAACTACTTAAAGAAAATTAAAAGTAAGCAATTGTGAGCTATTATGCCAACATGGAAGATTGTTAAAATTTATAGAACATGTATACCCTCATAGTTTCATTTTTCAAGATAACGCAAGGAATTTTTAGTAATAAATCCACATTTATTTGTTCCCTTGCAATACTTTTTAAAAATTGAAGCTAAAATTAGTTTCAATGCTTCAATGAAATAAAGTAGATATTCAGTGTATTTCTATCACTTAATTTGGCAATATTCATTAGTAAACATTAATAAAAAGGTAAAGAAATTTTTGTAAAAGATTTTTAGGATCATAAAATTGACTATTGCTTAAAATACTTATCCCATTTACAACTCTTTAAATTTAACATATGTAAAGCTATACTTCTTGTTGACAATGTTTTAATATGCAACATAATGTGAGTTTATTTGATTTTTAAACCCAAAGAGAATAAAGTTGCATGTCTGTTTGTTACTCTAAGGACACCCTATTTTATTAAATTAATAGACCTAAACTAGCTTTCATATGCTAAATTAACCTAAATTTTGCTTATTTGAAAAACATTAATTTCTGAGAAAATTTGAAAAATTTAGGAATTTTAATTTATATTAAAAATTAAATTTTATGTCAATAACAGATTAGTTTTGACAGTACCATCCAGAATCAAGCATTAGCATATACATATATAACATACATGAGGGGAAAATAAAGACCATATAAACAAACACAGAGATTTCAGTTTTCATTTGCAGTTTTACTCCATGAATCAATTTTCTTATTGTATAACTTTCATCTAATTATGTGTGCCAGTTAAAATAGCTTGGGGAGATCAAAAGCCCCATTTAGTCAATTAGTCTCAAGTCATCTCAGGTTAATTGAACCAACCAGGAAAAAAAATGTTCAACATGTGAATTCATAAACTCCAAACATGAAATTTAAAGGTGTGGTGGGTGTGAGACTATCGCCATCAAGCCTATTTAGGAAAGATATCACTATTTTCTTAAACCCAAATATTGCAACTGTGGTGAAGACAATATTTTAGAAAATTTACCAAAATCTTTATACCAAAATCTCCCACTAAAGGTGAAAATGAAAACCCAGATCCCCAATCTCCTACTGCTGTGGGGAGATAAAAAAAAATCTATAAACTTAAATAATCTTGAGATGACAATCTTAACTAGAAATTTTCTCTGCCCCCAGTAGAGACAGGAAAAGACAATCTGGAACTCTAATCTATCAAGACTGTGAAGGCAGAAACTCCTGAGGTAGAGGAAAAAGAAGGGGAAAGAAAAGGGGAAAGGGAAGGAGAAGAAGAAGAAATACTATCAATGAAAACTAAAAGATTAAACAAAGATAAAGATAAATGAAAAACATGGCTCACAAAAAGTTCTGAACCTCAGCATGAATGAGCATATTAAATGTAGGAGTAATCACCTTCACAATCAAAAGCTGAAGGGAAATAAGTAAGCACAATGTACTTCTTTTGAGAGACTATTTATTTATTGAATAGTTTGAAGTAGCATAGATATGCTGTTCTGGATCTTGCCAACCATCTCTAAGAAAACTGTGGACCAAGAAATCAAAGTCTGATTGGCCCCAGTACAAAGGTGATAGAGGATTTAACATCCATTTATGTCAATGGGCAGAACAGCAACACATCAATCAAAAGGGAAACAATATCTTTAAATGAGGAATTAGACCAGAGGCACTTCCTAGACATTAATAAAGCAATACAGCTCAAAAATGTTTAGTACATACTTCTCAAGTGTGCATGAGATCTTTACCAAGGTAGATTATATGTCGGCTCACAAAACAAGTGTTAATAAATTCATCATTATTGAAATCATATCCAGTAACTTTTATGACCACAATGACATTAAACCAGAATCTCTAATAAACAGGAATTAATAAGTAAGATGTAATATATGGAAAGATAAAAAATGAATTCAAATTGGAAAAAAAGAAATAAAACTATCATTATTTGTAGATAACTTATTAAGAAACATAGAAATCACTAAAAACTCAACTATAAGAATTGTGAGAAATAAATCAATATAGAAAAATGTCTCACTACAAAATTAACATACAAAAGTCTGTTGCTTTCTTATATGCAAATAATGAACTAGAATAGACTGAAATATTTTAAAAATGTATATACATTAACATCAAAAAGGAAGATATTCCATATCATCATTTGGAAGTATTAATAATTTAAATAACCTTCTTACCCAAGTAATAGATAGATATAATGAAATCCTATAAAGGTTTCCATGGCATTCTTCAAAGAGAAAAAGCAAACGTTGAAATTTTATGAAACGACAAGAGGCTCTGAATAGTCAAAGCAATATTGACCAAATATAAAAAAAAATAGAGGTTTCATGCTCCTAGATTGCAAACTACACTATAATGTTATAGTAATAAAAACAATGTTTTGAAATAGTTAAAATATATAATTCTATGTGTTATCTCTCTTTCTCTCAGCTATCTATATCTATTCAGTTTTTCCCATAATAACAGTTTAAATACTTGACTAAATATTAAGGAATTCAATGTTTATTAACTTTATACACTTGACTATCGACTATCATTGTAAAGAGAAAAACCAACAAAAAAATGTACACAAGAACAATTTTATGTAAAAAATGTAGTTTTGCATAAGTCTACAAATATGAGAAGTGTTTTTAGATATCTCATAATTTCAAAATATGTCTTACTCTGTCATTTTAATATATATTAGGTTGCTAAAATAATTATAATAAGGCAAAATATGTATTAATTTATTGTTTAAAATTTTGTTTGATTTAGTTCTGCATACAAGAACTGGAGTTTAGGCCAAAGGTCTGGGGGGGGGGGGTGATGATTCACTAGAGACAGAGTGGGGAGCAGAACAGGCAAACTGACTGAAATAAACTGCTGAGGGGAGCAGCAGACGAGGCAGGAGAGATCTGCTGAGCCCTATAGGTTAGCTCCCTGGTCAGGTATGGAACTCATGGCCCAGTGGCTGGTAATAGTGCTGAAACTTTAACCCCTGCACTACCAGTGAGGTTCTTGTACTAAAATTAATAAGAAAAATACATTTTCGATTAGTTTTAAAATTGCAAAAGACACCAGAATTCACTAAGATGTGTGACAGAATGATAAATAAGTTAAACACAGTATGCTACAGGAATTCACATTCTATTCAGTGAGACAAAAAGTAAATACATCATTAGAAATCAATATAAGACTTTGAAAAATTGTGATAAAGTAAGAAATTGAGAAAAAAACAAAATGAATATAATGATGATTACATTCGAGATAATATTTTCTAATATTCATTTTTCTATGAATCTGTTTAAGTTTGAGAAATTCTAAAAGACTTTCCCATAATCCCAACTATTCAGTGCTAGATCTAGTACTAGAACAAATTATTTCCTCATGTAGCCTAGGTTAGTTTTCCTTACTTTTTAATATATCATAAGAAAATTTAATAGCAGACACCTTTTAGATATGAACTATCTCAGAATATAGTCAATGCTGAACCAAATAAAAGCACTTTACAAAATTATTATAAAATGCTCAGTATATCATCTCACACCTAGTAGTGTTTACTTTTATCCTTTTATTGGACTCAAAATACAAAAATATAAGTTATGTAAACATATGTTTACACACAAATACATGCATAAACCCATACATATAAGTACACATGCATACATATATGCACACTCAAACTATACCCAGAAGATAATGAACTGACTTGTAGCAAAAATCTGATAATAAAGGAATACAGCTGTGTACACTCAGCATGTCCCCATCTGAGATGTTAGTGAGGTGGAAAATTAAAAGAAATAACAGCTTGTGGATGTTGCAATGTTTTCTAATCCCTTCAATCCTTCAGTGTTTCTTTTCCCTAACCTCACTGGACAATATTTATTATACTGTTGATATAAACATTTATCATTGTGCAAGTGAGAGTATTAATTCTTAATGACTCCTTTGCTCAACTGACACCCACAAGAGAATATTTATGAAGATTGATTTTTACTTTAATAAATGTCTGTAATTCAAGACTTCAAATCTTTTTTTAAAATTATAATAAATTTCTACAAGTTTTTAAAATTATTTATTTTTCAGTGAGTTTTTTATAAGCACTAATTCAATACCAATGAAATTAAAAAAAAAAAGTGGAGCAAGAATGAAGCCAAATTGAGAGTAAACAAATGTTTAGAAGTGGGGTTAGGAAAGTTAAGTGTCTTCTACTAAATCCAACCTTTCTAAAACTACTGTATTGCAATAAATTTCCCAGCCAGGCTCATAAGTGATTCACCATTAGTGGTTAAATTTAGAAAACTCAAACATAAATAACTGCTACAAAACTATGGTTATAGTCAGCATATTTTGAACAGAAGATGATGATGCATACAAATTAGCACCATTGAAGAATCAGATTTAGATTTATTAAAGCAAGTTCCACATTTTATTACTTAGTTGGCTACCTTTCTGATATGATATCACAACTGTACTTCACATAATCTGAAAAAAGTTAACCATAAAAAACAAGGTCAAACAAAATAGCAACATTCAAGTCAAAAGTAAGGTATCCTTCAAAAAAATGTTACAGAAAAAGGATAAATAAATAAGTTGACACTAGGATATATAGCAAAATGTTACCTTTGATGGTAGCTCTTAGTTATTGTGATGGAACATTGTTTTTCTTCCTAGTTAGGGAAAGGGGGAGGAGGGAATCTATTGGTGGAGAAGGGAAGAAGAATGGGAAATAGGAAAAGTTCGATTTTTTTCAAGTTTCTGTTTTCTAAGACTATAGTCAGAAATTAGTCACATAGCGATGTATTCTATATGTGGAATTCTATTCATGTGCTTCCTTTTTAAGGGTATAAAATAACCAAATAAAATAAATGGTTCCTAATTTTGATTAAAAGTAATAATAAAACTATAACAAATTGTTTCTAAGTTCCATTGAAGAATTGAACTTAAAACAGGAGATATATTCATTATATGACACAAAATTTCACACATATTGCCATTGGTAAACAATGTATCATACAGAATGTTCTATTCAGTTTATGAAAAAAAAAATACATGACCCTCTCACTGTATCAAGATTATATGTTTTAGATGATATGCAAGTGCATGAATAATATGTGTGATTGTATCAATTTATATAAATCTAGGAAAGCTGAAATAAACTTATCTTGTTTGTTTCATTGCTATTTATTTGGGCATACAAGAGTTGGGGCATAGGCCAGAGAGTCGCAGGAGGTGAGAGGATTCACCAGAGAGAGAGAGTGGGAAGCACTACCTGCTCATCAGTTGGTCTGAAAAGACTGACTTCATCTTCAGGCAGAATTATTGCCTAGGCTAAAAGATGGAGTCTGTTCATACTTTTAAGTTAATAAGAATGGCTTTGCTCTCTTGTTTCTAGATCAAGGGGGAGATGTCCCAGAAAAAGTTTAAAATATGTTCACAAAGAGTCTCTCTGGTGGCACAGGGTTTAAAGTTTCAGTGCTATCAAGTTATCAGAAGCCACTACAGCATGAGTTTGAGCCCCAGCCAGGAGCTAACCCACATGGCGCAGCGGACCTCTCCTGTCTCGTCTGCTGCTCCCCTCAGCAGTTTATTTCAGTCAGTCTGCCTGTTCTGCTCCCCACTCTGTCTCTAGTGAATCATCACCCCCCCCCAGACCTTTGGCCTAAACTCCAGTTCTTGTATGCAGAACTAAATCAAACAAAATTTTAAACAATAAATTAATACATATTTTGCCTTATTATAATTATTTTAGCAACCTAATATATATTAAAATGACAGAGTAAGACATATTTTGAAATTATGAGATATCTAAAAACACTTCTCATATTTGTAGACTTATGCAAAACTACATTTTTTACATAAAATTGTTCTTGTGTACATTTTTTTGTTGTCCACAGCCACAGGCAGCATGAGTTCATTCCCCTACCAGGGAATTGACCCATGTGGCACAGCAGACCTCTCCTGTCTTGCCCACTTCTTCTCTCAGTAGGGTATTTCAGTCAATCTGCCTATTCTGTTCTGTTCCCCCACTCTGTTTCTGGTGAATCTTCTCCTTCTCCACACCTTTGGCCTACACCTCAGTTCTTATATGCATAAATGAACAAATATTTAAAAACCAAAACATTAAAAAACAACAACTACATCTTCATATATAATATACAAATTGTAGAAAATCAAAGATAAATAAAAATCCTGAGAGAAACTGGGTTAAAAAGGGAAAATTCTCTGGAAATACAATATATCATTCTTATAATGGTAAGAGTTACAACTGAATTCTCAAGAAATGTGAAAGCAGAGTGAGAATGAAGTGAAATACTTGTGAAGAAGAAGAAAGAAAACATCGAAATAGAATTCCTGGAAATGCCTTCTAATGTAAAAAAATAGACTTGCTTAGTGAAAATAAGTGATTAATTTGTTGCTAATAGATGTGCCTTGTAAGAAATATTAAAAATTCTTTAGTGAGAAGATTAGAAACTTGCATCTATCTATAAAGAAACTAATTGCATAGAGAGAATGTGAAGGCAAAATAAACTTTCATTTTTCCTTATTCTTAATTGATTAATTGTTAACAACAGTTCAAATATTATTTGCTGCTATGAATATAATTATGTATTCTTATTTATAGTTCGAATAAAAGTCAGTGATGTTATATTGGGCAGAAGAGAGGAAAATTAGGGTTAATGTTTTATATTAAGGAACCTGCAAAACATGTAACGTGAACTTAACACACATTCTTTTCAAATTCATATGGGACATTCACCAACATAAACCACTTTCTGGGCTATAAAACACACCTCAGTACTTTCAAAATAATAGAAACCATGCAATGTCTGGTCTCAAACAAATTCTTATTTCTCACCGTAAGTGGATACTTGAAAACTCACCACATCTCTATCATTCTAAGTTGGGAAGAATTATCTGTCGATTTTAAATTACTATCCAACCTTAAATTATTTTTTCCTTTTTTCATTAAAAAATAATCTTATGGGGTTACAGATCAATCAGGCACTTTTTTTCATATACTAGCTTATCAAGTGATTGTAACTACACATAAATTCATCTCTACAGTAGTTTTTATCAATATCCTTGAAGTCAAACCTCCCAACTACTTATCCAAGTTGTCAACATATATAATCATACATTAATATATATAATATAGTATATAGCATATTTTAACATATATGCAAGATAACATACTAGCTATTTTAAATTATCAAATGTAAAATTACATTTCTAATGTACAATTCCATGAATTTAACACATGTATGGATTCATGTAACCCTCCTCACACTCAAGATGCAGAACTGATCCAGCATTTTAAAATATTCCTCATGACTATATCATCATTTTTTACAATTATATATTCACATTCTAAGTCCCACTTTTACCGTCCAATGGCTGGCAACTACAGAGCCACGATCCTTCACTATAATTTCATGTAAATAGTATCATATTTTAAATACAGGGATGCAGGTGTCCTTTTGAATTAATGTTTTTGTGTCCTTTGGGTAGATACCTAAGAGTGGAATTGCTCAATCATATGTAAGCTCTATTTTTAGTAGTTTCAAGAGCCTCCACGCAGCTTTCCATAGTGGTTGGACCAGTTTGCATTCCCACCAGCTGTGTAGGGGAGTTCCTTTTTCTCCACATCCCTACCAACATTTGTTGTTGCTAGTTTTAGTGTGTGAATTATTTTTTTTAATATGTGCCACTCTCACTGGTGAAAGGTGGTATCTCATTGTGGTTTTGACTTGCATTTCCCCGATTACAAGTGATGTTGAGCATTTTTTCATAGGCCTATTGGCCATTTCTATTTCTTCTTTGGAATAGTGTCTTTTTAGCTCCTCTTCCCATTTTTTCACTTGGTTGTTCATTTACTTTTTGTTGAGCCTTGTTAGCCCTTCATAGGTCTTTGCAATCAGTCCCTTATCATTTGTATTGTGTGGAAAAACTTTATCCAAATCAGCGGGATGTCTCTTTGTTTGGTTAATGTTTATTGCAGGACAATTTACAATAAATAAGCTGTGGAAACAACACAAATGCCCAAAAGTAGATGACTGGATCAAGAAGATGTGGTATATTTACACAATGGAATATTACTCAGCAATCAAAATAGATAACCTCATGCCATTTGCAGCACCATGGATGGAGCTGGAAGGGATTATGCTCAGTATAATAAGCCAGAAATAAAAAGGAAATTATCAAATGGTTTCACTTATAGGAGTAAAGTAGAGGAACCAAATAAGGAACCGGGGTGGGGGGGAAGTAAGTATAATAAAGTAAAAATAAAAACAATTAGGCAAATATACTTCAGAGACATTCTGTAGGGGAGGAGGAGGGAGAAGGATCAGGCAGGATAGGGTGGTAAGAGCACAGGGAACTATGGTGGTGGTACATAGGTGAATTGGTGTTAGGGAAAGCATACATTGTGCAAATATGAAAGATGATGCAATAAATATATATTACAAATATAAATAAAATACTTTTACAACTATTAAAAAATTGAATCATATTTTATAGAGCCTTTTGAAGTTGACTCCCTTCATGATAATGTAGTTACTTTTAGGGAAAATTTTACTAGGCATGCAAACCCTCACTCTCTGGAATTCATAATGTCTTGCCCTGTAAAAATTACCTTATCCAAAGTACTTTAGAACTGAGCCAAATAAAAAATTGTCACTCCCATTATTCTTACCTAGAGTTTATGAACAAACATTCCTCAGTGTGTTGAAAATCTCTGGTCAGTTTCCAAAACCATTAACATGTTTTTGAAACAATTTTGGACAGTCTTAATTTTATTTTTGTGTGAAAATTTGCCCAACCTCTTAATTCTTCCATAAAGCTACTAATTTTTTATTTTTAAAATGCAGTGGTTATAGATGTGATTTTACTAAAGGAATAAATGTATAGTGTAATAATATAAATAATTGCAGTAAAAATAACAGTATATATCAATTATATATTGAAATGCTCCCAACAGTTTGAGAACTGTATTTACCCCAACAGTTTGAGAAATATATTTAATCAATTAATTGGCTACAGACATGATTTTAATGAAGAAATGTCCACGCTAGACTGGAGCCAACCAAAACAAAAAGAAAAAGAGAAACACTTATTTTTTTTTTCAAATTAAAAAATTCATTTGAACTAATATATATTTTCTTATACTGCTACTTTACAGAGTGGAATGTCAATCAATACTGAATAGTGAGACTCAATCCACATCCCTCAGTTCAGCTCTCAAATAATTATAGGCTATCTTCTAATTCCCTAGCAAAGTTTGGATTACACTTTCTAGGGAAAATTGAGCAGCTCAAATAAACATCCTATAGTCTGACATTTCATTGTCCACCTAACTGGGCTAGAGAATAGCCCAGTTGCAGAAAAACAAGTACATAAATAAAAATAAGTAAATGATGTTCAGTTTTAATTATTCAATTAAAAGTGCTATATTAAACAAACAAATGGAGATGAAAAGTAGCATATTATTTAAGGCTCTAAGCATACAATTTAAAAATAAACTAAAAAAAGTAACCCATAAACTAACAACAACAAAAAAAAAAGAAAAGAAAATTGAGAACACATCAGGGTACATGTTGGGAGTAGAATACTTAAAAAAATAATTTCCTCAATGAAATAATTTTCACATGTTCAATATTTCCATGCCTTCATTAGAGATTAATGTTAATTCAAAGCACTAGCAAGAATGGTGTTTTTCTTTTGGCTCATACCTGGTAACATTCATTAACAGTGAAATTTTTAACACCTCACACTTCATTTGCTAGTAAAGTTAAATATCAGCTTATCATGCTATAGTGCATAAAGCATGCTAAATTATACTGGGCTTAAGCTTTATCTATGGTTAGAGTTTAGAATGTAATTTAACGTTACTGAAATTTGAGTGATTATTTTAGAAATATATAAAAGTTTCAAAACAGAAATTTGGAAACATGAACCTGCTGTTTAAGATGAAGCATATTTACTATGCTGTTGCAGAGAATGGAAAACTACTATTTTAACCACAGTCATATACCCTCACACTGTGTTCACATGTGTTAATATGTAAATAGTTCAAAAAGTTTAACCACATATACAAGATGTATAAGTAAGCATTACAATTAAGACAAAAAAGGGTAGGATTATAAAAAATGCAGAGATTAAATACATTTGATTAATAAATAAGTAAATTAGGATATAAAGTATTTCTATATCTGGGATTTCAGAATGAAGGGATAATGTATTTCCAGGAGTAGGTGTTATTCACTCTTCAGAATATTCACATTAGCAGCCATACTTCTGAAGAATCTTTGCCCATATGAATATATATGTGTATATATATATATTTATACTACAAAGATTCCAATAAAAATAATTAGAAGCAATAAATAAGTAAAGTGAAATGTGATGATGAAATTAATTTACAAAAGTAAGTTGTTTTATTCATATGCATTTTACGCATATATGGAATATAGAAAAACAAAGCAAAGGGGTCAGATAAACCTTAGAAATCTAACTGTATGGTCTGTTCCAAACCCTGTGTTTGGTGAATCCTCTGGCTTGTACCCCAGCTCTCACATGCATAAATAAATGAAACTTAAAAAAAAAATAAAGAAATATAACTGTAAAGTTGAGGTTATTAGAGGCATGAAAGGAGAGTAGGGAACAAAAGGTGAAGGGGGCCCAATGGACTCTGGTAGATTGGTGATGTGTGTAGTAAGGGAAGCTGCACATGAAAAGGAACTGAATCTGTATTTCTGAATCATGTAGTGTTTTAAATTAATGTTGATTCAATTAAAAAATAACACAAAAATGGCAAAAGTAATTAACTTACTAAATTATTATCAATTTCAATCAACAAATAAACCAAAATTCATGTTGCCCTCAAAGAAAATTCAATTTTTGAGAAAGTTGTAAAATGTATTATTTTTTCCTCAGTTTCATTGTGATTTACCCTGTTTCTTCATAAAATATATTAATGATCATATATCAATTTGTCCAGTTACTTCTCTTTTTTCTAAAAAAATTTAATTAAAATCATATTCACTTACAACACTGAATGATTCAGAGGGACAGGGTTACCCCCACTTCATGTAACCACACTCCACCTAGCACCAAGACACACTCCCAACCTCCACTATACTCTATTCTGTAGTCAGCTATCTACTTATGTTTAGTGTTTTTCTTTGTATGTTATCATGTCATCTGTAAATAATGATACTTTTGCATCTTCTTTACAAATTTTGATTCCTTTTATTCCTTTCTTTTGCTTAACTGCAGTAGCAAGGACTTCAATACTCACCTGAATAGTAGTCATAAAAGTGAATATCCTTTTCTTCTAAAATTTTATTATTATTAACAGGAATGAAAGCATGAGGAATTTCCCCAACAAGGAATGGGATTTGCTTTTTATTTTTACTTATTTCTTTATTTTTTTTATTTTTAAGATTTATTTTATTTATGCATATAAGAACTGGGGTGCAGGCCAGCAGTACAGGAATGGGTGTGAGATTCACCAGAGGATTCCCCAGAGTAGGGAGCAAAACAGGCAGATTGACTGAAATACACTGCTGAGGGGAACAGCGGGTTAGGCAGGAGACTTCTGCTACACCATGTGGTTAGCTCCCTGGTGGGGGTGCGAACTCATGCTGCAGTGGTTCCTGAAGGCTTCATGGTGCTGAGACTGAACCCCATGAGTCACCAGGAAGGCCCCAGAATTTACTTTTAATAATCAAATTCCATAATGAAATCTGGTACACTCAATAAAGGAAGGTCTCTTCTGGGTGGCATCCATTTTCCTCTCCAGTCCACCTTCTCTATCTTATGTGTGTCTTAGTGGCTATCTGGATTCCTGGTTTTCTGTTATGCTCAGCCCAAGAGAAGTTGTTAGAGTTTAGAGGGAAGGCAAATTGGCAAGTTCAGATTATTTATTCCCTGGACATACTACTTAAAGGTACTGCTCAACTCAGTTATCGGTAGTTGAAGGTTTCTGTACAGGTACACTCCTATAGCTGCATTTTTGGTTTTTGTTTTTACAACAACCTGCACCCCAATGTCAGTTTTAGGCCTACACATCACATTGTTGTTTCCCTCGGGGTGCTTCACCATATCTGTCAGTCTGCTTCAAGCCTACACATCTATGTAAATGATAAGTATTCAAACAATAAACATAATAAACTCAGTTACTGTATTTGAGAACCCCATCTTTTTCTTAGTATAATTCTGTCTGATACAGTCATAGTGAGAGTGAAATTTGAAATGGTTAGATCCTCAAGATGTCTGAAGGCTCAGTTTTTTTGTGTCATCTACCTTTCTCTATTCCATATTCTTTACCTTGTTGTGCTACAAAACATGCTTATCTTTTAATCTCCAAGTTGACACTAACTAGAACACATTTTTGCACCTATCTACAGTTTACTTAATCTAACATGAGTTCTCATTATAAAGTTCAGTATTCATTACTAAAAGTCCTATTACCAGGTAACTTTTAGACAGGTAAACATATAATTTACTCTATACTGAAAATACAGTTTTTAGTCCAACTTGATTGATTTCCACTTTTGCAATTAAGCAAAAAATTCTGTAGCCCTGATGCCCTCTCTCTCTTCATTTCATCCTCCTTCCCTCCCCATTACTTTCCATTTCCTTTCTAAAATGTTTTTTTGAACCCTTCCTTATATTGATTGATTTTTTTTCTGATTAAATTTGATAGATTTTATTCATTGATTTTTTTCTGATTAAATTTGACTATGTTCCTTATCCAAAAATGCATCCCTCTAATATCTATGCAGATATCCCTTCATAGCAAGGAATTAGTTGAAATATAAGGAGATGTGAAGTTTTCAATTCATCTCTGATAATGCAATCTTTACCAAGCTAACTTCAACACAGCTTTGCCCCTTAAGCTGCTAACTGCTAGGTAAAGATAACAACACTGTCAGGGTTACAACAGATGTCTTATCCTACTTAGTACTGAACTCAAGACTCATAGTTGGCCACAAAACCAATGATGACAGTACACTATTTAAAAAAATGACAATTTCTAATCATATGTAGCTTTTGATTCATAGATGTTTTATATCTGTTGGGGTAAAGTTCCAGGCTTATTATTTGATTAGTATTCAACTTCCAATCCTGAATATCATATCATGATTATGTTTTTATAATTATTATATACTGCCTCTTTGTCTTTTTTTATTTACTTTGAATGCAGATCACATACCTCAGAATATATATCTCCAACTAATTAAAATAAACTCTCAGAAAATGACTATTTTAATACTTAACTTTATTAATAGCAACTTAGCAGAAAATTGCTTGCTAAAAATCACATGCATTTGAAGATTGCTTTTCAGTTGCATTAACATTATTTAACCTCTTTATAATACTATTTTTTCCCTGCTGGTATTTTTTCTTGCCAAGGCGACTATAAATTTAATTGCCTTTTCTCTCTAGTTTATCTCTTTCTGTATTTTATGGTACGCCAGTACTTTTTTCTGTCTTGTTTTTTATATGAGACCTTTCCAAAATTATTCATAAAATTATGGTTCAAATTATTTACTTGCTAACATTGTTTGTTTCAGTAATCAAGAAAAAAAAATCAGAAGGACCAAGATTCTCAATACTTATTTATTCATATTTTTCATCCTCTGAAACAGAAATTCATCTTGGCATTCATACACATCCATTATGTGTGTAGAAAATACACTGGGGAAAAGAGGGAATATGCAGCAATAAAACTCCCCATCATTTCAGAGTTAAATTAATAGCACAATCTTTCTGGGACTCAATTCTTTGATCTCTAGATTAAAGATTTCTGCCATTGAAACAAAATTTGTTAGCGATTTTGGAAAAGAAATTTTAAGACCTGTAAGATCTATACTATATGACATTATTATATTTGGCTAGAAAAGACAAAATGCTTGCACAGTCAAACTACTCTTAAGAGGGAACAAAAGGGACTATAAATTCAGAATAAAAGCAAAAGTCGTTGACTGTAAGTCAGTTATTATAATGATATATTATTGAATGAAAATTTGTCAAGGCTTCCTCCAAATGTCTAAAAGTTTTTAGTCATGTAAAAGAGATTCAAGGAACATTATATTACTAGTGAAATCATAAATAGCTTCATATTTTCTTTTCCTTACTTATGAAATATACTTTTCAATATAGCTCTCAGAAATCATTTTCTATTTTTCTTTATTCAAAACACAGAATTTATAAAAATGACTAAAAGCCTCTCCTCTTTTTTCTGGAGTTTAGAATTTTGTACCTAAAAGCAACAAGGTATAAGTATTGTTTTTATATAATTATATCTGTCTTTTCAGAGGAAAGGAAAGGATATTTCTGGAGTCAAAACATGTGATCTTGCCACACAGTCCCTTGATTAAGGAGACATTAAAGAGTGAGTAAATAAGAGTGGATTCAAATTATTTAATAACTCAGCTTTGAGTCAAATATCAGGCTTCACACTACAATCTTTTGATGTTGGTATAGGAAATATTACTTAGGTTTCAATGTTTAATTATTAGTAAAAAGAGATACTATTAATAGATGTGAAAAATAAAAGACTGTATAATATGTTACCTATATCTTAATTGTAGCCCATGAAAATTAGAAACCAGTTAACAAATTCACTATTACATTATTGCTCCTGATAGGCAATTTTTTCACTTTATTAAATATAGAAAAATAGATTACATAGGGAAGACATTAGGAAGAATACATTCTATAGTGGCTAAGGGCAGAGCCACTTAAATCAAACAACTTCTCAGCCTTACTATTTATTGCCTGAATATGGATACATTAAATATCTAAGCTTCCCTTTATCCATTTGTAAAATGAGAATAATAATAGCCTCTGCATCATAGTGACTTGTAGGTTAAAGATGTCCATCTATGTCGAACATTTACTTGGGACCTCCAAGTACAGAGGATGTTTCAAGATGCTAAAAAAAAAAAATGGTATCTGTCATCAATGATGCTATACTCCCATATGGAAGGAGTGCATTCACACATAAATCAAGGCTTTGAAAGAGTATGGAGGAGGGCAGAATGAAAGACAGAAGTATAAAGAATGTAGAATGCCAATATTTACAGTACCCAAATAAGGTCTCTGGTCATGGGCCCTGAGAACTGCCTTGATGGAGCTGCCATGCAGACAGAATAGACAAATGAAGCCATAAAATTACCTTTTGTGCATCTCTAACACAAAGGCTTTGAACTGGAGGCCTTAGGAACATTTGTAATTTAAGTATTTTGGGGGGTTTTTGTTTGCTTTTTCTTGGGAAAGTTTTTTAGAAACTTCACATAAATATTGTGAGTTACGATACTGAAAAATAAGGCCAGCTTGTACCTCCAGACCACATGGCAACCACCATCTGAAGTTAGAAGATTACATTGCTTTAGATAAAGCTTTTGTTCTATGATCATGATGCCCATAACTGATCATGATGCCCATAACTCTTGCTCAAACTCGAGAGAAGGAGTATGTTGGGAGCTGATATATGGGGCATGGGGTGGGGGTGTTAGTAGAAAAGATGGACTATTGTGCTGCTCAGGTGTCACAAAGTGCAGCCTCCAGCATCTCTGGTGGTCATAGACTCACCAGCACATCCACAGGGATACGCTGAGATATAAGTCGTGGATCAGGTTTGCAATGCAAGACTTGGCTGCCCAGTGAGCAGTGCTCTTGCTATTTGTTAACAGTAATACATAAGCACGATTAATCATATGACAATGGTAGGAGAAGCAGGATCCAGGGAGACAAAGGCATTCATCTTCTGGGGAACAGGACTTCAAAGGGATCAAAGGTGGTAATCAATTTTGTACAGAACAAGGGAGGACATGTCGACCACGTATCCAAGGAGAACTTCTCGTGCAGGTAGTTAGTATAATTTCTGAGCTACTCCCAGTGGTTATGTAGGTGTCCCTGGTCACTTGTGCTGTGGATCAATGTCTTGAGGAAATCACGCAGGAGAGACTTAGCCAATACTTTCACACACACATAGGTGCACAGAGGGGTTTAGCGCACATGGATGCAGAGGCTGGAGGAGGGAGAAAGGCCACAAGCATACTGTGGAAGAAGTCCAGGAAATCATTCTAAGTTATTTTGGAATGAAGAGTATGGTTTGTAGGTTCTGTAATTTTCTAGATGCTAAGTGAGATATTGCTTTATTATGGGCTCTTGTTTGTTTCTAAACTACCATCATTTAGAAGGACTTGCTAATTTTATTTGTAAATTTACCTGAAAAAGAAGTATTTTTAGATTCTTGCAGTGTCTCTAGTAATTATAATAAAACACTCTCTGGTATATTATTTTTAATTTTTTTGGCAACTGCCTTGTTTCAGAACTTTATTCTCACCTATTACCAAAACAATCTCTTGCTTATTTCCTTGGTGCTCTTATTCAGTCTGTACCACGAAGCAGTGCAGAACTACATCTGCAAACATATAAGCATGAGACAGAGTGCAGGTGGTCATATTTTTTCTTTATAGTTTGCGTTTAGTGACTGAAGAAAAGAGCTTAACATCAATTTTCACTAATCTCTGAGTCTTATTTTTTTTCCACTGAGGTAAAATTCACTTATGAATGTTATTTTCTCATTATTCCCATCACCACATGTCTTATCTTTAGCCACCAACACCCAATATGCACCTTTACCATCCTGGTGCCCTCCTTCAACTCTGGTAACCCCTATTCTGTTAACTGAATCTAAGGTTTTTATTTCATTTTCTTTGTATTCCACAAATAAGTAAAATTTTATGGTATTTGTTTTTATCTTCTGACATAGCACACTTAGCATAATGCTTTTAATATTTATCCTTTTCAAGAAATGGTGTTGGGAAAACTGGAGAACTCATACAAAAGAATGAAACTAGTCCACTATCTCATAACTTGCAAAAAAAAAAAAAAAAAAAACCAACAACTCAAGGGCCTCTCTGGTAGTCCAAGGGATTCAGACTAAGCACTATGAAGCAATCTGCAGTCCCTACAGCACAAGATGGATCTCCAACCAAGGAGCTACCTACTGCTCCCCTCAGCAGTGTATTTCAGTGGATCCACTTGTTCTGCTCCCTACTCTGTCTCTGGTGAATTGTCTCACCCCTCTACACCTCTGGCCTACATTCCAGCTATTGTATGCATAAATAAATAAAATAAATCTTAAAAAAATCAACTCAAAATGGTTAGATGACTTGAATGTATAAACTGAAACCATAAAATAATAGAAGAAAAATATATGCAAGATTTTTTTATTACATAAGCTTTAATTATGCTTGTCAGGATTCATCAACAATAATGAGTAAAATAAAATTGAGAACATAAACAGATAGGATTATATCAAACTGAAAAGCTTCTTGAAAGTGAAGAAATAATAAATAAAATGATATGACCCCCTTCTGAATTAGAGAAAATATCTGTATGTCATGCATATAACAAAAGACTGATACAAAGGATACAAAAAGAACTCATAGAACTCTACAAACCAATGCAAATAACACAATAGAAAAATGAGCAAAATAACTAGATAGACACCTCTCCAAAGAAGACATGATTACTCTAATTTTGTTTTATAGTTTGAAGTTAGGGATATGTTACCTTTATTTTTCTTTTATTCTCAGGATTGTTTTGACTTTTGAGTGTTCTTTAGGATTAGGATTTCTTATGAAATAGACAATTACAAATATCAAAGCAGAGCCTGAATTATGATAATCACACTATGGTGTTTCCCAGGTTTAGATTTATAAATTAAAATTACTAGAGAATTATCCCTCGTTAGAAATATTTGAAGCTGTTACTTGACAGACCATTATTGTTTTTTTCAATTGCATGTAGTTGTTATATATTTATGGTTAAAAGCAATGGTTCTTAAACATTAGCAAAAAAATATTAGTATGAGAAAAATATTTCCATTCAAATTAATGATTTCAATTAATGAGTAAAGTTAGTTGTACTATCAATTAATGTTACATTTATGTAAACTCTAATACCTTTCTCATTCAGTTCCTTGTAGATTCATACCTTAAATTTACCTTGAGTTATATCTTAATTTAATTTAGAATGGTACTCTGTTGGTGACCCTTCATTAAGAGAAACATAGTACTCTGGTACTTCATAGCTACTTGCCATCAAATTTCTTACACTTTCATTTTGACAGGTAAAGAACTATCCTGTAATTTCCTTATTACTTGTTTCTACAGTAAATCTCTTAAGTGTTCCTTCCATGAGAGACAGTAGGAACATCAACAGATTTGAGTCACAAAATATGCTATGATTCTTCAAGTAAGGTTGTTTTCATTAAGCTAAACTACAGAATTTTGTTAGCAGTAAGTAGTTTCTTTTCCAAGTCAAAACTTTGGAAAATGATAACTTCTTTTTCCAGAAATGCAATTACCTGTTATTGAATATCCACCTCTTCAGTCTGCTCATCCCTGAACTCTTCTGATATTTTCCCCCAATTGTAGGAATATATAATTTTATACTTTGATCATAAAGAAGCAAAATACATCCCCACATTATTACATACTCCATGTTTTTTTCTTTTTTTATTTTAAGGATTTATTTATTTTTACATACAAGAGCTGGGGTACAGGCCAGATTCCAGGGAGGTGAGAGGATCCACCAGAGACAGAGCAGGGAACAGAACATGCAGACCGACTGAAATACACTGCTGAGGGGAACAGCGGGCGAGGCAGGAGAGGTCTGCAGCGCCATGTGGGTCCTCTCCCTGGCCTACGGCAGAGATCGAACTCATGCTGCAGTGGCTGCGGTTTGCTTCATAGTGCGTTGCTTAACCCACTGTGCCACCTGGGAGGGCGCTTCTTTTTTATTTTAACCAAAAGGATGTTACAAAATATAATGCTACAATGAATTATAAAAAATCCAAATAGTTTTATGAATTGACCATCTTTAGAACATTTACTTATAAACATTAAATATTGCTAAACATAGACTTTCTACAAAACACTCATATTTAATTTTTTTCTAAAATGTTTTCATAACATTTTATTTCATAACATAATTATTAATTATGGCAATTCTTATTAAGGCTTTGAAAATATAATAATATTCTATATAATAGAAATCTTTCCATATTTGGAATAATTAAAATAACTACATTAAGATATATATAGCAGTTTTCTAAAACTATAGATATGATCCTGTTTAATTGTGAAAATGAGATCACAGTTGGCCAAATGGTAAATAAGACTGACTGATTTCAAGTGTAGGGTTGGTTTGTTACAAAAAGTATGAGTTTGTTCAAGACTTTTAAGTCCAAATGCTTGATCACAATAGCCATTATTAATCATGGATGTAATAGCTTCTTCCGCCCCTATTTATTTATAACCTTATACCCTGGGCTATTGTTCTGAAATAGAGGCTGAACAAAATTGTGTCTTTTCATAAAATAATTTCTATAAGAAGTCTTCTCTGATTTATGTGAGGCCACTCATCATCTACTTTACATTAACTGCGAAGCAATGTATTTATGGAAAAGGAAAGAAATATATAAAATCTGGTAACTTAAGAAAAGATGTCGTAAATAACCAGACTATAAATAAATTGGAAAACAATTATGGTAGTGAAATAGTTCCACAACATAAAGTATAATTTTAAGAGAAAGGAAAAAGGCTAACTAGAGCTTTGGAAAATTCCTCTTTATTATGCAATATGGTAAGATCAGGAATATACTATTTTAAAAGTTGCTTTAATTTAGTGAAAAGAGTATCAAAAGTTTTTTCATATTTTATACAAAATAAAAGATCCTAAGGAGCTTAAAAACCCACGTGCAACCAAAAGGATTTAAGACAACTTACTTTAAACAATAATATAAAATTCTTAACTCCAGTTAGAAAGGTAATAGTGTTTATATACATTTCCTTACTGTTATTTTATTCAATTTAATGAAAATTTTACTCAAACTTAGTACAGAAATGTCTACTATGGTTACTGTTTCATATCCACCTTTTAACTCACAAACTAACAATACTTAAGCATCCCATACCAGCTTCTACTCATTACTGAATGACTTTTAAGAAAAACAAATTTTGTGATTTTTAAAAGCACCGACAAGCTAGACAGAAGCTATAACAGTAGCTGTTTTTTATTACAATATATAAACCACAGTTAATTTTTGGTAAAATTAGTTTACCAACAAAAGAAGAAGACAGAGGAGCTTCCCTGCTGGCATAGGCGTTAAGTCAAGTCTCAGCACTATTACCACTAGGACCCAAGTTTGATTCCCTGCCAGGGAGTTAATCCACATGGCACAGCCGACCTCTCTTGTCTCTCCAGTGACTCCTCTCAGCAGTGTATTTCAGTAGATCCGCCTGTTCTGCTCCCCACTCTGCTCTGATGATTCTCTAGCTCCCCTGTCCCCACCATACTACTGGCCTGCACACTGGTTCTTCTATGCAAAAATAAAATGAAGTCGTAAAAAAAAATATTAAAACTAATAAGAAAAAGTAGACAAAAATATACTTTTGGCTTTCCAAAGTGGCTTTATACATACAGATTTTTCCTTCTACATTTTCCTTCCTTCTAATTTGCTTGCTAAAGTGTTCTCATGGAGCCTGCACCTTAGAATTACACCTGTACTGCTTTCAAGATGTGGATGGGAACTCCCCATCACCACAGTTATGATCTCATCATGACCCAGAGTCATGTTCTTGATAACTTAGATGTGGTGTGCTGGTTCGTCGTCAATGAACGGCGGATACACACTGTTACTGTAGTACCTCTGTTTTAAAACTGCAGACACAGAGGCTAGGGGAGGTTAAAGAAGCTCAGAAACTCTTTAGAGAGGAAACAAAACTTGAACCAGATTAAACTCTAAACCAACAAGCTAAGAACACTGCGTTATATGATGATTACCGCTGTCTTCAGTTTAAAAGATGCTGTTAAGCGCAAGGCGCTAAGTTAGCCATCATTTTAAAAGAATCAGTTCTCAGGAAGCAGCTTGCGCGGCGTTGTCTAACTGGAGAGCTCCGCCATTTGACTGCAGCCCAGGGTACCTTCACTAGCACGTCCCCGCTCAGCCACGCGTGACCTCCCATCACTGTCTATGTCATTTATTCACTGTCACACAGAGAAAGTGTTCACTCTGAGTTGTCACCCAAATTAATATCTCTATGCCGTTAACATGCTACTTACTGCTGGATTCCTTAATAAAAGTAGGGTAGAGAACACTACACTGTATAATAAAATTATAAAACTTAAAGTCAAAATAATTTTCTTGTATATTACTTATTTTTGCTAAACAAGAATAACACTTTTACTACAAGGAAATAAAATCTTAAAAGAACCATTTTTATTCAGAATATAATTTATTCACTGTTGTCTCTTTCTATGCATAAATGAATTATTCTACTTCAACCAACATCCCTTCCACAATAAGCACAATTATTGATCATCCATCATTTGCCATTGACTTTGAAATATGATGATCTTACTTACAGCAACATTCCTGTCTTTTGCAAAACTTAAAATTATATTCAGACAAACATTAGATATATGCCAGACATTGTGCTATGTCTGTATAGGTTTATCAATTTCCTTGTCTCTTTGTCAACTACATTGCTTTTCCTTTTAACTTATTAACTTACCCACTTATTTACTAAGTGTCTCTTCAAGGAATTTTTCATCTTATTTGAATTTGCTCTAGAATGACTTCACATGGACATCTTGAGAGTCAAAATTACTCAAGTGCTTCTCAGATTTAGTGGTAGTATGTCAGTTATTACATTTTTATCATTACATTTAATCATTTTACTTATTCCATTGAATGTTGATAAGTGTTGACAAGTGTCTGTCTCTGAAGAAGTTCAGATCCTAGCTGTATTTCATTCTAAGTTGTTATCTTCCTATTTCTTGATACATTGTGCTACAATAAGTCCACTGAAACAGGAATATTTAGTTTTGTGTGTGTATTTTCAGAGTGTGTAACAAATGCATACACATTAAGTTAAACACAGTATCTTCAGGGGTTGTTGAACTATAGTGTATTTCTGAACAATACAAAGAGATCTTGGCAATTTTATTTTCATTTCACCTCTCCTTCCTACCCCTGGTTCTCTGTAATGGTAATACAATATAGGTGCACCATTCCTTTTTGTTGTTCCCAAAACAAAACAAAACAAAAAAAATCCTTTTAAATGTGCTACAAACTCATTTATTTGGCAGTGAAACTTGATGTAACATGAAGTTATTTATTGCACATTTATTTTTTTTTTCTGTTTGAGAAGTTATTTATTTGATGATAATGTTCTGTTTTAAGCACATCTGTGAAGTTTGCACTCAAACTTAATCCTTCTAAAATACAAAATAGCTTGAATTTTCAGACCCAAGAAATTTAAATTAGGATTTGTAGACCCTGATTATGACTTTTTTTAAAGATTTATTTATTTATGCATACAGAAACTAGGGCACAGGCCTACCAGAGGAGTTACCAAAGACAGAGCAGGGAATAGAACAGGCAGGCTCACTGAAATGCACTGCTGAGGGGAGCAGCTGACGAGACAGGAGAGGTCTGCTGTGCCATGTGGGTCACCGCTCTGGCTGGGGATCAAACTAGTACTGCAGTGGCTATGGATGCTTCATAGGCGGTACTCAACCCATTGCACCACCAGGTAGTCACCTGAGTATGAATTTCAAGGAGTCTAGCAAAGCTCCGATGTGTTCAGGAATATTTTGGTAGATCAGTGAGTATTTAAAATATTTACCTATTTTGCATTTTGAGTTTAAATCTTCTGTTTAAAATCAATTCAGCAAACAACATGTAAGTAACAATAGTTAAATATTACGGTAGTTACTAAATATACCAACATGATTTTGACTTGATTCTTGGCTCTAACAAAATTTATGCTGATGTTTTTCAGTTTTAGCAATCACTTAAAATTGTGCTACCTGCAAATTAGGAGCCTCTATTTCAACATTTGATTACTTAACCAAAAAAAGTATCTTCTACATACTTGGCAAAAACTAAGTTATAAAAAATATTATGACCATCGCAGGATAATTTATAATTTATAAAATATTAGGTTTCTGTAGTAAGAAGGAAAACCATTTCTTAGGATATTGTCCCTTTGTTGTTTGAGCAAGTATGTGCATATTTGTCAGTTTTCCTTTAATATTCATAAAAAATACAACAGTGAATGGAAAACTATGAAATATACTTACATTGTCACGCTTATTTAAATTATAGGCACTCATATTTTTATCTTCTTTGTTCAAAAGTAAGCACTGTATTAAAGTAATTTTCGAATTGAAAATGGAATTTTGTACTTTCCAATTGCTCAGATGAAACATTCCTTTCCAGAAAAATAAAGTTGAATTCTTTAGAAATTGAACTACTATGTAAATTCAATTATTTTTTGCTATGAAATCTTTTTCTACCTTTGCATGAATGCCACTTATTGTTCTTTGTAAATCCACATGTCTCCTTTGGCATCTATTCATTTTATGGTTATAAACTCTAAGTATATTTTACTACTCTTACTAAAGCAACTTGCATAGTTTTTTGGATATCATTTCAGAATTAATATCAAATATAAAGAAAGAGATAAAAAAAAACTATCTTAAGCATTTTGTATCCTAATACTTTAAATCTACAAAGGATACAATGTTTAAGAAAACCTTCAGAGAAGATTCTTATTCTTTCCACACCTTTCTCGGATTTGTTGACAAATCCCAAAGAGTACTTCCATCTCCTAACCCAGCGTCCATTATCCTAATAAATATTTTCATTGTCATCCCATGAAGATTTCTCCTGCATAAAATGCCCACATTTCCTAATATAATATTTGCATATAATGTTTCAGTTGTTATCACTCTCAGTGATACTTTACATCACATTTTAGGTCAAAAGTTTTCACTATAACCTCCATATGTAAAATAATTTAAAGAACAAATATGTAATCTGAAAGAAATTTATTTTCTGAGCTGAATCTTTAACTTGTAAACCATTATAACAATTGAAGTTTTCTTAAACAGTTGATGACTCTTAATGGGAATATGGTTAAGTGTAGGGGACAGGGTCGTGAACCGCGCCTAAAAGATGGCGCCGACTTCCGCTTCTGACCAGGTGATGGCTAGAACAAACATCTCCTTATTAGGTTGGCGGTTCAGTCTGGAATGTGTTTTGCCTTTGTAGGCAAATTGGCATTCACCACGTGGCTTCCTCTGTTGGTGACACAGAAACCTGATAAACTGGGAACGGGGCTCTGGGGAGGGCGTATGGAGCAGAAATGCATGAAAGATAGACAATAGAAAAATTCCTGGAAGAGTCGCAGCGTTGTGATCCTTTCTCGCGGGACGAGACGGTCGCAACAGTTAAGGATTCAATAATTTCTAACATTAGCAACAAAAGAACCAAAGAAAACCTGTGGTGAAGCAAAGGAACATTTAAGCAATTACAAAGATTTCTAGTTAAAATACAAAACGAGTACATGTTTTCATTCAACATCTGTGTTGCAAACATTGAGATAAGGTTAAAAAAAAACCCTCAAACATATTTGTCATGCATAAAAATAATATAAACGTTTATCATAGGTCAGAAATAGTATAGCTGTATTAAGTAGTGATATATGCTATGACTTTGAAGGCAACAAATCCAGAAATCATTATAATCTCTGATTCTGATCAAAGGCCCTGAGTTCATACAGATGAAGGCAATTCATTACAGATGAGTAAGCAAAGATTGGAGAAAATATAACAGTAATTAATTACTACTTAAAAAAAATTAAAGCATCAAATTTGATAATAAGATCACTAGAAATTTAAAAAAAGCATCAAACAACTGATTATGAATCTTATAAATTAAAATATACATATTAATAAAAACATCATTAAAATAGTCTCTCTTAGAATATTTATAAACTAGATAACTGTGACAGATTTTTCTATATGCCATATGTAGTAATAATTTAATGAAGCTCCATCATATAACTTCAAATAGACTTTATATTTTCAGTGTGAAAATATATCCCTAGCATAGGGAAGAATAAAAATTATCCCACCTCTAGACGTAGTACAGTGAGCTATATAACTTTAGGAAACATATTTTTTAACTTAACAAAATCAAAATAGTGGAAAAAAATGAAGAAAACATAAGACAATCAGCAAAGTTCTAAATAATTTTAAAATATGATGTAATATTTTCTCATTGTTTTGGAAATTCAACTGTATATTCAAGCTATTTTAACCTGCCAAACTATCATTCATTCAAGTTTGAAAACATATAGCAGAAATTTTCTTCTTTTTTTCTCCATTTCACCAGAGCACCATCACCTCAGTCCCTTGTGCTTTTTCTTCCCTCCTCCCATTACCTCTCCCCCACACACAAAGTGTTTCTGATTCGTCCTTGTCTTTTTGTTTTTGTTTTTGTTGTGTTGTTGTTATTATTATTATTATCATTATTATTCGTTTCCTTGGTCCCTTATTTGGTTCTTTTATATTCCTCCTAGGAATGAAACCATCTGGTGTTTTTCTTTTGCCTTCCATAACAAAAATTTTCTAACAGCTCAAGAGATAGTGATATTGTCATCAAATAAGAATTTTCAGTTTTCATTCAGATTAAATGTGAAACCAGAAAGAATGTATAAGAAAAAAAAAACAATATATATTGTTTAAATATTTTGAAAAAAATCTAACTTCTGCAAGCATATTTTATGCTTAAAAAATTAAATTTCAAAGTAATGACAAATTGCTAGGATATAATGTAATATATGAAATGTACAATTAGATTTACCTGAAGCATAATAATAGCATTATCATAGGAAGCTTTTATTAAAACTTCCAACACATGGTAAAAATTCAAAAAAAGTATTTATTACTAATATTTAAAATTTGGGTCATAAAATGGAACTAGTTACATATTGTATAATCCTGTACAAACACAAACATAGAAACATGAGAACAGTTAACTTTTACACGTTTATATTTTACAAATTTCATATTTTCAGCAGTAATCTATCTTCTATATATAGTTTACAATTTTGAAATCAGAAACTTGTAATTTAAGAATACTGTCTAGTCATCAGCATTATACAGTTTTCAAACTGTAATCAAATAAGTAGTTTTCCATTCTATTATTTCCATTGTACTTCTACTGTGAAGTAAGATTGGTAAGTATCCATATTTTATGTTATGATCTACACAAAGTTAAATTATTACATATACTTATGGGAAATTTTTGTGTAAATTTCAGTGAATTACTTTAATTTTCTCAAACTTATAAAGCAAATACCATATCTAGATACTACAACAATGCAGGTCTGGCAGTTGTTTATAATTCAGAATATTTCTAATTGCATGAAATAGATCAAAATATATTTTGCCAAGATTGTTTTCCATTGTTACTTTTTAAAATAGATATGTTTATTTATTCATGCATACAAGCACTGGGGTTGGTTCAGAGATATGGTGGGGAGGAGTGAGAGGATTTACCAGAGAGAGTGGAGAGCAGAACAGGTGGGTTCACTGAAATACACCGATAAGGAGAGCTTGGGGGAAACAAGAAAGGTCTGCTGTGCCATGTGGGTCAGCTCACTGGCCAGGTATAGAATTCATGCTGTAGTGACTGGAGATAGCTTGATTGCACTGAAACTTTAACCTTTTTAGCACCAGAGAGGCCCTGTTTGCCATTGCTATATAAATCTGTGTGTATAGGTGTCTGTAAAAGAAAATTTTACCCATAGTAAAGGATATTTAGGATACACAACATTTGTGTTAATATCATTTTATGTTGATATCATTATATGTAGCACTTTGTAGGAAAAAAACTATATGTTGCACAATTGTAAGATATAGCTAGTATAATAAACTCATTATCGCAGATGACCCAGAGCAATGTAAAATGTGACATGGATAGTGGTATATCGAAATTTCTAAAACTTATTTGCTGGGGACCAGAAAAAAAATTTTATATTGCAAACACATAAAAATTCTGAATACTTTGGTAAATGCAAGATGAATGCTATCACATGGTATAATCTGTTAAATCAATCATGGCAGTATTAAATTGTGATCATAAGGAGTTCACTTAAATTCATTTCCAGACAGAGTAATATATGAAAGTTTATCACTACTAAGATTTCATTATATTAGTAAGATTGCTCTCAGATGCAAATAAAAGAAAACTGACTTACCTAGAGAAGTTACTTCAAATAAGATTTAGGAGATACTAAGTTCCCACTTTTATTTTCCTATTCCTATTCTGTCTTCCTTTGGATGAATTCCACACAATGATCAGAGTATTACCTATTTCTATGATTGTAAAGGAATTTTGTATAAGAGAAAACAAGGTATACGAGAAATTGTACATTTGTGGACATTGGAAATAGATTCTCTGCATTTCACACTTGCATTTATTACTTCCTAACAAAAACAGTTAAAATACTAATCTCAGGCCTCCTTGGTGGCGCAGTGGGTTAAGCAATGCACTATGAAGCAAACCGCAGTCACTGTAAGCACGAGTTGGATCCCTGCTGCCGGCCAGGGAGGGGACCCACATGGTGCAGCAGACCTCTCCTGCCTTGCCCGCTGCTGCCCTTGGCACTGTGATTCCGTCAGTCTGCCTGTTCTGCTCCCCACTCTGTCTGGTGAATCCTCTCACCTCCTGTGACTCTGACCTGTACCCCAGCTCTTGTATGCATAAATGAATAAATCTTTAAAAAAAATACTAATCTCTTTGTGCCTCCATTTACTCACATATAAATGGGGATGGTAATAGTACCTAAATTATAGGTTTGGCAAGAGAATTAAGTGTGTTAACATTTGTGAGACACTCAGAATAAATACTAAAACATAGAAAGTTACGTGTAAATGTTTTGTTAAATAAAATAAATGTTCCCCAGAATCTAACTCAATGTTTGACACACTGTAGCAGATAAATGGACATAATTGAAAAGGAAAAGAACTCTTAACATAATCAAACACAATCATAGACTGAAGGCCATGATTATCAAGGGTATAGAAATTGTTCCATGTGGAGAAATTTTACGGTCATTGTATTCACAACATAAAATCCCTTTTAAAAGTAAGAAAATTTAAATACGTGTTCTGTTCTTCTAAAGGTTATAACTATGTCCAGTGGACAAAAGATCATGGGGAAATTCTGATAATCATATTTACAAAGTAGCATAGACTAGTCTGCTACAGCACCATTCTGTCACTAGAAGCAATCAAGCAGAATATATTAGAAAGGGTCATTTTAATATAAAGCAGCATAGAAAAAATGACTACAAAATGACTTGACATTGTCCTCTAAATAGAATATATCTACATATTCATTAATATGGCCTAAAACAAAATAATTTTAGCAAAATCCTGCTTCAAATTTATTCCCTCTTGGACACTGGAGTGTCATAATTGTTTTTGCTATACAAATATTATTGGAAAAAAAAATACTGGATATTGTGAATGACCAATAGGTTAGTACTAATGCCAACTCATTGCAATGAAGGACAGGGAAGAAAGAGTAAATGTTTTTAAAGCAGAGACAGAAAAATCATATAAAGTTGATCCACTTCAATAAAAATAAAAATATAGAAAAGTAGCTTTGGCATTATAATGACATAGTATAATTATGGCTATATGGCCAAAGTTCAAGGTGCAATCAAAATCTTCATTGTAATCTTTTCTCCAACAGGAGTGTAGTCCTGTGTCATTGGAAGGAAAGTTGTAATGAAGTATATGGAGGTCAGCAAAGAGTAGAAAGGGACATGGAAATGTTATTTTGTAATTTATGCAAATCTTTTAATGCCATTCAATGAGTTATTGATTTAGAAGCTCTATATTCTCATTTGGGGCACAATTATATAATCAACATTCACACTATTCTCAGGTACACTTCAGTTATCTCCAACACTTGCTTAGTCATGCCATATATGTGCAAAATTCTGATTCTGAAAAAAGCTAAAACATTAAGGCAATGTAAAATAAAATTTACAAGTCTTGTTCCATAAATACACCCCACTGTCTGGAAAATCTATAGATAGATATGTTTTTTAACTTGACTTGTAAAAAAAATGCCATTTAAAATTTGCTATACACAAACCAAAATACCATTTCATCAGTCAAGTTTAGAAGAGAAAAAAAACAAAACAAAACTCAAAAACAGCTTTTAATGCAACTCCTAAGAGAAAGCACCAAAAGATCATTTTCAAATGTGTTTAACGTGGTTGTTTACATTCACTTTCATGTTCTTCCTTATGGGAGATTGCTAATAATTTGTAAACTAGTTTTTAAAATTACTTTCTATATTTAAACCTTGATTTGTTTTCTATAAAAGTGCAAGTATTGCACACATTTGAAAACAGCTTAAAATGATACATACTTGAGCCACTAAACAAATTTTAATACAACAAAACATCCCACCTATCACAAATTGACACATATGTTGGGTATGTTGAATTTCCTTTTATGTGTTATGACTATATCTATGCAGAAAATTGTAAAAAAGAATTTAAGTATTGGTCAACTAATATAGAAAAAGGACTCCTTTTTTATTTTTAAAAGATTTATTTATTTATGCATACAAGAACTGGAGTACAGGCCAGAGGTACAGGGGGGTGAGAGCATTCACCAGAGACAGAGTGGGGAGAAGATTAGACAGATCTACTGATAAACACTGCTGAGGAGAACAGCAGATCAGACCACACAGGAGAGTTCTGCTGAACCAAATAGATTAGCTCCCTAGCTAGGGATGGAACTTATGCTGCAGTAACTGCCAATAGTTGATAGTGCTGAAACTTAATCCCTTGCACCATCAGGGAGGCCCTATAGAAAGGTGGTTTAGAAAATAAAATCAAAATATACTTTTAATATAATCATATTTTGCAAATGAAACCCAGGTGTTTATTAAACTATCTCTGTAAAGTTATGGCTATTGTTATTCAAAGGAATTGTTTGATTTTGGATGAATCTTCTGCTTAAAACACATATATAATTGGACCTCCTAATTCAAACATACCATTTAGGCTTGGGAAATGATAATGACATAAAGCTCAGGCTTGTAAATACCCTGTCCAAAACAGCATGATTACTTAGAGATTTCATTGGAAATCTCAAATGCAGGCAAATTTCTCTCTAAAATCCATATTATAACAAGTTAGTTAAATGTAAAAGTATGTGGGGCCTCCCTGGTGGCACAAGGGGTTAAGCAGTATAATATGAAGCATCTACAGCTACTGTAGTACCAGTTCCATCCCTGGCCAGGGAACTGACCCACATGGCACAGCAGATCTCTCCTGCCTCACCTGCTACTCCCCTCAGTAGTGTATTTTGGTGCTTCTCCCAGTTCTACTCCCCACTCTGTCTCTGGTGGATCTTCTCACCCCCACCCCAGTTCATATATTCATAAATAAATAAATCTTTACAATGTTGAAATAGTGATCATCATTAAAAACAAACAAATAAAAAAACTATCCAGGCTTATTTTCAGAAAAATAATCATCAAGAAGCACATAAACATTAGATTCCATTAATGTGTACTATCAATGATCATGCAGAAACCAAAATTAAATGCAATTTCATTTATAACAGATCCAGAGAAAATAAGGTACATATACAAGCAGTTTGCGAAATATATACAGGGTCTGAATGACTAAAATGACAAAATGTTGATGAAAGAAAGCAAATATGACCAAAATAAATAGACATGCCAAGTTGAACTACTAGGAGACTCAACATAATTCAAATGTCAATACTACCAAATTGATCTACAGTTTTGACTCAATCCCTAGCAAAATATATTTTACAGGCATGAACAATATTATTCCAAACTATATGGAAAGACAGAGGAAAAATTAAAGCTTTAAAATTGTGTAGAGTAGTCAAACAATTTTTTAAAGGTGAAACAAAAAATTAGGAGTTTATTTACCTGATTACAAGACTTACTATGTAGCTATAGAAATCAATATTATGTAGAAGGATAGAAACATAGATCAATGTAATGCAAGAGAAAACACAGCTATAACAATCAAAACAGTACTGTACTAGAATAAAACAGACACATAAAACATTGGAATAATGTAAAGTTCAGAAATAAATCTACAATTACTTACAGAATATGTCAACAAAGTAAAAGAACATACATTGAAAAAGAAAGTCTTTTTGATAAGTGGTATTTAGAAAATTGGACAATCATAGGCAAACAAGTGAAACTAGACCACTATCTCATATAATATACAATAATTAACTCAAAGCGGATTAAACTCTTAGGTGTTAAGACCTGAAATCATAAAAAACATGGAAAATGATGGAAAACACTTCACAATATTGATCTCAATGATGTATTTGGCAACTCAACTTCAACAGAAGGGAAAGAAAAGCAAGAATAAACAAATGGGTATATATCAAATTAAAAAGATTTTATACAGTGAACTATCATTTGAACAGAAAGATATCTTACTAAAAGGAAGAAAATATTTGCTCAGCAGATATTCAACAATGGATTTATAATATCCAATATTTATAAAATACAAATACAGCTAAAAAAACCAAAAAAACAAAAAAGCCAATTCAATTAAAAAATAATAATAATAAGCAGAGGTCTCCTTGATGGCACAAGGAGTTAAGTCATAGCTTTATGAAGCTATCCACAGCCACTGCAACACGAGTTTGATGCTAGGCAGGGAGATGGATCCACATCAGTGTATTTCAGTATATCTGACTGTTCTGTTCCCCACTCTGTCTCTGGTGTATCCTCTCACTCCCCATACCTCAGCCCATACCCCAGTTCTCGTATATATAAAGGAATCAATCTTAAAAAAAAAATAAAAGCAAAATAACTAGGTACTTCTTCAAAGAATAAATACAGACGGCCCATAAGTTATAAAAAATGCTCATTAGTTATCAGGGAACTACAAATTAAAACCACCATGAGACACTATCTCACAACTGTAAAAGTTCAGAAACAACAAGTGTTCACAAAAGTGTGGAGAAAAAAGGAAATTTTTTTACACTGATGGTAAGAATGTAGGCTGATTAATACTCTATGGAATACAACATGGGTTGTTCTTGAAATATTAAAAATCAAAAATAAATCAATCATATGATCAATCAAGTCCACTCCTAGGTATCTACCCAAAGAATGAAAAAAATACTAATTAAATGAATATATGCATTCATATTTTCATTGATCCAAGTTATGGAAGGAACATGAGAGCAATTCATTAAGGGCAGATGAGTGGATTAAGAAGCTATTTATTATATGCATATATAATATATGTATACATGTGTATTTAACACACATCAAGCAATATCTAGAATTAGAAGTAAATACACATAAAATAAAGTAATAAATATCATTATACTATATTTTAAATAGATGATCTGAGCTTTTTGTGACATAGGTATACAAGTTTATTTAAAAATAATTCAATATTTTAAATATTCATAAGTCATAAATATTCATTAAACAACTGCCCAACCAGTCTTACAGTGTCATCATTTGTAAATTGGTGGGTAAGCGTTTTTCCATAATCACTGAATGCTTTTGAGTAATTAGTAGGAATTTTCATGTGGATTCTTAAAGTTTGTTAACTTTAATAGGATAAACAAACTTATATTTATACACTAAGACCCACTTAAACAAACACACATGAATATCATACATACATTGTATTTGAATAAAATGTGTTAAGTAATTTATTGAATTTTGAAAACAAGAAAAGAATACATAATATCTATTTTCTTTACTATTACATATATCACCTAAAGTTTTCTGCTTAGTATAGGTATTATCAAATTCTAGATAGGAGAGATCACATTTAATTTGAGAGCAGTGATTAAAATACCATCTATCTTTACTATCATAGAATTTATAAGAGTTTAAGGAGTAGGACACACACAAATGTGAAATAAATGAATAAACAAACAAATAAAATAATTACAGACTAGCTTTAAGAGCCAGAAAAAGGAAATAAGGTAAAGTCTGGAGAAAAAGATTTCTGAGTGAGGTTAATACCTCAGTTTCTTAAGCAGAAAGTTGGGAGACAGATGAAAATAGTGCAGATACCCGAGGACAAGTTTCCAGGCAAAGGAAGTACCTACTAATACCATGCTACGATGAAACACTGTAGGTGTGAGCAACATCAGGAGATCATGGAAACTGAAACATAAATTGGGATTAGCAGCAGAAGGTGCTATCAAAGAAAGTGTATTGGGGGTGGGGAGCAGTTATTTCTAGACAGGGTAAGGAGGATTGATTTTATTCTCATGCAATAAGAAATACCTGGAAGATTTTAAGTAAAAAAAGAGATAAGGACTGATTTATGTTTTCAAAGGATATTTTTAATTGTTGTATTGAAAATAGATTGCAATGGAACAAACATAGAATTAGGGACCAGTTAAAATGCAGCAATCCAACTTGGAGATATCAATTTACCCATGAGTGACAGTTACAGGTGTGCAAGTGCCATGAGAATCTCTATACATTTTAAAGGTCATAAGAGACAGAGCATACATCTTTATGGAAGAAAAACTCAAAGATATTCATGTGTATAGAGGATATGATGAAAGCCTTTATGAAACTCAGTATAGTGTGAGCAAAAGGAAGTATTTTAGTCAAGTCTTTTCTATGCAAGAAATATCAATCTACGCTGAAATTTTCACAGAAGAAAGCTTAATGAAGAGAATTATGAGTTGCTTTAAGGAACTGATAGAATTTTTGAGGCAACCAGATATTAGCACACTAATAAGCTGTTACCAGATGTGGTTGTGAGTGAGAGAAAATATAGTTTTAACAAAAAAATGTAAAAATGGGAGGGAAGTTCATTCCCCTTGACTTTTCCCACAGGAATTGCCATCACTGTGGCACATAAGCACTGTTAAAGTGGGAAGGAGAGGTCAAGGAAAGACATCACATTTGTCTGTCCTTCCCTATTTAATCTCCTCCCTATAGTTCCCAAATGTCAAATCCAAAAAAAAATCAATTTTCCAGGGAATCTGGGTGAGGATTACAAAGATTGCATTAGAAAGGGTCCAGATGGGAGGAATGGAAGGTAACCAGCAAAGAGGGTAAATAAGTAAGTCTTAAGAGAGGTGTCATAAAGGACCACAAAGATACAGATACTGGCAATTTCTTAATGAATATACTGTATAAGATTATAAGAAAACAGAGTCAGAGTGAAGTCAAGCAAATGGTCATGGTTAGCCCACCTTCCCAATTTGAAGAGAACAAGCATATCAGGCTCTTTCATAATGATATATGACAACAACAGTGATATGTTTCTTGAGAGCTCAGGCCAAGCATGTGAAACTCTTTACAAATTCTCTTTTTTTTAAAATTGGCAATAAGGCCTACTGATACATGGCAGTTAGGGACACTAAAACTGGCCAGGACACTACACTGACTAAATAGTATTTTTGGTCACTGTCTGAGTTCTTCAACCTCACGCACAATTGCAAGACTACTCAGGCTCAGAGCACAACAACAAACAGATTTATTTAACAAAGGAAAAACAGTTACTGAGGCCAAAAATATCCTTTACCTCACCCAAAGCTATGTCCAGTATGTCTTGGTCCTGCACAAAAGCAGTTAAAATGGCATTTTCCCACTACTGAGGACATAGACCTCCTCTCCTGAACAATAGGCCATGTGTCTATGATGGTGCCTTCCTGCCACAGAGGACACACAGCAGCCAGAGTATAAGCTGGGTTCCAATTTACAACGACAACAGAAGTTACAACAGGAGACTTTCCATGAGCTGTCAGGATGCCCCAGCACAGCACCAGACAAGGGACACTCAAAACAGCAGTGGCCAAACAACCCAACAAGAGGCGACACTCACGCATCTCAGCAAGACTCCTGGCTCTGGGTTTTTGCCTTCTGCACCAGGCCTCAGAGAAGCAAAAACAGAAACACACATTTCAGTTGCTCAGCTACTTGCAAAAGCCTCTCAGAAATTTGCCTCTCAAAACAGCTACAGTGGTTAAATGATAATCACACCCACACAGTTCTTTAAGACTTCTGGCTACCTAGTCTCTACCTTTTTCACTAGGCCACCTTCACAAAGATTGACATGGTGGGGGTTCAAATCTGCTGATCCCCTAAGTTAAGACTACATGACAAAGACTTCTTTCCACCCCCACTTCCACTGCACCGTGTATTACTATCAGTTGCCCCAGTCCACTTTTAAACATTTTCCCTGGGTCCATCTCTTCTCACCAGCAACCCTCTTCAGAGGGCACCACCTGAAAGTCTTTGAGCTTTAGTCACCAGTTACACTCCCTAGTGTTGCAGAACCGGGATTCTGGAACTTCCCCCTTTCCCGGGATGACCCTGTTACAAGATGATATCTCATTGCAGTTTTGACTTGCATTTCCCTTATTATAAGTGATGTTGAATGTGTTTTCATGTGCCTGTTGACCATCTGCACCAAATGTAACTATTTTTATATGAATTTGAGTGTATAATTTTGTCTTTTAATCTATGAATATATGCATAATCAAATGAAAAAGTATATATCGGTATATATATATATATATTTAACTAGCTATCCAGTCCTGATGTCTGTCCTAATTCAAGATCTCTATATCTCAATAGAAATTAAATATTTTCATTTGGGTCTCTACTAGGTCCATTATCTTCTAACCATTTTGGGCAAATGGCTTCTTTCTTTCTTCCTTTCTTCCTTTCTTCCTTTCTTCCTTTCTTCCTTTCTTTCTTTCTTTCTTTCTTTCTTTCTTTCTTTCTTTCTTTCTTTCTTTCTTTCTTT
>JAGFMF010011830.1:18172503-18212417 GCA_019455555.1 Galemys pyrenaicus
TTCTTTCTTTCTTTCTTTCTTTCTTTCTTTCTTTCTTTCTTTCTTTCTTTCTTTCTTTCTTTCTTTCTTTCTTTCTTTCTTTCTTTCTTTCTTTCTTTCTATCACAGAAGGAGTGAGAATAAAAAAGCCTTAAAAGAGTAATATTCACCAGATTATTATCGAGAAGCCAAGAAACAACAGCGTTGGTAAGGGGGTTGAATAAAGGAAGCTTCTATACTGTTGATAGGAATATAAAATAGTGCAATAACAAATGAAAACTATATAGAGATTCCTCAGAAACTAAAGAATAGAACTATGATATGATTCAAGTATTCTACTTTCAGATATCTATTGGAAGAATATAAAAACACTAATTTGAAGAGATGTATGTACAATGCATTTTGATTTATAATACCCAAGACTGGAAACAACATAAATGTCCTTTGACAGATGAATGGATAAAGAAGATATGGTATAAATAGAGTAAAATTATACTCCTCTATATAAAAGGGGGTGGTGTGAAAATTTGATATTAGAGACAACATGAATGAACCCCAAGGGCATTATGTTAAATGAAATAAATCAGTTGGGGAAAGACAAATACTGTACTGTTCCATTAATATGTGGAGTATAAATAAAAATGAAAAAAATAAAACCAAATTCAATTATAAGCAATTGTATACTAGAGAATGGGAACTAGACATTTGGTGCAATGACAATAACAAAAACAAGAATAGTATTCAATAGAAGTATATTTTCATTGAAGTCCTTTCATTCTCTATCCAAGGTAATATTTAATATTAGGGATTACCTACATGGTTTCTCAACTCTCTGCTGCTGAAGTCTCTGTATCAGTACTTGCAGAGGTCTATGAAGAGACTTGAGATTCCGAGATTCTCGACCATTCTCCAAGACAAACAGATGATAAAGAGGTGTAAAGAAATCTCTAGTATTAGTAAGCATGGAGAAATGAATATGAAAACACTACACACTTTTCCTCCCATATACTTGTTCTGTTTTCTTAGCATTTTAAATAACCTTAAAAGAATGAAGAAACTTAGTTAATACTGTACTAATATTCACAGATATGAGAAGCATTACTTCTGGAAAATATACAGAAAAAATATTTTCTCATCTCCATAAGTTTGTCCAAGTTACCTGGAACAAGACAGCTGGAGCAGAAAAGATAGATACAGGAACAAAATAGACTCAGAGAAAACCCTGTGGTATATAAGAATTTAACACATGATACAGTGTAAACTGTAGTCTGAGAAATCTAAGGCACTGCTTTATATTTTTTAAAAATAGTTAATTGTCTTTATGATTGTTGACACATTTTAATGAGATAATACAAGTAAACCACTTATTATTCCAAATAGATGTTATTTAGTTTCATTATTAATGTGAAAATTAATTAATTTAGATAACTACCTTACATGTTCTTGCCCAAAAATAAAACTGTAAGCATATAATTAATAATGATCTTTGTCCTTTAAAAAATAGATATCCTCTTCAGCATAATAATGAACAAGCTTTGACTTTTCAAAACTAATTAAGAGTCAGATTACATGAATTTTATTTGAGGCAACATTGCATGTCCTCAAAGTTCATTTTTAAAGATATGATATCAAAATGTGAACAAATTAAAAATAATACTAATTGCCATTGACTAACCCAGGAAATGTTCCAATTAAGAACATTTCCAAATTCCATGCTGAAGGTATAAAAATACAAAGAACTAAGAATTACTTTATTTATCTCAGAATACAAACAGTTCTTATAGACAGAAAGAGCACATATTTTTAAACTGAAGTCAAAGGATAAGTGTTAAGATTTTTAAAAGAAACTGCACAACAAGCCAAGCCATAAAAATGTGGGATGGCAGACTGTTATAAATTTTTCTGGCAGTTATGTCTGTAATCTTAAATCCAAGTTACTGAAACCCTGTAATACAATAATAATAAAAGCAAGGTAGCGTGAGCACAAGGCCTGTCAGATTTATGATGAGCTGGTGTCTTCCATGAAAGCAACACACAAATCAAATTAGCAAAGGGGAGATTAATAGAATTTCATCAATTTCTAGCAAGATGACTATAAGCTGCCTTATAAATTTTGTGGATTCTGAAAAGTCAGTGGCCTGAGTCCCTTATGTATTGAAACACAAAATGAACACCAGAAGTAGCCTTAGCAATTGTAAAGTAAGTTATTCTGAGTCCTTAGGTGAAGCAGGGGAGAAAATTTCAGAAAGTGCAAGTGTCCTGCCTCAGCATATTACAGTGGTGACAAATTTGGACTTAGGGCCAGATTGCTGGGGTTTTAATTCTGGTTCCACCTCCTACTATGCAATGACCTTGAGCAAGTTTCTTACTCTTTCTACATTTCATGTGTGGAATGAATATAAAACCACTACCAAGTTTGCAGAGGTTGTTGTATAGTTAATATGATAAATACATAAAAAAATGTGTTCAATAACCCCAATTGTTGTTGTTTTCTGAATCTTAGTAGTCTTGCAAATATATGCAACCTACTTAGAACAAGCTCAGAGAAGTTAGCTAAACTAAATCACTATTATTTCTCCGTGTCATCTAATCCTTATTTGAATGGCTATGCAGATGAAGAAGGAAAGGCAAATGTGAAAATAGAAAGCAAGAAGGACCTCTGCATTCCAGACTCATCTAACAAGTCTAAAGGAAGGGTGGTATCAGTGTCTCCTATAAGAAAGGCTATTTTAACTCTGAAATGGATGTTGTGAGTTCAGAAAGTTGTGAGTTTCCTATAGTTTGCATTCAAACAGAGATTGTTAACTCCTTATGAGGATGATATGAGCATTAAAAGTTGGATGTAAAAGCCTTTTTTTTTTCTGAAAGCTAAATTTTATAGTAATTTATTTTCTCTTAAAAAGAGGATTATTAACCACTTGAAAATTAATTCCTACTATAGAAAATCCCAGCTTTTTTTTTTTTTTTTTGGTTTATTTCATAAATACTATCTTGACTGCAGAAAGGTGAGATCTTTTTAGATGGGTTGTTAATTTGAATAATAAATTAATTACTTATGAAAATTTTATCCCGAACAAGAAAATTGTAGATGATAAAAAAGTGCTCAAAGATACCACAGCATCACACATTTGCATGTTTTTGGTTTAAAACTACCATGTTTAAAACTTGGTATATTTTTTATGACCTTTCTTCATTAGGGGAGAACAAAATTCTAAATAAACAATTCCCCTTGTAAAGGATCAAAGAAATGCAGACATGGATAAAGACAAAAGATAAAACATCCAAAAACAAATTAAGATCACACAGATGTCACCCCCTGAGACTCACAGTGTATTGACCTTCCTTTATATTTTAAATAAAATACCATTCAAGGGCATGGATTGTATGTTATACTTCTTTTGTACTTCACTCCTTGTTGATGTGGAGCTGAACTTCACTCCCTGGATGATCACAGCTAGTACAGTTTTTAAAATGATATACATTTGATTCAAATACTTCTCTTTTTTACTGAAGTGAATTAACATAGCACATTCTTTTAGTTTCAGATTTAAAACTGTAATGATTTGGCATTTCTATTCATTGCAAAATGTCCATCACAAGTAAAACTATTTTCTATCAACTTTCAATTTGTGACATCATGTTAAATGTTTATATATCCCATATTGTTCATTGCATCTCTTTGACATACTTATTTTGTAACTCTACATTCATAATTCTTCATCCCCATCACTCATTTTGCCCAGTGCCCAAAACTCTATCTCCCTGATAACCACCAAAATATTTTTTGTCTCTAAGATTTAAGTTCAGTTTGTTGGTTGTTTTTCTCTTTTCTTATATTCTAGACTTAAGTTAAATCCTATAACTTTGACTCTTTCTGCCAGGCTTATTTCACTTAGCATAATTCCCTCAAGATTCCTCTATATTGTTACAAGTGACAAGTTTTCATTCTTTGTTATGACTGTGTCATAGTATTCCATACAATATAACAGTACTCAGCCATGAAATATATATATATGTATATATCCATTGTAGAATTATATATGTTGCATTAAATTGTAGAATTATGTATGTTGCATTACATTATTACACATGTATATGTAGAGATTAGGTAATATATCAATGAACACTTAGATTGTTTCAATATCTCAATTTTTATAAATTATGCTAACATGAACATAGGGATGTAACATATCTATAATTAGTATTGTTTCTTTAATTTTTTTTTCTCAATAAGCACCCAGAAATAGAGCTGTTAGGTCATATGGTAGTTTATTTTTAATTTTTTGAAGACATACATACTTTTTTCCATAGTGGCTGTACCAGTTTACTTTCAGTGAAAGAGAATTATTTTCTCAACACTCTTGCCAACATTAGGTAATTCTTTTTGATAATGCCCATTTTAACAGGAGTTAGGTATTATCCAATTTTGGTTTTGACTTTCATTTCCTTAGTGATTAATGATTTTGGGCATCACTTCACATATTTGTTGAACATCTATATGTTCCTTTGGGAAAATTTATGTTCAGAATGTCTTTTTTTCTAAAGATTTTATTTATTTATGCATACAAGAGCTGGGATACAGGCCTGAAGCTGGCAGGGGGGGGGGAGGGAAGTTGGGGGGGAGGGACCAGGAGGTGAGAGGAGTCACCAGAGACAGAGTGGAGAGCATAACAGGCAGACTGAATGGTACACTGCTGAGGGGAGCAGTGAGCAAGGCAGGAGAAGTCTTCTGTGCAATGTTGGGCTCCCTCCCTAGCCAGGGATTGAAATAGCATTGCAGTGATTGCGGAAGCCCCACAAAGTGGTGCTCAACCCCTATGCCACTAGGGAGGCCCTTGTCATATGTTTTAAAAATCATATTTTTATTAAGTTGCAAAATTTTTTATACAACTTATATGCTAGCCTTTATCATATATATGATTTGCAAATATGTTCTCACATTTGGTTAGTTGCTTTTTCAATTTGTTGTTGGTTTCTTTGCTAGAGAGAAGTGTTTTGTTTTATTTGTTTGTTTGATGTGGTTGCATTTGCTTATTTTTGCTTTTACTCCTTGTCTTCTGGGCCAAATATTTAAAATATTGTTTAAGACTAGTATCAAGGAGCTTGCAAACTATTCTAAATTTTTTGTGGTTTCATATCTTTCATCTGTTTTGAGTTAATTTTTGCTTGTGGTGTGATACAATAGTCATTTCACCTTTTTTAATGTACTGTTTAATTTTTCTACCATTTACTGAGAAATTGTTTTCCCATGTTGTTTTCATGTTTCCTTTGTCATAAATTAATTGTTCATATGTGTATTGACTTATTTTTAGGCTCCCTCTTTTGTTTCATTGATCTGTTCAGTTGATCTATGTCTCTGCTTTATGTCAATACCAATATTTTATGCAAATACCAAGCACTTTATTTTTATAGAGTAACTTGTCTCTCATATATATAGATGTCTACACCTTTAATACTATGATCTAATACACATCAGTATCTGCTGAAATGAACTATTGAATTTAGTCTGTAGAGATAACCCCAGTCAACTATAGTTGATATCCCATCCATTGTTCCTGAGATCTCTTTAAGCTGGTTTCTGTGCCCAAGTTGGCATGTATTGAGTATAATGAACTGTGCTATTACCTTCTGCTTTAGTTTATGTGGATTGCTATAACAAAACACCATAGTCATAATGGAATAAATAACATAAATTTATTTGTTCAGTGTTCTAGAGTCTAGATAATCCAAGATCAAACTTCCAACTGATTCAGTCTCATTGTAGATGGTCATCTTCTGTATCCTCATATGGTTGAGAAAACAATCTCTTCCTCTTCTTGTTATAAAGTCACTCATTTCATCATGTGAGCCTCATTCTAATGAACTCACATAATTTTAGTCATTTCCCAAGACTTCATCTCAAATATTATCACATTAAGAGTTAATACTTCAGCTTGTGAATTTTAAGGGATATACATAATTCATAGCACCTTCTTTAAAGGATTACCTTTGGGCTACTGAAGATGTTTAGTAGTCATAGGAACTTGCAGCTCCCAGGAGCCCGTGGTCAAATTGCTTTAAGGCAGGAAAACTGCTGATATATAATTTAAGCTTCAGAGTTCCTCTGAATCAGGTATAGTTTGGGACTTAGCCTACCACTGGTGACATCATGGTTCAGCTATCTCCCCATCCTTTTCCTTCTTTTATTCCCTTTTTGGTCTTTCATGGGAGCATTTCCTTAGTAAATCACTTGCATACAAATACTACTGCTAGTAATTACTTTTAGCATAAGATACCCCAAAACATTTTTTTTCTGTCCCAATGTTTCCTCTGCTCTTATATCTCCTTCATATCACCATTAATTAAATCATGTTTCTCAGTCCCCATGCCTTGATTTATTTTCTCTCCATCTTACAACTAAACTATTAGAACATTTTACTGGCTTTACCTTCAAAATATACCCAACACATTGGTCACTTCACAGGACTTTACTGCTACCCATTTAGTTCAGTGACCATATAATTCACTGCTTTAGAGAGTGAAAAGCAGTGTGTGACAATGGTTGTAAACCAGGACACCCCCCTAGCATTCTGGGTGTATGTTTCTGCTAATCTGAGTCCTATCTAACATCACTCATACTTAAACAACTACAGATGTATTTATTTTTCAATTGTGATGTACATCTATTCTCTAGAATAACAAAAATAATATTTAAAAATGCTAATTGGGTCATGCAAACTGCCCCACTTTGCTTAAAAGACCTCTGACATCTTCACATCACACCAAAAAAGTGTAACACTTTACCAATGCCTAAATTTCCTTGTATGATTTTTCTAACTACACTACTGAACTCCAACCACACTAAACTGTTGTTCTTTCAATACTCCAGGCATATTCTCACCCCAGGAGTTTTGAACTTGCTGTCCCCTCTGCCAATAATATTCTGTCCCAGAATGCCAAGTCTCATGCACTTACTCAACTCCAATCTCTGCTAGCCTGTGCAAGATACAGCCACCCACACTACTCATTTATACACTGATCTTCTCTGCTCTATATCTTTTTTTAGCAAAGTGATTAAAAGGGAATGACATTACCTTTATTTGTTGCTGTCATTACCCCTCTCTAGGGAAAACAAAAAGAAAAAAACTCTTATTTAAAACTGACTGTGTAGACTTTCCTGGTGTCATAGGGGTTAAAATTCATGACTATCACTCATGATTCTTTACCAAGGAGCTAACTCACATATTGCTCAACAGACCTCTCCTGTCTTGCCAGCTGCTCCCCTCAGCAGTGTATTTTAGTAAATCTGCTTGTTCTCCTCCAGTCTGTCTCTGGTGAGTCCTCTCCCTGCTCCCATGCACCTCTGGCCTACACCCCAGTTCTTCTATGTAAAACATAAACAAACAAACAAATAAATAAATGAAACTGACTGCTAGTTCCAGGACACTCACATTTAAAATTTTTTGTAGAGTTCTAGTTAGTCACCATCAAATTCTAAATTCTCCTTTAATATTTATTTTTCTGTGCATCACCTTAGCTAAGGTTCTTTATAGTTTAAGAAAAAAATAGATTCTAATATGTACTTTAACCCTGTAATTTAGATTTAATTATTGAGTTTAATTTATTATAGTTTGATGGTTAATTTTAGAAACATAATGAATTCACATTAAGTGTATAAAATTACTATCAGATAATGAATTTAAATATGTTCACTATTTAATGACAATACATTATCTAAAATTTCTTAAAAACAAAATAGAAATATTATCTGCCCTTAGAAATCTCTACATCTTGCCATGTTTAAAAAAATCATAATCTGAACCCATGGTTCTTTCATTTCTAGTAAGCATAATGTCTAATAGCATTTAAATACTAGGTTCTGGGGTATAATTTGGACATGTATAATTCTGGGAATTGGGTTCTGGAAAGGTAGTTCAAAGCATCCCCTGCTAAAATACTGAAATAGTGAAAAAAGATTTTATGGATTCCCTTCTCATTTATTCAACCCTTCATACCTTTCTGCTATCGCTAAACATTTTCCTTTAAAGTTCAACTTTAAACATATCAACATATCATCAGTTAAATAAGAAAAAAAAAAAAAAAAACAACTGCGCCCATGACACTACTTTTACTCATTAATCTCTCTATCTCTAGTATATTTCAAAGACTGGAACTAGACTCCCTAATATTTATATAACATTAAAGAGAATACATTATCTCATAGTTTCAGTGTTATATACTATTAAGCTATGACCAACTTATTAAATATGCATTTAGTTTGATATATTTTCATCTTTTTTTAAGATTACATAAACCTAAAGAATGTAAATATATTCTCACTTTAATAAAAGACATCTAGACACATATGGAATAAAATATAAAAATCTTCATTTATGTACAAAATTTCCAAATACTCTAAGAAAGAAGCCACTGTGAATAGTGACTATATATACAGAGGGTATATACACATTCTCATGCTTGTTTACTTAAATGACATCATATCACACGTGTTTATCTTTGATTTTTATTACCAATATAGGTTTTTACTATAAACTTATATTTCATAAAATATATGTGTTACAATTTGATTGATTTATGAACTTTTAGATTTATAATATTTAAAAAATATTTTCCAACAAAATGTACACGGAGACTAATCTTTACACGTTTATGCACGTGCTTGTAGATACGATTCAAGAAAAAAATAATTTCTGATTGAAATGCTACATGCAATTCTTATTTTTATGTATCTAACAACATTGTTCTCCAAAAAGACTTCTCCAATTTACACTCCCACAAGAGTACATGAGATGAATATTTAATTCTCCAGTAGTAGATTTAACAATGTTTTATATTTCTATCCATGTAGTGGTTAAAACCAATGTCTTATAATTGCTTTAATTCACCTTACTAGAAGAATCTTTAGTCTGCATATTTAAATAGGAAAATAAAACATGATATTACTGTGACACTAATATATTTAAACTTAATACCTACATTTTTAACAGTATTTAATTAATCTGCCTTTCCATTTCTCTCCTTGTTTGATTATTTCTTGCTTATAGTAGTTTTGAAAATATTTTTCCTTCAATTTCCAAGTATTAGATCTAATTTAGATATGTAGTATGCATGCCATTTACCTTTACATTTTTAAAATTTTTAATATGCATATAGAGACTTAATTTTACTTACAATATCTAGACTTAATTGATACTTAAATTTTCCCCATTTGAATGAAGCTGTTAGTAATTATTCTTCTTACAAATATCCTCCTGTTGAAGTCACCTTGTTTTGAAATTGTTTCATTTTAAGGGAGGCGGGGTAGTACATTTTTAAGTTAATACAAAATTTGCATTTAAATGAAGACATCTAAAATTTACAAATAAAAACATTGATATACATAAACATATGTGTAGCCACCACTTCAATCAAAGTGTAGAAAAAATTGATTACTTCAGAAAATTCCCTTGTACCCCATTCCAGTCACACAGTGCTTAGACAGTCACTTCTCTCATTTTTATCATCAAAGTTTAATTTTGTCTGTACTTGGTCTTCTTTTAATCATAAAGTATGTAATATTTCTTTTGTGTCATTGAACTCAACACAAGTTTTCCAGCTTGATGTAGTTTTGCTTATATTAGTAGCTCATTCTTTCCATTGCTGAGTTTTATTTTATTATAGTGGATGTGCCAACTGGGGGCCTGGGGAATCTCAGCATGAATTTTATAAAACAACACAAGTTTGACATAGAAAAAATAGGAGTTGAGGAAATGATGATAGATTTTGAACGTACTGAATTTGACTGTGAAAGCTATTAAGCTGATAACCAACTACTCAAAAGGAAAACAGAATGTGTCAGTTTAAAATTAAAAGAGGGGTCTTCCTGGTGGCACAAGGGGTTAAGCGCCACACTGTGAAGATTCTGCAGCCACTGCAGCATGAGTCTGATCCCTGGCCAGGGAGGTGACCCACATGGCACAGCAGACCTCTCCTCCCTCACTGCACGCTGCACCCCTCAGCAGTGTATTTAAGTTGATCTTCCTGTTCTGTTTCCACCCTGTCTCTGGTGAATCCCCCCCACACCTCTAGCCTATACCCAGCTCTTATATGCATAAATAAATAAAAATCTTTTAAAATTAATTAATTAATTAAAAGAGAATTAGGGGTCAGAGAGACAAATCTGTTAATTATCAGTAAATACAAATATATTAGTAAATACAAGATGTGTTTAAGCATGTGCTTTAAAACTCTAAAAATAGGCCTCCCTGGTAGCACAAGGGGTTGAGCATCCCATGGTGAAGCATCTGCTGCACAGCAGCACGAGTTCTATCCCCTGCCAGGGAAGGGACCCACATCGCACAGCAGACCTCTCCTGCCTCTCCCACTACTCACCTCAGCAGTGTATTTTGGGTTCGTCCACCTGTTCTGCTCCTTGCTCTGTCTCTGGTGAATCCTCTCACCTCCAGGGAGGTACTCTGGCCTGTACCCCAGCTCTTGTATGCATTAATAAATCTTTAAAAAAAAAACTCAAAAAGCAAAACTTTGTGTCAATAGGTTCATGAATAGATATATGCATCTCACTAGAGGATCCTCAGCTTTCTCTAGAGTCCAAAACTGTGATCAGAAAACTATTAATAAAAAGCATTTAAAGAAGATGACAATTAAAGCTATGATATTGAGCCATATGCAAATTGTGAGAAGTAGAATAACTGGAGGAACACTAGTATTTAGGTAATAGACAAAAATTATGGTATTCCCTAAGAGAAAATTGAGTTTATTGGATTGGAGCAAAATAATGATGCTTGAATTGTACTGTGTGGCTTATCTCTCTGATCTCAATTCCATATTACCCTGCAATTTATCCTTTAAACCAAATATCTCTTCCAAAAACAGAAATCTTTTTTTCTCTTTAAAGATTTTTATTTATTTATTTATCATACAAGAGCTGGGGCACAGGCCAGAGGCAGAGATTGAGAAGATTTACCAGAGACTGCTGGGAGCGGAACAGGCAGATCGACAGAAACACACTGCTGAGGGGAGCAATGGGAGAGGCAGGAGAGGTCTGCCGTACCATTTGTGTTCCCTCCCTGTCTGTGGATTCAATTTGCACTGCAAATTCAAACTGATATGATCATATCAGTTCTCTACCTTCAAATCTTTTATTCCCATTCCACATATTTTCCACATACTTTCCAGTTTTACAAAAAAAATAATAAAATATTCACTTGCCTTCTAAATTCTTCTATATTTTGAACCTTACCTACATATATAGGGAATTCTTCTTTCAAAATCGCTAGCATTCTTTGAATGCCACCTCCTAAAGAAGTTTCCTAATATTTTCCTTGTAGAATCCTCTTTCCCTACTACTTTGATAGAAACTCTCAGACCTTCTGTGATAATTAGTTATTCTCTCCAACAGAATATCTGTTACAGGGAAGGGAGAGGAGCATTTTAAAACTTTTAAACTTGCCCTCTCTGAATGGGTTTTACTATTTGCTGTATTAAAATAAACATATAGAATTTTTAATGGAAAGGAACTTTAATATAATTAGGGTGCAATTCAGAAAGGATAAATAACATAGTTATTAAGTTACGCATTTAAAGTTACTTATTTTTTTGAGGGTAAAAGTTTAGCCAAATAGGATTGGCCTAAAGCAAGGTTTAAAAGCCTGCCACACATTTAAAAGACTTTTTAGTAGAGACTCATAGAAAAGGGTTAGAAAGTGTTAGACAAATTTGGGAAGAAAAGAGCAAAATTAAAATTAAGATGAAAGTTGCCATTGTTAACTTTTTCACGGGTTTTTACTTACATTTTTTTTAACCAGTTTAAGATGAAAAAGCAAGTGCAATTTTTTTACATGTCCCTTTGCTCCACGTGCCTCCTCCAGGTCTCCTTGCTGCTCTCCATTTTGCTTCATTCTTCCTTCCTTCTGTCCTCCTCCCTGCAGATTTTTTTTTTTTTTTTCTGCTTTGCTTTACCCACTTAGGGTGGAAATGGGATTCTGGAACTTCCGCCTTTCCTGGGGACAACCCTGTTACATATCCACATGATCCTATCTAACCCTTTCCTGGAAAGCAGAATTACTGACTATTTACATACCCTCACAAACCTTCATACTGTGACTTCATATGCTACAGGTACTTAGGGCATGTTTCTTGGTAAGGAAATGAGTGAGAGTTTCCCTCTCCTTCATCCTCAGTCTCAGAGATCACATTATCTTCATTTGCATAACCACAGAGCCTCCAAGATAGATAGAAATGATGATTGTTTAAAGAGATCCATACAATAGGTAACTTTTTTTAAAATTTTATTTATTTATGTATACAAGAGCTGGGGTACAGGCAAAGAGTTGCAGAAGTTAAGAGGATTCACTAGAGACAGAGCAGAGTGGAGAACAGAAAAGGTAGATCCACTGAAATACACTGCTGAAGGGAGCAGTGGGCGAAACAGGAGAGATCTGCTGAGCCATGTGGGTCCCCTCTCTGGGGCTCCAACTGGAGCTGCAGTGGCTGCAGAAGCTCCACAGTGTGGTGCTCAACCTCTTATACCACCAGGGATGCCCAAGGTAGCTTTTTTTAATAAAACCACTTCAATAAGAAACCAAAGTGGAAATTTAATTATCTGAACTTTTAAGTCATATAGTTTTAAACAATCTGAAATAGAGAAAGCACTCCTCACTGATAGATCTTAAAAAAAAAAATCTGTGGTATCTTAAATAATAGTGCATTATATATAAAGCCCCAAATAAGTTAGAAAAGAGTAGTAACTTTGTAAATTATAAGATGAACCATGTAGTTTATATCATATTGTATTTTTTCAGTTTCCTTTACACTTGTATCACATTCTATCTGCACTAAAGTCCAGTAAGGTGGAATCTTGGCAACAGTTCCTCTGAGAAATAGCAATTTTAATAAAACTCTCTTTTTGGTTATCAACACTTATGAAAATAAATTGAAGCTCCTACACTAACAAGAAAAAATGATAGTGCCAACTTGCTTATAGTAAAATAGATTCAGTTAGGAGAAAATGTTATGGTTGAAATGAAAGTGTAATTGGCTTTTAGCACTGTAACATTAAAGATTTGATTAATTATTTTGTTTGGGAAGACCAGCCCCAAGACTAAACTAAATCCACTGGAAGCAAAGGCTTTATTTCCTAAGCTAGTCTGTGTAGAAGGATATAACCTTTGTTTGAGATTCACTTTTCGCTTTTTTCTCCTTGTCTACACATTGAAATAGTACAGCTCAAATGGAGGCCAAATGACTCCACCTAGTTTTTGCCATTGGAATACATGGGATCTTGCTTGGACTCTTGGGAGACAATTACACTTAGCTTTGTCTCAAGATCCTCCTATTTATTCAAAAGCCATAACTTATTGATATTTCACTTTTGCCTTATGAGTTTTTCTTCTGTATGAAGGCTCATTCATATGGAAGGGGAAACATCTTCTTGCTCCACCCATAAAGCTAGAGTAGGTTATCAGTCCTTCATGAGTCTAACTCAATAAAGAGAAAAATGCATATAGACAACTTGAAATTAAAAGTTTAATGTAAAATCAATTCAATTTTTTTCTCTTACAAAAACACAAATATGCATATGTATGTATTCTATGTAAGATTATGCTAATTTATGAAGAATTTTTAGATAGATTTTGCAATATAAGTAACATAATGATCTAGAAACATTTTTTTCCTTTTCCTTTGCTTAAGCTATTTTTCTACTATTATGAACAGAATATCACGCAAGAAGCACATTTGTTCCAAATTACCTTTCTTCCCCATAAATTCAGTATAATAGATGTGGAATCTATTGTGTGTTTTTTCCATGAAAACAACCACAATAACAGAGTTCATTAAAAGTTCATCTTTTCCTCATCTTCATGGTCTTGTTGGTTTCTCAGATATATCAGGATACATTACAATTACATAAATGGGCATTTTTCTCACACATTTATAATTTAACATAATTTAATATTCAGTAATAATGGTACTCTGAGTTTAACTATACCATTAAGTATATTTTCTAACCAATGAATTTTTAAGTACATACTTTCTTCAGGTCTTAAAAATAAAATACTACATTTTTGGCTTTAAAATATGTACTTTTAGCTTCAATTCTAAGCTTTATAGCACATATATTTTTTTAAGCTATTAATTTCCAAAAGAAATCAAATTGAAGCTGTATGTATGTGGAAATGATAATAGCAACTGACAGTGACTGAATGTTTAATATACACAAATAGTGTTTTACTCATGCCATTCCATATCCTCTTTGAAACTGGGAATATATCATCCACTTTTCTAATAAGGGGAACTTAAGTAATTTAAGTGATTTAAGTATTTCAGCCAGTATCACACACTGTTTTGAATATTTACACATTTATATAATTGGATTTTCACATAAGAAATGATATATTTAAATAAGCTTATGTCTTCTTTCAAACCATAACTTTAAAAATAATCTAGCTATATCCTTACAAATAATCTATAAATTATAATTTTGCACTATTATATTAGCAACAGCAACATAATAGGGAATATTTCAGTGTTTTTTTTTTTAATTTTCCTTTCATGCAGATATATGCTCTTCATATGTAATGTCTTTTGTTCTAAAGAGATCATGGGTTATGAATTCATGTAGACTTCTATTTTCAACTAAGCTGGAAAAAATATCAGATTTGTGTTATTTTAAACAAATCTAGTAATCAAGTATCATCAGAGATACTGAAAGTTGGAAAAAACAAAAATAATTGGATGTATTTCAAATCAATATTTTATTTGGTGGAAAATAAAATGCATTCTATCAATTGCACTAAGTATTAGAAGTTGGACTTGATGTTCACTGAGTAATTTAAGCAGCAGACATGGAGTTCTTTTGAACTGAAGTGATAGCTAAAAGGTCCAGAGTGGTTTGTGCAAGAATCAGGTTAATGGTTGAATATCTGAGTGGATGTTCAGTGCCAGAGAGAGCTGCTATTCTCTGAGGGGTTCAGCTGACAGTCTAAAGAAACAGCAGTGTCTGCTGAGAACTCAGGAAATTAGAAACTGCAATTTAGGGTGGGGAACATCACAAAACAGCTGTCTGTACTACTCCTGGCACTAGCTGGCTTCACACTGATGCAAAATTACAGTGGAATTCCTGGGGAATTATGTATAATAACAACTCCTTAAAAAGTAGAGAGTTTAATTTGATCATTCTAACAACAATTAAAAAAACAAACAAACCATGGAGACCTCACTTCTGTTCTCCATCAAAAAACAGAGCGAGATAACTCTATACTTACTTCTTTTCTACTACTTTAAGTCACTGCTTCTTGAGATTCTGTTTTTTAGAAATGCTGAAAAAGAAAGTGCTTTATATTATAGAAGCTGAAGCTGTATTCAGGCAATGATTTTGCAAACATAATTTTGGAAGCTGATAAAAAACGAATTTAATATTTTACGGCTTTAACAAGCAAGAAGTTTATGAAATGGACATTTGAAACAAATTAATTACATAAAAGAAAACACATGCATGAATTTGTGTATTATAGCCAAGGGTGAGAGTAATTTTTGGGGTAAGAGTTTTGTGAATTGTATTTCTCCATCTGCAAGGTAAGGACTGAACTAGACTCTGTTCTTAAACAACAAAATTGTTAGAACAACTTATTTGCCATTGAAGTTATATTTTTTTTTATACCATAACCAAAAGTAATGTGATGTAGAAATACTAGTAGCATCGCCATAAAAAGGAGAGGTACCATGTTCTCCATTCTACTTAATGAAGGGTGGAACTGATTGGCCAGGTGAAACTATATATAATAACATGGAAGGCGGGTGGATTCAAGGTGAAGACAGGTGGGGAAGGACACACTTGCTTCTCAGCTTTGTACTTGCACCAGGAACTTGAGGAACATGAATATGTGGAAGAAGGTCTTATAGAGACATTTTGAAAAGCTACAAGGGTGAGAGAATTTTGGGGAGACTGACATTGGCAGCTATTACCTTGACTAGTACTTTGAATTTGCTCCTTCGCCTGAGCTTTCTGGGTGGGACCTGCTTCCAAATACCTTGCTATCATTCCCTGACAGAAGACGCCTTAGACTTGTGGCAAGCTTTTGGGACTCAACAATCTCCATTTAAGTCATACTATTTGGCTAGTCATTTACCCACAAGGGGACAAATAATCTGAGATGTTTTATTTGGATTGGCCTTTCCTCTTCTATTCTTTCTCTTTGCACACTATTTCTATTAATGTCTGTCTTTATTTTGTTCACAGAGATTGCAGGACCCCTTTCCATTGTATAAGGCGGTGGGTCCCAATCTGCCCTTCAGTCAATTGCTAACAGAAAAAAGTGATTTCTCATCACATGTTTGTGTGTGTGTGTGTGTGTGTGTGTGTGAAGAAGTGGAACGGTCTGCAATCAGAGAAACTCTGGGGAATGAAAGGGACTGATTCAATGATGTTCTTCCAGAATCCTGAAGTTGACTTTGGTCTCTAGTGTAAATTTAATGGCTTTACATTATTTGCAGTTCTTATAGTCCTAAGAGATAAGGTCTTGGTGTTCCTCTTCTTTACAAACACACTATGAAACTTACAATGCACTTTATATGCATTTTTACCTTAACCTCAGATTATATCCTTTCAATTTTAATTCTCTTTCTCACTATCCCATCTGTTGTCTCTTTCATTGTCTCTCTGTCTCTGTCTCTGTCTCTCTTTCTCTCTTGATCACACACACACACACACACACACACAAATATGCTTCTTGATGCAATTAAGTTTAAATATGTTATAAATTCAGATATGATTTTTTCTTATGGGTAGGTAAAATTTTAGTTGGGATAATTAATCATATTTTTTCTAAATAATTAAATTTACATAAAGTTACATTGCTTGTATGTCATAACTCTCCCCTTACCATTTTAAAATGGAAGCAAAAAAATAAGAAATTGGTTTGATTCTTCTATTTTTGTTTCACTTCTGCATTCTGCCATCTCTGCTAATTGTGTCATGGTAGGAAGAGTCCAGAAAAGAAATTTAAAAAATAAATCAGTCCTGAGTTTTGGCTTTATTTCGACTTCTATTGTATTATTTTTAGTAAATCAAATACCATACTTAGGATCTTTGCAACCTCATGTGTAAAATGAGGAAGCTAAACTAAATCTCTATGGTCCTTTTCAGCACAAATTCTATGAACCCTGTAATTACTTCTATTTCATAGTGGTTTGTGAAGTGCCCTTGTTTAGGGAACAATTCAGACCTATATCCTTCTGAACCATTTTTTAATAGCCATGGTGTTCCCAAGGGAGAAAAAAACAATAATGAATGAACAGATTATTTGCTTCCTATAATACAGTGTCTTTTGAAAATGTCAAATGCCCTGATGATATGCTTAAATACCTAGTTTCTACTTACACAGTGGTTTTATATTGACACATTATTTCTTTTTTAATTCTTTAGTTCAGTTGTTTTCTTATGATAAAATCAATTCATTGTCATTTTAATTAATAGCTTGCAAAACATACAATGAAGAGTATAAGAAAAAAAAGTAATTCACATTTAATCTCATTATCACAGAGACCCATTATGAAGATTATTCCTCTGACAGTTTCAGTTGCCAAACCAAACACAGAGCCAGGAGGTGAGCATATTTTACAGGTAGAACAAAGCATGCAGCACTCGCCACACCAACTTATCCAGCCCTCGCCACACCAACTTATCCAGCCCTGACATGAACTCTTAGCACCCCCCCTCTCTCTCCCAAACACACAAAGCAAGGGCTTCTTATCTGATTTTCCAAGATGAGTGCCATCACTCCATTCCCTGCTCCCAAGTCTGAACCCTTTTCTTTTGCCAACACTTCACCTTCCCCCACCATGATCTTTCTCCTGCCTTGGGAGCCCCACCCTAGCTAGTATACAGACAGTTTTTGATTGGCTGATGTGGGACTCTGATGTAAATTCAGAGTCAGAAGATTCACTTGCCTGACACAGTGAGGAAGAAAGTAGGTGGGCTGGATGCTGAATGCACTTCCTAGGCATATGAAGCTTAAGGGAGTGATTGGGGAAACACTACCTCAAGAAAGCAACTTCCAACAATACTCTACCAGTGCCAGCCCAGAAAAGTGAGATCCATATAGATGCTGGATGAGAACCAGAGCAAGCTCAGTTGCCATGCTGTCTCATGAAAGCCTGCCATTGCCCATCCACACTGGTGAAGCCCCTGAGAAGTGATAGGGGAGGAATCACGCTTAAACAAAACCCCACTTTTGGCAGCTAAGCCACAAAGCACGTAATGGGGGGGAAGGAAAAACCCAACAGATGTCAACACCATTCTTCCAAGAAATAATACAACACACAGAGTTTCAATCTCTAGAAAACAACCTCAGAGACAAGGAAGATATGCTCTTCCTATCAGACACAGGATTAAAAGCTGCAAAGATAAAGAAATTTGAAGAAATGGAAGAAAACTGAGAAAAACAAATGAAAGTCCTTAGAAATAATTCAAGGAACTGAAGCTAGAAAATGAAGCTCTAAATAAGATTTAAAATGTAGTTTCAGTTTGCAAAAAGAGAAATACAAGATATGAAAAATTCAGAAAGACATGGAAGAACAAATCAGCATACCTGAAGATACAAATGTACAAAGTATCTGGATAAAGAAGGAAAGAATGAAACAAAACATTTGAAAAATAATTAATAAGCACTCTGAGAATTATCCAACTCCATGAGAAAATACAACATAATAAGAATAATAATATAATATAGTAATTATATATAATAATAGTATAGTATTACAATAATAACAGGAAAGAGTGCTAAAGGAAATAGAGGAAGATACAAACAAATGGAAAAATATTCCCTGTTCATAGACTGGAAGATTAACATTGTCAAAATGGTCATTCCACACAAAGCAATCTACAGATTCAATGCAATCCCAATCAAAAAAAAGAACAAAGAACCAAGGTGTTTTTCAAAGAATTGGAAAAAAAAGTGCTACTGAAATCTATATTGAATCAGCCTAATACTGGAACAAAAACAGATACACAGACCAATGGAAGAGAATTAAGAATCCAGTGCTAAATCTACATCTTTGTAGATATTTAATCTACGACCAAAAAAAAAAAAAGTCAAGTCGTATGTATTGGAACAAGGATAGCCTTTTCAATTATGTTGGAGAACTGTACATCTGTATGCAAAAGAATGAAAGTAGACTACTATCTCACAGCATACACAAAAATAAAATCAATTTAATAAAAGGTTAGAGTGTAAGACAAGACAACTTAAAATACTTAGAGGAAAACTTAAGCAAAATATTTTGTTCAATGATGTCTTTAGGGATTCATCCCTAACAGCAGAAAACAAGAGAGAACATAAACAACTGAGAGTAAAGCAAACTAAGAAGTTTCTGCATAGTGAAGGAAACTGTAAGTGAAAGAGACACCCTACTAAAATGAAGAAAATATTTGCTCACTATGCATCTGACAAGAGACAGATACTGAAGATAAAAAAAAAGAACTTATGCAACTATAAAAACAAAATAAATAGCCCAATCAAAAAATGAGTAGAGGGACAAAAGAGACATTTCTCCAAAGAAGGCATTTAGACTGCAAACAGGCACATGAGAAATTTTTCCCCATCACTTATCAAAGGGAAATGCAGATCAAGACCACAAGGAGATACTTACACATACCTCAGAGGAAGACCCATATTGAAAAGACCAGAAAAGGTGCTGGTGAGGATGTGGAGAAAAGGAAATCCTCCTATAGTGCTGGTAGGAATGCAGACTATTTCAGCCCCATGAAATGCAGTATGGAGGGCTCTCAAAACATTAACAATGGATGTGCCATTCAACACAGTAATTCCATTCCCAGGAATCCACCCTAAAAATTAAAAAAAAGAAAAAAAACAAAAAACAAGCATTAATTTGAAAGGAAATTTGTACTTCCATATTTATTGTAGCACTATTTATCATATCTAAATTATGTAAATAACCTAAGTTCCACAGATAGATGAGTAGATCAAAAAATGTAGTATACATGCATAATAAAATATTATTCAGTGATCAAAAAATGATATTTATAATAACATGGATGGAGCTGGAAGGGATAATACTAAGTGAAATAGGTCAAAAGGAGATAGATAAATACCAAATGGTTTCACTAATATATGCAATATAGAGTCACTAATCTAAGAATTATATAAAGACACGTTTAAAAACTAAGCTTAGAAAGCTGGCTACAGAACTGATGCATACAGAGTGGGAGAAGGGTAAAAACCAAGACAGAGTAAAACACAATGGACTATGGTGATGGATTATATGTGATATAGTAATGGGGTAATGCTTAATGGAAATATCTAAATATTTCATCAATTAAAATATATAAGTAATAAATTTAAATACTAAAAAAACAATTCTTCTGGACCCAGCTGTGAGTGTGTGCTTTATAGAACTTCACTACAGTCACTTTCAGTGCTATTTTGTGACTTGTCTTTATCACATATAAATATTATAGACAGGGACTTGCTGGTGGCACAGGGGTTAAAGACAGTACTATCAAGAACTGTATAGTTTGATTTTTTTAATCATTTTGAGTGTCTAATATATTTGCTTTATATGATTATTTGGTTGATAATACATTCTATGTAAGAGATTTTATTTTCATATGAAACTATTGTAACTGATCTTTTAATCCCTTGATTTCAGACTTAGTCTTTATGCACTTAAAGGATTAATTTTATAATCCAGGGACATGAATAAGATTCAAAATATCCTTCCATATAATAGTAACTGATAGTTTATTAAAGAATTATGAACTCCTGTAGTTTTTCAGATGTCTAAAGAAGGAAAATATAAATAGGTGTTTTGCTACTCATTGGGTTCTACAGTTTCTCAAGCACCTTTTAGCTTCATCCATTTTTATTTATTTTACATAATTACCTTTTTCTTTTATGCTAATAACTCATTAATTATAGAAATATCATGAAATATAGAAATATATAGCTATAGATATAGAATCAATAATCTTCTTAATAAAATAGCAATAGTTAATTTCTGTATTAGAGTAGAAGTCAATACTCAGGAACTATATCCAGTCTATGAACCTACAGAGCATGGGTTAGCAAAATATACCCCAGCCAGAAAGTATATAATCTTGAGTGGACCTTTAGTAGACGTGCTACATGATAACCATTCTGAGCCAAAAACCTGGGAGCAAGATTACAAATTAGTGCAGAAATTTTAGAAATGCTAAAGAGAAATAGAGAGCAAGTATCCTAAGATTGAGTGTAATGACTCATCCTGAGCCACCTAGAAGTCTAGATAGAAAAGATAATAGAGAAGGATCCCAGTAAATGTAAATACAAATAGATTAAGGGAAAAAGGAAAGACATATGTTCACCAGCACATGGAAGCTGGGGTGACAGAAAAAAAGAACTGGGAAAGATTAAAAAAAATTGTAATGACAATAAAACAGCATAAGATAAAGCAAGCCAAGAGAGAGATTTGAAACATAAATCTTACAGCAAGTATCTATTAGGTACAGTACTATTATTACTCACAAATCCCCAAGATATAGTAAAAATGGCTAAATACCTAACAAGTTCAACTCGTTGAAAATCTAACAATAGCAGTTAGAGGTGACAATAATGTTGAAGGGACAATACTAATTCTGTAGTTCTAGATGAAAACCACAGGAAAGAAAACAAAGTGGGTGGGAAAGTGATTATTGTTAGAAGAAAGGAAAATTGTGGAAAAAAAAAAGTTCAAGAGACAAACAGACTCTCTTCTGTCTTCACCCAAGGAAGAGGTTGGTGTAGGGTAGGCATATAAAAGCAGAGCTCATTACTTAGTTGGTAGTCACTATCAAATTAACACATATTTGAGTTTCAGAATAAAGAGGTATTTAAATGAATTTTTTTCTGCTCATATGAATATTTTTAAAATGACATTTGTTTTAAATGTAACATGTGTTTATAATACTTTATGTGATTCAAAGATATAGAAACAAAACTCCATAAGCTAACCAGACAGAAAAATCAACAAGGAAGCAATATCATTATAAGGGGTTAGTATATATGGGCTTACTAGACATTTATAAAGCAAAACATTCAAAAAAGCTTACTGCACATTTTTCCCAAATGCACATGGAATATTTTCTAGAATAGGTCACACGCTGGGTCACAAAAAAAGTACAACTAAATTCATGAAGAATGAAGTAGTTTCTCTGACTATAATGGTATCAAATTGGAAATCATTCAAGAAAAACTCTAGTATATGGAAATTGACACACACCTGGATGACCTTTAGATAAATGAGGAGATCTGAGAAGAAATTAAAAAATACTTTCAGCTTTGCGCAGTGGCAGTATCGTAGCCAATGAGGTTTATACGAGGCGCGATTATTGCTAATTGAAAAATACTTTCAGATGAACAAAAAAATGAAGACAAATTCTATTGGAAACTATGAGATATAGTAAGAGCAGTACTAAACAGGAGATATAAAGCAATACAGGCCCACATCAAGATACAACAAAGAACTCAAATAAACAACCATATCTAGTACCTATAAGAAGAAAAAACAATATAACCAAAAGCCAGTAGGAGAGGAAATCATTAAAAAGTCAGAGCAGAAATAAACAGAAATAAGCAGAAATAAAGTGAAAAAGACAACCTAAATATCAATGAAAGCAAAAGGTGCTTCTTTAAAAATGTCAACAAAATGTACAAACTTCTAGCTAGAATTACTAAAAAAAGGGAAAATATAATAGAATCAGAAATGAAAGAGATGTTACAATAGGTATTTCAGAAATACAGAGGACCACAAAAGATTATTATGAATATCTATATGCTAGAGAATTGTACACATTTGAAATGGAAAAATTCTTAGATAAAATGGACAGTTTCTTAAAAATCTACAACCATATAGAAATAGAAAAACCTGAACAGAACAATCATAAGCAAACAAATTGAAACAGCAATTGAACTTTATTAAAATAAAAATATTTTATTACAATTATACCCATATTTCAATATATTTTCAATTAAAAAGTTATTAATTTGAAAAACAATGTTTTTGGTATATACTCCTAAAATCTCTATTCTGGAGAACATATTTTGACAATTACATTAAAGTTTCATACCGTTTTGTAATAATTTCAAACAGTTTCGGGACTCCCTGGTAGTGCCGTGGGTTAAGCAACACACTGTGAAGCAAACCGCAACCACTGCAGCAAGAGTAGGATCCCAGCTGCCGGCCAGGGAGGGGACCCACATGGTGCAGCAGACCTCTCCTGCTGTGCCAGCTGCTCCCCTCAGCAGTGTACTTCCATTGATCTGCCTGTTCTGCTCCCTGGTCTCTGTGGTGAATCCTCTCACCCCCCCACCCCACCTCTGGCCTGTACCCCAGCTCTTGTATGCATAAATAAATAAATCTTTTTTAAAAAAATTTTCATACAGTTTCTCCTCCTGTCACTTCCTCCCCAAATTTCAAGTTCCTGACATTAAAGTTATTCAAAATCATATGGCTGGATTGTGCTGTTTTCACACGTTTAAATTAATTCCCATATCAGACATCAACAAAGATCACTTCTTCAAGTAACTATGTTAGAACTGGTTTACCTCAAATTTCTTATTTGGGGTACAGTTAATGTTTGCTTTACTTTTAACAGAAGTAGTAGTTTTATGGCAGAACCATGCATGGTTCATAACATGAGATTGATGTAGTCAGTCTCAAAATATTCTCAGTTCTTATAGCCTGGTTAAATATCTTATATGAATTTTCCTTGTGCAATCTTACACTCTAAATCGGTAGTCTACCACTAAAGTTAGAAGTGCTCAGCATACAGCCAGAATAAGAGCAGTCATATAAAACCTCCCTTTGCTGCATTTGGTGACTAAAATTATATTCACTTACTATCTTCCTCTATCAGTGAATTTTGTAAGAATGAAAAAAATGACTATTTGTGTAACTGACATTAAATTGTCAGATTTTGAGGTCAATTAGGGCTTTAGACTTATAGTCCTAAAAAAAAAAGTTATATTTATATCTATTATATTTGAGCCAACTAGATTAATAATGTATTGCTTTGCTCTCTTCCATTTTACTCAAGACTATTCTAGTCCCATGCCAGTTCTTATCAACTATAAGTTTTATTGATAGATCTTTGTAGTAGATATAAAGTTGGGATTCCTTTGCGAATGTCTCTAGAAAATAGAAAGCTCAATAATTCCAAGTTGCCAAGGAAACAACATGAGATCATGAGATTCATGGGGTTAGTGTCATTAAAGCTGGCCACTATCTCTAGGCATATAGAGTTTCATAAACCTAAATTCACACATAGAAGACATTGCATTTGCTGTTCCAAATTATACAGTTTCCTTAGATAAAATTATGAAGTTGTTGAAATAAAGACCAAGATAATCAAATTTTCTTTTTTTTTAAAGATTGTATTTATTTATGCATACAATAACTGGGTACAGGTCAAATGTGTGGGAGGTGAGAGGACTCACCAGAGACAGAGTAAGGGTACAGAACGGGCAGATCAACTGAAACACACTGCTGAAGGGAGCAGCGGGCGACGCAGGAGAGGTCTGCTGCACCATGTGAGTCCCCTCCCCAGCCTGCAGCAGGGATCAAACTAGTGCTGCAGTGGCTGTGGTCTGCTTCATAGTGCATTGCTTAATACACTGCGCCACCAGGGAGGGCCCAATAATCATATTTTCAATTCATCTATATTTTAATGCCCAGTGTATTAAGATTTTTACTGAGGTAGGTAAATTTTGGCAGCAAGTGGTGACCAGCATAGTTACAGTGTACATAACATGCAAGAGTTAACCAGGTAACACAGTACAGGGTCATTCTTCCTCACAACCAAAAAAAGTAGTCCTAAAGTTTATTTTGTTTCTTTAAATCCACTCCCTGGAGGATATGAAATCCTAGATGATATAATAAATTCACCCTAATAGTATTTAAATATTTTTCTTTTTTTTAAAGATTTATTTATGTATGTAAGAACTGAAGTTTAGGCCAGGGTGTGGGGGGGTGAGAGAATTCGCCAGAGACAGAGTGGGAGCAGAACAGCCAGATCTTCTGAAATACACTGCTGAGGGCAGCAGAAGGTGAGACAAGAGAGGTCTCCTGCACCATGTGGGTTAACTAACTGGCTAGGATCAAACTCATGTTGCAGAGCCTTGCGATAGCTTGACAGTGCTGTCATTAACCCCTATACCACCAGGGAAGCCCCCTTAAATGTTTTTCTTTTTCACCTGCAGCCAAATCTTGTATATCAAAACTAATGATCAATCACATTTTACTAACAACCACATTTTAATCCATCCACTGTTAAAGAACTCGATTTCATCATCTTTTGCTATATTTTGAGATTTCTGATTTCTAATTGAATCAGCAATTCATATTTCCATTTGCAGTTCAGGAAAAAAGAATAGAATTTATGAAACAACAATGTCACCACAAATGCACATGCAAACATGTTATAATTACTTACAGAACTTTGGAACAACTTAGAACAAGCCGTGCTTTGGGCCATAAGAGAAACTCAAGCCTAATTATATGCTTGCTCACTCTATTTAAAAGCTTTAGATGCCCCAAACTTCAAATATTTGCATGGATCTGGGAACACTCCAGAAAAAGCCAATGTACTTTCTATGTAAATAGCCAAAAACCATGGGAGCCTTAAATAGCTACTCAGTGCATAACTAGTCAGGAGACTTGTAACAAAGAAAAAAAAAAAAAAAAAACACACACACACACAAAAACCTACCATTGAACTATTCTCTAGCATACGGAAAATCTGTTTCACAATAATTTCACCAACAATAAACAAGTAAAAATACTGCAGCATTTTAGAATTGAAAGAAAAAAAATGTGATAATCTTACTAAACACGTAATTCTACCATTGAGAAAGTTTAGGAATAAAAAGGTTAGTGATATGCTCACAAGCCCACATATCTATAAGACACAGTAAGTGTTGTTTTGAGTCCTTACCCAAAACTGCCTACAACAGAAAAATTGCTTCTCATCTCAAGGGCTGATTGTAGCTACTGAGTGAATAGATAGGAAATTTGAAGAGAGGAGCTTGTTTGGAATTATATTCATTTTAGCACTGAATATCCTGGTTGAAAAAAACAAAAATAAAAACAGTGAGGACAAATCATGATGGTTGATTTCTATGGTTTTAAATTAACAATTGATATCAGGCTTCAGGGTTCATATGAAAGTTCTTGATTTTTGGTAGCAGCGGGAAAAATTATAGGCATTATCTTTAACCTTTAGCTTCTGTGTGGAGGGTAGGGAAGGAAGAGGATAGAGGATTCTTTAGCTCTCTCAAAAATGCTCATGATGGTTAATCATTAGTAAATCAATGAAAGATTGTAAAATGAATGAGTCCAACAGTCATGTGAAAATGCCCTTGATACAATGGTACAATGGTAGCTTCCAGATACAATGTCAAGGGTGCTTTCTGCAGTGGGCATAAAATTTACCTCCTCCAAATTTACATATCCTAACCCATATCTGTATATCTGTATACCATGTGTGTGTGTGTGTGTGTGTGTGTGTGTATCAATGGCAACGGGGAATTAAGTTTGCAGATGGAATTAAGCTTGCTAATTTTCTGACTTTAAGATAAAGTGAAAACACATGATACCATGTCCCAGTGTAATCGCAGGGTCCTTAAATGGAGAAGGAGGAATCAGAAGGATAAGAACCAGAGAGCTGGCATGTGAGAGACTACAGGTGCCCACGGTGGCTTTGAGGATATTAAGAGCTCACAAGCTCAAGAAAAGGAGTAGGTTTTAGAAGTTGAAAAAGGCAGCAAAAGTTTTTTTTTTTTTTTTTTTTTTTTACCCCCCTAGAGCCTCCAGAAAGGAACACAGGGGCCTCTGACCTTTAGAACTACTAGATAATAAATTAGTGTTGATTTAAGATTTAAGTTTATGGTAATTTGTTATAACAGGAATAGAAAACTAATACACTATTCCAGAGGTAAAAATAACATAACAGTTCTTAGACCAAGTGAAATTCTCAGATTAGAGTTTGTTAGTGGAATGTAAAACACAGTAAGAAAGGAGGAAAAAGAGATGTAGTGACTTACTATGGTTAAGATTGGGCATAAACATTTGAATTTGTATTTAAATTCGAGATAAGCATGCGCATGTCTCTCCCTCTCTCTGCCACATAAGTTTCCAAACTGCTCTAATGGGATTTGTAAGAGAGTCAGAGTTCATATATGATGGAAAGTATCCATGGATTAAAAGTGCCCTGAGCCATTGTAATGCAATGGCAAGGCACAGAGACTAGTCTACCCAATCACAGCTGGTGAACATCCATAGGCTTCATTTATGTTTCTGGGGAAAGGGTACATGGGGTCAAAATGATGTCACTGGTGAATAGTCAATTAAAATTTCATGTCTGTTGAGTGTTCATGTGTGTTTAGTGTATCTTAACTATTTAGTGGCTTTTGCATATCTTGTGTATCATAAATATTTAGCTCTCAAATACCTCATGTATTTACCACAGTAACTCATGAACATTTATTATCTCTTGGTCCAGCTATCCTGTCGGTTTAACACATACATACACTTACATTTACACTTAGCACAACATATGAAATTCATACAAGTCGTCTGTGTTCATGTTTATATATAATTGAATCGTCTCAAACAAAAGAATCAATGCACATTATATCTGTAAAGAGGAAAAATAAAATTCTGTGGAATTTTGAGGCTGATCCAATGTAATATTGTTCAGAAGATTTGTCTCTGGCCTTATGAATATGCCTAACACTGTAATTCCTCTGTATCTGTACAGGGTATCTTTATAGGAAAAGTATTTTTTAAAGAAAGATAATTCTTTTATTTTCCAAATTTTAAAAAATAATCTGCTATCTCCCCCTGGATCATTACCTTTTCCATTTTGAAAGCCCCTGTTGGTGTTTCTTAGCATAAAGAACAAGTGTCTTTACCAATTATGTCTTGTCTTTGAGGAAAAAAATAAGACAATACAAGGAAAATGCTCTGAATATAATATAGGAATTCATGTCTACTTCATAGATAGGACGCTCGTTCGTTATACTTCTGCACTTTTCTAAATAGTCCTATGACAATAAGCTATTCACATTAACAACTTGAGTCCCTGTTTTTCTAAGGACCAAAACTGAGGAGTCAGACCTAAGTATTTTAATGACCATGTTCTCTCATATAAACTAATTGCCATCATCCAACTCTGCCCCTGTGTTTACCTAAATGTCAGCAATTTGGGTCTCTGATTCTGACAGAGTTCTTTTTTAAATCCCTGAAAATATTAAAATAAAAATCAAGCTCACAGTCATATAAAACATTTTAAGATACAAACTGAATATACAAACGCCATTTCAAAATTGTGTATTTCCATCACTGAAATATGATTAATTTAGCTTTTCGGTTTTTAAAATCATCATTTGATCATACTAAAGGAGGCTATCAGGACGTTCTTAACTCTAAAGAGAAATTCAGTAATTGAAAATGCTAAAGGTTAGCCCCAAGCTGAAATGTAGAGACAGCTGCAAAAAACAACTTTTATCTAAAAAATTCATATCACATTATTTTCTCAACAGTGTCAGTTATCCCAGAGTTTTGCTTGTGGCTGTGTTTATCCTTGCTATTGGGTCATTCTCATGCACAAACTATGCTACAGCAATTCCTGTCGTTCTGTACCTATTCAACTAGGGCACTACTCAAATTACTCACTCGATACTAAAATATACTCTCGTTTCTTCTTTTATGTGGAATAATATCTTACAACCTTTCCATTTTTTATTGTTGATTTTTTTTGTTTGTTTTTTTACTTTTCTGAATGAGATGTGAAGACTGGAGTTGTACAAGCAAGTGGATTCTAAGGCCTTTCTATGGAATTCCACCATACTATTTGCTAGAACAGTACAGTTCTGACCTTCCCACTGTCTCAAAACAGCTGGTGGCACTTCTCTTAGGCTGGGAAGTCACACAGAGATTGAAAGATCTGAAACTATGCCAGGCACCAACCCATTTGTCTTCTTTGCCCAACACTGAGATTTATGGTAGTGCATTTCTCAAAAATATTAAAAATACAAAATTAATGTAAACCTTAGGGTATAGCATTTCCTTTTAAATAAGATAATACCTGACTCCACTATCTACTCTGAAAAGCAGAAGGCAAGGATTTCTGAAAAGCAGAAATCCTAAGTGTTAGGTACAAAACAACAAATAAAAAAACAATACTTAACCTCCAATTTGCCTCATTTCTGGTTACATTCCCTGTGTTAAATAGGGAATTATATATCCAACCAGTACTCTTGGTGATAATTTTAAAACATTACCCACAAAGATGTTGTGTAAAAGTTCTTCTGTAGCATATAAGTTTTCATATATTAGAGCTGCTTTATATAAAATACATTTGTCTGCTTCTGTAAGAACTTAACTCTGACGAATAAGACAACATTTTCTTCATTTAACATTATCACAAACTAAAACTTCCATCTCTTGTCTTTGAAAAGTATTTCCTAACTTGTATATTTCTCAGAAACCACCACATTATCTACCAGTTTTAAACTTCTTACCAGAAATATACATGTAGCATTGGAAACACACACACAAACAGTTATATATTATGTGTATGTGTGTAACTCCTTCAAAATGAGTCAGTATTGTGTGTTTCTATAGTCTTTGACTGTCACTTGTACCAGAGTAAATGTCCTCAATGCTCTGTTAGCCCTGTCTTAGAACTGCACAGTTAAAAATGAGCAAACACCACAAATTCACTTTGCCTTTTAAGATTGTTCTGGCATTAGATCAAAGTGAAGATGAAGAAAAGACCAAGATAAGGCTTAAAGCTAGGAAGCTTGCACAAAAGCATGAGAATTGAAAAATCTGTTTGTAGTTGAAATAACTTGACAACAACTGCTACAACCATAGAAACAAGGCCTCGGGTCTAGTTTGGATTTCAGGAATGAAAGGCAGAACAGATGTTTCAGGTATTGAAAATGAATGTAGAATCTAAACTCTCCTCATATTCCTGAGAATTGACCTTTAAAAAAAACTCACATAGATACATGTTTTATTTGCACTAAGTGAATAAAGCCATAGAAAGGAGAGTTAATACATGGAGTGTGTCTATTGTAATTTATTTAGCAATAAAGAAAAAAGAATAAATTTATTTAGCTTAATATATAAATCATGTGCCACTTAAAGAGAAATGTGCTTTTAGGCTCTGCTAAAGCAAGTATAAAAAAGAAATTTCTTTTTTTCAGGCTGCTTCATAAACAAAACATGAGCTTACCCAGCACTGCCCAGATGCTAGACATCTGTCACTTCACAGATGTCCCTTCAATAACTTCCCCAAACAATGTTGCTCCTCTCCAACCCACAAGGACAATGAGCCCACACTGATTTCTGCCAGTGTCTGGGGATAGACTTTACTGCCTAAAAGTCAGAATAGTAATTACAATTTTCTTAAAAGTGATTTTATAAGCATATGAATTTGCAACACAAATCTAAAAAATGATAGTTGAATATTGGACACTTTAAAAGTAAATCACTGCAGGACAACACTAGCTTTGTCTCTACATTAGTGCATTTATGATATTTTTAAAGCTTTTCTTTGTGAACTTTTGGGTTCATGAAATCATTAATATAGAAAACAATAACTATCTTACCTTTTAAGTCAAAATTAGCTGAGCTAGTTAACCAATCACAAAGGAAATAATTCTCACATTATTTCAGATCTTTGATGGACTTGATTCACTAAAGAAAACTTAAATCACCATATATTGAAAAAGCAATCTTCCTTGCAAAATGCTTTTCCCAGATTCAGATACTTTTACCTGTTATAAAAGATAATGTTTCCATAGGTTGTGTTCATAACGATTATCCATTCTCTGAATACTGCTGTCTTTAAGTTTCTAGAAACAAGAAGATGCAGTTCTGAGTACATAAGTGTGTATGTTGATCCTCTATGAAATACAAGTATTAATCAGAAATCAGATTAGGAGAAAATTAAATACAAGTGTGTATATGGAAAGAAAATGTGGTTGTATAAAGATACCCATGAGTAAAATGATAGCTATATACATTTTATATATGCATGCCAGCATCAGTTTGCGAATATGAACAAGAACTGTGAATTCTTGTCCTTTAATATAACATTTGGAGCTCCCACCTCTAGACCTCAGTTCCAAGCTAGAATGGAAACCTATAGTTAATTGGTCAAGTTTCATTTCTTTTTGGCTCCCTGATGATCTGTGAATTCTCAATTAACAAATCCTAAATACTGAGTCAAAGCAGAAATGGTAGATTTTTCCATTTCTAACTTATGTCTTAGATTAGACATTTTACATATATATTTAGGTCCCTTCACTTTCTAACTTACAAGTTATATTACAGAAAATAGTGAATAATTAGTTAAGGGAACTAATAAAGTTTCCAAAATTCTTCTCATAGTAATTTTTGCTTTTCCTTTTACAAAAGTAATGACACCATGTCCTTGACTTAGTGTTATTTAAAAAAACACACACACACATGTGAAGACAATCTGGAAGCTTGATACATGTAAAGATAAACATATGAAACAGATCAATACATTATTGGTGTGTGTCTTAGACTGAATTTATGGAACTGCTTCTCCTTGGAATATCTTGGTCAGGTTTTTTGCCAGAGCTCTTGAAACCAACTATCTATCAAACTCTGCCTAAGCAAAGTCTGTATTCTCATTTGCCTATGAAGAAAATTTCCAACTTTTGAATGTTCCATCTGCCTTGAAAATTAGTTTGCACATTATCATAAGTGATTTTATCTTTGAACATTCTCTAAGCCCATCTTATCTATAACATTTTTAGACATTCTTCCCCTTTGAGGTTACCTTAGGAAGTTTAAGAGATGATTACAGACTTAAAATCAAATACAGACAGATAGACATATACTCATGAAAATACTGACCAAAATAAGTTTTTAAATGATTTTCATATTAAATATTTAACATTATACATATGAGTTATTAGAGATTTTGTTATAGAGAATTAATGAGGAGTTTCTAAAATTTATTTATAACTGAAAAAGTTTCTCTTTGTTGTTGCCAATACCTGCACTGATAATTTATATGAAATCTGTGCTGAAAACTACAAGACATATTGAGAATTATCCATCTATTTCATCTTTCAGGACCACTAACATGTAGGTGTTATCTAACCTGCACACTAGGAAATGCCCTTCAACTAGAATATTTAGAGAAATGATCAATAATAGAGTAATTTATTCAACCACAAACTATTTTTGGAATCATTATAAGCCAATTAATGCTTTTAAAATATTATATTATTAGTATTTTTAATATAACAACATTTGATGTAATATGTATGTGAAGATAATTTATTTAAAAGACCAAACTACTACTTATAAGTAATATGGTGCTTATAAGTAAATGAAATATTAAACTTTCCTGGAATATTTTCAATATGAAGCTAAACTAAATCATCACTTGCTTGTGATGATACACATCACAAGGTGTGGGTAGGTTGTTTTATTCAAAGTTCTTAGCAACAGAAAATAGCTGTTCTTCTTTCTGTCATTATATAAACCCTGCTTGGATACCTTAAAATTTTAATGACAAAGAAGTTAATTTCAAAATAATACCTTATTCATTTTACATATCCTGATACCTCGCTGAATTTTGCACAAGTTTTACACAAAATATATTTTTATATTGAATTACACTGTACCAATATTTATGCATAATTCCTATCCACAGCCATTCAAGATATATTCCATACAAATTATGTTTACTAATAATGGTCCACTGAATTATGGTTGGTTTTTCTTTCTAGAGGGAAGCAGTAGAACATCTGGCTATTGCCAGATGTTTTTGTTATAAATGGTGTTAAAGGTTTTCTGTGTCTGAGCTTTATGTAATTATCTCTTTGGGGAGTCTAATTTTATTATAATCATTCTTCAGCTCATTTTAGTGAATATTCATATTCACTATCAAGAATTGTTCTTTCTCACTGGGTAACTGTTAAGTTGTTTAAATGCTTACTGAATAGAGAGATCTAGAAATGTGTCAAGTTTCAAACTCCACATTTCTTCCTACTCTTATGTAAATGTCTTAGTCATGTCAGGCTGTTATAACAAGAATATCATAGATTAGGTGGATTAAACAACAAACTTTATTTCTCAGTTCTGGAGACTGAAAATACCAAGAATTAGGTTCTGTTGGATTCATTGTCTGGTGACAGGTCACTTCTTGGTCTACGAATAGCTATCACCTTATTTTATTCTTACATGGTGGAGAGAACAGTAAGCTAGCTGGCTTTCTATTTCTTGAAAAGACACTCACCCATTATGAAAACTCGACTGTTATGGCCTAATTACCTCCCAATGGTCTCATCTACCACAGTAAGGCTTCAAAATATGAATTTTAGAGGAACACATTCAGTTCAGTTCACAGCAAAAGAGTACAAGTATGTATTAGAACATTTTATCCATTTAAAAGTCTTACATTAAGAGCAAAATTATCATATATTTATTCTATATTACAGTTTTTTAAGATAAGCATAAAGTCTATTTTAGTAAATTTTTATTTTAGAAAGGCTTTTTTATATCAAGTTCCTATAAATGTCTATTAGCTTAATATAGTTCTTAATCCATTTAACTACTAAGTTTCTAGGTGCTTTACTTTAATTTATTCATAACTATTTGGCAAAATCTATTAAGCAAAATGACAATTTGTCACTAATGTAATTTAAGATTTTTAATGGAATATTAAAAATATAGAATCAAAAGTAAATATTCACCTGATCCTTTTATAAAATGTTGTATTATGTCACATGGTTTATTTTTAACATTTTTAATTGTTTTTTTTAATTTTTACATAGAACTGGGGTGTAGGCCAGAGGTGCAGGGAGTAAGAGGATTCACCGGAGACATAATGGGGAGCATAACAGGCAGATCTACTGAAATACAAACTGAGGGAAGCAGCAGGCAAGACAGGGGAGGTCTGCTGAATGCTCCCTGGTTGGTGATCAAACTCACGCTGTACAGGTGATAGCACTGCGATTTAACTCCTAGGCCACCAGGTAGGCCCACAATAAGTATTTTTTTAAAGATTTATTTATTTATGCATACAAGAACTGCGGTACAGGCCAGAGGTGTAAAGGGGAGTGGGGAGTGAGGAGTGTTCACCAGAGACAGAGTGGGGAATAGAACAGGCATATCTACTGAGATACACTGCTGAGGGCAACAGTGGGCGAGACAGGAGAGGTCTGCTGCTCCATATGGGTTACCCCCCTGGACAGGAATTGAATTTGTGCTGCAGTGACTGCTGATAGATAGATCAGAGTGCTGAGACTTAACCCCTTGCACAACCACAGAAGCCCTGTTTAAGTTTTTTAAAATATAAAGTACTGGAACATTTTTAAGATGGTCATAATACATTTCATAATCTTCATATATTTTTAAAAATATGAAAGTTTGACTTATAAATCATAATTCAACAAAGTTATATAACTTTACCCTAATTTTAGTAGATCAGGCATGACTTGATTAATATTGGTTGTGCTATTTTCTCTATTTTTATTTGAAAGTTGCAGTATGTGTGAATATAAATGTTTATATTACCTAAGATCTCTGTATTCCCATTGTATCCTTTAGTTCCATTTCAAGAAGCCCAAGACCTTTATGTTACAAAATTCATACTACTTCTCTGAATTAAGATAAAAGTTGTAAAGGATTTTTCTACAGAGAAGGAGAATGAAATAATGTGACTAAATTATAGATAATTGCTTCTAGAAATGAAATAAACATATTTTATCACTAACAATTTTTGTCATGTGCTGAGCACATTTAACATTATCCATAGTTTGTAGTATATCACTATGCAAAGACTGCACATACTGACACCATTCCTACACAATAAAGGTTCTTTTGTATTACCACATTTTGTAAGACAGAGTTCAGGACCACTAGAAAGGACAATAGACATTCCAAAGGGCAGGGGATAACTTTAACTGGAAGTGTATACTGAAAAATCATATATCAATTTTATTTGTCACTTTTACATAATTATTATCTCTTTCTTACTTGGTGGGAGTAAGGACAGGAGAGGTGTTCTAGGAATCTCTTGTCTACTTGTTTTCTTTTAATGTCTGAAATGGAATATCTGGCTATAGCATACATCTCTCCACACATCAGGATGTTAATCTTCAAAATGGCATTAGTTTCTACCCTCCTTCATTTTTGTGAGGTTATCATGAAACCCATGTAATAGCTGGGACTGACATCATTTTAAGAACTACACAAACATTGTTTCCAAATGTGTGTCTCTGGTTAGTTTCAGGTGTTTCCAAAGGTAATAACCTCAGAGCATCCCTAAGGGGTATCCTAGTACATTTAAACCCCTAAAATGGACCTGCCATAACATTTGCCCTGACATGTCTTAGATAATAGTGAACTATTTCTTTATAAAATAATAGGAACTAAAATAAAGATAAGTACTAATGACTTCATTGATTCTCACAATACCTTACAAAGTACCTGCTATTATTTTTCCCATTTTGTAGACATGTAGTTTGATATTTAGAATATAGTGTCAATAAATGATATATCTGGAAAAGACAACTTTTTGTGAACTTGATATGCTGATAACAAACCTTTTTTTTAAAGCACTAAGCAACAGAAGAAATTAGATTTATACAAATGTCTGATAAAGTTGAGTGATACTGATGGCACTGACTACTCTTGAAATGACCATAATTTGGACAATATGGTGATTCCTCCAAGGGAATGTAAGTATATATTTCAAGATCTATAGTTGACTTTAGATCATGTAGATGAAATAAAAATAAACAATTTAATTTTGGAAAATGATAGCAGAATGATACTAGCCTATTATTTTCTGAAACAAGTTTATGTTTTAATAATTCTTTTTACAAGTTCATATGTAACAGTTCTAATGTTATCTGAGGAATATTTTATTCTTCATAACCAATCTCATTGGCTTGGCTTTTGGAGATTAGATAATTGATTTCGAACTCTCTTTAGTTCTTAATTTACTTATTCATGGACTTTAATGGACATTAAAGGGTTTAAAATATAGTAGCACATTTTAGAAGTAGTCTTGTTGTGAAGGGTGGAGAGTATAGTTTTATTTTGCTGTTCCAACTATAAAGCCTGAAAAGCTAGGTGCATGCATCTAGCTTTCAATATTTTCATCTTCTAGCTTGACTGTAATTGATATTAAGTAATAGTTATATATTCAATTATGTATATAACAAAATGTATTATAAATATCCTGTTCCCATGATGAGGAATATAATTATGATCACATTAAGTGAAAAACCACTTTTCTAGTGAAAATTACAATATAAAGACATTGAAAGTGAGTAGATGACATTTCAATAAAGTGTGGAATTTTGGGGAGACCACAGCTTTTAGCTATTGCAAAACAAGGAGAAAAATAATTCATATGAATTCAGTTGGTGAAAGGGGAGTAGAGAAGCATTGAGAAAACCATTTTAGTAAAAAAAAATGTATGTTGAGTCATAAATTGGGAATTTAACAAGGTAAGAGATTGAGAAAGAAGAAAATGGACACAACATGCAAAGTATTAGGCTTTGAAGAGATCAGACATGTTTAGATAAAGTAGATTATTCATTCAGTATGACTGAAAGATGGAGATTAAGACCAGGACCAAGGATTAACTGAGCAAAATAAAGTGTTTCAATCTCTGAATAGAAATTTGAACACTATCGTAGTGACAATGAAAAGAGATTGAATATATTTTTTAACATTTTTTTATACTGAAGATTTTAAGCAAAGCAATAGAATAATCAGATTTTGGAATGGTTTCTAGCTACAGTGTAGAAAAATGGAAGTTAGGAAGAGACATTGCTAAGTTCCAATTTCACATTGCACTGGGGCTAGTAGGAAAACTTGAAAGATATTTAAAAAATAGAAAAATCAATTTGTGGTACTGATTGTCCAGACAGGGAGAGTTAAAGAGTGTTAAGTGTCTCATATGATTCTCATATTACTGGCAGGGACAGCGGGGTGGATAATAACCCTGTTCTCCCTAAATATATACTCCAGAAAAAGCAAGTTTTCCATGATAGGTTATAAATTCAGTTTCAGACTCATTGATCTGAAATTATCAATAAAATATAATTAGAAATGTCCAATAAGTATATGCATACACAGGACTAGAGCTCAGAAAATAGATCTCAATCAGACATACAGATTTGGAAGGTGTCAACATTCATTCTCTTTTGATCTTTTGGGAGTCATTAAGCCTTTTAAAGAAATGTGGGATGAGAAGAGATAATAGCATTTGAGAGACACATAAAGTTTTTTGCTCTTGTAAAGAGACTGTGAAGAAACATCTAGGGCAGCAGGCTAAATAGCAAGTAAGTATATTGTCCTAGATATACTAAAAAAAGAGTGTATTAAGGAGTAAGCAGTGAGCTGAGTTAAGTGTCACCAGTGGGTTCAAATTATGAAAACAGTACATAATACTTATCAAAAATATGCCACTGGTGACTCTGATAAAAGTTTCAGAGAAATAATGGGAGGTGAGAAAATAGAGTCTGTAAGTGCAGTATCTCTTTTATTAGGTTTTCTTTTGAAGAAGGGAGATAAAGATCAAGTAGAGATAAAAGAGAATATAGGACAGAACAACTCTAATTTTTAAAATAGAAAAAGACTTGAAGATGTTTAAATCTGACAGCGAAGGAGCGGGAGAGAGAACAAAATGGAGCCACAAAGAGAGGGACCGTCATCTCTGGATCAGTGTCCCTGAGGAGCAGTATGAAATTGGCACCCAAAGATTACATGGAGACTGGTCTAGAGAAGAGAGTGGAGTAATTCTTCAACCCTGACAAAATAAAAGGTGGGATGAATGGATCCAGGTATATATTAGCATGTCAAGTTAATTGCAAGAGGCTGAGGCAATCCCATCAGATATTAGTTGATGCTAGCACATAGGAGACAGGAGAGAAGTAATGTTGGCAGAATGATAGAGTCTAAAATATGTAAAGGGCAGGAATCAGAGCTTCCCAAAAATATTTAGGAACAAGGACCTGGAAAATCTAAGTGAGAAAAATAAAAGCAAGGAGGTTATAGTCACAGAATTGTATATTCAATTTAATATTTCATAGCTGAGATTCTGCAGATGAAGGGAAAGAACAAGCTAAGTCTATGAGAGTGGTGGACTCATGAATGACACAGAGGTGCAAGTCAATAGCATCGAAGAAGAAGATCTGAGAATGGAGATTTTTCAGATGTTTCATGTCATAGAGAGCAATGCCACTCAACGGTTATATGAGGGCTGCAATGCAAGAGCTCATGCACAGAAACTTAATGATTTTAAAAGAGAAGCACATGTTGTCTTGCAGTTGGTGAAGGAACAAAGACATGAGCCTGAACTGGATAGATGTTCAGCTGGACCTCAGTTGTCATAGTTGACTGGTGAATAGAGGAAAATCTTTAAAGCAATGTTATGACCACTTTAACTATGTAAGACCTATCCTATGAGAGTCACCATTTCAAACAATGAGAATCATCATCAATGTGGAGGATTCCCTGTGACCTGTTCCAGTTTTGTGCACAGACCATAATCTAATGCCATTTTTTAGTCCTTTGGAATAAATCCATGCATTCTCCCTCTGTCAAAAAAAAAAAAAAAAAGGCAGAATTAGGAATTTAAAAAATTCCTAAAAAAAAAAAAAACAAAACCAAACCTTACCCACTTCCAAAGCAAGTAATACCACAAATATAATTAAATCTTATTAGCTTTTTAAAAGTATTTTCAGTATTTCCTTTCTATTGGATATGTTAAAATGTAGGGCAGAAATCCACCCCTTTGGTTTCTCAGAGGGGAAATCTGGTGCTAATCTGACGAGGACAATTAAATTTGCTAAATGTGAAATAAAGACATTTTGTGTTCTCTCCACTTTTTTTTTTTTCCCCTACCAGCTTTATCACACAAGAATTTGTTAAGTAGAACATCATGTGAACATAAGTTTGCACTTACAGCTTCTTTGTAAATTCTTAAGGTATAAACATTCTGCTTCTGACTCTGACTAAATTTACCAAACATTGAGAAAGTTATCACCATATCATTATTTTGAGATTGTTATCTCTACAGACAAGAACATTGGTTTTACAAATTTGCGATTTCTTTTTCATCCTAAAAATGGTCTTGTGGATGCTTCATTCAATTAAAAGATTTAATATCATAGTTTATTTAATGTATAATTCATTCAAAATTATGTAGGGTCTCTTGATATTACAAATTAGAATACCCCCCTAATTTTTATAATCTTTAAATATGTAATTAACATGCATTTTCAATATCACTTGGAGAATTTGGAATCCAGATTTGTCTGGAACTGTAAGAATTAATAAAAATAGAGTTGTTAAATACTGCCTTTCTTCTCAAGGTTTGCCAATCACAAATATGTGAAAGTGTGATAACTTCATGCTTAACTTTGGATTATATATTTCCCAGTTCAAATTCTAATTTTAGGAAATGTCTCTTATTTACAAAGTCTTTATAAGAGTACTTGCTCAAAAATCTTTTCACCCTTTGGAAGACCACAGTTCTGGAAGAAATCCATTTGGTCATAATATATTTCCCAATCTGGTACTCAGGGTAAAAGTCAGAAACCTACATAAGTTACAAGGTGTCTTGCAATTTTCCAAAGACAGTGAAAGTGATTCAAATGTACTCCATATTTAGTGTTCTCTATACTCCAAGGTAATTCTGCAAGGAGAAAAGAATCATCACAGATATTCCAGACTAAAATGTGCTTTTAAAATTCACATTTTATAGACACACAATTACAAGAGAAATTTATTTACCTAGCTTAGAGAAGAGCATTCTCATGGCAAATAGCAAATAACCCTTTTAAAAAATATTCCTTCCCTCTTTTTTCCTCCCTCCCTCCCTCCCTCCCT
>JAGFMF010011830.1:18212467-18245895 GCA_019455555.1 Galemys pyrenaicus
TCCTTCCTTCCTTCCTTCCTTCCTTCCTTCCTTCCTTCCTTCCTTCCTTCCTTCCTTCCTTCCTTCCTTCCTTCCTTCCTTCCTTCCTTCCTCTCTCTCACACCCACTCATCAGTCAGTCTTCCCTATGTCCAATTGAAGAGTGATTTTGCGGTTTCTTCTTTCTCCAAATAAACCTATTAATGGTATTTGATGTTACATATCTATATCTAGATATAAATTTGACTTTATAGATAAACTTTTTCAAAACTTTAGGCTTTAAGAATATTCTGCTGATTTCTATTTGCAGAGCTAATACATTTTCACCTTTTAGAGTGAATATTTGCATTACTATTAGCATAACAAAAGCATACGAATATAAATTTTAACACTAGCTTTCCTTATATAGGTTGTCTAACATCATCAAGTGACGTCTCAGAATGTCAAATAAGAGCTATTTAGGTAAATATCAGGAAATTAATGGATGATTTTGTCTAAAGCTCTCATCTTTGAGGTGAAGTAAGAGAGAGGATCAATGGTTGTATTTCAAACAGTTTTGCCATGAGAGATCCATGTTCAGGAAATGGTATCATTAGAATCACTACTGTTCATATTAACATTTTCCTAGGAAAAATGGTATTCCAAAACGTTCAGAAAGAGGTACCATATTAAGCAAGCATCTAATTCTTGGTATGCTGACTTGTTTCATAAATTTATTTTTTATTGTTTATTTATTCATCACATAGTAATGTTTACTTTTTAAAAAATATAATAACTTACATTAACTTCTAACTTACATAAACTCACTAAAGGCCATTATTATTTTCTATTATACTAGAATGTTTCAGTCCTAATTTGTAATTGGGAACCAAGAGGTAATAAAATCTTAAAATTTCAAGCTAATAGTAAATCCTAGAAATTTAGCCATGGAACTGTGGCTGCAGAAGAGGAGGGGGAAGAACAGAGTAGGGAGGAAACACAAAGGTCTATGGGATATACTGTGGATGGGTGTAGGAACAATACCTGAAAGGAGAAGTCTCATCCCTGTAAGACACAAATAATGACCAATAAATCAATGATAACTCAATAAAAGAAATATACTCTCATAATTTCTAATGCTGTTTTTTAAAAAGTGACCTAAATTTTTAATTTATAAAATATATTAAAACATATACTGCAAAATATTTAATATATCTCAAAAATTTAATGCTATCCACAATAAAGATAATAAAATATGAATCAATACAACCCAACTCTTACAAAATAAGAAATGTGTTTCCAGCAAGATTCAAAGAATATAATGCACAGAATTATTATCTCACCTTGATCATCCCCAACAATTTTATATCAAAGAATGCATGTTGACAACACTGCTGTGGACTCACTTGCCAGACAATAAGTAAGCTTTTGGCTTCTGGAATCTCCCCCACATATCTGCTTTTTTTTTTTTTTTAGGTTAACTTACTGATTTTACAGATTCTTGGACGACTGAGTTTTCATGATATTTTCTGCCTATAAAATGATCTATGAAAGTTACACCATCTCAACTTACAGTTATGTACTTCTTTCTGGTGTGATTCTATTTGTATGTAAAATAGCATTTCTATAAGAGAGCTGCTTAGCTCAGGTCTTAGACTTCTGACAAAGCTACTCATACCTGCAAACATGTAATACAAGCAGCCCTTGATTTTCTTATGACCTTTTTGAGTATGCTGAATACAGATGAGCAGCTGCACCTGCTAAGTCAGCTCTACAGTCTGAGTAAGTTACAAAACCTCTCTGTGCCCCAATCTCCTCATCTATTAAGTTAAGGTGAAAATAAATGCCTATACTACATGGTCATAATGTTAAACTAGTTCATACATACAAAAATTTTAGAGGAAATAACCTGATAAATAGTAAATACTCAATGTATATTACTATGGTAATTATAAAATATTATTATCCCTCTTTAATCTTCCTCTACTTTCCTTCTTAAAGCTTAAAAGACTGAAAAATGTTCATACTGAGGTCTTATAGATGTATAAATTAGTTCATTGTTGAGTTATAAAGAGAATCATAATAGAATCAGTTCACTTATGCAAAATTATTTCTAAAGGGAAAAATGCATTTCATGCTCTAAACTAGAGTGCAAATAAACTTTAAAACAAAGACCATTTTTGAAATGAGAATTGTTTCTGTGAAGATAGTACAGAAAACATTATAAACAAATGCTTTTGGATTTATGTTGTTTTGTTTTCTATGATTTTATTTGTTTATATTTTGCATGAGACTCAAGGTGGAGATACTAGCCTTTATGTTCATCATAAAATATGTTGATTATAATTTTGAGAAATTATGAGAAAATGGAAGAAGTGAGAGGCACCTACATAGTCACAGGCAGGCAGGAGCACTATGGACTTTTCTATTTTTTATTTATTTTTTAAAGGTTTATTTATTTGTGCATACAAGAATTAGGATACAGGCCAGAGATGTGGGGGGTGAAAAGATTTATCAGAGACAGAGCGGGGAACAGAACAGGCAGATTAACTGAAATACACTGCTGAGGGAAGCAGTAGGTGAGGCAGGAGAGTCTGCTGTGCCATGTGGGTCTCTTCCCTGGCTGGGGATGGAACTAATGTTGCAGTGGCTGTGGCTGCCTCAGAGGGTGATGCTTAACCCCTTGTGCCACCAGGGAATCTTTCCCTGTGGACTTTTTTTTTATAAGGAAGTCACTGACCCACAGAAATTCAAACTATAAATAAGCATAAAATTGAAAGTTTTCCTCTTACACCAAAGCTTGAGAAAGTTATCACCATATCATTATTCTTTTCCAGAAGTAACCAATGTTAATAGTGTCTCTTTTTTAAATTGTGATAACATTTTTTGTACCATTGTATATGATTTAAAAGTATAAAATGACACCCTTAAAGTATATGTCATATACCTCACCCACCACCTAGGCAGAGAATGTCCTCCACCACTTAGCTTTCCACATCTCCCTCTTCCTATGGTAGCCTCAATTCTAGTCAGATTTTTAGGTTTTGTCATTGGTTTAATTTTATCTGACCCATTGTTTCGTTCCTATATATTCCACTTACAAATGTCATCATTTGGTATTGTCTTTCTTCTTCTGACTTACTCTGCTTAACATTATCTACTCCCTTTCCATACACATCATTGCAAATAACAAGATATTATCCTTTTTTATAGCTGAATAGTACTTCATTATGCATATGTGCCACATCTTAAACCACTCATCTGTCTTTGGGCACTTAGGTTGGATCAGTAGCTTGACTTTTGTAAATAGTGCTGTAGTGAACCAGAACCATAGTTAGATATTACCTCATCACTGTGATAATGACCCATACTAAAAAGGCCAGAAGCAAGTAAGGATGTTGAGAAAAAGGGACACTCATACATTGTTGGTGGGACTATAGACTGGATGAGTCCCTATAGAAGACAGTATGGAGATTTTTCAAAATATTGAAAATAAAGCTACCATATAATCCAGCAATTCCATTCCTAAATATCTACTCAAAGAATGCAAAAACACTAATTTGAAGGGTAATATGCTTTCCTATGTCCATTACAGGTAATATTTTCCTTAATGAGTATTCCTTTAATGATTTTCAAAACAAATCACTCTAGTAGTTTTAGTCTTTCACAGAGTCCCAAATACATTGTCACCAGTAGTTCCCAAAAGCACCTTCAGAAAATATAAACTTTTGAGCTTAGTTTTCTTATCTCTTAATCAGTCAGCATCTCTGAGGGAAATACTGCCTACTGCAGAGGTTTCTGTAAAAATGTGGGCCTTTTTATGTCAATTAAGGTTCGTGGCATTTCTCTTTACAAATTGATGCAGTCCTGTCCATGACCCAAATAATTGTCAAGCTTATCAGCAGTATGATGCTGATACAGCAAAGCTCCTGATAATCTCTCCACAGTTGCTTTATAGATGCATTTTTTAATAAAAGGCCAACATGCATGGCAGTACATAGGGCATTGGTGTACTTTTGAAAAACTGGAATTAAAGGAGTCCCCCTAGGGAACAGACATATTTAATGTTATGTGGGTCCTAAACATACCTTTGTATGACAATATGTATAAGACTGGCTGTCTCTTTTATCATTCTAAGTAATGAAAGAGTTGTTAACATGAATTGGTAATTGTGCATATTGTCATATCACAAACCAAGGGAATAAATTAACTGCTAGCCACATTCGCCAGGTTCAAATCACTGCTTTCAGCCTCTGTGGTTTTTTTCTAAATAATCGACCATTTTTGTAAATCCACCAATGAGTTCATAGTTTGCTAATGTTTTTTCTTGTCCTTCAGAAAATGAAATATTCTATATCTATTTGTTCTAAATGTATGTTTTAAGTATCTATTCTGTACTAGGCACTATTCTAGGTACTCAGTATATATATCACAACCCAATTAACAAAAATTTCTAACTTCATGAAATCAACATCCTGGTAGCAGAAGCCAGGCAATAAATGATAAGTGTAATAAATAAGAAAATTCTATATTATGTTAGAAGCTGGGAAGTGTTATGGAAAAGATGAAAAATGTAGAGCAGGGTAAGGTATTTAAGGAGTCCTGATGGGGATTGCAATTTAATAAGAGTGGTGTGGATAGATATCAATGAGAAAGCAATATATAAATAAAATCTTGAAAGAGATTGGCCATGATTATAACTTGATAAGAGTAGAGAGGAAACATGATATCAACATCCTAAAGTATGTTTGCAGACATTAAAGTGACTCAGGAGGGAGTGAATAAGATAAAGTAAGGGAGAAGTGTAGAAGAAAAGTGAAAGTGATAAAGTGACAATTCACATCGGCTATCTAGGAGAAGACACAGACTTAAGCTTTTAAAATGAGAGAAATGGAGAGTCTTCAGTATAGCCATAATCTATAAAAATTTGAGAGGATTATTCTGTGTATTAATAAGAGACTTTAGGGGTTAATAGAAGCAATTTAGAATGCTATTTCTAGCATTTAGAGTTTAAATTCTGTTCTAGAAAACCAGGGAGGAGATTCCTGTGGGTTGGATTAGTGTCACAATAGCAGGAATAATACAGTCCTCTCATTAAGATATTAAGCATAGAATTTGTCATCCTTTTTGAGTGCATTTGATTATTTTAAGACAATACCCTAGCTCCTCCAAAAAGATCCTTTATTTAAAACCAAAATGAGGGGCCTCCCTGGTAGTGCAAGGAGTTAAGTTGCAGCAGCAGGAAACTATCACCAGCCATGGTAGCACAAGTTCAATACCCAACCAGGGAAGTGACCCACATGGCACAACAGACCTTTCCTGTCTCACTTGCTGCTCACCTCAGAAGTGTATTCCAGTCAATCTGCCTGTTCTGCTCCCCACTCTGTCTCTGGTGAATCCACCCCCTGCACCTCTGGCCTACACCCCAGTTTTTGTATACATAAAGAGATAAATCTTTAAAAACTAAATGAAACCAAAATGAAGGAAGATGAGGTAGATGAGGTAGGGAAGACCACTAATGGTTTAATTTTAGGCACTTCTGAAGTAGATGTTCCAGGCAGAGCTTTGCATAAATCTCTCAAATTACTCTGCAAGTCCGTTTTTACTTAAGCACAAAACAATTTGTGTCAGATGATTCTAGTAAGTATGAGGAGGAACAAGATTGAACAGAGATTTATATAATGTTCTCTGTTTTTTCAAACATGAGGTATATCTTAACACTTACTGTGAGTCCAACACTATTCTTAGTTGAGATCCCACAGAGAACAGCACGAACAAATGTCCAAGCCTTGGTAGAGCTTGTATTTTGACAAATACAGTAATAAACATGTAAGTAACCTACATTGTGTATCATGCAATGAAAAATGTCATCAGGGGGAAAAAAAAGGTATAGTTAGGTAACAGAAGTCAGAGTGTTCAACAGGTGAGGGAAGTTTCATGTTCATATACAGTGGTCAGGGTAGGCCTCATTGATGACAAGAAAGAAGTAAAGCAGATGAATTCCATGTTCATATTTCATATTCTGAAATCTCATAATGAACCCCTATTGCTTCCTAAGGAATTTGATAATTGATCATTTAATGATTCAAAGGACTCTGGCAAGAATTTATTTAAAATGAACTGTAAAATAATACTGTATTGCATATAGTCTTTTTCACCATCATTTTTCTTAAAATATAATATATTCAAAAATTATTATATAATTCACTAATGTATAAAAGAGTTGATATGGCACAGTTCTCAGTACAAGTTATAATTATGTTTCCTTTCTATTCTAGCATGAATTATATATAATATATAGACAAATAATATATATTACATATAATACATAATGCATTATATATATTATTTGAGAAATAACTAAAAAGTAATGTAAATGAGAATAAATGCTCTAATTTGAAAATGACATTCTGCCTGCTTTATATCAAGTTAAATGTGAAATAAATTGAAAATATAATTAAATTGTTTTAAAATACAGGAACTAGTCCAATGATAATAAAATAAATCGTGCCATTTTCCAAATATGTCCTGGCATTCTGCTCTGATGGTGAAGCCAAAATCTTACTGGAATCTTTTAGGCAATTTTGTGATGAACTTCACCTTTCCAGCTGGCTTTACATAGCACCATGTTCATTATCCAGAATAATAGTCATCTTTAGTATGTCACAAATCTGAACAGCTATGGCATTCATTCCCAAAGTTCAGCACAACACATTAACAAGCTTTTCACTTAGAGATTGTCTAGGTGATTATGAGAGGTTTATTTTTCATTTTCTTAATCTAGGAATCAAACCCCAAGGCCACATAATGTTTAAATATTATTATCTAAATATTATCCCTGATCTGTGACTTCAAATCATTCTCCAGGTGAAATTAGAGGAGAATTAATACACAGACACAGACACATACACCACATGCACACAGACACATACATATACATAATCCATAGACAAACATGCACATATATGTGTGTTTCTAAAAATAGAAGTTTATGAGGGACACTCATAGTATTCATGGACAATAAAATTGGGGACATTAGTTTTAAAAACCATTGCCAGGGCCTCTCTGGTGGTGCAGTGGGGTAAGCAACGCACTAGGAAGCAAACCGCAGCCACTGCAGCACAAGTTCGATCCCTGCCACCAGCCAGAGAGGGGACACACATGGCACAGCAGACCTCTCCTGCCTCACCTGCTGCTCCACTCAGCAGTGTGTTTCAGTCAGTCTGCCTGTTCTGCTCCCTGCTCTGTCTCTGGTGAATCTTCTCACTGCCCTGGACTCTGGCCTGTACCCCAGTTCTTGTATGCATAAATAAATAAATATTAAAAAAAAAAAAACATTACCAGGTTCCTTACTGCAAGATTTCTCAAAAATGTTAACAAGATATAGGTACTAGAGATTGGTGCAATTAGTAATGCTCTTCAATGAGCTGTTATTCATAGAATCATTACTTTTGTAGAAAAACCTATTTACAAGGAACATTGCTTGGAAAAACCTTATGCAAAGGACAGAGCCTTAAACACACTGGGTGCCAGCCACTTCACTTGTTATATTCTTATCACCTCCAAGTAGTTGTCAGAACTCTTTTGTATGCAAATACTAAAACCCAATTTACACTAATTTAAGGCTCCTAAAATAGTTTCCTGTCAAAGGAATGTGAAAATACAGGACTAGAACTGCCTTTATAAACAGCTGGGTCCAGGGATTCTATCATGTTTCCAGACCATCTCTGGCCCTTCCCTCCCAGTTGTCAGGTTCATTTCCAGCTTGGCAGACTCACTTCAGAGGGCACCCCTCATCAAATTCAGACTCACCTCCCCTGTGCCTCTCTCAGTTGATTGAAACATTACTTCTATATTTTCCAACGAAAGTCTCTTATTTAATCTCATTCATGTCACATAGCCCTGGTCCCCAACTGACACCGGCGTCAGCAGTGAGGACGCTGAGCCTCACTGCTCGGAGCTTGAATGACCAGCCCAACTCAGACTGGGCATGAGGGGATGCCAGCTCACACTCTCCCCATGCTCTGAAAGCAGGACAGTTCCCCCAAAATGCATTGAGACGTTGGAAGCAGAGATTAAAGGACTGACAATAAAAAAGAAAAAGAAGTGATTATAACTCTAAATGGTAACACAAAGTGAGGAAGAAGTAAACGCTAACATTGACTGTCCTAAAAAGAAAGCCTATATTTTTAAAATGTAGCAAACTCCCTCACTTAGCATATAACTTTACTAAAATATTTAATAAACTGTATTTATCAGTATCACAGGTTGTTTCCTATGTTTGACTCTCAAGTCCCTCATCATCCCCTGTACCCAAGGCAACCACAAGTTCTATGAACTTTTCTGCTGCCGCCTCTTGCATCACTGGAGATCCCCTAGAAGATCTTTTCCTACTCATCTCTGATCACAGTGCCTGAAATACTGCATGTATACCAGGCCTGCTAAATTGAATAGAATTTTTATTTCAGGAAGTATATCTTATTTGTTCTCTTTCCAAGGCTGGCAAACAAATGCTTAAGAAAATATGAAACAGCAATTTAGTAGACTCAGTAGTTTGATGAGTATATTTCACAGGTGTATCTGAAAACACAATTTGAACAGTATCACACTGAGACCGGTATTGAAAGACAGAGTAGTAAATCCTTGACTTGGACATTCTCAGAAGAAACTGCATTTTAAACAATCTATATGACATTGTAAACTTAATTCTGTGCTCATTCAAACTGTTGAATGAATAAAAGAAATAATATATAATAGTAGTTCACTTATTTTAAATTACAGTGTAAATATATTGCTTAAAATTATAGAACGATGGAAACCAAATTCAGCTTGCTGAGAAGGTTGCAACAGAGCCAAAGCAGTGCCAAAATGTGCTCCCTACCTACATCCTCAGTAAAATAAATTCCAAATTTCAGCTGGATACATGACCACAGTAAAAAAAGAAAAAAAGTATACTTTATGGTTAATCATTCAGTGAAGTATACCCCCAAATGACTATAGTCTGGATATGGTGTGTACACATACATGTAGAGTGTAAATTTTTGGAAATGTGTTTAAAGGGTAAGATGTGGCCCTCTCATTCCTATTCTCTTTCTCATTGTGTATTTTAACACATAATAGTGTGCATTATGAGGTCTCTCTGGTGGCTCAGGGATTAAGTATCATTGGTATCAAGCTATCATCAGTTACTGCAGCAAGAGTTCAATTCCCAGCCAGGGAGCTGACCCACATGTCGCAGCAGACCTCTCCTGTCTCACCTGCTGCTCCCCTCAGCAGCATGTTTCAGTCGACCTGCCTATTTTGCTCCACACTCTGTCTCTGGTGTAGCCTCTCAACCCCACACCTCTGGCCTTGTATGCATAAATAAATAAATCTTTAAAAATATAATGTGTATAATGAATAAATTTTATGGCAAAATGGCATCATACAACTTGGACCATGCATGTCTTGAGCACATGTGGCAAAACAGGAAGATGGAATCCAACTCCTTCACATCATGAACCAAAATAGCCATATCAGCTCTGGACTCCCACTTCTGGAATTTTATATGAAAGGTAAATAAGCGTCTACTGTGTTCATGCCACTTTTATTTTGGATTTCTTGTCATTTTCAACTATAGTTCCATTTGATTAACAAAAATAAACAGAAACTTGCTATATAATGGCCCGTAATACTCTTGATTAGCCTTTCCCATTTTTCTGGATAGTTTTTTTGCTTTTATTTCATTCCTAAACCTCTGAATGTTACAAGCAGTCAGGTCAACAATAACATTTTACTCTGAGCCAAAATATCTCTCAAGGGAGCCCATAGCAGCACCGACAGAATATCAGCCTCCAACATCCAAACCGCATGAGCCAGATTAATTGATTTATCGTTCCCTTTACTGAAACAAATTTAAATAGTTCTGTCACACCATTATCAAGCTGCCACCATATCTGATATGTGTCCTTTCTTCAAGTCCTCATTCAAACTCTAGTCCCTTCCCCTCAGCCTGTCCCTACGTGGCCCGGTCACTCTCCATCCCCTTGATCACCCCTTGGTGAATGTTTCTTACAGAGAAAAGTGAGCCTGCCTACTTCTCCTTTCTACATTTTAAATTGTTTGGTTTAGTTATTTATTTGTTATCTTCAGAAAGATACAAAGTGGGTACAGATGGGATTTTTTCCCCAAATTGTCTCGACTAACTACCGAAAAAAGAGTATTTTAAAAGCCATTTCCCAAATTGATGACTGACTTGAAACTGATCTAATCAGGAGGGCACTTGGCACTGGGTCAGTGTAGTAGTGTTTTAAGAATGTTCGCCATTTGCTTATTGCAGATGCACTAGCATTACAGTGAAAAAACTCCACACCTAAGTCCAGAATCTAAATAATATCCGCTTTATGAATATATCCCACAATGAAATTAACTTAGAAGGTGCTCAAGCTCTTGAATCATAGGTAGCAAGAATGCTAATATTGAATATTATCTAGCCATTTTTATTTACTCCCCAAATATGTTCTCTTGAAATAAATTAAGAAAAGGAGACAAGTCATTCCCCCATGACCTCTTTAGTTGATGATATAAGAAACAAGGCCCATAGTTCTGAGCCCTGGTTCCTGACCAAAGCAGCCCCAACAACAACCCCACCATGCCAGAGTCCTGGTCACCACTACTTACCTTCTCTCACAACTGCTTGACTCAGCATCCTCAGAGTAGGAGGACCACACTCTGGAAGGTCTCACCCACTGAAGAAGGCATACTGCAGCTCTATTGCCCATTTTTGGATGACAGAAGCAATGAGATTCTGGTTTCCCAGTATCCCACCTGGAGGGGCTAGGTCAGAGAATCCACAAGTAGGGAGGAGTGAACACACGAAGGGAGAAATTTGGTCAACTGGAGATTGCACAGCATGAATTTGTCAGGAACTGTCCCCATCCTACTCTTTACAGTTTCCCACTATTATGGAACCTGATATTTTCTTGTGAAGGCGTAGTTGACTCCGCAACATACTACTTTGTGTTTGTTTTACCTTCATAATAGTCTCACCCTTTTCTATTCTCCCAATAATATGTTAACATATAAGTCTCCCATGAAATCTGATTTCTATGAAACCAGGTCATGGTCCTACCAGTTCATGGCCCAATTAGGCTACTTGCCTACCAGGCATCTTATCTTTAGTCCCAAAACCAGAAAGCCCAAAGAGAAACAAACAAAATAAAAACAACAACAACAACAACAAAAATAACACCTCAGCCCCTCCTCAAGAAAACATCCCAGAAATTTAAAACAGTAGATCTACCTAAACTTAATTGGCTAAATTTAGGCAGAGTCATACTTAGCTGCAAAAAGTAAAGATCATGATTTTCCATAGGATAATGCATTTAGCTAAAAATTATAAATGATAACATAAAAAGAAAAGAATGAGGTCATGCAGTCAAATATGTTTTAGATGCTATACACAGCTAAGTGCAGGAACAGTCTTATCCCTGTGTGGCTACCTCATTTACTTTCCTCTATCTGCACATTTCCAATGCACCTATCTCCACATTTGTTTTTAATTAATGGCATTGGTTACTTTGTCATGAACAATTAAAGTAATCAGAAGGAAAAACGGCACAAGTCACCTCTACCTATCACATGTACCAAATTCCTAGTGCCTCAGTGACCCACCTGCTTGCTACTGAGTCCAAGCCTCTGCTAATGTCCTTGTCCCTGGCCAAGGCCAATCCTCAACTTGTAAATTAATTGTCATTATTTCTCACTCACTCAAAGCCATCATTTCACCTATTCTCTGTTTCCTGTCACATCAGTTTTTTTTCTGTGGTTCATTAGCCTAAATATAAAACCTGTTGGAACATTTCATACCTCAAAGAAGCCTCATTTTACATCTTTCCTCTTCCAGTTAGTGCTCATAAGTTTCCTATTCACTAAAGCAAAATTCTATAAAATAATTACCTATATTTTCTGTCTCAATTTTCCCATCAGTCTTGCATTCACTCTGGTGAATTTGTTTTACATTAATCCACCTAAACACTCTCATCAAAGTCATCAATAAATTCCGTGTTGTCAGACAATGGTTGACTATCATTTCTCTATTTAATTGAACTTTCAGCAGCTTTTGCCAAAATTAATTTTCTCTTTGATGCAATTGCCTCACTTAGTTTATCACACAACATATTTGATTGCTCCCTTGTCATTCTTTGTGATGAATTAACCTCTTCTTCCTGTCCCCTGAATGTTATAGAACTTTGAGTTTGATTCCTCATTCTTCTCTTATTTGTATTCTTGTCACTAGGTGATATCCAGTTTCATGGGATTGCATACCATCTCTGTACTGGTGCCAACATGTATGTCAACTTTCCTGGTCCCCGTTAACTACCATCTCAGTATGTACTTAATTTCTAACTGATATATTTTAAAATAACATGTTCAGAACTGATTTCCAGATCCCACCCTTGCCAAAATTTACTTCTTCTACAGTAGTCACCATCTACCCTAATGGCAACTCTCTTATTTACTGATGTTCAAACAAAAATAAATAGTGCCATTTCTGATTGCTCTGCTTCTCTCAAGCTTCATGTTCAGTCAACAAATCATTCTAACATCAAAATAGCTCCAGAATTTCTCACTTCTTGGGTCTCTCTGGTGGCGCATGGGGTTGAGCACTGCACTGTGGAACTTCCCAGCCACTGCAGTGTGAGTTCGATCCCTGGCCAGGGACAGGACCCACATGGCACAGCAGATCTCTCCTGCCTCATCCGCTGCTCCCCTCAGCATTATATTTCAGTTGATCTGCCTGTTGTGCTCTTAACTCTGCCTCTGGTGACTCTTCTTGCCCCCTGCCTCTGGCCTGTACCCTAGCTCTTGTGTGCATAAATAAATCTAAAAAAAAAAAAAAAATAGAATTTCTCACTTCCCAGCACTCTCACTGAAATCTTTACCAGGCTTAGAGCTACTATCCTTAGTATATTCTCAATCTAGAATGAAAATAATATTACCAGGCCTCCCTGGTGGCACAGTGGGTTAAGCAACGCACTATGAAGCAAACCTCAGCTACTACAGCATGAGTTTGATCCCTGCTGCCGGCCAGGGGCCAGGGAGGGGACCCACATGGCACAGCAGACCTCTCCTGCTGTGCCTGCTGCTCCCCTCAACAGTGTACTTCCATTGATCTGCCTATTCTGCTCCCCACTCTGTCTGTGGTGAATCCTCTCACCCCCTCACACCCCTGGCCTGTACCCCAGTGCTTATATGCATAAATAAATATATATTTAAAAAAAGAAAAATAAAATAATATTACTAAGTGATATATTTTTTTAAGATTTATTTTATTTATACATACAAGAGCTGGAGCACAGGCCAGAGGCACAGGGGTGAGACTATTCACCAAAGACAGAGTGGGGAGCAGATACAGGCAAATCAAACAAAACACACTGTTGAGGGGAGCAGTGTGCAAGGCTGGAGGGCTCTGCTGCACCATGTGGGTCACCTCCCTGTCCAGGGATTGAAGTAGCGCTGCTGTGCTGGGGGTGCTTCATAGAGCAGTGCTCAACCTGCTGCGCCAGCAGGGAGGCCCTAGTAATATAATTTATAAAGTATATAAATCATATACTTTGCCAAAGACTCACCTGTGACTTTCCATCTCACCTGGAGAAAAGGTATGAACAGTGTTACTAGATGTACAACCACTATCTGATTGGAGCTTTCAGTTCACCTTAACGTTTTTCTCTTTAGATCTCTCAGCCCACCATAACTGCAGCCCATCCTAGCACTGCTTATCTTCCTTCTCTGTTTGATTTTTCTCCCCGCTTTTACCAGTAGTGAAAGCACTTTATCATTTGCTCATCTTGCCTATTGTCTCTTTTACTTTAACATATATTAACTAAAGCCAAAACATTTTTGTTGTAGTTGTTATTATCTATTTTGTTTACGATAATATCCCAGAACAATGCCTGACACGCCCATCACTTCCCCCAATACCCTCACTTCCCACTTGCAACTAAATCACTGACTGTCCCATCTCTCTCATCCTCTACAAGTCCCAGCCACACATTCAGTAAGTTTCTGTGGAAGGAATAATTACAGTTTCCCCTGTGGTCTCACAAAGGCTCAGCATTTGCTACATTGCTCAGAAGAGACTCACACCTGTTCTTTAATATGACATAAGTTTCCCTTGAGACATTCTAAAGATCGCTGCCTGGAGACTGTATTACCAAATTGCTGCATGTAGAGTACCTTATTGCAAGAGCACCAATAGCTATAGAGAATCTGGGAACAAACTAATTAACAATGGCATAAGGGAAGGTAACCATGAAGAAAACATTTTGTGAAGTACAAAAAGCAAGATCTAAATAAATGGAAAAATGGCCCAAGTCTTTACATAGGAAAACTAAATTAAGTGTAAATACATCAAAAGTTAATATAAAAATATGATACTTCAATTTCAGTGGAGTATTTTTGGAATTTTTTAATATTTTGAATTCTGTGTGGAAGAAAAACTATGCTAGGATTCCCAAAGAAATAAGTGAACAATATTAAAGAGTAGGAACGGCCAAATAAATATAAAAATGATATGTTATAAAAGCTGTGATAGAGTTGAGAATAAGAATCTAGAGTAAAACAAAGTTTACATTGAAAATGATGAAAATTGTGTCAATATTTATACTTGGAGAAACAATTGTTTTTAAAATAAATGGGATTGAAACTATTGATAATCTATATAAAATATATAATAAAACATTTGTCTACATATTATATGCATACAATTTGTTCAAATAGATCAATAATCTAAAGTTTTGAAAGTGTTATTGCATTAGAAGACCAAGGTTAATATTGGTTCAACTTTGATAAGGAGAAAGCTGTCTTTAGTGAGAGGGGGAAACTCAAAAGCTATTAAGATAAGAAATTAACATAGGATTATGCTAAAATTTTGCATAACAAAGTTAAAATAATTTCCAGCAATGTTGAGTTCTAACATCATGACATTATTCAAGAAGAGATTAGAGATATGCATACTCAGATATGCATGCGAAAAATGTAAGGGATAACTACTAAACAGAAATCAAATTTTTAGCAAGAACACCAATCAAACTGAACATGAAAAATTCATGGGACATTACCATATCTAGACAGTAGGGTAATTTGTTCCTTAACTTCTGATCTCACACAAGTACTATAAACTTTCAAGTTTATGCAGTGGCATTTTCTACACTGAATGTCTAATAGTGAAATCCTCCAGCTCTTCTCAAAGGCAATACTTCTCCCTTCATCCTCCAGTTAGAGCCCTTTACACTGGGACTGTCACTTTCAGAGAAAGCATGTATTTGGGATTTTCTTGAGTTTTGCTAATTTTTCTCCATATTATGATAGTCAACTAACTTCACCAATTGCCAAGAGAGTTTTGAGGTCATAAGAGGAAATCAGGACTTCTATTATTTGAGCAATGATAGTGATTGACATGAATGTCACACAAAGTTGAATCCTCAGGACTGACTGACCTCCAATTTCCTTCATGTGGCAGTCCATAGGAGCCCAGTGATCTGATTTCAAACACTTTTGGGAGATGTAGTACTCCCAGACAGACCTTTCTGATAGCACCTAAGATGACATATCAGTCCCTTTTCACTCATGGCCCACATTTCAAAGGAAATCTCCTTCACCAACACATACACAGAGTACCTCTTGCCACTAAATCACTGGCTGCCCCACCTCTCTCATCCTCCTCTATTCCCAAACAGAAGGCAGGTGCCTTCTTTCCATCTCCCAGGAGGGGGGAGGCTATCAAAAAAACCTTTCAAGTTGATATGTTTTTGCCAAAGTCCTTCTCACTAGGACTGAGGAAAAAGTTAAATTCATCACTCCTCTTTAGTGATAGCTCTTTCCAAAATAAATGCATTTTTAAAATACTTTTTCCATTTATCTTCAAAATTCTCTATGATGGTATGCTTTTTTAAGGTTCTTAAACAATATTTATGAGAGTCCCTTTAAAAATTTATGTAGTAGACTAATATCTCCCTTTGAAATTATATATTTTATTTTTGTGTTAATCAAAGCCTCAGTTAAATATACTGATAAAAATGTTTAAATTGCAGCCTTCCTGATAAAAGATTTAAAAGATAGTAAAACATCCTATCGATCCAAAAGTAACCAAAAAAATGAATCATTATTTTCAACTTACACAGAATAAAACAGAAAAAAATCTAGCATATCAACAATTCTCATAAATTATTTAGATTTAAGATTTTTAATAAAAATATAAAGATTTTCAAAATATAAAACATATCCCAGCAATAAGTTCTAAATATTTAGTTGATGTAGCATTTCCCAAATATAGAAAAGGTTAAAGAATTCAGTCAATTAATTTTATGTGGTTAATGAGGCACTGATAAAAATTATATGAAAACAATTCATGAAATTTTCATTAATAAAGCAATCCTACTTATATATATAAATTTTAAAGTTCCCAAATAATTATTACCTAAAATGGAGGGCAATTTTTATTTATTATTAATATGTTATCATGGGAATTCAAAATCATTTAACCTCAGAAAAATCTATTAATGAATTTTTCTGTCATCATACCAAAGAGAAACAATAACGTCATTAAATGTCAGACACATGAATGAAAAAAAGTACACCACACATTTAGGATAAACAATAGTAAAGAACTTCCTCTACTTTATAAATGATGTATTTTATTTAAAACTTTTTAAATTGATTCTTTTTTTTAAAATTAATGTTGGTACTCAACACCATCTATGAATGGATGTATAGTCTTACAACTCTTCAAATACATGTTGCACATTATACACCCCACCAAGGCACCCAATAATCTTTTGCCCACCCCCCCACACGCTTTGTTCATCACTGTCCCCTTATCTCTCTATGGTGTCAATTCTACAGTTAGAATTTTAACTGTTGAAACAGCTTTGTTTTTTCCATTCCTTTGCTTTGTTTCTTTATTTTACAAAATGGGTGACATTATTAGATTTCTGTCTTTCTCCCTCTGACTTATTTCACTTAGCATAATCCCATCCAGTTCTCTCTATGTTGTTTTGATTGATGAGATTTCAATTATGTAAACTGAATTGTATTCCATTGTGCATCGCAGAACATCTTAATCTGCTCAACAGTCCTTGGACACTTAGCTTTTAACTGTAACTTACCTATTGAAAATAATGTTGCAAACAACACAGAAGTGAATATAAAACTTCACATTAGTGTATTTGAATCCTTTGGGTACTCATCTAGGAATGGGAATGTAGGATTGTATGTTAGTTTATTTTTATTTTTATTTTTATTTTTTTAAAGATTTATTCATGTATGCATACAAGCACTGGGGTACAGGCCAGAGGTGTGGGGGGGTGAGAGGATTCACCACAGAAAGCGGGTTGCAGAACAGGCAGATCAACTGAAGTACACTGCTGAGGGGAGCAGCGGGCACAGCAGGAGAGGTCTGCTGTGCCATGTGGGTCCGCTCCCTGGCCAGCAGCAGGGATCAAACTCATGCTGCAGTGGCTGTGGTTTGCTTCATAGTGCGTTGCTTAACCCACTGTGCCACCAGGGAGGCCCTTATTTTTAATATTTTGAGAAATCTCTACACTTCTTTTCATAGCAGCTGAACCAATCTACATTCCAAACAATGTACAAAGACCCTTTTTTCTCTACAGTCTCACCAACACACGTTTCTGGTCTAAATAAGGGTTGCTCTAACAAGTGTGAGAATTTATAATAAGAAATTTGAATTTTTTTCAATGTGTCTATTGACCATTTCTTTCATATTTGGAAAAGTGCCTATTTCACTTTTTTGTACATTTTTTATTGCTGATTTGTGTGTGTTCTTGGTTAAAATCCCTTGTCATGCATATGACATATAAGTGTTTTCTCCTGTTTATAAGGGTATGTTTTCATTTTAACAGCTGTTTATTTTTCCCAGTAGAATCATTTTAGCTTTTTGTAGTACCATTTTACATTTTTGTTTGTTTCCCTTGACAATTAAATCAAGTCCTCAAGGTCATACTTGAAAACAATGTGATAGACAGTTTTCCCCATGTTTTTTCTGTTTTTATGGTTTCTGGTCTTACATCTAAGTCTTTAAGCCATTTTGAGTTTTGTTTGTTTGTTTTTAATTTGGTGTGAGATAATGTTCCAGTTTCATTCTTTTGTTTGGGCTCTCTGTTTTATCAATAACATTTGTTGAAGAGAATTTCCTTATTCCTTGTATACTCTCTGCTCATTTGTCATCAATTGACTGTTCATATAAATGTCGACTCATTTCTAGTCTCTCAATTCTATTCCATTGATTTGTGTCTATTTTTATTCTGATCTGTATTGTTTTGATTATTGTAGTTTTATGGTACCTTGGGAGTCTGATATCTCCATTTGTTTTTTTTTGTCAATATTATCTTAACTATTCAGGGTCTTTTATATAAATTTCAGTAACACATTTTTTCTACTTCTAGAGGAATGCTATTAAAACTTTGTACATTGCTTTGGTAAACTGACTATTTTAATCAATGTTAATTCTTTCAACAAATTAGCAGGAATATCTTTCCATTGTGTGTGTGTGTGTGTCTTTTATTACTTTTAACATTATCTGATAGTTTTCATTGTATAGGTAGGTCCTTTACCTCCTTTGTTAAGTTTATTCTTAGGTTTTTAATTTTTTAGATTCAAAAATAAATGTAATCTGTTTTCTTGGTTTCTGGTACATTGCTTATAGGGACATTTAAGTTTGAGAAGATTTATTTTTCAGTTTGCCATTTTACTGTAGTACTTTTTTATTTGTTTCTAATATTATTTTGTAGAACCTTATGGCATTCCATGTATATTTTCATGTATATTGGATGGTTTTACTTCTTTCCCAACTTGTATTCTCTTTATATCTTCTTAATTGCATGGCTATGGCCTCCAATACTATGTCAAATAGTAGTGGTGAATGTGTAAATCCTTGTAATGTACTTCATCTTGATGACAAGTTTTCAGTTTCTCATCATTGAGTCTGGTTTTAGCTCTGGGTTTCTCAGATATAGTCTTTATTATGTTGTGATATGCTCCTATTAGCCCATTTTGAGGTGACTTTCATATATAAATGTTGAATCTTCTTGTCTGCCTATACCTATTTATATGATCATAAGATTTTTATCTTTCCTTTTTTGATGTGGTGAGTTACATTGATTGCTTTGTTGATATTTAGCCATTTTTTCAACCATTTGCAAAATAACCCCACTTAGTTATGATGTATGATTTTTAATATTTTTATTATTCTTCATTTTTATATCATTTTTCATCATTCTTCATTTTTGTACCATGTGTACTTTCTCCTGTCAGTGTATTCCCCATGAAATTTCCATTACCAATTCACCCTTGTTTCATCGCCATACTCCCTTGTACTCTTCTCACCCATTTTGTTCCTTCTCCTTCCTCCTTCCCTGAAGAATGTCTCTGATTCATAGTTGTCTGATGATTTTTAATTTTAATTTATTATAATTATTTTCCCCTGATCCCTTGTTTCCGCTTCATTCCTCCTGTAAGTGAAACAATCTGATATTTTTCTTTTGCTTTACAGCTTATTTCACTGAGCGTAATCCCTTCCAGCTCCAACCATGTTGCTGTGAATGGCACAAATGATGTAAGATCTTTTTTAATGTATTATTGAATTTGGTATTCTAAGATTTTGTTGAGGATTTTTACATATGCATTCTTCACAGATACTGATTACTAGATTTTTATTGTGATATCTTTGTCTGTTTTGGGTATCATAGAAAATCTGACTGCATAAATTTGTTTGGAAGCATTCTTTCTTCTTTTTTTTCAGGCGTTTGAGAATAGGTATTATCTGTCTTTGAAAATTTCTTAGAACTCACTAATGAAACCTTCCAATCCTATCCTAGACTTTTGTTGATTAGGGGACTATTGATTACTATTTCAATTTTCTGGTTTGTAATTACTCTGTTCAGATTTTCTTTTTCTACCTTTTCCAGTCTCAGAAGATTCCATAATCCTAAGAGTTTTTTTCATTTCTTCTAGTTTATAAAGCTTATTGGAATTTAGATACTCACTGTAGTATCTTATGATCCTCCTGTTTTTCTGAGATGTCTATTATAACTCTCCTGTTTCATTTCTGATTCCACTCATTATTGTTTTCTTCCCTTTACCTTTGAGGACAGCTGGACGTTGGTCTCTCTTGTTTATATCTTCTAATAAACAGTTTTTGGCTTCACTGATATTTTGTGTTTTCTTTTTTATTTTTGTTCTTTCATGTTTTTCTTACATTTTCTAACCTTTGGTTTCATTAGTTCTTATTTTTCTAGTGATTTAATTTATAAAGGTAGAATTTTTCTTATTATTTCTTTCTTGATACTATTTTAAACTGTTATATACATCCCCTTAGTGCTGATTTGCTATATCCCATAGGTTCTGTTAGATATGTTTATTTTCATCTGTCTTCAGGTATTTTTTAATTTCCCTTTGATTTTTTTCATCCAATATTTATTCAGTAGTATGTTGTTCAGACTAAAATCACACTTAACATATTAGAGGTTTTTTCCTTCTTGTATTTATGGTTGATACTATTGTGATCAGAGAAAATATTCAATATGAATACAATCTTCATGAATTTATCGACAATTGTTTTGTGATACAATATGTGATCTATCTTGAAGAATGTTTCATGTGCAGTTGAGAAGAATGTATAGACTGCTTTTGGGGTAGTAGCGCTTTATAAACATCTATCCAGAAAGTCCATTTAGATAAATTCCTCATTTAAGGCTTGCGTTTTCTGGCTCGTTATCTGTACACTGATTTAAGTGGGCTGTTAAAGTCCTCTAGTCCTATTATGTTTTGACCAAATTCTATTGTTAGGTTTTTAATAGCTGTCTTATATATTTGGTACATATATAGTGGTTAGATTTATGTCTTCCTGATATATTGATCTTTTAATTCAACCCTGTCTCTAGTTACGTTTTTAGCTGCAATTGATTTTATCTGACAGGGGTGTTGCTGTCCTTGCCTATCTTTATGTGCCATTTTCTTGTTGGATTGTTTCAAAATCATTCACTGTGAGACTGTATTGATTTTTAAAAATTAGACTGATTTCCTGAAAACAGCATAAAGTTAGGTTTTTGTTTTCTGACCCAACTAATCCTTTTCATTGGCAAATTCAGTTCATTTACATAAAGATAATTACTAATGATATTTAACTAATGCCATCTTCTTTTAATGTTATGGCTCTATTTTTTTGCCCATTTATTGTGGATTTTATTGCTTTACATTTAGCTACAGAAACTCCTTTCAACATATCTTGTAGTGGAGATTCTAGAATTTCAAATTTCCTTTAGCTTCTGTTTGTCTAGTAAGGCCTTTATTTCTCTCTTAATTCCAAAAGACAGTTTCCAGGATATTGTATTTTTGACTGGAAGTTTTTACCTTAAAGTATTCTATTATCTCTTTGCCTGGAATGTTTCTTGTGAAAAGCCTGATTTAAATCATTTGGAAGTATTTTTATATATTACCTGCTTTTTATCCCTGGCCACATTGAATAATCTTTCTTTCGCTTGACATCTTCCTGTTTCTGGTGTAGGTCTTGTTGAATTTTGATAATCAGTTGTTATTTTAGCTTCAGGAATTTTTACATACTCAGTTCTTTGCCCATATTGTAGAAGTTTTCCTCCATTGTTTCTTTAAATAAACTCTCCACTCCTCTTTCTCTTTCCCTTCTAAGATTCTCCTTATCATTGTGCTGCATTTCCTAATGCAGTCAGATTTTTTTTTCCTATGCATTTTGTTTCTTCATCAACCTTGCCTTTTTGTGCATTACTATCTTCTTCACAAAGATTGAATTTTTGAATCTGATTCAATTCTCCAACTTGGTATATTCTGCTTCCATAGCTTTCTATAGAACTTTTAAACTCACCTGTGTATCTTTTTGCATCCTGAATCTCTTTATTTTGATTTCTAACTTCAATTTCTACTTCATGTTGATTTATTTTACTTGCCAAGTTATTAATATATTTGCTTTCTGAATTTTGTTGTATCTGCTTTTTTTGTTTTATCTGAGTATGCTTGTATCACTTTGATTGTTTTCTTCCATGTCTTTGATAATCTTTATTATGGCAGTGTTTCACTTTCTATCTGACAGTACAATATATTATTGCTATCTTTCCCTCAGATATCAATGTGGTTTTATGTGATTAGATTTTAAACTTCTTCTTTGCTGGCTTCTATAGTTCCCAGAGATCCTATCTTGAACTGATGAGTTAGAGCATGAAGGAAGACACTCCAGTAGTCCAATTGCTTTAGTGAATGCTTTTGGGAGGGAAAAGCTAGATTGTGTCTGTGACAGTGTCCATTGTCCTCCTCTCCAGGGTTATAGACCTGAAACTTTGCAGTCTACAAACTGTCAGTTACAAGGTCAGTTAACAATCTAGAGGGGGGGGCATAATTCAGAGCACTACCATTGTTCTTTTCACTGTGATCCCAGCCTGCCTGGAGGATCCCATCTCCTCTACATGTATTTTCCCTTAGTCACAGTGTGTGATTCCAAGACATTTAGCTCATCCCAGGGTCACTGGCTAGGTTGCAGCACTCCCTCCCTGGACCTGAAGTCTCCCACCTTGGACCGGCCGCCTCCCTCCCTGAACCACAGCCTCCAGGAACCCCTTATTCCTTGAATCACTAAACACTTGTGTATCCTTTCTGGTGCAGACTTTGCTGGCCTCTGATTTCCAAGAGTAGTTCATCCTAATCCATGGTATTATCTGTTTATTGTACCTCTGGTTAACATGGATGATCATCTGGACAAAAAAGCAAAAACGTTCCCTGATACAGCATCTCTAAATGGTATAATTTTTTTAAAAGTTTCAGATTATATACAAAATAATTAAATATTAAAATAATTCACTCTAACTTTTTTTTTAAATAATAATTTATTCATACAGAGCTGGGGTGCAGGCCAGAGGTGTGGGAGCTGGGGGTGAGAGGATTCCCCAGAGACAGAGTGGGAAGTAGAACGGGCAGACTGACTGAAATATGCTGCTGAGTGGAGCAGCAGGAAAGACAGGAGAGGTCTGCTGTGGCATGTGTGTTAGCTCCCTAGCAGGGGATCAAACTTATGCTGCAATGGCTGCCAATAGCTTCTATAGTGCTGAGACTTAACCCCTTGCACCACCAGGGAGGCCATTCATCGTCTAACTTTAGAAATAGGACATAATTGCCTATTGTCACCATTTCTATTCAATATTTTATTAACTGTCAAATCATTGCAATAAAAAAGAAGAAAGAGTAAAAATTGTTATATATTACAGAAGCAGAAAATTTTTCATTGACATTGAAATTGACACAATTTCCAGTTGTCGATATTGAAAGTTAACTGAGAATGGCAACCCTAATAATTTAACCCTTAATTTCCCAGAATACACCAACCAAAATTAAGTGCACAAGTAGGGAAATGATGAGCAAACAGCATGAGAAAAAAGGTAGTTTTAAAGAGATGTATTAATTTTAAGATTCATAAACTCCAAATTAGTATCCAATGAAAACACCCATAAACCAAGACCTTCAGTTACCCTCTGTCCTTCTGTAAAAGTCCTAATTTACCCATGTGTTATCCTCCATATCTCTGTTTAGTCCCATTAACTGAATCATTTGTGTTAATTACACCTCTCATTCAGTTCTTGTTCCTTTCATTGTTGCCCTTACCCACATGGAGAAAGTCTGTCTCTTTCACATTGCAAGGAGTTCTCTATAAAAGAACACATGTCCCATTCCTCTGAGCATGGGTACAAAGAAAGGATCTTTGAAGAATAATATGCAGAGTGTTTTAAAAACATTCTCTTCACCAAATGCAAACCACTCTTTCAGTCCTGATTTTTTTATTCTCCCTTCTCCAAGATGTAATTCCTTTCTTCCTGGAATATAATCACACTCGAATACCGTTTTTCCAGTCTTTTTTTGTTTATTCTACTAATTATACACATATGTTTTTGTATAGACATATATACACATATAAATGTATTTTTATATTTAAATTATGATATAACGATGAATATACTTATTTAAATATAATAATTATATAATATTTTTCTTCTTAGAAGTAAGACTTACTGGCTTCTATTCTGATATAAAGGTGTTACTAAAGTGGAAAACAGAATAAATCTTACATAATTCTCCCAAATCCTTCAACCTTGTCTAATTCTGAAACAAACCCAAACCAACTTATATTAATAAATATACAAATACATTAATATGCACACATATCATCTCATAGTTATATATCATATGCTCTTTGCATTATCAAATGAGTGTTAGTAACAGCTTATTTGACAGTGCAGTATTATTTAAAGGAGTGTGGTCACATTAGTTTTGCAGTTTTGAAGCTATAGGTGTAAGAGTGATGACTGATAACATAGGTAATTAAATAAGAAATCACACAGCAAAGTACATTGGTATCTGAAAGTAACAAAAATATGAAAGCAACATCTTCTACTTGTTTAAGATGATTCATGACATGAACTCACATGAGTGTGTATATAGTGATTTTAAAACCAATGTAATAAAGAATACAAAAACATTAAAATAATAATGGTTCCTAAATATTTATTAACATTAATTATAAGAAGGAAACCTTACAAAAGCACATACACAAATCTTAACTCAAATGTAAACTAAATTATTATAGTATAAACATCAAACAGTAATATTTCTTTGTTAAACTCTTCACCTGAGTGTCTTTAATTTACTTCTTCCCATTAATGTAATTGCAAATCATTTGTAGTTTGTGAAAATCCCTTCAAATATATGTCTTAAATTCATGACCATGAAAATACATGAATCCAATTTAATGTCTCTGAGTGCATTAAACTTCTTTTGCAGTCCATCAATATTCATAGATAATGATAAATATGTATATAAATGTGGGTATCATTTGCTCTTTCAACTGCAGTCTCCAGTTAACAGATATATTGAGTAGTGTATCACACTGTAGAAGCTTCAAATAATTATCTTATTCTCTTCATCTCTATTACAATGATGCTGAAAAATTAGGGAATCTGTTATTAGGGAATTCACATGGAGAACACTGAGTCCAGGAAGAGGGGCACCTTCAAAACAATAGGGGATGCATATGCAAAAAAATAAATGGGAAGTCAAAGAGTGGTATCCCAATCCTCAAATCCCCAGGCCTTCAAAACTCTATTCATCTTGAAGAGAAAAATCAAATACTGTCCAAAAATTAACAATAATATAAGAGGGGGGAAGTAATTAAAATAATAATAATTAAAAAACTTGATTCATCTTCTTAGTTCTCATTTTTGTCATACACTGACAAAATTAAAAGATTGTAAATATACTCAACAGTTACATTTTAAAATAATTTTTTACTTTAGGTGTGCCAATCAACTGTCTAGAAATAGGGTGAGGGGTGGTAAAAATGGGACAAAAACCAAACTAGACATCTTCTTTAAGTTTCTGTTCATTGATTTTTGATAATCCAAAATCCCTAAATCAATATTCTTCAAAGCAATATGGACCCACTGATGCTGAGTATCTATCTATCTATCTATCTATCTATCTATCTATCTATCTATCTATCTATCTATCTTTCTATTATAAATTTAAGACTCTCAGCCAAATTTTATGTCTGCAACATGAGCCCTTGATATCATAAATATGATATAGTGGTCCTATTGAGTAACCTAAATTATAGTTCTTATCATAACTCTGGCTCAAATTAATTAAGCTGTCCTAATTAAATTCCCTAACTTGTCTGGTTTCCAAATTTCTGAGATCCAAGTACATTTAAATTTAAAGCAAATTTTCTATCATTGTGCAAAAGCCTCATATGAAATCTTGTTATAATTTCAGTAATAATTTAACTCCTTTATTTTTATATAACTGAGAACAATAATTTCATTCATTCAAATATATGCCTTATCTCTTGAAATTATAAATAAGTATCCCTGCTGATCTCTTTTTCTACTTGAGTCTACAATTTAAAGTCAGGCTTTCTGTTTCTGGGTGATATATAAACATAGGCTAACACTGTCAAGGTTGAGAGAATGCACTAATAATCTAATTTTCTGTTTTCAATTCTCAGTTTTTTTTTTTCACCCTGAAGTCTGCATGTTGATGTCAGTTTGAGTGCTTTCTCAATCAAACTCCTGTGAGGAGGAGCATGATATACCCACAACTGTGATAGAACATGAGGCATAACTGACTCAGATGAGGAACTTGAAAGAGGTAAAATGTGTTTATGCTAGTAAGAAAATAAGACAAATATGTGTAATGATTTTTTAAAATACACTGATATCTGTCAAATATAAAGAAAAATACAAAGGTTCATTCATGTTACATTACAGGCATGTGTGATACTATTTGTTATTTTAATGTTTTAAATTTTATTAAGTTAATTTTTATATGTATATGACTTCTAATAATGTTGCATGATTCACAGAAAATAGCCAAGCAGGTAGTGTTCACAATTACAAGTCTCTTCTTGTTAAGTAACAAAAAGCTCAACAAATATTATTGACAAAACCTCTCAAAGTATCCTTAGTCTGTACAGGACTTCAAGTCTGACCATTAACTTGAGATTTTAAATTATGTTGGTGACAGTCTAAATGAAGTTTCTGCCTGTAATTTCCCTTTGCTCAACAAAGATAATCAAACCCATTGTCAGAAATAAACTCTATGTTGGAAGTAATTTATAAGAGTTAGATCTGAAGAAAACATGACTACAAAAGAGCTAAGAAATCTTGAAAAAAATTTGGGAAATATATATATCAATGTCAAAGATAATCCTATCCAAAATAAAAAGATACCCCTGTCCAAATAGTATTAAAATACTTTACAGAGAGTCTTGACTAAAATAATTTTATTCTTTCCTTCAAAAATGTGAGCTCCATTCAAAATTTTTGATAGGTGACCTGGCATATACTAGATTATTTTTATAAATTTCTCAATATCAATTCATGTACAAGCATTTCTATATTTTTCTCTCATGCAACAATTACAGAATATGTTATTTTCATTGTGTCTAACCCCAAATGAAAATATTGTTGAAATGAGATATTTATTGGAAGAAAACTCAAATTGGCTCTCAGCTATAGACTAAATTTTCTTTCTCTATACTCAATTTAGTATGAAGTTTAATATGAAGTTCTTGCATTTCCCCTTCTCTCTTCTTTCTTCCCTCTGCCTTTTGTCTTTCTTTTCCTTCTTTCCTCCATTTTTCCCTTCATTTTTCTATAAATGTTTACTGAGAACTGCTATATCCAAAGTGAACAGAGTATAATATCCCTACTTAGATGGAACATAAATCCCTGTAGAGGATAAGAACAAAAAGCACAATAAAAAAAGAGAAGAACAATATGAAGTAAATTTAGATAAGCATTGAGTTTTGAACTGAATGGCCAGAGAAGGTCTTAATGAGTAGGTAACAACCATGTAAAAGCCTGCAGCAGGTAGGTGAGAGATAATTTTGAAAAACATATACTTATGATCTAGGGAAGCAAATGGGAGCATAAACTTGTCAGGCTTCCTAAATCCAGAATGAGAAGTTCAAATTGCTGGAACAGAATAAAATTGCAGTGGTATAGAATATGAAGTCAAAGAAATAAATGAGGAAGACCAGATCATGTTGGCCATCCAAGTTATTGTAAATACCTAAATAAACCTAATCTTGGGAAAAAATACTTCAGGATGCTGAGTAACTGAAGAACAAGGGTTTTCATTGTTACAGGGAAGAATGCGGAGTGATTAAAGACTCATTTTAATAAACATATCCATTCTCCAGTAATAAAGAGGAACAATTAAAAACAAAGCTAGGGACACATTGTTGGACATAATGAATGTAGAAAAAGTCATTTTTTGTGACTTTCTGTGGCAAATCATTCTGAATGATTTCCTTCATTTGTATGTGCCACATCCCAAGTCATCTAGTATGGAAGTGAAATATCAATCCTTAATATCAAAATATTTTCACTTTTTTAACCTTTGAAAATATCAACTGAATTGAAATAAAATATTTTTGATTGAATAAAGTCAATAATTAAAGGAAAAAAAGATTTCTAAATAGCTTCCCCTTCCAGTGGAGTTTATAATTTAAAAATTACCAATATTCCATTGTTTCTACATAAAGGTAAGGCTTTCATTTGTTCAAAAAAAAGAAGAATGTATGTAATTCCAGCAATCAGATGACTGACATGAAATGTGTAATATGTGTCATTTAGACTTTGTATTCTACAGTAATCACTACTAAGTCTCAGATCAAGGTGAAGTTCAGTTATATACCATGCATTTATAGTAGAGAGAAAATTTGATCTGTTTTTGTTCATCTTCAAAATCAGATTAAATCACTTTCTTGCAATCATTTTTATTAGGGTAGTAGAAATCGTCACCCATTGTTTAACTTTACAATCAAGCCTCATTATAAATCATTACGATAGCCACAGGAAATAAATAATAAAATTACTAACCGAAAACATCATTTCCTTGTGTTATACAAAAAGAATTTCTGATCCAAAAGTTTAAAAGATTATATTACTGTTATAGTGTAGCTTCTTATTACTGTGACATTAATCTTCTCTTCAGAACAAATTGTACAAATACAATTTGTTGTCAGGATAAAAGATTCGGAATAAAAATACTACTCTGTAAATTCTGGAACAAGACGGAAGCCTGAGCACATGACTTTGTTTGTTTTGCTTCCCTAAAGTAAATGAAAGAAAGTGTGAAAATACTGATGGAAATAAACCTAAGATATTGGTACAAACAGAGGATGTGCCATTAATGATGACTGATTTTGAAAACTGGGTAGAGATGAAAAATGAATGTGTATATATTAAAATATTCATTAAAAGGGAGGAAGTTGTAGCTCATAACATAGCCAAAAAAAATTTAGTGGAAATCTTGTTAACAAATTTGAGGTTTAGAATGTTTACACATGAAAATAGGAGTAATTTGTAGAATAGTACTCAGTGTGCCATGAAAAATAACTAGTTAAGACCTATACTAAACACATTCTTATGAATTTTCAAAAGGGATAATATCCAAATAGCTTTCTAAGTTTACTTCCAATATATAAAAGGATATATTCAGATACACAAATGCACACACACACACACACATACACACACTGATTTTTTCAGCATCACTGGATACTGTAATACAATACTCTGGAATTCAAAGGAAAGTGATTTTGAATTTTAAGTTCTATGAACTACAAACACAGTTGTATATTGTAATTACAAGTCACTAAATTAGATAAATAATAATTTAAAGGATGGTGATGTTGTAGAAAGTCTTGGCTTTTTCACAAAGAAGAGAAATGCAAGGCTAAGGAAGGAAATATAGACCTAACCTAGTAGTCATATTCAAATTTGGTCCAAAAGAATTACATGAGCAATGTAAGCATTGTGATTAGATAACAATTCTGAAGGAGGTTTTCAAGAAGGAAGTCCATTAATAATTTAATGAAAAATTAAAAGATTTTATGGAGAAACTTAATTAGCCTAATGAACAAGCATGTTTGTGCTCAACCAACAAATGTATATGTTTCTACTTCCTGTTTAAACTTCATTGAGTAGAAACAATCTGCCCCTTTCCTTTGTTGAAAACTCCAACAAGCCCATGACATTTTTTTTCTCTAAGTAAGATATTTTTATTGCATACAAAGCCATATAGTTTTGATTTATTAAGACATTTTTATTGCATGCAAAACAATATAGTTCATTTATTAATAACTTACTGTAAGAATTATCTGAATTTGTTTTTGCATTGAATATTTTTCTCTTAACCAGCTGAGATTTAATTCAAAGTAGAAGCTAGTAAAAAGCAAGGGGGGAATGGTGGCTTCTCCCCAACCTTCCTTGCCAGATGCTATATTGACACTTACCAGACTAAGCAGGAAGAGAGAGAAGGCCAAAGGGAATTGGGTGTTCTGATTAATACTGTACTGATTCAAGCTGCTCTTTATTTTGTAACAAGAGAAGGTTAAATCTGATATTTTTTTTTCTTTAAGACACATTTAAGGTTCCCGAGAGATATCTGCTGAATTCCTCTCTCCTACTACCCCATTGTTTTAAATGAATTTATGTCCATTCCAAGTCCCTGGCCACTAGCCTCTGAGCTTCTTGCTATCCTGCTGCTGCTGTTTTCTGCTTCGTTTTCCTCGCCTCACCAGGCAACTCTTTAGGTAGGACTCAAGAGGACCATATATAAGGTATTTTTCCCTCCTTTTTCCATTCTGTCCACATTTAGGAAACACTGCATCTGTTGTTTCAGCAAGGTTTTCAAATACATGAGAGGTGTATTTGAAAATGCATTTCAAATGTTAGAGAGCTCTCCTCTTACTTTCTGCAAGAAATAGCAACTTTTGCCTGATTACATTATCAACCTTTATTCTTACCCCAGTTCTTAGCATATACATAGATGTAAGGAAACACACCAGCAATTTAATGCGTTCAAAAACTGACTTTAAGGAGCATTACCAATCTTATAAAGTCAAATACTGCATTTCTATTCTATAAGAAAATCACTAAGGGTTTATGATTGGCATATTTTGAGTCATTACCTAACAGTTAGTTGTTTATAACCTCAACATTCTTAGCTTTGTGATCTGTGGTTGGAATTATCTTGTTTAAACATCTGAAGTATTATTTGAGGTCATGAGTCAAAGTGGAGCTCAGTTTGTCTAGTTGGAGATAAAATCCATAAACTTGACATAATATGAATTAAATTTTTCTACAAACTAGTCAAAAGAAATGACTCATGCATTAATCTATATATTTTCCATCATAATGAACTAGATATTATATATATGTTTATCTACAAGTGATGTATAGCTAAAAGAATTGTGGAATCACAATTCTAAAATGTACTTAGAGAATAAGTACATTTGTGAGCAAGAAGGATATTTACTTACTTCTTGTTACTTTTAACACCAAAAGAAATATTGACATATACAAGATCACATGGTAATTAGTAGTCTAAACAGACAAACTTAATCATGTGAATTTTACTGTAGTTTTCTTATTACAGTTTCTCCTGGTTAATATGTGAAACATACAATTACCTATGTTAACTTTGAAAATTACTAAGAAAATAAAATAGAATTTTGCAACATTAATTATATAGAGACTACAAGACTTTACCAAAAATTAGAAGTGCCTAATTCTAGAAGCCAAAAAGAATCAACAAGCCAAAGGTCAAAAGCAAATAGGCACTGAATTATGGTTGGAGATGATACGAAGAAAATGGTTTTGACCTATGGAAAAAAATGGCTTTCAGTGGAAATTGATAGAGGAAAATATGAAGGATTGAAGGGCTTAAGAAATTTACAGTTCATATTTCCAGAAATTTAGATAAGTGAAATAATAAAGAAATATGAGAAAAAAAGGAGGAACTATCAAACTGTTCTAACTCTATATTATACATAATTAAAATACATAAATACATGAATAACTACTACAAAAGTTGTTTGAATTTTTGTTAGGTAATATTTTTTAAGATTTATTTATTTATGTATATAAAACTGAGGTGTAAGCCAGAGGTGGCAGGGTGAGAGGATTCACCAGAGACAGAATGGGGAGCAGAACAGATGGATCTACTGAAATATACTGCTGAGGGGAGCAGTAGGTGAGACAGAAGAGGTCTGCTGCACCATATAGGTTATCTCCTTGGCCTGGGATTGAACTCATGCTGCAGTGACTGCTGATAGCTGGATAGCACTGAGACTTGAACCCATATGCCACCAGGGAGGCCTTTTTTTTTTTTTTTTGGTAATATTTTCACTATTTTATTGATTTTTATTGTCCTTATCACTTTATGGTAAAACTGTAAGAATAAATAGATCTTACATTCATGCTTAAATACCAGCAAAAGGATCTTATGGTGGGATTTTATGGCTTAAACTTGGGAAAAATAATGTTAATGGATATAGTCACAAAAATAAGTGTTCACTGTGAAAATCAGAAAACAAAATTGAATTAAGAAAATTTAAGCCAGTCGCCAGGTCATCTACATTCTTGTTCTAATCTGCTAATAACTATCTGTGTGCCTTAGACTGATTATAGCCTCTCTATTTCTCAGTTTATCTACTAACAAACAAGGGAATTAGACTACCATAGATGCATCTTAAAATCAATTATGATTTTATATTTCAATATTTTATTCATTGTAACAGGAACAGGAGTAACATAACGCCATACTCCTATATGTTAAAATTTATTAATAAAATATTTATTCAGTGTTTCAATACTTAATTTTTAAGTATTGTGAAACCAGTTTCCCCAAAAAGGCTTCAGATAAACCTTTCTCAATATATGTCAACTTAATATGTCAAACTAAGGTCAGGCAAGGTTCTGTGGACCTCAAAAGAAACTATTATCGTTACTTAGCACAGATTATACAGATTTAGTGAAATGTCTAGAAACAACTTTTTTCTTTTAATAGCATATCTTAAGGCAGGGTAAATATATTGAAGCAAGGTTTATTCATATGATTTTATCCCCTCCTCCCCATGCCCCACATCCCTTAACACAGTCCCCGTTTACTTTAGAATGGTTTGTCCCCATTTACTTTAGAATTTGCTACCATGTAAATTCTTCATGTATGTTTTTAAACCTGGACTTTTCCTCTTTCCACTTTATCTGATGTTCATCTGTTCATTCATTTAGATTCAGAAAACCACAGAGGAATGAGAAATTTCCTCCTGTGCCATGAAAATATATATATGTATAATATTACAATGCATAATATATAAGTAACATATATATGAAATATTTAATAATATTTAATAATTTTCTTACATTTGAAAGACTGACTTTTAGTATCTTCATGTTGAAATACCTCCTTGAGATTTGGTAAGTCCAAGAGAATATTTCAGTTTTCATTTGCAATTCCTTTTGGTTGTTACCATCCTTTACTTATCTTCATCTGCCTTGAAAAGAGTTTGACTTCTACTTCGTGTAGCTGATCTCTTTGCTCTGTCATCCAAGATTTTCCATATATTTATGACAGATGTTGAAATGTATTAACAAAATACATTTTTACAGTTATTAAAAATATATTTAAGTTTTTGAAAACACCCACACAGTGTAGGTATCAAGAATTCCCCCACTTGTGAAATGGTAATGGATAGGATCTGTCTATTGGACAGTTTTAAAGACTAAATACACATGCATAAAAAAAGAACATAGCAAAGTAAACATCCCTAAGTATTTGTTGCTTTTCCCTATTCTTTAATTGCACAAAAAGCTATTTCTAAAATATGGAATGAATGTTGTGTCAGTGAATTCTCAAAATCTTACAAAGGCTAGCTCACAGCATCATGTTCTGAAAATGACTCCCTAGGTCTACATGTACAGTTATCTTTTTTTTTTTTATTTTAAGATTTATTTATTTATGCATACAAGCACTGGGGTACAGGCCAGAGATATGGGCGGGGTGAGAGGATTCACCACAGAAAGCAGGGAGCAGAACAGGCAGATCAAC
>JAGFMF010011830.1:18245901-18266949 GCA_019455555.1 Galemys pyrenaicus
ACACTGCTGAGGGGAGCAGCGGGCACAGCAGGAGAGGTCGCTGCACCATGTGGGTCCCCCGCCTGGCTGGCAGCAGGGATCGAACTCGTGCTGCAGTGGCTGTGGTTTGCTTCATAGTGCGTTGCTTAACCCACTGCGCCACCAGGGAGGCCCTACATGTACAGTTATCTTAACTTTTCATATCGTTATCATATTTTCCATGACAAATATTCATTTTCCTTATAAAGAAGGACATGAAATAAAGGGACCTATCTTGCCTATTTTTGAAAAATCACTTTAACTTCCTCTATTATTAATCTGGACTTTACTAACAAAGGAGACAAATCATCAGGTGGTTTAGCTTGAGCTAATTATCAAGCTTTCCTTCATTTAATTCTTGCTAAGAGGAAGGAAGTTATCAGGACATAGAGCATTAGTTTTTTCTTGGCCTTCACTGTCAACCATCCCAACTACTAATTGACAAGCTTGAGTTTAGGGGGATAGATTTTACCTGACTAGTTGTGCTGAGCCTCTGGACTTTCTGAAAGCAAGTTCTCACTGTTATTTCTTAATGCAAGCTGGGATTTAACTAAAATGCTAGTCTGTCACTCACAGGGGCTATAAAAGATGTTCAAGGCTCGGGGAATTGTCCACATCATTGCCAATGCAAGTGACAGCGTTCTGAGTTGCCTACAGTCTAACAATGTTAATAATTAACATTTCAGGTATGGCTAATTTAAAAAAAAATGACCAGAAAATGAAAAACTGATTAGTTTTTCTGACACCAGTGGGTAAACTTGCATATGAAGAAAGAAAATTTGTTTAAATCTTTTTGGATGAAGTAATGAAAATATTCCCAGCTTCCAAAATAATACAACAAATACCACAATCAAATGAAAGTGTAAGTATCCACAATGATAATTTGCTTTTGCACACTTTCACACATATGTCCCAAAGGCATCCAAAAACATAAATTAAATTTCCCAGATCTCCTCCAAGGACAAATTTATTGTTATTTAGGAAAGCACAGGAGTAAATCGAGACATAAATTGGGAGACAGCAAAAAAATTAGTTAAGTCAATAAGGAGCATGGAAAATAGAATTCAGTTTGAAGTTCTAGGCACTAAACCACAGTATCTCAGTTAATGACAAAGATACAAAAGGAAAAGTATATTAGACTTATTTGTATGTTCTTTTTACAAGGTGCAAGCCTACATTTCAAAGCTTATAAAACTAAAGATTTATTATCTATAAAAAAATCAAGCAGAAAAAATTATAAGTATGATCATTTTAACCTCTAATCTACTTCAGTGGCTTTTTTTTCCAACATATGTCAATTGAGTCATCACCATATATAAGTACTAAGCAGTGATGATACAAATTACAATATATACCCTTGAAAGCTTTGCCAGCCATTTGAATACAATACAACTCAAGACTGGAAAGCAAACAGCACCTTCATATCAGGCTGTGATTAAATATTAAATTAGTGTTATCATTATTCAAAAGAGGGAGAGAGTTCTGTTACTAATAGTATTTTGTGGAAGGTTTTTGAAGAAAAAGATCATTCAATATATTCTTGTGCTATCCAGCTAAGTGCAATAAGCCAGAAGTAGAAAAACAAATATCAGATAATTTCACTGGTGTGGAATATAATGAAACAAACAAAACTAAACAAAAACAAACTCTAGAAATAGGACTATAGAATTGAGGCCATGAGAAGAAGTTGGTGATGGGTTAGTTGGAGGGTTAGAAATCATGGGAGAATTATGGGTGGTTTAGTGGTAGATGTGAAGAGTTGTGAACCTATACTCTTAAATCATATACAAACTTTTGGAGCAATGTGTTCTCATTAATATCAAGAAGCCAGGAGAACTGATTAAATCCCATGTGTTCAAAAAAATGAAATTCAAGAATACACGTGGATATGTTCAAATGTGCAGGTTCTAGTTCCAACTAGACTGACCACAAACACAGGCAGATTGTCAATGTGGTTAAAGAACTTAGATTTCAGAGTTACACAAACTTGGAAGTGATTCCACACTCAATAATTATCTATTTGACTTCATGCAAATCACATAACTTTTTAAAGCTTCATTGTCACCATTTTTTAACATGACAACATGATAGTTCTTTGTTCTTAACCTTAATCACTTTTTAAACAAATATTAATTGAGCAACTACTCTGTGCTTAGAAGTATCTTGGGTGCTGAGGCTACCTTAGTAAATAAGAGAGAAAGAATGTTTGGGAGGTTTACATATTAGAAGTGTTATAATACATTTGGCAAAATACCTAGAAGATAATGAATAATCAATAAATGCTAGTTATTAAAATTATTTTGAACATTTTGCCACATACCTTATAAATTTGAGAAAATCTCTTTACTACTCTAAATATTAGTTTTCTTATTTGTAAAACAAGAAAATTAGAAAAAAATCTAAATTAATAGCCAAATAAAGACAAATTGAAAAACTAAGCCTTAGTAGCTGACTACAGCAAGGGAGGGAAAGTATAGAGGAGTGAAAAGAACAAAGAGGGGAGGAAGCACAATGGTCTATGGTGATGAAATATGGGTGAGTTGGTTGTGGAAGTCTATGGTGATATTTTGGATGAGGGTACCCCAATATTACTCAGTTAAAAATAAATATTTTTTAAACTATTAGAAAGTAAGACAGAAAAATTTCCTCATTTTTATTGAGTCATGTGGGAGAACATAGAGAAGGAAAATTTTAACAATAACAAACCCGCTGATTTATAGAAACAGAAACTAATGAAAGTGACTGCTGTAATTTTCTGTACCTATTTCCTTTTATATTTTAAAGAGGGCACACACATTTATACCAGAATATTCTCAGACACATTTGGTATAGTTTTATATTATGTTTAACTGGGTGGATATACATTCATTTATTGTTATCTGTATGACAGATAAACAGATTGTAGAACATTTGGCCCAATCACAGTTTTTAGAGTAGCTGCCAAATCATATTCAATCGCTGTAAATATTGGCAAACAGTACCAAGTAAATGCTAATCTATCATTCTGGCGGTCTTGTATGGACACTAACTTTATTTGAAGTCTCAAGCACAACATGACTCACTGAAGAGCATTACTTATTCTGCATGTAAAGAGTTAGTGAGACATTCAAAAAATTGTTTCAAGCCAAACAGCTGATTTGTCACGTGGTGAAATGTGATTTTTTTTTCCTTAAGTATTTAGACCTTGAATCAGTAACATGGACATTAATTTGTGATTCAAAGGAATGAAGAATCAGGAGAAGACCAGGCATGACTCACTGCTTTTAGTATATGCCATAAGTGTACTAATAAAAATAGTAGAAATAATAACAGAAACTTCCACCTCCTGAGGGAATGTTAAGCTAGGAAATTTACTTATAATACTGCATTTCAGTTCCATAGCAACCCAATCAATGAACTAGGTATTATTCTATGTGCTAGGTAAGGAAATGACTCAGAGAGTTTCAGTAACTTCCCCAAGGTCACACAGCCAGCAGCAGCAGAGGAACGTGAGAATTGTCTCTTCTCTTTGTTAGTGATGGGTGCCAGATGACTATGCTGAAATTCTTTAGGTATAAAAGAGATTCAAGAGAGTATAAATGAGTCATCCCTGGGCTTCTTACCACAGAGACCTTTATTTTCTGAATTTACATTTCAAAAGACTACATGATGAAGAAATCATTTGCTATTGCTAGATAAGTGCTTCTTCAAGCAAGAAATTCAGAACTCATTTAAAAAAAAAGAAAAGAAAAGAAAATGTACCAGTTCTAATTTCCTCTCTATATTAGTCACAAAAGACACTTCAAATTATGACAATAAACGAAGACATCCCTGTAATCTCTAGGAGTTTGCAATTTAAATGGAAGGTACCAATTTGACATAAATTGAGATATTCCATAAACTTATAAAAAGGTAAGTCTATGATTTGTTTGTATACAAAATGCTAATAATATTAATGGTGTATTCTGGAAGGTACAAATTTGTTTTGTTTTGTTTTGTTTTCTCTTTTCCACACTAGAATTTACTTTTCATGGGCTGGAGACTTTTTTCTTCCTTTTTTAGTAAACTCAGTGCCAGAAGAAGGCCAGTCATGATAGGTGTTCACTACAGATTTGTTAATTAATAGATGAATTAATTGATACGACTGAATATGGGCTGAAACAAAATTCCGTCCACTTTTTTAAAATGTATCTTGAAACAGTCACAGACCTCAAACTCAAAGTCCTCTGAGTCATCTCATCTGCTTATTGAAAAACTTCCATTTTCACGGTATATAGGAAAAATTCTGAATTATTTCTATTTCAAATATTTAATTCATTATGAAACCATAGGTGCTAGGAGTCTAAAAAAGGACTAAGAGTGTGTAGACTATATAAGAAAAATATTTCTCCAATTCTTCTGTTTCCCACTTCAAAGACTTCCCATTATAAATTTGCATATATGTGACAACTGTTTTTAAAAACAATTGGTAACAACTTAAGATACACCCAAGTATCTTAATCAATCCCTAGAATATCTCTTATTCTTAATTCATCCTGTTGTTTTATCCTGAAAAGGCTTCAGAACGGCATTAGGTATATTGAACTTCTTAAACTGTCCCTAGAGAAAATTACCACAATGATTTATGTGGCAAACTTCTGATTTTACTTCCTGTCATCGAAAGGACTAAACTTTAACGCTAAAGTAACTTTGGCATTTGGTAGCTTGGCGTAAGGGGAGCTGTATTTTCCTCTCTAATTCCTACTTCAACCACTTCATAGGAACTTCCAACTTGTTAGAAGTACTAGGATGAAACCCTCAGCACTTTTTGTATATCCTGCTTACCCTCTTATTCTAGAGGGAAAAAAGTGACTGCATAAATTAAGGTGATGCTATCTACTAAACAAATAAACCTTCAACTTTCAGTGATGTGGCACAATAGAATTTCATTTCACATATATAATAGCTCAACCCTGTTGGTCCTGGCTGGAAGGCAATTGTCTTCTAGATATTGACTTAAGAACCTATACCCACTTCCAAGTGTGGGTTTACCTTTTGGAGGTCTGTGCATTCAATTAGCCAATAAGAAAAGGAAAGAGTTGGGCACAAGGAGGTACTGAATTAGCATACATCCTTTCCACTAATAGTGTATTAGCAAGAAATAGCCATGGGCCACACCTGAAGGCAAGGGTAGGTGAAACACAAACCGTTGACTGGGAACCTTTCCAGTACAAAATCCACAAGAAGAAAGGAGATTTTGTAAGAAAAAATGTTCTTCTGATTTTTTTCATGGTTGGTGTATCTTTGCCAAAGTGAGACTGTGGGATTTTTGCCTTCCACTGGGAAGAGTAGATTGTCAAATTACAGATGAATGATTGCAGGTTCTTTGTCTGTCTCCATCTTTGAGGCTCTGTTGTTAGAATTATGCATTTCAGGGTTTTTTTGTCTGTCTTATTGTAAACCTCCAGGACAGACTCTTCTGCAGGAAAGGTCTACAGTTGTCCATATGCCCTACTTATAGAATAAACGGGTGAAATTCACAGGAATGATGTACAGTATAACCATTTTAGTCACGAATTCAAGCACATTCTATTTCTACCATGTAGACTTATCAACAAATACTTGATGTTTTTCTAAATGTCTCTTTGAGGATGAGAAAGATAAGTGGACAAACAACACAATCAAAAAGATGATACATAGATATGCATGCTGCAGATTGGCTCAAAACCAGTAAGAGAAAGGTAACAATCACCCTATTAAATCCCATAATGATGTTAGGAGGTATTCAACTTGATCTTAAGTAATTTATTTTAAAGTAATGGTCTTGTTTGCACCAGCTCAAATATCTTAAAGGAATTAACTACAAAATATTATAGATATTTTAGAAAATAAAAATATTATATTCTTAAACTTTAATAATTTAAATTTGTGAAATTTCAGTAAGTTTTCCATGATAAACCTAAAGAATCAAATAGAAAATAAATGTTTAATGGGAAAATATTTCTATTCCTTTGAGCATGGAATCAGTCAGTGTTCTGTATCTTTGGTGGATTTTCTAATAGGTTTCTCCCCTATTCTTCAAACATTAAGGACCTGCTATTCTAGAGCGTATTGGCTCCTACCGATGTGTAGATCATGTATGTAACTTATTTCTCTGTCATATTTCAATTTCAAAGTCAGTACTGGGTGGTCTTTCAAAGTAGTCCTGGGTAGTAGTTCAAGGAGAAAAAGGCAAAATTCTCCAAGGAAGCACTTGTGTGGCCTGGCATCCAAGACAGACAGATTGAAGAAGGAACCAGGCAAACAATATTTCCTAGTGATCTATTTAAATGCAGTCACAACATTAGTACAATAAGCCTTAGCTTTAGCCACAGTGAGACAGGGTGTCAGCTTCTGCTCTAGGTGGGCTACTACACAAGCTGCTTTTGTAAGAGTAGATTAGCAAGAGAACAGCCATCTTAAACCCTGAGAAGCCATTTCACTGAGTATGTGACTTGGGGAAGGGGAAACTAGATAATCTTGGGGCATCAGAATGTTGGGGAGGGGGACTCAGGGAAGAAGGAACTAAGTAATCAGGAAAGGGTAGGTCAGATCTTAGGGACCAGATGTTTTGGCTGAAAAGCTTATCTTGTTAGACCACCAGGATGTGGCACAAAGCAGAAAAATGTGCAGCTATGGAAAATTACTGTGAGTTGGATGTTTTGGAAAATGCTATCTAAACCCTGGTCTTTGAGTGCTTAAGGTCCTTGTTGAAACTCACTGTGTCAGGCAGATACTTGGTCCCCAGCTAGCTGGAAATAAAACCTCATTGTGTGACTTGCATTATCGTGAGTATTCTCTGTCCATTTGAGGGGAGGTCAATACTGGACTCTAACACTTTCAATTAAACAAGACAGGGCTTGCTCCAGCCCAAATAAGAATGGAGATTAGGTATGTTTTAGAAAACATTTTGTCTCTTCTTTACTCTAGATGTTGTAGAATAAATACTACATTCCTAGAAACAGCATCACAAATAATATCTTATTGCTGATTTTTTAAATCATCATCCAGCTGCTTTTTTTTCTTCTAGCTTTGTACTCCGCAGTACCAATATTTAAAACAAATTGAATAACTACCCGAATATAACCCTACTCTATTTTCCTGCTGACAGGATAATCTTCAAATATAATGATATCTCTACATATAAAATTGAGTAGAACAGAGTAAAACTAAATTATGCATTTGTCAAGAAATTTAATTAGAAAGATTTATTGATATTTGCTGGTTATTTGTATAGTAGGAGATAAGCAATGGAAGGTTAAAAGGGGGATATAGTTTATTACCTACACTCCAATCTATTTTTCTTTTTATTATAAATGTATGGGTTTCAAATAAGAAACATGAACCATTTAAACAAATGACTGGTTAATTAACATGCACTAATCTTTATATCAAAAACTATAGTAGATTTTGAAAACTAAACACATTATAGAATGTTCCAAATTCCTAAATTTTTAGTTATTGGCAAGATCTTATACGAAGAGTGTAGCAGATATCTCTTCTAGTTTGTAAATATATGTGTAATACAATCACATGAAAGGTTAAGTAAAGTTTCTCTTGATCTGGAATTGACTATTAAAGTTCACTGCTCAGAAAAATATAAAGTACTCGATCACACATTCGAATTTTAAGAATCTCCCCTTGCTGTGGCCAGTCACTTCATGTCAGAGTAAACAAGAAGACACTGCTATAGCCACTCTGGTCACTTGGAAAGCATGGAAACTGAAGAGTAGTGACCCTCTCTTCCTCGACCTTCCCAAAGACTAATATAAGAGTGAAGCAGTTATTTTGGAATTTGGGTTCCACAACCTACTCCTCCAAAGTTAGACATTAGGCCATCTGCCCTCTCACCAAAAACTTGGGAAAAGGCAAATCTTTTTGATTAGAAGTTGACACAGCATTTAAACAAACAAGAGTAGGACCTCCCTGTTGGAGCAGCAGGTTTAGCCCCGCACTGGGAAGTGTCCATGGCACAGAAGTGCCAGTTCAATCCCAGGTCAAGGAGGGGCCCCACATGGCACAGCTGACCTCTCCTGTCTCTCCTGCTGCTCCCCTCAGCAACGTATTTCAGTCTATCTGTCTGTTTTGCTCCCCTCTCTGTCTCTGGTGAAACCTCTCACCTCCCACACCTCTGGCCTATACCCCAACTCTTGCATGCATGAATAAATCTTTTTTTAAAAAAATAAGCTAACAGAGTAACTGAAATTCCTGGTCCTAGTGTTTGGTCTCAGGAGTAGGAGAAAGACAATACCCAAAATTTTACTCATACCTGAATTAGATTATGTAAAAAATGAGATTTGGATATTTTTTAGTTGATCATGAATAGGTGAGAATTTAGACTTAAGAACAGATTTTAGAATGAATTGAGAATTTGGGGGATATAGAGGGAGTCAATCTATTTTATACAATGCAAGGACATGCCTTTCAGTGGGTCAGAGTGGAATATGGGTTCAATACTGTCATACAAAAAGTTATGTCTACCTGGAACCTCAGATTAAGACCATTTGGGGAATAACAGATTTGAAGATATAATTAGTTAAGATGGAGAGATACAGAAATATATTCATAAAAATGTCACATGAGAACAATGGACACAGTTTAATGACACAGCTACAAAGTAAGCAAAACCAAGGATTACTAGCAACAACCAGAAGCAGACAAAAATGTATTCCTAATCTTCAAAGAGGCAAGGCCCTGCTGATTAATTGATTTAGACCTCTAGCCTCCCAAAACAGCAAGAAAATACATTATCAGTTTATGAAAGGAATGAGGAATATTTGCAAGAAAAAATATTTTATGTTTTTAATTTGAAAACTATAAGAATCATAAGAAGACATATAGCAGCTCTACTTTTAGTGCCAAAATATGGAAGAAATTAAATAACACACACACACACAAACAAGACCATAAATTTAATAAATGATTATATGTAGAGAGCTAATTAAAATAAGTTGGAAGCAACAAAGGTGGGATTAACTTTTAACTGAGTTTATCCTTTGATACTGTTTTCATATTTGAGTCATGTAAATATTTTAAACATTCAATGAATGAAATTAAATCAAAAAAGAAATAGGAAATATTCTAAAGTTGACTAGAAATAAGTGAATTTAATTTTTATCAAAAAGACAACTGAACTATGAAAAGAAAAAAAATTCAAGTAACCTTGGGATACAGTAATATATACAGCCAAAATTTATTTGGCCAATTAAGAAGATTTAAATGAGAGCCTATATTAGGTAATATTATGGAATAACTTTTAATTTTCCATAAAATATATCCATTTTCCTTATAGCTGAACATTGTTATTATTATTAACTTTCTTAGAGTGGTATGTACATAATAGATGCATTTCCATGCCATGTTTTGTTTTGTTTTTAGGAAAACAATGCCACAATCCATACAATTTACTTTTAAATTGTTAATTATATATATATATATACACATACATACATATAGACAGAGAAAGATTACATATTTTCATAATAATGGTAGAAACAGATTACCAAGAAAAATGAAACCTAAGGATATAAATGTTCAGTGCCCCTGTCTTGACTGTTGTGCTCAGACCATTTGTTTTAATAATCCTGCCCATACTCTAACTCAGAGCAGGGGTTAAAGTCTATAGGTTGCCTTTCACAGGTTCCTAGGAGAGTTGGTTTGTAGCAGGATTCTGCCAAGAGAACACTTTAGAAAGAAAACAGAGGGCAATGGGTAAGGAGATAAGGCAGGGTATTTATAGCTTCCTTCTATGGCTAAGTGATTTCTTCCACAGCACTTGAATCTCTTCTTTGGCTCTCGCCTCTACCAGATAGGACTCCATGGGCCCAGTGCCTGTTCTCTTCCCCTTTTCCCTCTTGTCTAGGGACTCCTGAGCAACTGAATACTCCTAATTTGAGGGTTTCCTTCTCATTCTCTCCTGGAATATCAACTCTTCCATGTCATGTTTAAATAATCCATTTGTAAATTTCCCATGTCAAATACACATAATTATTTGTTCTTATTTGAATCCTGACTGGTTTAGGATCTGAGCAAGAAAGAGGTAAATAGAAAATTTCTGCATAGTCCTATATGAAGACACACACAATAAATGAAAAATCACAAATATGCTTGCAAATTATTAACCAGTATGTAACTTTTCTTTTACTTTTAACCTACTTTTTTCTACTTTTGAGCCTATGTTGCTAAATCTCATAAAGTATCTCCTAACAAAAGTATAACGGTTAAGTACATAATTCTAATGCTAAAAAATTGAATTTAATCTCAATTTTTATCTTAGTTAATAGCTCTGTAAACTTGGATGACTATTTTTTTTCTTTGTACCTCAATTTTATCTTATGTAAATAGAGGTAGCAATAATATCTACTGCATATAGAGTTTAAAAATGTACAAAGTAAACAATAAATGTCATTTTATGCCAGGTCACAGTATTCAAAGTACGTAAATCCTCATTTAATATTTCACTAATGTCATTTCATTATAACAGTGACAAGAAATAAAAATCCCTAGCAACTATGAATGAAACACTGTAATTTGTGGACCTGCCTTTGTTATAGCTCACTTAAACTTGAAGTTCTTTGAACCTATTGAGGTTTAAGTAAGGGCATGTTTGTAGTTTTCATATTTATGATTTCATTCTATCCAAAAATTCACTTGAAATAGGAAAAAATGAATATCATTATCAAAATTTTGAGATTAAAACTGAATTGGGAGAGGTAATCAGAAAGAGATATAAGCAAGATGAAAAACTAAGTCTTCTGACTGCTAGCTCCAGCTTTTTCACTGAGGTCTTTAATGAATCATTCTTGGAATACGACCCTACTTACCTTTGATGTAGCTTCTACATTTCTATGATAAAACTAACATGTAATAGGTAAAAGACATTTATGAGCCAATCGTAGAATCTCTCCTATTGATGCTCTTATTATGACTGATTTTTTGGAGGAAATTTTTATGGACAAGAAAGAAATTACATATCTACAATATCAAGAAATCAAAGCAGTAGAAGAAATAATCAGTTATATAATCAAAAAAGCAGATAACAGAATTAAGAGATGGCTACTCTATAATTGGAAACAACATCACTAACCTGAATAATAAGAATCTTTAAGGAAAACTGACAACTCAGAAGACAGCACATTCAAAGTACTACAGGAAAGAAAAATGTAGGATGGAGACAATTTATTAACTCTATTACCTTAGGATAAGTCAGTGATAATGAGTATCATATTCATCATTGTTTCCAAGGTAACTATGGTTAGCTTTTCTCACATTTAATATCTTGATTATTTTATACATGTAATGAACACTAAGACTCTTACTCTACAATTCATCTGTGTGCTTAACAGCCATATGGCACACGCCTTGTTAGCAGAATCTTATTTTCAGTAAAACTGAATGTTTACTTGGTGGTTTTGGTGTCATGGTGTTCTAATGGGCCACTTTTGTGTGTGTATATATATGTATCTACATATACACATCATCCTTCATATTTGTATAATGTATGATTTCCCTGTGAAATTCCCACCATCAATTTACCCATGTGCCATCACTATAGTCCCTTGTCCAATGAGCCAGTGTTAAAAATAAACCACTAGACTTATATTTTCCCTAAATGTACTCAAATTATAAAAAAGAGCTTACTAAACCTTTAAGACACAAAATATCTGAAATCTTATTAAAGATTACTTTCATGTTGTGGAATATTTCATTTAGCTATTGAAGGCATTCAGTATATATCTAAACACTCTTTAATAAATAGAAAAAGTTTAAATGTACTGTCTAGAAAGAATTACATCAGAAAATTCATCCTCAATAGGTATCAAAAAGTAGGGCTATTGAGTTCAACTGGATGATGGAACTATACAGATTGATGAGTGGAACTTAGAGGCAATTTCCACACTAGCAGAAATGGAGAACTAACAAATAGAATATAATGCCACTTATGTGCATAAATTAAAATAATTTTTCTCAAGATTCCAAGTGATTGAAAAAATTTGGCAAGTTGACAAAAAATAAAATTCTTTAAATTATAGAATTTGCAAACCTATATTTTGAGAACATTTATAAAGCATAAACACATCATGAAAATTTACTTGATTTATTAATAAATATCCTAATGAAAGGAAGTGACAATTCCAGTGAATCTCAGTGTAGGATGAAAATCCTGAGTCATACAGAAATGATCAGCTGATATTGAATGATTCAAAAAGCAAAAATATTGTCTTAGAATAAAACAGATGGAATTTGCTGTCCAAGTTAAGGGTATTTTGCAATTCCTAAGAAGTTATTCTTGAATATCATCAGATCCCTGATTTTTTGATAGCTAAATTACACATCTATAATCTATATAGCTAGACAGATTATTTTAATTTTTGTGTTAATATTGTTCATGTATCGGTACAGTTATTCAACTAAGTATCTTACTTTGTCACATTTTAAAAATCATTTTAGAAGTCATATTAGTCACTTTCACATCCTGATCAATTTATTATGCTAAGCATACAGAAAGAGATAATTATGCATACCATGTGTTTCCATTCTCCCTCTAATTTGCTGTCCTCTAATAGCAATCCCATGCCCCAGGTAGATTAGCTAAACAAACAGACTGAATCAAAATGTGTTTTTCTATATTTGAAAATTGGACCAAATTCCACATATGACTAAAATGTATACCAGGGACCAGATTTACTTACCACCTGAAATAAAACAAAAACAGAAACAAAACAAAACAAAAAAGAATATTCTTAAAGTGCTTTCAAGACACTGAACATCAAGCATGAATGCCAATGATTCTTGATTGATGGGTAACATACATTCACCCCATTATTCTCATACAACTTATTGAGATGTTAGATTGTGGTATAGGGTAGAAAATCTAAGGCAGACAGTCTTCCAACTGTAAGATCAGACAAAAGGTTGGAGGCGCTAGAAAAGATAGGCAGAGTCATAGTGGAAACAAAGAGAAGTTTTACTGACTGTGTTCTTGGGCGAACTCCCGGGGCCAACAAGCTGGGGGTGGGAAGCTGAGCAGGTTGCCTAGGGTGAGGGGTTTTTATACCTCTGTATTAGGGAACAGAGCCAGGAGAAAACAGGGCAAGGACATATTTCTTAGGCCAGTCTTTTCACATTCCATCGTTAATTGCCAACGTGACTCCTCCAAGGGAAGGTAATGGAGACACCCTGGCAGCAGGCTTCCAGCAGCAATAAAGTTAACATTAATAAATCTAACATCACTAAGTCTAACATGAACTCCAAAGTTGAGGACAAAGCTGGGACCATACAAAGTGCAAGGTAGCTGGATATTAAAGAGGAGAAAATTATACAAAGATTCCCTACAGATCTGCAGAAGTCTTTAGTTTTAGTGTCATATCAGTGCACATGATGGAAGAAACTATCAATGTTATAGAAACAACTGAAAGAATTAACAGGTCCTAGAATAGCTTCTGAACCCACCACTCAGAGTTGAAAACCACTAGAATCATGGGACATCCAAGTTAATAAAGACCTCAGGATGTTTTGCTGAGTCCAGGGATAACTAACCCTAGACATCACAAATATCTAGTCTCAATAAAGCTATAAAACAAGGCCCCAAATTATAAATCACTTTAAAGCAGTTAAAATATTTTTTAGGGTCCTCCCTGGTGGCACAGTGGGTTAAGCAACGCACTATGAAGCAAACCGCAGCCACTGCAGCACGAGTATGATCCCTACCTCCACCAGGGAGGGGACACACATGGCACAGCAGACCTCTCCTGCCTCACCCGCTGCTCCACTCAGCAGTGTATTTCGGTTGATCTGCCTGTTCTGCTCCCCTCTCTGTCTGGTGGATTCTCTCACCGCCCCGTACCTCTGGCCTGTACCCCAGTGCTTGTATGCATGAATAAATAAATCTTTAAAAAATAATAATAAAAAAATAAAATATATTTTAAGTTGAAAGCTCAGAAATATTTATAGGATTGGAAAGTTAAATCTCAGTGACAATAAATATCTGACATATAAGTTAAAATTTTCTATCCAAAGAAACATAAAAAAATACGAATAGAGGATAAAAGTTAATCAATTAAAACTGATCAAAAAGTAATAAATAGAAATAGTCAACAAGAACATAAAATGATTAAAACCATGTTTTATATATTTAAGTATCTAGAAGAGAGATCAAGAACGCTACATAGAGATTTGGAATTTTTTATACATGCCCAATTTAAATTCTAAAAATGAGATGAAAATTTCCATGATGGGATTAAGGAGATATTAGATATATTAAAATATCAGTAAATTTAAGGATACACAATGAATGAAATTATGTGAAATTTTCTATGATAGGATTAAGGAGATGTTAGACATATTAAAATATGAGTAAATTTGAGGTTATACAATGAAAACTCTCAAATATGAAAAATACAGAGGAAAAGCACTGAACAGGATTGTTCACATGAGCTGGAAGACATTAAGGTGCCCTATTGGTAGTATAACTGAATTTTCCGAAAGGAGGAGAAAAGGAAAAAAGCAAAACTTTTGAAGATAAAAGTACAAATTTTCCAATGTAAATAATATATAAACCCACAAACCTTAAGCACAAGAAATGAAGACTACACATTATTGTGAAAACAAGTTTCTATAAGAATAAAGTTCAACATGGCAGACTAGTAGAATCCTGGAATCAACTCTGCTCTAAAGATCCAACAAACATGCATCTATATTGGAATAACAGCCTTTGAAAATGAAGTAAGTACTCAAGGATTCAGGCTCACCACTAAAAAAGATAACAGGTTTCTGGAAACTATCAGAAAGGGTAGGGAAGTCTGTGACAGTCTTGCCACAGGCACTACTATAACACTTTGACTCAAGTTTGGCACTGACATCGAGAATACAGATTCTTACCCTGGGGGTTGAAAGATTTATCCCAACATCAGGTGTCCCAGCACTTGGGAACAGTATGGTAGAGGGGAGTTCCCTTATCCAGGCATGTAGAACAGAGGAGCTTCCCTTTGGTGAACAACAGGGCTGTGGATGGGTGAGTGGGTGTTATAAAGTTTCCACAAATGAGCACAAGTAAACAGACTGATGAAGGGAGCACAGACACTGACCTAACTGAGAAAATGACATTTGTTGAAACTAAACTTTAACATGAGGAAAAGAAAAGAAGAAGGAGTATTTTCAGAATGAAGCTCCTACAAAGTTTTCTTGGCACTCTTTTGTCTGTCTAACATCAACATGGTAGAAGCCACACAGACTGAAATCAAACAAGGAGACAGGGTATTAAGACAAACCACCCCACCATCATAAGCTTTAATGGTTTCCAGTCAGTTCCTGAGAATAAAGAAGAAGAAGAAGAGGGAGAAAGGGGTAGAGTAGAAGAAAAATGAAATCACAGTTAAGTCATAGCCAAGTAAAATTGCTTAAATTCAATGATTAAAAAAATTAAAAAGTTTATATATAGAAACAAAGTTTGGAAGGAGAGGAGACCATTGATCAGAAATAATTCAAACCTGAAGACAATAAATCAACAACTTGAAAGTACCAAAAGTGTAGGAAAACTATCAACCTAGATTATAAGCACAGTAAAATATCTTTCCAAAACAATGGGTAAATAAGAAGATACTTAAAAGTTAAAGAATGCATTACCAGCAGACCCACATTATAATAAATGTTAAACAAAATCCTTCATTAAGAAGGAAAGTACTAGTGGAAAAGTGATGCATACAAAAGAATGAAGAGTACCAGAAATGATAATTACATGGATAAATATAAAATAATATTTTAGTCAGCACTGTATGTTTTAGTATACATTTAGAAGTCAAATGTATGGCATTAATTAAATTCAAAAAATATAAAGATGTAATTATAATATTATAAGGGTCCTATACCAGTCATGAAATTATCATTTGAAAAGGGCTGTGATAATTTAAAGTTAAGTACAATAAAACAATGCATTAAAAGTTTTATATATCACAATCAAGTAGAATTTATTCCAAGGACAAAAGAATGATCAAACATCTGAAAATCAATCAAAGTAATTCAGTCAAACTAAACACAATGATACATTAAAGTCATATGAGGAGATCAAAGTATACTGAGAAAGCATTTGATAATGTTCAACAAACATTTCTGATATACAAACACTTAAAAGTGGAGAGAGAAGGAACTCAACATAGTTAAAGTTATTTTTTGTTTTGACAAGCTCACAGCTAACATCATTCTCAATGGTGAAAGCTGAAAGAGTTTCCACTAAGATAAGGTAAAGAAAAGGATATCCACTTTTACCACTACTGTTTGACATATTATTGGAAGTCCTATCAAGAGTAATTAGGAAACATAAATACAAAAAAAAAGTCCAAATTGGGAAGAAAATATTACTATTTCAGATGACAAGAAACTATACATGGAAAATTAAAGACTCAATGAAATAATTAATTTAAACAATAAATAAATTCAAAGTGTCTGGTCAAAAAAATTAGTTTATAAATATCAAAAGTGTTCTGACACAAAATGAGTTAAAAAAATAATGAAGAAAACAACCCTATTTACAATAACACCAAAAAGAATGAAAGACAGAGAAGTAAATTCAACAAAGTAGATGAAGGATTAGATGGTGAAAACTAAAATTAAAAAAAATTGAAGACATCACAAAGAAATCAAAACATATCCCTTGCTCATGGATTTGATAAATTAGCATTCTCATAAAGACCATATTACCCAAATCAATATACAGATTCAGCTCAATCCTATCAAACCTTCAATGACATTCTTCAAAGAAATAGAACAAACATTACTAAAATTCATATGGGTCCACAAAACTCCAAATAGCCAAAAAAAATTATGACAAAAATATATTGGTATTACACTGACAGACTTAAAGCTATAAAAATCAAAATAGTTGGTACTTATGAAACAGGGGCAGAGGAGGCTCTGACTGAGACAGGGGTCAGAGGAGGGCCCAAGGCCAGAGAACCCCCAAAAAGCCTCAAAAGGCCAAAAGGCCACAAACCAGAATCAAGGGCTTTAGTAACAGAAGCTATAGCCTAACAGAGGACAGTGCCTGCCACAGGTCACTGTCTATGGGTTCTCACACACACTTTCAAAGATCCCTCACACACAAATGCAAGGGACTTCAGGCTACAGGAACAGCAACCATGAGGTTTATTTACAAACAGGAGAAAACCAGAACGCTTACTTATTCACAAGAGACTGACTGCTTTATCCAGACAGCATCAGTATTGACAGTCACTGGTCACCAGTTCTAGGCAGCACTGTCCAGTAGCAATGACCACTACAGGCATGCAGAGGTGGTATTCCAGTGTTACAGCTCTTGTGAGTTGTTGGTTTATACCACCAACAACAGCTCTTTGAGACACCAAGCCCAGGGCCTTTAATGCCCCTTCCAGTCAGTGTCACAGACAGGACCAAGTCCCAGTCCCTACAAAGTCCTTCAGTCTCTCTCCCCTCCTCAGAGGGAAGCTTCTGGAGGCTTTCCTACTTTCCTAGAAAGCTGGAACCATCTTCCCCTTTTCCTCTGCAGGAGCTCTTCTTCCTCTGCTGCTTCTTCAAGACCCCGTCTTCATCTGGGCTACACTTCTCCGTCTGCAACTCCAGGCTGCTCTCTGAATCCCAATCTCTGAATCCCAATGAATCCAATGCCAATGCTCCCTTCAACCCTGCCTTATATTCACTTTCAAGGTGCCCACCCCCCAAAGTCTGATTGGTTCATTTTTCAATCCTGCACCTGATTGGTCCATTTTGGCCTGTTCCAGAATTCAGGAAGTGTAATTTACAAGAGGGGCTCTGCTACCACTGACTTGTGGTGAGAGATAGGATCTTGGTATCAATCAACCCACAGCTCACACCCAATTGGTTCATTCCATGATCCAGGCAGCACACTGCTACGTAAAAGGTTTCTGAGGAAGGACTGCCACACTAACTTGCAGGGGAGCCAGAGACCACTCCTACTGACAACTGCAACCTGGTTACACTTACATAAAAATAGACACAGACCAATGGGATAGATTTGAGATCCCAGAAATAAACCCACACATACAGGGACAGATAATTTATAACAAAGGAACCAAGATTATATATAGAAGAATGGAAATTCTCCTCCATTAATGGTGTTGGGAAAACTGAACAGTCACACACAAAAGATTGAAACTAGACAAATATCTCACATTATCCACAAAACTTAACTCAAAAAGCATTAAATACACAGAAGAAAACAGGCAAAGTACTCCATGATATAGGTATTAGTAATGTCTCAGTGGATCCATTTCCAACAGCAAGAAAAAACAAAAGACATATATAGAAATGACACCATAATCAACTTAATAGATTCTGCACAGTGAAAGATACTATAATTAAGTTTAAAAGATACCCTAATGAATGGGAGAAAATATCTGCACACTATATATGAGAAGGGGCTGATATCCAAGAAGAGTAAGAACTCATGCAATTCAACTAACCTAATTTAAAAAGTGAGCATTAAAGCTAAGTAGCAATTTCTCCAAAGAAGACATACAGATGGTCAATTGGCATGTGAAAAATATAAGCATCATTTATCACCAGGGAAATTCAAATCAAAACCACAATTTGATACCATCTCACATATGTGAAAAATCCTCACATTAAAACGATCAGAAACAGCAAGGTTGGTGACAATGTGGAGAAAGAAGCCTACACATAACATCTGTGAAAATGCAAACTTTTCCAATCTACAATTAAAACCAGCATGAAGGGCCTCCCTGTTGGTACAAGGGGTTGAGCGCTGCACTGTGGGGCTTCTGCAGCCATTGCATTGTGAATTTGATCCCTGGCCAGGTTGAGGACCCACATGGTGCAGCAGCCCTCTCTTGCCTCACCTGCTGGTCCCCACAGCAGTGTATTTCACTTGATCTGACTGTTCTGCTGCCTACTCTGTCTCTGGTGAGTCCTCTCACCTCCCACATCTCTGGCCTGTACCCCAGCTCTTGTATGCATAAATAAAACCAGCATGAAGAGTCCTTAAAATATTAAAAATAGATCTACCATATCATCTTGCAATTCCACTCCTACATATCTACACAAAAACTGCAGAAATACTAATTCAAAGGGATGTGTGCACTTCTATGTTCATTGTAGCTCTATTTATAATAACCAAGTTATGGGAACAACCTAAATTCCCAAAGATAGAAGAAAGCAAGACGTGGCATTTGTACACAATGTGATAGTACTCAACTTTTAAAAAGATGTATATTATATTTTGCAACAACTTGGGTGGACCTGGAATGGATCAAGCTAAGCAAAATAAGTCAGGAAAGAAACAAATACCTGGCGGTGCCACTTATGTGTGAAATATACAGAAATAAATCAAAGGATCAGATAAAACCAGACCAGTAACAAACCTTAGAAATCTGACTGGATAATTGAGGCTACCAAATGGGGAAGGGGAGCAGTGGACTCTGGTAGAGAATTATTGGTGACTCTGTGGTAGTTGTAGTGTGGTAACACATCTGAAAGGAGTGATCCTATAACCCTAAATTATACATGGTATTGTAAACTGTCATAAAAATAAATAAGTCAAAATGAAAAAAGTCACAATAAACGGTTGTTAGTGTGGCTAAAATTAGAAACACTTTACCTTACCAAATGTTGTCAATATAAAACTGTTAATATGCTCATTCATGTGGAAATGTTAAATGACAAAACTGCTTTGGAAAAATATTTGGCACTTTTTCAAAAAGTTAAACATACACCTACCATATGATCTCTTCATTCCATTTCTAGGTATTTACTCAAGTCAAAATAAAGCACACACATATTCATAAAAAGACTTCTCCATGAATATTTATTAAGTCATTATTTAAAATTATCCTAAACTGGAAACAATTCATATATCCAACTCTATAAATATGAATAAAAAAAATGTAGTGTATCTATAAGAAGATTATTACTCTACAATTTAAAAGATTTAAGTTATAGGTACATACAATATTATGATTATATATAAAAACTGTACAGAATGAAAGAAACTATACAAAAAGATTATTATGTGATTCCACTAACATACAATTAAAGTACATGAACTCATCTATCATGAAAGGATTTTCTGGGGGTAGGAGTCAGAATAGGAGAGATTTGGAAGCAGGAGATTTCAAATGATTATGAGAAAAGTTTTAAAGTAAGTCATATGTTAATCATGATTGTGGTGGTGGTTTTATTGGTGCACCATATATCAAGTTTTATGAAAATCTACTTTTTAACTATGTGTAGTTCATCACAAGCCAAGTAGACCATAATAAACTATAAAGTTGAAATTTAAAACTGAACCAATATATTGATTTTATGTCTAGGAATATATTATTTATATATATTATGAATATATAATGAATGTATATTATGAATATATTATGAATATATATAATATATATTATGAATTATTGGGGCCAGAGTTGTTGGCATTTCACTCAAGTACAATGTGAAAACCAACATTAAGATGAAGGTCTGAAGATCTTAACTTTGGAAAGCAATATTCATAGGAAAGGGAACACTGTGGAGAAATACATGAAAGACTATTTAAAAACAGCATGAAAGAAACGATACCACGTGCTTTTGGTTTAAGTGTAATAAATAAATAAATAACCTTGGTTTCCTGAGACCTTCTTTCTCAAGTTTTTTTGGGTAGATTTTATCACTTGAAGCCAAACTATTCAGACAAAGAAATTTTAAAGGCCATGATGAGAACAATCAAATTGTTAAGGGACAATGCAGAAAGGGATAGGGTCGCAATCAAAGAGTTAAAAGACAGTGCAGAAAGGGATAGGATCACAATCAAAGAGTTAACAGACAATGCAGAAAGGGATAAGAACGCCATCAAGGAAATGAGGAATGAGATGGAGTCCCAACAAAAGAAAATAAAAGAAATGGAAGAAAGGGAAAGAAAAATGAATGAAGCAAAACAGAGAGTACTGGAGGAGTTCAAAAATTTCCAGAAAAGCAGAATAGAAGAACTGGAAGAGCGAGTTAGTACGCTGGAGGATATGGACATAAAAAGAACCAAGAAAGATA
>JAGFMF010011830.1:18268114-18281472 GCA_019455555.1 Galemys pyrenaicus
AAAGAAGAAATTAAAAAATTCCTTGAGATGAACGATAATGAGGATACAACTCTACAGAATATCTGGGATACAGTGAAAGCAGTTATAAGAGGAAAATATAGGCACATACAGGCACACATTAGGAAACAAGAAAGAACACAAAGAAACAACCTAATTTCACACCTGAAAGAAATGGAGAAAGAACAACAGCAAAACCCAAAAGCCATTAGAAGAAAGGAAATAATAAAAATCAAAGCAGAAATAAATGACCTAGAAGTTAAGAAAACAATCCAAAAGATCAGTGAAACTAAAAGTTGGTTCTTTGAAAAAATAAACAAAATAGACAAACCCCTAGCTAGGCTAACAAAGAAAAAACGGGAGAGTACACAAATAAACAGGATAACAAATGAAAGAGGACAAATCACAACAGACACAGCAGAAATCGAAAGAATAATTAGAGAATACTATGAAAAGCTATATGCAAACAAGTTCAATAACATAACTGGAATGGTCACTTTTATTCATTAGTTTATTCATTCAAGCCTGTAGCAAAATAATAGACAAACAAAAAGTCTTATTGGCATTGTTACAGATAAATAGGTAACTGGACTGTCTTGGGCAAGAATGTATTGACTAATTTTCCTGAGACAAAGATTCAAATAAAAATGATGCACTTAAGAGACTGTCCTAGCAAAGGGATACTAGGTTAAGAATGAAGAAGTGAGAAAATTAAGAGAATGTTGCTGTGTCATCAAGTTAGTCACCTCTGTGACACTGAATCTTACTACTACTAAGAAATTCCCAGTGTTAGTGCTAAAACTTGCTCTTAGAGTTATTCCAATCCAGGGACAAAGAACTAGAAAATTTGTCAATCAGCTCCCACTGTTAATTTGTTGAGAATTTATTGGGATGTGAAGAATTGATGTTTGAGCACCCCTTTATCATAAACATGGATATAATGACCTCTGGTTTCAAGAGAAAATCTTCACTCAATCAGAAAGAGGGTTAGAGGACTCTTTCTAGGGTGACAATGCCCAAGGTGAAGAGGCAGGGTACAAATGCATTTGCTATGCCCCAGCAAAGCAAGTCAGTCAAAACAACACTGCCTACAGAATTTTTCTTAAAAAAGAGATATTCTCTCTGAAACTGCTTCATGTGATATATTCTGAACTCTTCCCACTTAACAAAGCTAATTCCATAGTACATGGTAAATAAGATCCAAAGTTTATGAGGCATGATAGGTTCCTCATTAGAAAGCTCTTACCTACTTCACCAGTCATCTCCTACATGGCTCCACCATATCTATGTAACACATAGAACAACTTCTAGTTTCCCAAATATGCCATAATTACGTGTAATGATTTGAATTTAAATATGATGCTTCCTGGGCCTCTCTAGTGGCAGAAAGGGTTGAGCACCACACTGTGGGGTACAAATTCAATCCCTGGCCAGGAGGTAATCCATCTGATGTGGCAGACCTCTCCTGTCTTGCCCAGTGCTCCCCTCAGCAGTGTGTTTCAGTCAATCTGCCTGTTCTGTTCCCCACTCTGTCTCTGGTGAATCCTCTCACCCCACTGCACTTCTGGCCTGTACCCCAGCTCTTGTATGCATAAATAAAATCTTTAAAAAAACTGCAGTTTCCTGCTACTAAGAACACCTTTCTTCTACAGAGATCCCTGATGGTTCAGTAAGCAACAAATGTGTTTCCTTCTCCATGCAACTTTATCCTGGATACATCAACTATCAGTCTTCCCTGTGTGTCTGTGCATATTCCTGAAGTGGCATTTATTTTTTAGTATCATTCATTGGATGATACTGTATCATGTATCATGATTTGTCTTATACTGTATCATGTCCTTAGAGACAAAAATTACTGCATTCATCTTCTAGTGTGATTGTTGACAAAACACTGTGCATATTACAAATGTTCAAAAACTTCAGTTGAGTTATGATCCCAATAATTGGAAGAAACATCAATGAATTGGTCAAATAAATGGCAATAAATTTTATTTGCAGGTTTTAAAGAATCAATTAGTGTTATAAACATTGCTATGGAAAGATAACCAACATATATAACAAATGTTAAAACATAAAATAGACTGAAAATAGCAGGATAGAGAACTACATATATATGTACAGAAATAGTGTGACCTAATTATTACTATATTTGATAAAAATGTGTATTATATAATTTGAGTACTAAAAATATTCTTAAAATCATGTACATTCAACTGCCAAAATGGCAATGCCTAGAAAGTAGAATTGTGAAACACATTATGTTTACAAGCTGTGTTTTAATTTGTCTTCATTAAAATATTAGATTATGTAAAAATAGCAATATGGATATACATGTGCAAATTTACATGTCATCAAAATATGAAGAAACAGTAGTGTGAGTAGTGTGAGAGCCCAATTCAATTCCTTGAAAATCAAATAATCTTAGAAGCCTGAGTCCCATTTAATAGGATATCCTTATGAATGGGTAAGAAGGGATGTTTGTATAAAGCAAAGCAAGAGACCTATAAGTATCACCTTAAAGCAATCTACATGTTTTAAGCTGACATAGAAAGGACTTGGGTGGGGAATATAAGCTGTCTTCAAATATTTGAAGAGCTAGTTTATGAAAGTGGTATTAAATATGCCCCATTTTGTTCTGGATTTTTACAAAGTTCAGCGCATGAAATTTTCACAGAGAGAAATCCAGATGTATAATTTAGATATAACATAAAAAGGGATCTTTATATAGTCTTAATACTATAAAGATTTTTAAAAAATCTATCCTGTGCTTTTCATTTTCACATTCCTTAATTTAAGCAAACACAGTTGAAGAATACTGTTAGTGAACTTGTACTGAAACTCACCATCCAGCTGGAAAGGGGTGGGGGTGAGGGTAAAATTGCCTCTAGGCTCCCTCCCAGCACTGAATTTAAAGTATTGTGAGGTAAGAAGTTCCTCAAAGTGTTTTAAATATTAGGACATAGAACACATTTCTTAAAGAAGTGATTCAGTTTATGAAATTGGATTCAAATTATAAAGCAAAAAGCAAAATGAAAAGAAATCTGAGATCTCTCAGAAATAGTTCAATAAATTCATTCATAAGTTCAAAATTTGTTGAGTGCCTTCTATTGTTAAGAACTTACATGGGAAAATGGAATAGTTTGTTTAATTTGTAGACTGACAGATAAGAACAAAAACATTATTATGATAAAATTCGATTTGTGAGTCAATAGAGGTACATCCACCTCAGAGATGGTGCAGAGTAGAGGAAGGCATTTGTCCAGGAATTCTAGAAGATTTATAGGGAAAGGCATACAAGTATGTAAAAGCTGAAAGTAGGAAAAAGCTGTAGAGGAGAGGATCTCTAAATAACTGGATATTATGAAAGCTTAGAATCAAACTAGTAGAACACAAGATTAAAGTAGAAAAATCAGTTGAAGAGGATTTTGAGTACCATTCTAAGAAATTAGAGTTTTATTTTGAATACAGTTGGGAGCCATAGGAAGGATATTAATCAAAAAAAATGATAACAGGTTTGAAATGTAGATACCATCACTTGTCAGCTAAGTGAAGATATTAGGAATTTAGATAAGAAAAGATAGCCATATATAAGTGACTTTCCAGAAGTGGACAAAAGATGGAGGAAAAAGAAAAGGAAAGGAATAAATAAAAAGATTTAATCAACACAATTTAGTGACTTATTAGATGTAGTATTGAAGGAAGTAGTAAAATTAAATAGGATTACAATGAGTCTGGTTTTTACAACTGGTTACGTTATCCAAAATAAAGAAGACAGAGGGGCCTCCCTGATAGTACAAGGGGTTAAGTTGCAGTACTATAAAGCACCCGCAGCCAGCCACTTTAGCACTAGTTCGATGCTCAGCCAGGGAGGTGACCCACATGATGCAGCAGACCTCTCCTGTCCCACCTGCTGCTCCCCCCCTCAGCAGTGTATTTCAGTCAAACATCCTGTTTTGTACCCCACTATGTCTCTGGTGAATCCTCTCAACACCACTCTCCCTCCCCACTGCCCTGTACCTCTGGCCTGCACCCCAGCTCTTGTATGCATAAATAAATAAATCTTAAAACAAAACAATGAACATTAACAATATAGAAACTTCTCGTGTTGGTATTAAGAAGAACTAATATCCTGAACACACTGAGAAATCTGGTTATGGATCTCAGTTGAAAGATCTCAGCGGAGACACTTATCAGGGTGTCCTTATAGATAATTAGAGAAATCTGTGCCAATGGAAGATATAGCAGAAAGAGAGGGAAGAGGAGGAGGAGGGAGAGGAGGAGGAAGGATTAAAATCTATGGACTATATCATTAGGAGAAAGTAAAGGACAAGTAATGTCTTATAAGTCAATGTCTGATTCTCCCACTAAAAGCAGCTTGCAATGCTAGACAGGTAATACAAAGTATATTTACTTTATATTTATGTATATTTACTTTATATATATGTATATAAAGTAAATATATATAATTGTATATAGTAAATAAATATATACTAGTTATAAAGTAAATATATAATCATATTTAATATAAGTTATAAAGTAAATGTATATAATTATATTTATAAAGTATATATACTTACAGAAGTTCATGGTAAGTATTCATCAGAAGCTAAAATGAAACAAAAAAGGGAAACTAAATGGTAGAAGCAAGACCAAAATTATTTTCTTTTTTTTTTTTAAGATATATTTATTTATGCATATAAGCACTAGGGTACAGGCCAGAGGTGCAGGAGAGTGAGAGGATCCACCAGAGACAGAATGGGGAACAGAACAGGCAGATTAACTGAAGTACACTGCTGAGGAAAGCAGTGGGTGAGGCAGGAGATACCTGCTGCACCATGTGGTTCACTTCCCCGGCAGGCAGCAGGGGGTTGAACTTGTGCAGCAGGGGCTGCGGTTTGCTTCATAGTGCGTTGCTTTATTCATTGCACCACCAGAGAGGCCCCCCCCACCAAAGTTATTTTCACTCAAAGGGTATTTGCTTAATACAGGTTATATGACACTTAGTATGTAGAGTCTCTTGAGGTGCAGAAAACAAAGGACAAAACCTAGGGTCAACCCAGTTTGGACATTGTCTAGGTACCTATATAAACCTGAGTTCTCCAAAGTATTCCATCCACTCAATAAAAGTAATAAAACTAATTTATTTTCCCTAAAAGGAGATGGCTAATAAATTTGTCATCTTAAATTTTGATGTAAGGTAGAAAGGGTGGGAGGGGGAAAATATCCCTTAAGAATTCATAAAGGTGGGGCCTCCCTGGTGGCACAGTGGGTTAAGCAACGCACTATGAAGCAAAAGGCCACTGCAGCACCAGTTCAATCCCTGCCGCCGGCCAGGGAGGGAACCCACATGGCATAGCAGACCTCTCCTGCCTCACCAGCTGCTGCCCTCGGCAGTGTGTTTCAGTCAGTCTGCCTGTTCTGCTTCCCACTCTGTCTCTGGTGAATCCTCTCACCTCCCTGGACTCTGGCCTGTACCCCAGTTCTTGTATGCATAAATAAATAAATCTTTTAAAAAAATCATAAAGACATTCCTGGTGGTTGTAGGGGTTAAGGCGCAGCACTATGAAGTTGTCCTCAACCAATGAAGTAAAAGTTCAATCCCTGCCAGGGAGGGGACCCAAATGGTGCAGCAGACCTTTTACTGTCTTGCTCACTGATCCCTCAGCAGTATATTTCAGTAGATGAGCCTGATTTGCTCCCCACTTTATCTCTGGTGAATCCTCTCACTCCCTGTACCTCTGACCTGTACCCGAGTTCTTGTACGCATAAATAAATAAATATTTTTTCAAAAAAAAGAATTTGTAAGCACAAGCTAGGTCTTACTCATAGTATCTAGGTGTTCTAGAAACCCTCCTGCTGAGAATTTAGTTTCAAATGATCTGTACTAGTAGAGGATCAGAAAAAGTAAGCATAGTCCTTTATGGTGGAATCTACACAATGAAAACTTTTAAAAAAGCACACTGATAAATTCCAAAAATTATAAAATTACCAAAATAAGTCATAAAATAGAAAAGGAAAACACACACATACAAGAGACAGGTGGAAAAACAGATAGTAAAATTACCTATAATACTAATATATTTTGGAATATTCAGACACAGAAGACAAAGTAAATGCTATCAAAAATGATTTAGCAAATAAAAAAAAGAACATGACAAGAAAGTACAACTCTAAAAAAAATGAGACATTTTATTTTTATTTTAAAGATTTATTTATTTATGCACACAAGAGCTGGGGTACAGGCCAGAGTTGTGGGAGGTGAGAGGATTCACCAGAGGCAGAGCGGGGAGCAGAACAGGGAGAGAGAATGAAACATACTGCTGAGGGCAGCAGCAGGTGAGGCAGGAGAGATCTGCTATGCCATGTGGGTCTCTTCCCTGGCCTGTGGCAGGGATTGAACTCGTGCTGCAGTGGTTGCAGTTTGCTTCATAGTGCATTGCTTAACCTGCTGTGCCACCAGGGAGGCCCATGAGACATATTTTTAAAAGAGTGGAATAGGCCTGATAAAAGTTAAAGATATTGTAAAGTAAAAAAAAAAAAATTACTGAAAAATTTCAGATAAAGTTGACATATAGAATAAATGCATCTATAATATAGCTCTAAACTGCTGTAGTCAGGACATAAACCTTCAAGAATAGTGAGAATAAAGGAAGAAATGAAATTTTGGAAGATGGAAATTGGACAAATAGTAGAAGTGTTAATTCCAGAATAGTAACTCATACACTGGAGGTGAAAAAAATCAAGAAGTAACCCATTTATATTATTTTTCAAATAAAATTTTGTCAACTTTCCATTATTTTACAATAATACATAAATTTCAGAAGGGCAGCTCCATACCTCCTTATGTGTATGTGCCTCATTGTACCTACCAACAAAGTCTAGTGTCTCTCCCATTAGGGTGTAACACCCTCTGCCTTGTCCCCCCATGCATCTTCTCGTCCATCTCTGATCATCACCCTCTTCTTCAGACACTAAGATTTATTTTTTGTTGTGACTTGCTATATTTTCTTTGGTCATTTATATTATACATATGAAAGAAATACTGGGTAATTGTCTTTCACTTTCTGACTTATTTCACTTAGCTTACCCACTTCAAGTTCCATCCAGGTTATTGCCAAGACAAAATTCCATCTATTTATGTGAGTACTGTTTCACAGAGTGTATATACCAAATTTCTTTATCCAGTCATCCATCAATAAGCACTTATGTTGTTTCTGTGTCTTTCTTCTTGTGAATAATGCTGTTTGAACATAGGGGACATATATCTTTTGAGGACTTTTCATATTTCAATTAATACTTAGGAGTGGTATTGCTGGATTATATGACATTTCTACTTTTTAGTTTTTGAAGGAATTTTCATACCTTTTTCACAGAGGCTGCAATAATACCATGACTGGGTATAAGTGATTCTTTTTCTCTGCTTCCTCCTCAACACATTTTGTTTCTAATCTTTTTGATATAAGCCATTCTCACAGGTGTGTGTTGACATCTCATCGCAGGTTTGACTTACAATTCTCTAATAAGGGCCTCCCTGGTGGCACAAGAGGTTAAGCACCACACTGTGAAGTATCTGTAGCCACTGCAGCATAATCTCAATCCCCAGCCAGTGAAGGGACCACATTGCCCAGCAGATCTTTCCTGCCTCTCCCACTGTGCCCTCAGCAGTGTATTTCAGTCAATCTGCCTGTTCTGTTCCCCACTTTGTCTCTGGTGAATCCTCTCACCACCCCCAACACCTCTGGCCTGTATGCCAGTTCTTGTATGCATAAATAAATATTTTTTTTAAATTCCCTACTAATAAATGAGGTTGAACTTTTTTTTTCCCCATGTGTTCATTGGTTATCAGTTATCTGTATGTCTTATTTATGGAGGTGTCTGTTCAAATCTTCTGCCTTTGTTTGGATTTTGTTGTTGAGTTTGAGTTCTTCATATATTTGGAATAGTAACCACTTAGGATGCATTATAGTTATAGGATGTGCAAACCTCTTCTCCCAGTCTCTAGGTTTACCTTTTCTGGTCTTTTCATTCACTGTATAAAAGTGTTTAATTTTTATAAGTTAATTTAATTTGATGTAGTTCTGCTTGTTCATTTTTGCTTTTGTTTCCTTTTCCAAGGGCTTGAATATTTATGTCAGAACTCCCCAAAGACTCAAATAATAGGATACGCCAATTACCCATGGAAGGGGGGTGATGCTGGAGATATAAAATGGGAAGATTTGTTGAAATATGTTAATTAGATTACCCAGATTCCCTTCTCTAGTCCACATCCACGCCTTGCTTTATAGCACTAAGTTTCAGATGTTAAGATATAGCAATAGTTAAAGATATAGCAGTCTTTTTTAAAAAACAAAACAAAAAGAGAAATGAAATAAATGTAACTATTCTACTTTCCAAGAAACACCCTGTGCCAAATTCTGTACACATTACCTATATAAATATTATCCCTCTTACTTCCACCTGATTCCAAGAAGGTTGGTGAATAGAATTTACCATCCAGAGAAGCCAAAACATTCTAACAATATTAAACAAAAGACCTAAGATTCTTATATCAGAATTTTTCCGAATGAAAGCTCAACTACATCACCATCCAAATAAGGCTTATATTCAATAGTAATTCCACTATTTGTAGCCATGTGCAAGCAAGCTAAAAATTGCACCAATTTTGGGAAAGCCTCTAGAGATAAAGATAAAAACAAACATACTGGAGGGAGTACCTTGAGGGCACAGAGAAAATGCATGGAAAGAAAACTCTTCAATAATTAATATACTTGAATATATAAGAAATATTCTGAACCACAAAATAAGAATACACTGCTATAAAAGGTAATGCTCAGGAAATTAAATAGTAGCTCTCAGTGATTAAAAATATACTAACAGAAATGAAAAACTTAATTAGATGCGTTGATTGATGAAGTCAAGGCAGCACTAATCCCAAGTCTGCCTACCTGAGCCTATACATTCTTACCTTCTAACAAATGTGTCCCTTTCGGAGGTAGCTCTTTCTACACTTTTGTGTATGTGCAAGTGTCTTTTCCCTTCTTTTCTCCTAATAAACCTGTCCTTTTAGATGTAAAAAAAAAGAAAGAAAGAAAGATAGTCAAGAAAATTTCCCAGAAAGTAGAACAAAAATAAAAGAATAGAAAATATTAATAACCAACCCTGAAGATGTAACATCCAGATAATAGTATTACCAAACTTAATAGATTCTGTTCTAAATCAACCAACCCAAGTTATTTATAGAAGATAAATTTATTATCTATAAATACTAGAGACAAAAGATGTGAATTTCTCCACAGTGGGTCTCCACAAGTAAGGGCTGGAAAATATTTTTAAGGAAAAGGAGGCCAAATGTTACAACAGAGTGTTTGGTGTTCAGGTTTTTTACATAATGGGTATTTCTGGTCATCTGGGCATTCTCAGGCATGGCTCATTCTTCCACATATGTCACACATTAAGAAAATAGTAGCTTAACTTCCCCTTACAAGGACATTTTACTATGATAATGAGGATGATGTATATTTCAGATAATAAAGAAAGGAATGTTCTGGAATTCTTATGGCCCAATGAACTGTTTGTAGAGGTAGTTGGGTATCTCAACTAACTAAAATATATGGTTTAGTTAGACAACATTGCTTTCAAGTAATTTAATTAAGCATTCTAACCATCTTGTTAAAGTAATTAGTGAGCAACCCTAATCATTGGTCTCCTTATATCTGGAGGACATAGAATTAAATGTCTTAACCATGTCATTCTTAGATTTTGGAGGTTCTGTTTTGATAACAATAGAAGTTCAAAAATGGACAACAGAGAAAACGGAAAAACAAGAAAAAATCTCTTACAATTACAGAGCTCACATTTCTACATAAAAAGTACCCTTTCATAGCTAAATTCTCAACAGTTATCATAAAAAAAAATCAATGAATAATACCTACAAATGATCACTGCTAAAGATGCATTATAGACTATTATTTAGAAATAAAAAGGCAAATGTCAACATAATCATGTAAAATTATTTTTAAGAATAGAGAAATCTGAAGGAGATGCCCTGAAGACTGTTACTTCTCAAACCTAGTAGTCTCATTTGATCTTTATGTACATTCATTAAGTAGACAAAAATAAAAACCAAAACATAAAATAATCCTTCATTTCAAATAATACAGATGAAAAAAAGAAATAATTAACTGTGGGTCTGCTAAATGTAATATACCAGACCCTATAAGTCTCCTTTCAAGGTAAATATGAGCAGGATGATGGATCATCCTGGGATGATGAGTATATATCACCAGGTATGACCAGGAACATGGGAGTGGGGTGGGGTGTTGTCTGATATACTTTTCATCCCCAAGACTGATCAGTGGCATGCCTTGTTAAAAAGATTGTAACCATGGTTGGGGACAGGATTATGATTTACCTAATCAGTAGATTCACCCTCCTTAAAGCCCTAAATAACATAATCATATTTCTAGTTTGACTTACTTTTTTATACCCCTATCAATAAAAAGGCCAGGATCTTCCTCTTCAAGCAATATCATTCATTTTATATTCTGTTTCAGGACTCCCTGGGGCACAAGGGATTAAGCACCACACTATGAAGCATCTGCAGCCACTGCAGCTCAAGTTCAATCCCCGGCCAGGGAGGAGACCCACGCGGCGCAGCAGACCTCTCCTGCCTCGCCTGCTGCTCCCCTTAGCAGTATACTTCAGTCAATCTGCCTGTTCTGTTCCCCACTCTGACTCTGGTGAATCCTCTTACCCCCCCCCATGACTCTTTCCTATACCCCAGTTCTTGTATGCATAAACAAATAAATGTATATATGTATATACTCACACACACACACACACACATATATATATATACCCTGCTCCACTACTCCTGCTTCTTTTGTCAGTGTATTATTTCTGACACAACAGTTAACTATATATATATATATGTATGTATATGTATATCATCAGAAAGCAGCATGGAGAAATAGACATGGAAAATATAAGTGCAGGTCATGAGACAAGACCATGTGTTAATACCTATCAGATGCTTAATTGGAGTCTCAGAAGAACAAAAAGATAATAAGGGAGAGGCCATATTTGAAGCAATAATAATTGTGTTTTCTATAACTAATGGCAGACTCCAATGCATAGTTTTAGAATCCAGAGAAAGGTCAAAAACAAGCACAGGGATAAGGGTGTTACAGAATCCAATGGAATTCATAATTGTGGTTATTTTTCTATCCTCAGAATATTTCTTTACTAAAATAAGCATATTTGACTAGATCTCTTAAACCTCTGATTTGCTCGGTGCAAAATGTCTTAATTTAAGCAAATCAGATACTCACATATAGGCACCAATTAAGACTGTATGAGGAAGTATAGTAATGATTGTTTAGGTGACTTTCAGAATGAACTAATTTATACCTATACATTTACATCACAGTTAAGTAGACAGAATGTATACATTTTAGTGGTTTCCCTAGAAAATGTTGCCTGAGATACAAAGAAAAAGAAGGTTGAAGCATATTATGTTATGTCTCAGTAATGCCACAGCAACTAATTGAAGAATGAAAGCATCAAGGAACCATTCCTTTGTTTGGCTTACATGATAAAAACCAGTCTAACTCATTCAGCATATTAAATTGGTTATTTTGACATTATATAGATAAAAACCTTGGTTATCTAATTAGGGAGTTAATTTCCTTTTCTCTTTCCTTAGCAACCTGGTTTCTTTCTGTTTATAATTCTATCATTATTAATTTCTACTTGGATGATCAAGTATAATTTAGGCAATATAAGTACGATTTCAAAGTGATTAACCCTGCATCATATAGTTAATGGGCATGGGAATAGGAATTACGTGAAAGGCACAGGCTATGAAGAAACAGTTTTGTTTTAAGAAATAAGAAATGGATTAATTTCTTTGTTAGTTTATTTAAAGCAGTTTGTTAGTGGTTGCCACCGGTGAATAAAACACTGCCTTAATTGACAGCAAATGCTGCTTGTTAAAATCAGTAGTAACTATGGTAAAATGCAAAACATAAGCATACCTGTCTTAATGCTTTGGATATAGGGTGGTGATGGAAAAAGAGGGTAAGACCTGTGAACAAATTGTAAGTGTTTGAAGCCATAGACTGTTATAGGTGATGCTTCCTGGGGATAGTTGTTAGATAGCCCCAGGAAAAATGCTAAAAATATCACATTTTGGGGGTGGGGCAATGGAAAAGAAATATAAGGGAGTGCAGAACTGGGTGCAGATTCATTAAGTCTTTGGGATTCAGAGTTTTCATATATTCAGCATTTAGGTCAGCGGATTTCAGGTCCTACTGCATTTATCTTCCAGAAGGCTGCTGTGGGCCTCTGAAGGGGAAGCCTTCAACAGCCAGTCTCAGAGAGGAAAAGTCTGGATGCTTTCCAATTAGCTGAGTGACTGAAATTGTTCTCAGTTTTGTTGCTATTGCAGCTTGACAGACAAGTTGAAGACCAGAACTGGCACCTTGCTGAGCTGGGTGAGTGTGGCTGTTTGTCTGGTCATTTAGCTGCTGCAGCTGCTCTCTTGAGTGTTGCTTGTCTGGTGCTGTGCTGGGGCATCCCAGCAGCTCCAGGAGCATCTCCTGTTGAGTCTTCTGTTGTCTTCATGAGTTGGAACCTGGCCTAGATTCTGGCTGCTACCTTCTCCAGTTCAGCAGAGGCACAAAGACACCTTCTTGGACATGTGGCTGATTGTTTGGGAGAGGAGCGCCGTGTCCTTGATATTGTTTTTGGAGTCAGTGGGTTTGGAAGTGGGTTTCTTGGGTTCACTTTGGGAAAGGTTTCACCAGAGCTCCCTGTGCAGCAGCATGTGGTGAGTCCCCAAGCGTGTTTCTCCACGAGGCTGAGATGTTAATTATTTTAAAGAGCAGGTTTATTAGAGAAAGACGCAACAGAATAAAGGACACTTGCATAGACACAAGCAGACAGGAAGAGCTGCCCCAAAAGGGGCAGGTTTGCTGAGAGAAGCCTGCGTGTTTTCAGGCAGGTGGCCTTGAGGATAGCTGCCTCCACTGAGGGAGGTCAGTGAGGAGAAGCCCCAGCTGGTACCTGGTAGGTACCTGCCCAGGTCATGGGCAGGCAGGAAGGCTGCTACCCTGCAGAGGAGAGAGTTGGTGAAGAGAAGCACCTGCATAGTCACAGGTGGGAAGAAGGATGCCTTCCCTGAACCAGTGCAAAGACTGCCCTGATAGTCTTTTTCTCTTTGGGAGGGGCCCACTCCTTCAGGGAGTGGCTTGCTTATTGACTTTTTTTTTTATTAAAATATTTTAAAATTTACATATACTTGCCATTAATTGTAATCCCCATCACCATCTCACCAGTGCACCATCACCTCAGTCCCTCGT